>JANAVB010015600.1:8575106-8770106 GCA_029216955.1 Iris pallida
TTAAACTTGCATTAAACGATTACTAAATAATTGTAAACTAACACAAAATGTACTTGCCTTTATTTATTGACTGGATTCGTTTGTTGATTCCGGGTGATGCTAGTACAGTCCTCGAAACCCTACAATTGAGAATTGACTCAGATTTCAGGTTTACCAATCTAGCTACGCTAGTTGAAATCTCTATTTGTGTCATAGTCCAATTTTTAATTCTTTAATTAACCAAACACGAAAAATACGATTATTAGTACGTTGATTTAATACGAGGGAAAAATGTCATTTTTAACTTTGAATTCGGAAACATCGTCGCTGCCAGATTATTTATGAAACTTGGTATTTTTTATAAATAAATATAAAGCTAATTTTTTTTTTATTTAGTGAGAAATACGTGACTTTTTAATTATTAACAAACTTGTCAATTTTAAGATGAGAAAATATTATTAATTTTATCGAAATACTTTTAGTCAATTTAATCGTTTAATAGAAAACTCGTAAAACCAGAAAATACCAGAAAATATAAGCTATTACAGTTACAGACCACAGCCAGCTGGGCTTATGCCCATTACAATTTATTTACATAAATTGAAATAAGATAAACTGCCGTTAGTCCTAAATTGAAATATTAAATAAATATAAACAGAAATTAATAAAAATAAAGGTAATTATAAGTCTCAGATATGGTCCATCCTCATCTCGGCTAATTGCCTCAACGTCCGGGCGGGGCCGGTTTCGTTTGCACTTAGCCGGGTCCATTGACCGATACGGTCGTCGCCCAAATCCAAATATTAAATAAATCCCGAAATCCGTTTTAAATTCATTTTTAAATAAATCTAGAATTTACGAAAAATCCGGCAGCATCTCCTCTGTTTTTGGTCAACCCAAAAACTGGGAAATAGCACTGATAATTTCCTGCAAATTCCAAACCAGGGAAACCCGAATTTATATATATAAAATCCACAACCAATCCAGAATAATCGGGACGACCCGAATAATTTTCGGAAGTCCGATTCCAACCCAAAATCACAGAGCGCTACGAAAAAATCCTGAAAGCCAAACATACCAAAAACCAATTCCCGAAATATTCCGGAAATCCAAAATATTCACAGGACCTTTCCAAAAGTCTCGAAAAATTACGACGTCGCTAAAACCGAATTCCCAAAGAGAATCGGGGACCATTTCTCATCATAGACTATAATAAAAATGGGCGGACAGGGGTTATACCTCAGGTTGCTCGGCTAGAGCTCTCAGATGAATAATAGAAAGAATATAGAGCTCCGAACAGCGAAAGTATTCCCGAAACAAGCGCTGGAACAGCAGCGACCAGCAGCATCGTTTGCCGAAAATCAGCAGATCGGGAGAGCGCGGGCTAGGGCACGCACCTAGGTCAGCGGGGAAGCCGACAGGGGCGGCCGGAACGCTGGAACAGCGGGGAAAAGAGGGGCAGCGGGCTAGGGCAGCGGCTAGAACGCGCAAGGGGGCGCGGGGAAGAGACCGCACGGGGTGCTGCCGGGGAGCTCGACCGCACGCACAGGATGGCGACGGGGGGCGCGCTGGGGCGCGGCCAGCAGGGGTCGCCGGCGCTTGGGCCCGGGGGGGGATCGGCCAGAGGGGGCGGGCGCGGCCAGAGGCGGCGTCGGGTCGGCCGGAGCGCCGGCGGGGAACGCCGCACGGGAGGAGGTAAAATAGGATATTGGCCATCGGCCAAGATTTGGGTACCTATATCCAAGCGTAGGTAGGCTAACTTGATAATTGCCTAAGTTAGAATTTTACCCTTTTTAAGGTAAAATAGGATATTGGCCATCGACCAAGATTTGGGTTTCGAAGTCCAAGATGGACTTGGATATGGGTTGTAGAGGTTGGTAATTATTAGAAATAGTCACCTAGACCTAGTCTTGACCCCGGTTGACCACTGTTGACTTTTTAGACCAAAAGTCAACTATGGGTCAACACTTTACCCAATTTAGTCCCAAATTCCATTAAACTTGGGAAGTTGACCAAAAGTCAACTATTAGTCACCATTGACCTAGGATTGACCTAGGGTTGACCAGAGTTGACCGAAGTTGACCAGAGTTGACCAGTTGACCAAAAGTCAACTGTAAGTCAACTGTTGACTCAAATCGACCTAGATTAATTCCGTTTGACTTGCATTGACCCAGTTTGACCTGGTTAGGCCTAATATGACTTAGGTTGACCTAGTACAGTCTAGTTTGACGTGTCTTGACCTAGAATGACTTAATATAGTTTAATTTTGATTCGACTTTACTTCCTAAACATAGTATTGATACGTCTTGTTCTCTATAGGTCCTCGAGACGCTGCATTTGCTCCAATTGACATATCATACCATATTACAGGCGAGTACATTCTCTGACACTTTTCCAATTTACGATGATTGTTATAATTCATATAATTAGTGTAGATATGCTTGTTCTCGACCCATTGGTCACACGGATTGGTATTCATGGATCCCGACATGAGATGTTATTCCTCGTTATCTTGGTATATCTTGTGCAAGCTCCCTTGTAGTTCTTGTGCAATATATAGACACCGATTCTCGAGGAGACTTGCTCCCTTCTCGTAGAATCCCGTATCATAACGTGTCTTGCTTGGATCCACCCTACCAGTCGGGGACGAGGAGTATTAGTGTAGATATGTGGTCAAAGCCTATTGTGCACCCATTGTGCACCTATTGATTGTGAGTGTTGATCATACACCCCACGTATGATTAGCCAGGCCGGTTACTATTTGTGCAAGTTCCCAAGCCGGCCACATATTGTAGCTAGTACTCACACACCTAGATATATGATTCTTGATTCTTGTACATGCCATGATCAGTTTACTTGCCTTGTTCTAGCTCTAGATTTACAGCTTACCTTGCCATGATACTCACATGTACATTCCATGATTTTCTTGTATATACTCTCTATTTACAGTCTTATAGCTTTTGTCATATCGTGTGAACTGTTGTTAGTAGATTGTACTCGTTCCATCCTGACAGGATATGTTGACAAATATTACAGATGCCGACGAGGGGGATTACTGTACCTACTACGGTCCGGATGACGTAGTGGGCATAGACTTGGAGACGTTAGTCCAGCAGGGCTTAGCTCCGCCTGACGAGACCTTACCACTTGCTTAGTTAGAGTAGGTCTTTTGTACTGGACTTTGTCTCCAGCTACTTTTGAGACTGTTATTATTATGGATTGTATTAGAGACTTGGACTTGTATATATTCTTGTGTTGGACTTAACAGGTTAATATTTTATTATCGTCTTATTGTCTTTATCATTCAGTCTTTACTTTATCATCTTAGAGTTGTGATTTGAGCACTCATATATATTCATTGCTTGTCCTCCGTTCGGAGTTGATCATATTCTCGACAGGTTTGATGTATATATATATAAACTGTTTAGAGTAGAAAACCTACAGCGTTCCACGCCGTTTTTACGGTGAGGGCTGGGCGTTGTCACGTACACGTGCCCTTATGGCGGGTGCGGGTCGTGACACGTTTTAGTGGTGGCCCATGCAGGTCCTGTAGTCACAATTAGTGCGATGTCGTGGTGGCACTCGTCTTAGTGTGTTGACTACGAGCCTGTGTTACACATAGGAGGTAGTAGGCTAAGAGTGCTCAATCACAGTAGGATCTTTTCTTGCTTATCTTGCTTACCGTTTTTGATATTGATTTACTGCATTCTAGCTGTCCTCCTTTGATATTGCCTTCATGTGCCATATTGATATCTTCTTTTCAATTTGTCTCCAGGATAGTTATGACTCATTCTCCTGGTGAGGAGCACGGGGAGACGGAGAGGTCTGCTACCTCTGGCGGACAGGCTCCGGTCACTTCCCCTGCAGATGGGACTTCTGTTGGGGCTCTCGGGGGTACTCCTCCAGCGCTCTCGATGACCGTCCCTGGGGTTGCGGGTGCTCTTCCCGCAGTGCCGGGGGATACGACGGGAGTTGTCGGGGGCGTTCTGCCTCCTGCTGCACAGCGGATTCCTCCGCTAGTTGCAGATGTACTTCCACCTCCACCTCCTCTGTCTACAGATATGGAGCAGATTTTTACCTTCCTCCAGCAGATGCTGGAGACTCAGAGAGCCCAGGCCGAGGCTCAGCAGAGGCAGACAAACGCGATGCGTCAGGGCATGAAGGATGCCCATCAGTTGGCCCTTGCAGCCGTAGAGCAGAGGGCTCCGTATCCGGGGACGCGACCGAGGTACAGAGATATCCAGGACTTCAAGAAGCTCGGGCCCCGTGACTTTAGCGGGACCGAGGGTGTGGTCTATGCAGATGATTGGCTCAAGGATATCGAGCGGCAGATGAGGGCGTCCCGCCTGGCAGACGACCTGAAGGTCGAGGCGGTAGGTTTGCAGTTGCTAGACATTGCGCGCACCTGGTTCAGAAACGAGCCAGCCCTAGCTGGAGAGGGCCGTACTTGGGCAGAGTTCAAGCTCCTCTTCAAGGAGAAGTTCTTTTCCCCCACGGACAAGATTGACCTGGTGCGACAATTCCAGGATCTGCAACAGGACAGTCTATCTGTGGAGGAGTACGCAGCGGAGTTCGGCCGTCTGAGCTGATACGCAGAGTACATGGTTCGAGACCCGGAGATCAGGGCGAGCCGTTTCAGGGAGGGGCTCACTTGGGATATCAAGATCCTCATTCCCTCCTTCTATGAAACTTATACCCAGATCTACGCGGAGGCCCGCAAGGTTGAGCGGGAGTGGGGCTTGAAGCCCAAGAGGGAGCATGATTTTTTTTCGGGGGCTACTAGCAGCGCAGGGGCTGCTAAGCGCCCTCAGCTTCAGCATCGTTCTTTCCAGCATCACCAGCCGCAGGTGCAGGCCAGAGCACTGGTTCAGCAGCAGGTACAGCACACTCAGCCGAGGCAGGCACAGCACGGGGCTCCTTGCCACTTCTGCAAGAAGCATGATCACGTCTGGGAGGTTTGCCGGAAGAGGCTAGGAGTGTGTCTCTTTTGCGGTGGAGCAGGCCATCAGTTGAGGGAGTGTCCAGTGAACCCTCGTGTTACTGGTACAGCTCAGAGGGCACCGGCGAGAGTTCCTGCTGTGCAGCCGAAGGGTCCACTTCCGACCCAGCAGCAGCGGTTTGTTCAGCACCACCAGCAGCGGGGTGGTCAGGGTAGAGCCTTTGCTCTTGCAGCTGAGGAGATGGAGCCTATTGCGGATGTAGTCGCAGGTTCTATTCTGCTCGATTCTTTTCCAGCTTTAGCCTTGTTTGATTCTGGTGCTACGCACAGGTTTGTGTCTGTTTATTTTGCTCTTAGGCACAATATTATTGCTGAGTATCTTGGTAGGACTTGCAAGATTATGACTGGGAATGGCATCATCCTAGTTAATAATGTTTGCAAGGGGCGGAGAGTTTCTTTGAGAGGCCGGGAGCTGAGTGCGTGTTTGCTCGTAATGCCACTTTCGAGTTACGATGTGGTACTCGGTATGGATTGGTTGAACATGCACCACGCTAGCATCGACTACAGAGGGGGCAGGATTCTGTTTAGGCCGCCGGAAGAGCCGGAATATGAGTTCACCAGGGGTGCAGTGGAGCAGGAAGATGGTTTCTGCGGAGCGTTGTTGGCGGGGCCGGTGTTGCCACATCCACTCATTGCTGAGTTCTTGGATGTCTTTCCCGAGGAGCTGCCAGGGATGCCGCCAGATCGTGATGTTGAGTTTTTAATAGACCTAGTGCCGGGCACTGAGCCTATCTCCCAGCACGTCTATAGAATCAACAATAGCGAGTTAGCGGAGCTGAAGAAGCAGGTCGACGAGCTGGAGGACAAGGGCTTTATTCGATCTAGTTCTTCACCTTGGGACGCGCCAGTTCTTTTCGTCCCCAAGAAGGATGGTACGGTACGTCTGTGTATTGATTACAGGGAGCTCAACAACCTTACCATCAAGAACAAGTATCCTTTGCCAAGGATTGATGACTTGTTCGACCAGTTGACCGGGGCGAGAGTGTTCTCGAAGATCGACTTGCGCACCGGGTACCATCAGCTGAAGGTGAAACGGGATGACATTCCGAAGACTGCCTTTCGGACTCGCTATGGCCAGTATGAGTATACCGTCATGCCGTTTGGGTTGACCAACGCCCCGACGGTATTCATGAACTTGATGAACAAGGTATTTCATCAGTACCTTGACAAGTTCGTGGTGGTCTTCATTGATGACATTCTCATCTATTCGAAGACGCCAGAGGAGCACGAGGAGCACCTGAGAATTGTGTTGGACACTCTCAGGAGGGAGCAGCTGTATGGGAAGCTGTCCAAGTGCGAGTTCTTCTTGGATCGCGTGGAGTTCCTAGGCCATGTTGTCTCTGGCGAGGGGATTTCAGTGGATCCGAAGAAGATTTCTGCGGTGGAGTCCTGGTCTACGCCGAGCTCAGTAGCAGAGGTTCGGAGTTTTTTGGGTCTGGCAGGTTATTACCGGAGGTTCGTGCAGGACTTTTCCAGGATTGCCCAGCCGATGACCCGCCTTACCAGGAAGGACGAGGAGTTTGTTTGGTCCGATGAGTGCCAGGCCGCCTTCGAGGAGCTGAAGGCGAGGTTGACTACAGCTCCTATCTTGACGCTGCCATCTGGATCTGGTGGTTATACGATCTACAGTGATGCTTCAGGACAGGGTTTAGGTTGTGTGCTTCAGCAGCACAGAAAGGTAATTGCCTATGCATCTAGGCAGTTACGTCCTCATGAGAGGAATTATCCTACTCACGATCTGGAGCTGGCAGCGATCATCTTTGCTTTGAAGCTGTGGAAACACTATCTGTACGGAGAGCGTATGGAAATCTATACTGACCATAAGAGCTTGAAGTACGTATTTACCCAGAAGGAGCTGAATATGAGGCAGAGACGATGGTTAGAGCTGATGAAGGATTTTGATATATCCTTACAGTACCATCCAGGAAAGGCCAACGTGGTCGCGGATGCTTTGAGCAGGTATCGCGTGGCCATGTGTTTGACGATGGATCGTCACCTTCTGGCAGATCTGGAGAGCTTGGGCATAAAGGTGATAGTTCCTGGGTTCAAGGCGCAGATGTGGGGTCTGTAGGTGCAGTCGGAGCTGATGGAGAGAGTCAGGGCAGCTCAGTTTGAGGATGAGGCTCTGAGGGTCATCAGGGAGCAGGTCCAGACAGGACTGTTGGATGAGTTCTCTATAGCAGGGGATGGGTCGTTGAGGCATGGTACCAGATTGTACGTGCCGAGCGGAGGACTTCGGGAGGAGGTTCTTCAGGAGGCGCACCGTTCTCAGTACGCTATGCATCCAGGAGCCAACAAGATGTATAGAGACTTGAGACAGCATGTTTGGTGGTATGGCATGAAACGTGAGGTGGCTCAGTTCGTTTCGAGATGCTTGGTGTGCCAGCAGGTGAAGGCCGGGAGGCAGAGACCCGGTGGATTGCTCCAGTCACTACCCATTCCTGAGTGGAAGTGGGAGCATATCACTATGGACTTTGTATCTGGGCTTCCGCGCCCTCCAGGAGGGAATGATGCGATTTGGGTCATTGTTGATTGATTGACTAAATCGGCCCACTTTTTACCTTTCAAAGTGGGTTTGTCGACGGAGAGGTTGGCCGAGATGTACGTGCGACAGATAGTCCGATTACACGGGGTTCCAGTGAGTATAGTCTCGGATCGGGACAGCCGATTCACTTTCCACTTCTGGCGGAGTTTGCAGCTTAGCTTGGGCACATCGCTCAAGTTCAGTACCGCATACCACCCCCAGACAGACAGGCAGTCGGAGAGGACGATTCAGACCCTCGAGGATCTGCTGCGTACCTGTGTCTTGGACTTCGGGGGATCTTGGGAGGACCACCTTCACTTGGTAGAGTTTGCTTACAACAACAGCTACCAAGCCAGTATAGAGATGTCACCTTTCGAGGCTCTATATGGACGAAGGTGCCGTACTCCCTTATCTTGGGATGATGTCGGCGAGAGAGTTTTGCTTGGCCCTGAGATGGTGGTGGATGCTGCGGAGAAGGTCAGGGTTATCAGAGATCGACTTCGGGTGGCGCAGGATAGGCAGCGGCATTGGGCCGATAGCCACCGGAGGCCGTTGGAGTTTGAGGTATAGTTTAGATTTTTCTATTATTTGAGTCTGATTGTGATTGTTTTAGATCAAGCTCTAAGTCTTGTGTTTTGTTCTAGGTTGGTGATCTTGTGTTTCTGCGGATTTCTTCCACGCGTGGCACGATTCGTTTTGGTGGCGGCGGGAAGCTTAGTCCACGATACATCGGACCATTCCGTATCATTGACAGGGTCGGTGCAGTGGCTTACCGACTGGAGTTACCGCCCGCACTAGAGGGAGTGCACTGCATGTTCCACGTGTCGCAGCTGAGACGGTACGTGGCAGATCCCAGTCACGTCTTGGACCGCTCAGAGATCGAAGTGGGATCGACACTCAGCTATCTAGAGAAGCCGGTTGAGATCTTGGACTGAAGAGAGAAGGTGCTCCGGAACCAGGTCATTCCCTTGGTTCGCGTTGCATGGAGACACCACTCTCCAGGTGAGTCCACCTGGGAGAGGGAGGACGTCATGAGGGAGCGATTCCCATATCTCTTCGAGCCTTGAGGTAAAATTCTATCTTTTTCCTTTCTTGTTCTATTCATGATTGCTGTGTTAGTTCTCATTCAATTTCGAGGACGAAATTTTTTTAAGGAGGGTAGATTTGTCACCCCCAGTTTTTGAATTAGGGGTATTTTCGTTATTTTTCAAGTTTTATAATTTTTAGGAATTTTATTTATTTTATGTGATTTTTTGGGATTTATTTGGTTTGGTTTGGATTTTATCCAATTCGGACTCAAGTTGGAGACCCGGGTAGCCTGGACCCTAGTGGGACCCACATACTAGCTGGGCTTGGCCCACATACCATCCTAATTAGGCTAGAAATCATAAACCCAATTTCCATGACTTAATTAGTCATTTTAGAGTTTAATTAGTTGATTAAATTAGACCGAAACGAACCGAACCAAATCCGAACCAATTAAACCTAAGTCTAATGGGTTTGGAGGGTTACTGGATCTCACCCAAACCCAATAACCCCCCACACCATGGCCGGCCAAGTATAGTCCCCCCCCCTCTTTCTTCTCCCCTAAGCAAACTCTCTCTCTCTCTTTCAAAATCCATTTTCTTCCCAAGCTCCTTTCTTTCCTTCAAGAAAACCAATTTAGGTATGTAATTAATTCCTCATTTATTACTCTTTTGCATTAACTCTTTCACAATAAGTGTAGAGAAGAGGATTCTCTACAATTTGCCCCTAGAATTTATTAGGTTTCCTAAAATCTAGGTTAGAAGATTTATTTGGGGGTTTTCTAACTAGAGTGATATATATATATATATATATATATATATATATATATATATATATATATATATATATATATATATATATTTATGTGTATAATTATATATATGTATTTGTGTGTAGAGTGAGAGAATGGTGGTGGTGGTGGTGTATGAATGAGTGGTGGTGGGTTTGTGTGTCATGAGGATGAGTGTATGAGTGAGAGTGTGTGTGTGTGTGTGTTTGTATTTAGATATATATATAGATATGTGTATGTGCCTATGTATATATATAGATATATGTTTGTGTGTATATATATGAATCTATATGTGTGTGTGTGTATTTATATATATATAGATATGGGTGTATGTATTTATAGATATGTAGAGATGTTAGTGTGTATATATATAGATATATATATATATATAGATAGATGGTTATATATATATATATATATATATATATAAAATATATATATATATATATATATATATATATATATATATATATATATATATATATATATATATATATATATAGGGAGTAGAAGAGAATAAGATGAAGAAGAAGAAGAAGAAGATATATATATATATATATATATATATATATATATATATATATATATATATATATATATATATATATATATATATATATATATATATATATTTATGTGTATAATTATATATATGTATTTGTGTGTAGAGTGAGAGAATGGTGGTGGTGGTGGTGTATGAATGAGTGGTGGTGGGTTTGTGTGTCATGAGGATGAGTGTATGAGTGAGAGTGTGTGTGTGTGTGTGTGTTTGTATTTAGATATAAATATATAGATATGTGTATGTGCCTATGTATATATATAGATATATGTTTGTGTGTATATATATGAATCTATATGTGTGTGTGTGTATTTATATATATATAGATATGGGTGTATGTATTTATAGATATGTAGAGATGTTAGTGTTTATATATATAGATATATATATATATATATATATATATATATATATAGATAGATGGTTATATATATATATATATATATATATATATATATATATATATATATATATATATATATATATATATATATATATAGAGGGAGTAGAAGAGAATAAGATGAAGAAGAAGAAGAATGAGAAGCAGCTGCAGCAGTAGAAGAGAATAAGATGAAGAAGAAGAAGAGAATAAGATGAAGAAGAAGAAGAATGAGAAGCAGCTGCAGCAGTAGCAGCAAGCTGCAGCAGTGGCAGCAGCAAGCTGCAGCAGCAGGAGCAAACAGCAGTAGCAGCAGTGAGCAGCTCCCCCCCTATTCAGCCCCCTTTAGGTCCCATTTGCCCCCCTATTTAGCCTATTTAACCCCCCTTTAACCCCATATATATATATATATATATATATATATATATAGGAAGATAGTTAGAATTAGAAGAGAATAGGAGAAGAAGATTAAGGAAAAGATAAGGAGGAATGGAAGAAGTTGAGAAGGATTAGAAAAAGAAGAAGGATTAGAAGAATAGAGAAAATAGGAAGAAGTTAGGAGGAAAATTAGAATAGGAAAGAATGAGAGAAAAGGAGATTAGGAATGAGAGGAAGAGTTAGAAGAAGATGAATTAGGAGAATGGAAATTAGAGAAGGGGGATTTGAAGAGGAGGAAATAGAAGAAGAAGAATAGGAAGAAAAGTGAGAAATTTAAAATAGAGGGGATCGAGTTAGAGGGTGAAACGGAGCTCGGAGTGTTGGAATGAGATGAAACTTGGCGTGGAGTTAGAATATGTGAATTAGATTTTGCGGGTAGGCTCCCGAGTGGAAATCGGGGTTGTAGGGCGCCGGTATTGCGCCGTACCATTTCGTATATTGAAATATTCAAGATATCGGCAATGGGCCGTATCATGGACTAGACGTCCACTTTACCTAGGTATCTTGGTAGGTAATATATGTATAGGCTAGTACCTTACTACCCTAGGGAGCTCGGGTCAAAATACCAAGCGTAGGTAGGCTAACTTGATAATTGCCTAAGTTAGAATTTTACCCTTTTTAAAGGTAAAATAGGATATTGGCCATCGGCCAAGATTTGGATTTCGAAGTCCAAGATAGACTTGGATATGGGTTGTAGAGGTTGGTAATGATTAGAAATAGTCGCCTAGACCTAGTCTTGACCCCGGTTGACCACGGTTGACTTTTTAAACCAAAAGTCAACTATGGGTCAACACTTTACCCAATTTAGTCCCAAATTCCATTAAACTTGGGAAGTTGACCAAAAGTCAACTATTAGTCACCATTGACCTAGGATTGACCTAGGGTTGACCAGAGTTGACCGGAGTTGACCAGTTGACCAAAAGTCAACTGTTGACTCAAATCGACCTAGATTAATTCCGTTTGACTTGCATTGACCCAGTTTGACCTGGTTAGGCCTAATATGACTTAGGTTGACCTAGTACAGTCTAGTTTGACGTGTCTTGACCTAGAATGACTTAATAGGGTTTAATTTTGATTCGACTTTACTTCCTAAACATAGTATTGATACGTCTTGTTCTCTATAGGTCTTCGAGACGCTGCATTTGCTCCAGTTGACATATCATACCATATTACAGGCGAGTACATTCTCTGACACTTTTCCAATTTACGATGATTGTTATAATTCATGTAATTAGTGTAGATATGCTTGTTCTCGATACATTGGTCACACGGATTGGTATTCATGGATCCCGACATGAGATGTTATTCCTCGTTATCTTGGTATATCTTGTGCAAGCTCCCTTGTAGTTCTTGTGCAATATATAGACACCGATTCTCGAGGAGACTTGCTCCCTTCTCGTAGAATCCCGTGTCATAACGTGTCTTGCTTGGATCCACCCTACCAGTCGGGGACGGGGAGTATTAGTATAGATATGTGGTCAAAGCCTATTGTGCACCCATTGTGCACCTATTGATTGTGAGTGTTGATCATACACCCCACGTATGATTAGCCAGGCCGGTTACTATTTGTGCAAGTTCCAAAGCCGGCCACATATTGTAGCTAGTACTCACACACCTAGATATATGATTCTTGATTCTTGTACATGCCATGATCAGTTTACTTGCCTTGTTCTAGCTCTAGATTTACAACTTACCTTGCCATGATACTCACATGTACATTCCATAATTTTCTTGTATATACTCTCTATTTACAGTCTTATAACTTTTGTCATATCTTGTGAACTGTTGTTAGTAGATTGTACTCGTTCCATCCTGACAGGATATGTTGACAAATATTACAGATGCCGACGAGGGAGATTACTGTACCTACTACGGTCCGGATAACGTAGTGGGCATAGACTTGGAGACGTTGGTCCAGCAGGGCTTAGCTCCGCCTGACGAGACCTTACCACTTGCTTAGTTAGAGTAGGTCTTTTTTACTGGACTTTGTCTCCAGCTACTTTTGAGACTGTTATTATTATGGATTGTATTAGAGACTTGGACTTGTATATATTCTTCTGTTGGACTTAACAGGTTATTATTTTATTATCGTCTTGTTGTCTTTATCTTTCAGTCTTTACTTTATCATCTTAGAGTTGTGATTTGAGCACTCATATATATTCATTGCTTGTCCTCCGTTCGAAGTTGACCATATTCTCGACAGGTTTTGATGTATATATATATAAGCTGTTTAGAGTAGAAAATCTACAGCGTTCCACGCCGTTTTTACGGTGAGGGCTGGGCGTTGTCACGTACACGTGCCCTTATGGCGGGTGCGGGTCATGACAGCTTTCCTACTCAGAGGTGATATGGACGTGGAAGGAATGACTCTGGAGGGAGATACGCGGAACTACTCAGAGGTAATATGGACATGGAAGTTCTGCTGGGGATGTAATCCTTTACTTTTGAATAAAGAATGAAGAGTTTTGTGGTGTGTTCATTCTCGTTGTCATGAACTTGATGATTTGTGTGGACCTATTATCTTTTGCGCACCTTGGTTGTTAGGTACAGATAATAAGTTTGAGAGAACCTGACATGTTTGCTCAGAGGTGATGTGGACGTGGCAAATATGGGGTTCAAATGATGGAATCTTCCTACTCAGAGGTGTTATGGACGTGGTAGGAGTGACTCAGAAGGGATACGCGAAACTACTCAGAGGTAATGTGGACGTGGAGGTTCTGCGATCAATGTACGACAATGCAGGGGTTGTCTGTACGGGATGTTTACTCAGAGGTAATGTGGACGTGGTAAACATGATGGGTAGCGTAGTCTTACGGAGCATAAGATTGCACCTTGTAGGGCGTAGGAGAACAACTCAGAGGTAATGTGGACGTGGTTGTCCTTCTACTGGAGGATAGAACGCTACGGAACAGCTGGGTTCCGGAAGCGTAAGATTTTTTGGAAGGGAATTGTACGTGAGCCCCGATTATTGGATCCACAAACTCCCTTGTTGGGTGAAGATAGAAGTACATGTCTGAAGGATGTCAAGAGTAGTACTTCTTTAGGAACTTGCCGTTGATGGGCATCATGAACAAGTCCCCATTGGGTTTGGAGAGGCGGTAAGCACCGTTTGAGTATACCGTCTCTATGATGAAAGGCCCCTCCCACTTGGGCTCGAACTTTCTTGGTGTCTTGTGAGTCAACACCATCGGCCTCCTGACTGCCAGAACCAGGTCGCCTACTTGGAAAGTTCTCTGCTTGACCTTCTTGTTGAAAGCCTGTGATATACGGGCTTGATAGAGTTCGATGCGCTGTTGAGCTAGAAGTCATTTTTCGCCATGTGCCTCCAATTTTCGCAGACGGCGACATTGATTGTCTTCCTCTGTTAGTTGATTTGTGATCGCTACACGGAGTGAGGGTATCTGGATCTCGAGAGGCAGTACCGCTTCGCTCCCGTAGACCATGGAGAATGGTGTGTTGTCCGTCGGAGTCCGTACCGTTGTGCGGTAGGCCCAAAGGCATTCGCCGAGATTTTCGTCCCAGTCGCGTTTGTTGGATGACACGACCTTTTTGAGTAGCCTGACGATAGTCTTGTTGAATGCTTCGGCCAATCCGTTTGCTGCCGGATTGTAGGCGGTTGATGCCACGTTTTGAATGCGATTCTTGTCACAGAATCTACTGAAAACATGGCTGATGAACTGAGGACCGTTATCGTGGATAATCCTCCAAGGTACCCTGAAACGATAGATGACATGGTGCTTGATGAAGCTGACCACCCTGTAGCTCTTCACTTCCGCCAGTGGAACTGCTTCTGCCCTTTTGGAGAAGTAGTCGGTGATGGCTAGGATGAAGCGGTGTCCCCTTGATGAAGGAGGGGTGATCGGTCCTACAATGTCCATGTCCCAGGCTTCAAAGGGCCAGGAGGCGACCGTAGGATGTAGTGGTTCTGACGGTGTATGGATGAAGTCGGCGTGGAGCTGGCAAGCATGGCACTTTTTAGCATAGTCGACAGTGTCGGCTGCCATGGTTGGCCAGTAGTAGCCCATGCGTCGCAGTCGATCCTGCAACTTAGGGCCAGGTTGATGGGCCCCGCAGGTTCCGTCGTGAGCTTCTCGAAGGGCTTCGGCTGCTTCTTCGTTGGACAGGCATCGAAGGAGAAGTCCATCGTAGGAGCGTCGGTACAGCATTTTAGTAGCTGTATCGTAATAGAATTGAAAGGAACGCCTCCTGACTGAGACGGCTTCTTTCGGGTCTTCTGGGAGAATTCTGTAGACAGCGAAGTCGATGAACGGGAACCTCCAGTCTCGGACATTAATACCCGCACTTGTTGACATGGCATGGGCCGTTTATGAGGACAGGTTGTTTTTAGGACAGACCAAGTCTCGACCAACTACCGTGACGTAGTGCTGAGTCCCGAGGGGTACTGCAAATGAGGCTGCGAGGCCAGCCAGAGCGTCAGCCTCCAGGTTTTGTAACCGGGGTACGTGTTCTATGAAGAACTTGGTGAAGGTTGAAATAATATTCAATGCAACTTCATGGTAAGGAACCAGATCTTCATGGCGAACTTCGTATTGCCCTCTAATCTGGTTAACGACGAGTTTTGAGTTGCCGTAGGCTTCCAGATGATTCACCCCCAGCTGTTGCGCCAGCTGGAGTCCCATGATGAGCGCATTGTACTCGGCAACATTGTTGGAGCACAGCTTCGAAAGGGAGTAGGCACGCTATATGACCAGCTGATCGGGGGAGACTAAGACTACCCCCACTCCTGCGATGATTTGGCCTTGGGGCCTGTTCTTGAAGCGCCATCGAAAAACATCCGCCAGACGGAGCTTTTTTCGGTGACGTTTGATTCTTGGACCTCATCCGGGATGTCTTCATAGAGTCTGGAGGACTCTGGGATTGTGTGCAGCTAAAAAGTCGGCCAGAGCCTGACCCTTGACGGCTTTTTGTGGAACAAACACCCTGTTGTATGGCGTTAGCAGGATCGCCCATGTAGCTAGTCGGGAGTTCAATGACCCTGGCTTCGTCATGAGAACTCTGAGAGGATTGACTCGGGAGATGACATGAATTGTCTGACCCGAGACATAATGGCGAGTCTTCTGGATGGCAAATACCAAAGCCAAACACTCTTTTTCAACGGGGTTGTACCGGTGTTCGGCCCCGATCAGTGTTCTACTGAGGTAGTAGATAGCTTGTTCATAGCCTGCATTGCTGTTCTGAGCCAGCAGAGCACCGAGGAAATGATCCATGGCACGGACGTAGAGGAGAAATGGTTTACCGGCGACGGGTGCCACTAGGACTGGCGGGCTCGTCAAGTAAGCCTTGATATCATCGAAAGCTTTTTGGTATTCCTCTGTCCAGACGTAAGAGACTCCCTTCTTCATGAGCTGGGTGAAGGGTTGACATTTTCCGAAAAGGTTTGCTATAAACCTCCGGATGTATGCTAGACGTCCCTGCAGGCCTCGAAGTTCTCGAAGGTTCTTCGGAGGATCCATGTCAAGGATGGCTTTGGTCTTCTCGGGATCGACATGAATGTCTTTCGCCGTGATAATGAAGCCCAAGAACTTTTCGCTAGAAACCCCTAGGAAGGATTTAGCGGGGTTTATCTTGAGTTGATGCGCTCGCATGAGATTGAAGACTGTATTAAGGTCTTGTAGGTGATCTCCTTTGAGACGGCTCTTGACTGCGATGTCATCAACATAGCATTCGACTGTCTTGCAAAGATGCTGACGGAAGATGGTGCTCATAGCTCGTTGGTACGTCGCACCAGCGTTCTTCAAGCCGAAGGGCATCACTGTATAGCAGAAAACCCCCTTCGGAGTCCTAAATGACGTGTATTTTGCGTCATCGGGGAACATCTTGATCTGGTTGTAGCCCGAATAACCGTCTATGAAAGACATGCGTTCGAAGCCATATATGTTGTCGATCATCACATCGGTGATTGGAAGCGGGAATTCGTCCTTTGGGAACGCTGTGTTGAGATCCCTGAAGTCGATGCAGACCCGTATCTTTCCGTTCTTCTTGGTGACAGGGACGACGTTGGCCACCCAATCCGGATGGTGCTCCTCACGAATAAATCTGCTGGTCAGGAGTTTGTCTACTTCCTGATCGATAGCGTTCATGATGTCAGGATGAAAACGTCGTTGTTGCTGTTTTATAGGCTTGACATCAGGTAAGATGTTAAGCCTATGCATCGCGATCTGGGGATCAAGTCCCGGCATATCTTCGTAGCTCCAGGCGAAGACGTCGATATATTCTTTGGCCAATTGGACCAAAGATTCCCGGTCTTCTCCTTTTAGGCTTTTGCTAATGAAGATGGGTTTGGAAGAAGATCCATCCCCAAGGTCGATCTGCTCGACTTCGTCTTCGGTAGGGGGTTCACGTAATTCAAAACGAGACTCCTACTGTTCTCCTAGGCATTGAGCCCAGGGTTCTTCCTCGAAGAATTCTGGCGTTTGGTCTTCGCCTTCATCTTCTTGAGGTTTTGCAGATGCCATGTTGGCTGACAGCACCTTCTTGAAGACCGAGCCGATACTGGTATCGGAATCCCAAGTTGATGCTTCGGACGAATGAGAATGTTCTTCTTCTTCTGCCTCCGAACTTTCTGGACTTGTCGGCGGCGTGACATAGCCCACCCCCCGTCGAGTTCGATGATAGTAGTCCTGCGGCTTTCCTTTAGGTGTTGAGAGCCGGAGAGGAAGACGTCGACCCTTGCCATAGTTCAGGCCTTTGTTGCTCTTTAGGTCGTAACCCATCTTTTGGATGAGGTACTTTGCCTTGTCCGTGTACCGATAGACTTGTATTCTGCCGGTATCTGGTTCTTGCTCGAGTGACGGGAGGTCTTGATGACGCTCGACTTTGCCGAAGATGATGGATTCTTCGTCTCGATTCCGCGGTGGGACTATAAAACAGACCCCTTGGGACGGGACTACTCGATTTACATGACGGACGGTTGTTATTTTTGTTTGCAATGACCGTAGAGCGTTATCTAATGTATACATGGCATTCCAATGTGGAAGACTAGAATAATTAAAAGACACTCTATTATTGATGAAACACGAGATTTTGTCCCACGGGATTACATTGTCCAGAGAAGGTACATCTACATCAGCAGAGATGTATTCCACTAGCTCTTCATCTGTGAGTACTGGGGTTGGATCGGAAGAATCCACCGCAGCTTTGATCTTGGGGTCCGAGAGGGCTATGTGGGCCTTCTCTGGCAGCTTGGATGAGATGGATGTTTGCGGAGGCTTGCCTTTAAGACGCACCTTCAGAGGTGCCTCAACTGCGCCTTCAGTGGCTGGTGCCTTCCCCTGTAGTTTTGCCACAAGGGGAGCCGATGATTGAGGCTGCTTTCCCTTGAGCCGTATCTTCAAGGGAGCTTCAGTAGGTGTTCTACCTTAGAGCAGTTGGTGCTTTTCCAGGTAGCTTGATGTTCATGGGAGGCAACGTCTGAGGCGGCTTCCCTTTGAGTCAAATTTTTAAAGGAGCGTCAGGAATCATCTCTGGCTCCATGTCCGGCTCTGCTACTGTTTCTGCTTCATCATCAGCGTCGTTGGCTTCCTCCTCGTCGGGCGACTTGTACAAGGTAGAATCAGTGATGTAGGCTACGACCCCCTTGAAAGGGTCAATGTCCGCGAACTCCGTCCGGATGATGTCGTTGGTGGACACATACTTCATACATTGGTGGAGTGTAGATGGCACCACCTTGTATTCATGCAGCCACGAACGACCCAGTAGGAGGTTGTAGTTGACGTCAGCGTCCACGACATAGCAAGTCACCTCGGTTCTGAGGTTACCAATATGACACTTCAGCCGTATTTTGCCCAGCGGCTCACTTTTGCTAGCATTAAAGCCACTGATTGTTGTGTTGGAAGGCGCCAGTCGGTACATTGGGATCCCCAGTGTTGAGAGCAGCGTCTTCGGAATGATGATGAGGGAAGACCCCAGATCGATTTGAATCTGCTTCACCTTGACGGAACCGACATACCCTGTATAATATAGTGGCATGTTGTGTCGGTTGTGTTTGAGCAGCATGTCTTGTTGGGTGAAGGTTATGTTGGGGATAACCTCATCCGCACAATGACAGTGCGCACACGTAGTCGGAGTATCCTCAGGCTGCTTGACCTGACTGATGAAGGACTCAGCATCCTTCAAGGCTTCACAGAGAGCTTCACGAGTGTCTTTGGCGAAGGAGCTCAAACAGAGATAGGCGGGTAGGAGTACTGGCAAGTTGTGCCAGTATGTCGAAGTTGTGGGGTTTGGCTAGCCCCGAAGCATTCTCCTTTCGCAGAGGCTTGTCGAAACGTGCCTCTACATGCTTCTGCTTATTGGCTGCTGGAGGCCTAGATGAGCCCTCTTCCTGGATAGCAGGGATGGTGTAAGGAGGCACCACCTCGACGGCAGCTTCGTCAGGTTGGGCGTTCTGATGTGAACGCGTCTGTACAGGAAGTGCCTCTTTCGCAGAGGAAGAGACCATGCGGCAAGACTTGATCTTCCTGCCATTAGTTTTGGAGGTAGAGCGTACCTCCGGTTGAGTAACCTCGGAGACGAGATCAGGGTGAACCCATAAGACCTCTCCCCGAGATGTGGTGAGTGGGATGAGTCCACTAACGTTGTCACGAGTAGGTGGTAGATTGACCACCTCCATTGTCGCCTTAGGGATGGGGACGACGCCATCTTGTGTTGTGGTTGGGGACAACGTGCCAAATTGGAGTGACACCAGGTTAGCCGAGACCGTTTTCTCCTCGTAGTCGACGGAGATAACATCCGCATTGATCATGCGCTGGATGTAGTTTTTGAGGACGTAGCAGTCCTTAGTTGGATGTCCGACAAACCGATGGTAGTGACAGTACCTCGAATTGTCCACTTTCCCAACCTCGTCGGGATGCTTCGGGTCCGATAACTTGATCTTGTCACCCTGCTTCAGTATCTCGAAGAGTTGCAGGGTGTCTTCATCGTTGAAAGAATAAACCTCCTTTGGCCTTGGTGCAAGTGGAGGCTTCTGGGTAGGTGCTGGTGCACCTTTGGAGGCATTGACAGTCAATGCCTGTTTTCCCTTCGTCTCTCGTCCAGGGTTGTTGGCTGCAGGCCGTTTTCCCTTGTCCTCAAAGGTAGGGAAACTAACTCCCAGAAGGCGAGCATTGGACGCCTTCTTTCTGCTGCTTCGGCTTCGATGATCAAGAAACTCCAGTCGGGAGGAGGAGTAGAGTTGAGCCAGAGTTTGATCGCAGGCAGCATGTTCATGCTGCAGGAGGAGAGGAGTGCATGTTCTGGCATGCCCGGGGGCAGTCTGAAGCAGGCCTGTCGGAAGCGTTCGATGAATACTCGAACTGTTTCCTTCTCCTTCTGACGTATCTCTATGAGGGACGCCATTGTCATGTCCTTCCCGCCGTCGTAGAAACGGTCGAGGAAGAGACGCGTCAAGTCGTCGAAGGAATATATGGAGTTATCGGGGAGAATGCAGTACCAGTCGTACGCCACTCCCTTCAGTGCCCCGACAAATATGTTGGTGAGTAGTGCGTCCTCATTCGGGAGATGTCCCGTTTGAGACTGGAAGTACGTCAGATAGCGACGCGGAGAGTCTTTTCCGTCGTATGGCGTCAATGTTTGTGGCTTATACTTAGGAGGATAAACCACTTTGTTCCATTCGAGGGATATGGTTGGGGAATCCCCATCTTTTGGCGCTCCTCTTGTCTATTCTTGGACTCGAAGCGCTCGCGCAAGTCCCTGATCATTTCGACCACGTCTTCCGTGGAGCTGGGAGTCGGGAAAGGTGGTACCGCCTGGAGTTGAGCATTTGAAGGCTCCGACGTCCGTGGTGCTTCGCGGCGATCTGTATCCAAGGATACCCGTTGAAGGGGTACACTTGATTCTCCATTGGCCCCTGGGTCAGTGTCACCCCCATTTCTCGTATTTCGTATTTTGTGCGTATTTTGATTTTATCATGTATTTTAATTTTCTGTACTTGCAGTATTCCTGGCTTCTCGTATTTTGCTCGGTTTTATTTTGGAGGAGACTTGGCTTGGTTTGACTTGGTTTAGCATGGTTTGGTTCTATTTTGGTTTATTGTTGGACCACCCTAACCTATACTACCCCTCAGGCTCACCCCACCACCACCATTTAATACCATTCCCCTCTCTCTCTCCTCACATTTACTTTCATTTATTTCCCCCACCAAGAAACCCCCTTCTTCCTCCATCCTCCAAACCCTAGTGGAAGAGAGGCAAGTTGCATCTTGCCAAACATGAGAATCCACTTTCATGAGTTCATCACTTAGCTTAGCTCATTGGGAGTAACTTTAGTTCTTTGTATTTTTCGGATTTGGGGTTTTGTGGAGCTTGAGTCTTGTACTTTACATTTTCGGATTTTATATGTTTTGATGTGTTTTGGCCGATCTTGGGTGGGATTTGATGTGCTCATGTGGTAGAGAATCAAATTTCACCCAAGATGGACCCTTGGAAGTTTGGATTTGGAGCTCGGATGGCCGAGTTGTGAGGTTGCTAAGTTTTCGGCCATGGTGTTCTTCCTTGGGAAGAAGATGACTCTGTGGTAGCCGATGGCGCCTAATTCCCCTGCGTAGGTCCGATGGCGCCTACTTTGGCCGCTTGCCCTTGCAAGTGCGCCTCTTGGCCGCACGCTCCTTAGCGCTGCGCGCCCCTTCCAAACAGAATGCTTCATAGCGCCTGTTCTCCTTGACTTGGCCGATGGCGCCTATTCTATGAACTAGGCGCGGTTGGCCAATGGCGCCTACTTCTCCTTTGATTAGGTGCAGTTGGCCGGCCATCCTCAACTAGGCGCCATCTGTCCCATCAGACTAGGCGCCATCTGTCCCATCAGACTAGGCGCCATCTGTCCCATCAGACTAGGCGCCATCTGTCCCATCAGACTAGGCGCCATCTGTCCCATCAGACTGGGCGCCAAACTGTCCCATCAGTGGTAGGCGCAGTTCATTCTATGGACTAGGCGCAGTTCATTCTATGAACTAGGCGCGGTTCATTCCCCATGACCTAGGCGCACTTGGGCCGGCCTTATTCTAGGCGCACTTCAGTGAGCATGGTAGGCGCACTTTAGGGTGCTGCCTACTAGGCGCCCTCTAGTGCCCTCAACCTAGGCACACTCTAGAGTGTTGTCAACCCCCCCCTTTTTGGCACACTCTAGTGTGTTGCCACCCTGGCCTGCCCTGGTGTACCTGCATCCCTTGTGCCCCCAGAATCTGCTTATTTCTGGGTTTTATTTTAATGAATTGGAGCTTCAAGGATTTTGTTGCCCACGTCACGACTTGGCTCGACTTGGCACTTTTGACACAACTTGGAGTTTTGCCATTTTCTTGATCTTGACATGATTTGAGTTGACTTTTCATAAATTGTGACTAGAACTATATAACTGGAACCTGTTAACTTGACAACTTGCTAGTGGCCCGCGGCGGCGCACTTCCTTGTAACATGACATGATAATATGATTACTTGACAACTTGAGCTGCTGAGGCAGGCTTACTTGACTTGCTACGTGACTTGACACCGTGGGTGTGCATCTTGTGCTTGATTAATCTACTGGTCCAGTCTTGCATCATGTCTAGGACGTGAACCTCTGGGTACCACGGCCAGAGGTTCACATGAATTCGGACTAGGTAAATGATTAGTTCACAAAACTAGAACATGGAGATTTCCCGGCTACAGGCAATCCCGTTACCTGGGCGGCCTTGGGAATTGATGCTTGCCGACGAGTAGGGCACAATTCCAGCACACTGTTAGGTGTTGCACCCCTTGATGGTACTTGAGGGTACACTTGTCTCTCGGACAATGTACCCACCTGTACCCAGCTCCTTGCTTGCGTTCTGGGTAGCCTGGATAGTCTGCAGGGCCTGTGGCTGATAGGAACATCTCATTGCATCTTGCTAGTAACTAGGTTGTGACAACCCTAGTTAGTTAATTTATCAAGCCGTAGGACTTGCTTGGTCGTTGTGAAATGGTTGGCGCCTGGTCTTGTCTAGCCTTGTCTTGCTTGCCTAGTCTTGCCTAGGCCTGATCTAGTCCCTGTACCTGGCTCTCATCCCGAGCATGCTTGTCTTTATTTTAATTTTTAGATAAATGGTCTAGCGCATGCGTTATTCAGGCGAAGGGTTACAACCCCGGTCCTTGTTTGGTTTAAGGGTTGTAACCTGGGAGACCGGAATATTCTCATGTTATGACCAGTTATCGCCCTATTGCATGTATTTCTTTCTTGTACCTTTATTTTCATTCCGACTTGATATGCTGGTTTTAGTTCTTGTGCATGGCCTCCTTTGTGGCACTTGCTCTTTCTGGGGTCTGACCCAGCTGGTTTTGTATGGCCAGATTTCGGAGCAGCTACCGAGGATCTACCGCAGTTCCAGCCCGATGGTGTCAACTAGAAGAAACCGGGGCCAAGAGTGGGTTTCTATTTTTGTACCGCTCACTCATATGTAAATTAAATATTCTTTTGAGGCGTTTGCCGGCGAGCACCTGTTAGCTCGTATGTACATTTTCTTGATGCTGTAAACATGATGAACAGATCCTAGGGTTGATCATGTATGATGTACTCTTTGCTAGTCCTGACATTTTGTAAGACTAGCTGCTTGATCATCCAATATGTAATATTTGGGACGCCTTGTATTTATATATTTGATGCTCAGACATCTTGTAATCTTAACACTTGCTTGAGATTGAGACAATAGGCTTGCTAATGACCATAGGAGACTGATGGCTTGTAGTTAACCCTCATATTTCTAGACAGCCGTGACCGTATACCGAGGTGTTTTCCATTTCGATATACGTAGCTGGCTGTGTATGCCCCCGCTCTCCAGTATTCTGGTTCTGGGGCGTTACACGGTTTAAGTGGTGGCCCATGTAGGTCTTGAAAATTTAAGAAATGTGAGGGTTACCGGTTGATGTCTCAATCAGTAATCTCCCTTGATCTCTGCTCGTACTCTCTATTCCCTGGGAATCTTGATTCGGTCACTTGCATGCATCCTTGCTCTTTCACTGTCCTTCCTTATCGTTTCCCCCTGTCGTCTTCTTCAGCGGCACTGTTCCCGGACGTGCCGATCAGCCAGGAGAAGCCCAGCATGAACCCCAGCAACAAGAGGAGCAGTCTCAGGACTCTGGAGCGGCCTCTAGAGTTGTACCTTCTGGAGGTCAGGAACCTCGCGTTCATGAAGCTCAGCCCGTTCCGCCTGTGAGACAAGAGGAGGGAGCCTTGGTAGGGCTTATCAGAGATTTGCTTGCAGCCCAGGATCGTCGAGGCGACGCCCTGCACCAGGAAGTTCATGAAGCACTGAATAGAGGAGGTCACCAAGGGAACCAGGCGGCCAACAGTTTCAAGCGCTTGAACCCTCCGTTCTTCGATGGCAGCGAAGACGCAATCGCCGCAGATGCATGGCTTCAGGATACCGAGGTAGTTCTGGAAGCGGCGAGGACTCCAGAGAATGAGAAGGTAGCGGTGGTCCGCCTACAGTTGTTGGATCTTGCCCGCAATTGGTGGGCAGCTCAGGCCATGGGATTGGCAGCGCCAGTCCCTTGGGCAGTATTTAGGGAGAGGTTCCAGACGAAGTACTTCGATGCCGTGGCACGGTACGATTTGCAGACTAGATTCACCAACCTGAAGCAAGGAGGCAGGACGGTCGATGGCTATGCGACCGAGTTTTCGAGGCTGAGTAGGTTTGCCCCCACCTTGGTGGCAACCGAGTATGATCGGGCCCAGCGTTTCCAGCAAGGGCTCCACTTGGAGATTTTGTTAGCAGTTGAGCAGTTCGAGCACCAGACGTTCGACGCCGTGTTGAGGGCAGCCAGGAGGCATGAATACACCTCCCAGAGGATTATGGATAGGACCGGAAGTAGGAAGCGGTCCCACAGCCAGTCGCACCAGTCGTCAGCACCCGCCCCGGCAGCTAGGGGTATTATGATTGGAGCTCCGAGGCGGACGGCCTCAGTAACGTCGGACCGGCATTCGACCCCGACGTTTCCTCAGCAGCAGCAGAAGCAGAAATCTTCTTCCACAGTAGGATGTTCATACTGTGGGAAGCCGGGCCATGTGGTGGCAGAGTGTCGGAGGGCACAGGGATTGTGCCTAGCTTGTGGGGCGGCGGACCATAGGATAGGGTCGTGCCCAAATCGAGGGAGTTCATCCTCGTCCAACCTTACTAGTCCTTCAGTTAGGGGACCAGCACCAGTACAGCAGCAGCACCCGAGGCTGATGTTGCCTCAGAATCAAGCTTTTCAGCAGCAGAGTCCCCAGCAGTATGCTCAGGCCCAGGCTCAGATTCAGGCCAGGCAGAGAGGTAATCAGCAGAGAGGACAGGCACCCAGAGGTCAAGTGATGGCAATGACCGCAGCAGAAGAGGTAGCGCCAGGTGAGGTTGTGGCAGGTACAATTCTCGTCAACTCTACCCCAGCATCAGCATTATTTGATTCTGGTGCATCTCATTCATTTATGTCTGCACGATTCGCGACACGGATAGGATTGGAGCCCGAGTCATTATCAGTGAGGCTTAATGTGCTTACTGGTAATGGTCTTGTGGGAGTAGATCGAGTGTTTTCCTCGTGTCGGATCGTGGTTAGCGGTAGGGAGTTCCCCGCTAGATTGGTAGAGTTTCCCCTGGCAGATTATGATGTAGTCCTAGGTATGGACTGGTTGAGAGATCATTATGCCAGGATAGACTGCCACATTGGCAGAGTTATCTTTAGTATCCCCGGAGAGCCAGAGTTTTCATTTTCCAGAGGCGCAGTAGAGCCTTCTTCCCCGGTATTGCGGATGGCAGTAGCAGCAGTGCAGTTGCCCAGGATTGTGGACGAGTTTCCAGATGTCTTCCCAGAGGAGCTTCCAGGTATGCCGCCAGAGAGGGAGATCGAGTTCACCATAGACTTGATTCCCGGAACCGCACCAGTGTCAGAGCGAGTCTACAGGATGGCGCCTTCAGAACTAGAGATTTTGTATAAGATGATTGAAGACTTGAGAACCAAGGGATTCATCCGTGCTAGTGGATCGCCTTGGGGAGCCCCTATGCTTCTTGTGAAGAAGAAAGATGGTACGTCCAGGCTATGTGTTGATTACCGTACCTTGAACTCAGTGACGATCAAGAACAGATACCCTCTCCCGAGGATTGATGACTTGTTCGACCAGCTTAAAGGGGCTTCAGTATTCTCGAAGATAGACTTGAGGTCAGGCTACCATCAGATCAGGGTCAGAGAGCAAGACATCCCGAAGACGGCGTTCAGATCAAGGTACGGGCATTGGGAGTTCCTAGTTATGCCCTTTGGAGCAACCAATGCGCCGGCAGTGTTCATGGATCTCATGAACCGTATCTTCATGCCTTACTTGGACCAGTTTGTGATCGTATTCATTGATGACATCCTGGTCTACAGCAAGAGTGAAGCAGAGCACGATCAGCATCTCAGAGTTGTCCTTCAGACACTTAGAGAACATCAGTTGTACGCCAAGTTCAGCAAATGCGAGTTCTGGCTCGATCGCATTTCGTACTTGGGTCATATCATTACCCGCGGAGGAGTGGAAGTGGATCCCCAGAAGATTGTGGCCATTGAGTCGTGGCCAGTTCCTAGATCAGTAGCAGAGGTTCGCAGCTTTCTTGGATTGGCCGGCTATTACCGGCGATTTGTTTCAGATTTTGCTAGAATTTCAGCGCCGATGACCCAGTTGACCAGGAAGGATGTGCCATTTGTTTGGACAGCAGAGTGTCAGGAATCCTTTGAGAAATTGAAGCGAGGTTTGATGACGGCTCCCATTCTCACTCTTCCGGATGGGACCGGTGGATTCACAGTGTATTGTGATGCTTCAGGGAAGGGATTAGGATGTGTTCTGATGCAGCATGGGAAGGTAATTGCTTATGCTTCGCGGCAACTTCGCGATCATGAGAAGAATTACCCAACCCATGATTTGGAGCTAGCAGCAGTTATTTTTGTATTGAAGCTTTGGAGGCACTACTTGTATGGTGATAGAGTTGAGATTTTCACGGATCATAAGAGCCTGAAGTATGTATTTACCCAGAAGGACTTGAATATGCGGCAGAGAAGATGGCTAGAATTATTGGTGGATTATGATGTCAACTTGCGGTATCATCCAGGGAAGGCTAATGCTGTAGCAGACGCCTTGAGCAGACGAGCAGGAGTCTATCTCCTGACAGCGCAACCAGAATTATTGTCAGATCTTCAGAAGATGGGTATTGAAGTAATTCTTCCTTCCAGCGTGGCTTTGATGGCTAGTATTCAAGTTCAGTCCAGCATAGTTGAGAGGATCAAGGCAGCGCAGTCGGCAGACCAGAAGCTTCAGCGGCTCAGAGCAGAATGTGAGGCAGGACGCAGACCAGAGTTGAACATTCATGAGGATGGTACACTTAGATATGGCTCGCGTCTTTGTGTGCCCAGTGGAGATATCAGACAGGAAGTCATGGCAGAAGCTCACAGTTCGCAGTATTCCATTCACCCAGGTGGCACGAAGATGTACAGAGATATCCGTCAGCACTTTTGGTGGAATGGCATGAAGCGAGAGATAGCCCGATTTGTCTTGCGGTGTTTGGTTTGCCAACAGGTTAAAGCTGAACATCAGAGGCCAGCCGGACTACTTCAACCTTTGCCTATCCCAGAATGGAAATGGGAGCATATTACCATGGATTTCGTCACAGGATTGCCGAGATCTCCAGCAGGCAAGGATGCTATTTGGGTTATCGTGGACAGGCTCACCAAGGTTGCGCACTTTCTCCCTTTCAGAGTTGGGCAGTCAACGGCGCAACTGGCAGACAGGTACCTCAGGCAGATTGTCAGGCTTCATGGAGTGCCAGTCAGCATAGTGTCAGACAGAGATTCGAGATTCACTTCTCACTTTTGGCGTAGTCTTCATCAGAGTTTGGGGACTCGTCTCAAGTTCACTTCAGCATATCATCCGCAGACAGATGGTCAGTCGGAGCGCACGATTCAGACTTTGGAAGATATGCTAAGAGCTTGTATGCTAGACTTCGGTGGTTCGTGGGAGGATCACCTGCACTTGGTGGAGTTCTCGTACAACAACAGCTACCAGGCCAGTATCCGGATGGCACCCTTCGAGGCCTTGTATGGCAGGAAGTGTAGGTCCCCGCTAGCATGGGACGATGTCGGAGAAAGGCAGATGCTCGGTCCGGAGATGATTTCTCAGACTGTCGAGGTAGTCAGGAGAGTCAGAGATCACATCCGAGTTGCTCAAGATCGCCAGCGCCGTTGGGCAGACTTGCATCGGCGTCCCGTAGAGTTTTCTGTAAACGACCATGTGTTCCTTAGGATCTCGCCCAACCGTGGCGTCATTCGCTTTGGCACACGGGGAAAGCTTAGTCCTAGGTATATAGGGCCGTTTAGTATCCTGGAGCGAGTAGGAGATGTGTCCTATCGTCTCGCTCTTCCACCGTCGCTAAGCGAGGTGCATGATGTCTTCCATGTATCTCAATTACGACAGTACATCCCGGACACGAACCATATCCTGGATCATTCGAATTTGGTCGTTGGTACCGACCTTTCGTATGAGGAAAAGCCCGTGTCTATATTGGACCGGAGAGAGAAGATCCTCAAGAACAAGACTATTAATCTAGTCCGTGTTGCTTGGGGTCATCACTCTCTGGGAGAGTCAACGTGGGAGCGTGAGGACGACATCCGATCGCGTTATCCCTATTTGTTTGACTCGTAAGGTATAATGTCTTCCTTGTGCCTTACACCCGTTCCATCCTTGATTGAATGCATGATTGTATGGCTGCCTGCTTAGCGTAACTTGCCTGTGATTAGTCTAGCCTGTCGTGGCAATCTCTAGCTCCTTGATTAAATTCCGAGGACGGAATTCTTTTAAGGTGGGTAGAGTTGTCACCCCCATTTCTCGTATTTCGTATTTTGTGCGTATTTTGATTTTATCATGTATTTTAATTTTCTGTACTTGCAGTATTCCTGGCTTCTCGTATTTTGCTCGGTTTTATTTTGGAGGAGACTTGGCTTGGTTTGACTTGGTTTAGCATGGTTTGGTTCTATTTTGGTTTATTGTTGGACCACCCTAACCTATACTACCCCTCAGGCTCACCCCACCACCACCATTTAATACCATTCCCCTCTCTCTCTCCTCACATTTACTTTCATTTATTTCCCCCACCAAGAAACCCCCTTCTTCCTCCATCCTCCAAACCCTAGTGGAAGAGAGGCAAGTTGCATCTTGCCAAACATGAGAATCCACTTTCATGAGTTCATCACTTAGCTTAGCTCATTGGGAGTAACTTTAGTTCTTTGTATTTTTCGAATTTGGGGTTTTGTGGAGCTTGAGTCTTGTACTTTACATTTTCGGATTTTATATGTTTTGATGTGTTTTGGCCGATCTTGGGTGGGATTTGATGTGCTCATGTGGTAGAGAATCAAATTTCACCCAAGATGGACCCTTGGAAGTTTGGATTTGGAGCTCGGATGGCCGAGTTGTGAGGTTGCTAAGTTTTCGGCCATGGTGTTCTTCCTTGGGAAGAAGATGACTCTGTGGTAGCCGATGGCGCCTAATTCCCCTGCGTAGGTCCGATGGCGCCTACTTTGGCCGCTTGCCCTTGCAAGTACGCCTCTTGGCCGCACGCTCCTTAGCGCTGCGCGCCCCTTCCAAACAGAACGCTTCATAGCGCCTGTTCTCCTTGACTTGGCCGATGGCGCCTATTCTATGAACTAGGCGCGGTTGGCCAATGGCGCCTACTTCTCCTTTGATTAGGCGCAGTTGGCCGGCCATCCTCAACTAGGCGCCATCTGTCCCATCAGACTAGGCGCCATCTGTCCCATCAGACTAGGCGCCATCTGTCCCATCAGACTAGGCGCCATCTGTCCCATCAGACTGGGCGCCAAACTGTCCCATCAGTGGTAGGCGCAGTTCATTCTATGGACTAGGCGCAGTTCATTCTATGAACTAGGCGCGGTTCATTCCCCATGACCTAGGCGCACTTGGGCCGGCCTTATTCTAGGCGCACTTCAGTGAGCATGGTAGGCGCACTTTAGGGTGCTGCCTACTAGGCGCCCTCTAGTGCCCTCAACCTAGGCACACTCTAGAGTGTTGTCAACCCCCCCCTTTTTGGCACACTCTAGTGTGTTGCCACCCTGGCCTGCCCTGGTGTACCTGCATCCCTTGTGCCCCCAGAATCTGCTTATTTTTGGGTTTTATTTTAATGAATTGGAGCTTCAAGGATTTTGTTGCCCACGTCACGACTTGGCTCGACTTGGCACTTTTGACACAACTTGGAGTTTTGCCATTTTCTTGATCTTGACATGATTTGAGTTAACTTTTCATAAATTGTGACTAGAACTATATAACTGGAACCTGTTAACTTGACAACTTGCTAGTGGCCCGCGGCGGCGCACTTCCTTGTAACATGACATGATAATATGATTACTTGACAACTTGAGCTGCTGAGGCAGGCTTACTTGACTTGCTACGTGACTTGACACCGTGGGTGTGCATCTTGTGCTTGATTAATCTACTGGTCCAGTCTTGCATCATGTCTAGGACGTGAACCTCTGGGTACCACGACCAGAGGTTCACATGAATTCGGACTAGGTAAATGATTAGTTCACAAAACTAGAACATGGAGATTTCCCGGCTACAGGCAATCCCGTTACCTGGGCGGCCTTGGGAATTGATGCTTGCCGACGAGTAGGGCACAATTCCAGCACACTGTTAGGTGTTGCACCCCTTGATGGTACTTGAGGGTACACTTGTCTCTCGGACAATGTACCCACCTGTACCCAGCTCCTTGCTTGCGTTCTGGGTAGCCTGGATAGTCTGCAGGGCCTGTGGCTGATAGGAACATCTCATTGCATCTTGCTAGTAACTAGGTTGTGACAACCCTAGTTAGTTAATTTATCAAGCCGTAGGACTTGCTTGGTCGTTGTGAAATGGTTGGCGCCTGGTCTTGTCTAGCCTTGTCTTGCTTGCCTAGTCTTGCCTAGGCCTGATCTAGTCCCTGTACCTGGCTCTCATCCCGAGCATGCTTGTCTTTATTTTAATTTTTAGATAAATGGTCTAGCGCATGCGTTATTCAGGCGAAGGGTTACAACCCCGGTCCTTGTTTGGTTTAAGGGTTGTAAACTGGAAGACCGGAATATTCTCATGTTATGACCAGTTATCGCCCTATTGCATGTATTTCTTTCTTGTACCTTTATTTTCATTCCGACTTGATATGCTGGTTTTAGTTCTTGTGCATGGCCTCCTTTGTGGCACTTGCTCTTTCTGGGGTCTGACCCAGCTGGTTTTGTATGGCCAGATTTCGGAGCAGCTACCGAGGATCTACCGCAGTTCCAGCCCGATGGTGTCAACTAGAAGAAACCGGGGCCAAGAGTGGGTTTCTATTTTTGTACCGCTCACTCATATGTAAATTAAATATTCTTTTGAGGCGTTTGCCGGCGAGCACCTGTTAGCTCGTATGTACATTTTCTTGATGCTGTAAACATGATGAACAGATCCTAGGGTTGATCATGTATGATGTACTCTTTGCTAGTCCTGACATTTTGTAAGACTAGCTGCTTGATCATCCAATATGTAATATTTGGGACGCCTTGTATTTATATATTTGATGCTCAGACATCTAGTAATCTTAACACTTGCTTGAGATTGAGACAATAGGCTTGCTAATGACCATAGGAGACTGATGGCTTGTAGTTAACCCTCATATTTCTAGACAGCCGTGACCGTATACCGAGGTGTTTTCCATTTCGATATACGTAGCTGGCTGTGTATGCCCCCGCTCTCCAGTATTCTGGTTCTGGGGCGTTACAGTCAGGACCGGTAGAAGGCGCTCTGGCCAAAGCAGACCGTATTTCAAACACTGCTTGAGTCAATGTTTGCATGGAGGCAGAGAGGGTTTTGAGTCCTCCCTCCAGGGTATCCATGCGCTGGACGAGGTCTGCTGGCGGCGCATCTGGCTCGGTATCACCCCCAGTCATGTATACTGTCATGACACGGCTGGAGTCGGATGGATCAGTTGAGGCTTCGCTTTCGGCCTCGAGCCCTTGTAGAAGAGAAACTTCCCCCGGAGCCTCATCTTGGCTACCCCCAGCTACATTCTGGAGGGCATCCTCGTCTTCAGGAGCATCCGCAAGGGCCTGATTACCCCCAGTTCTGTCTTGGAGGTCTTCCTCGTTTTCGAGACGCAGATCCACAGGGGCCAGACTACCCCCAGCTACGTCCGGGAGGCTGACTTCATCTCCAGAATGAAGATCCACCCCATCTGTGCTCTGGAGGACATCTTCGTCTTCAGAAGGAGGATCAACAAAGGCTTGACTACCGCCAGCTTCCCCCAAGATCTTCTTTCTCCCCCGAGTTCCTTCAAACACTCCAGAGGATGGGACAGTTGTCTTGGTTTTCCTCGGCTGGCTCTTGGACGAGGACGAGGAATTGCCAGTCGCCTTTCGGATTGACGAGGAGTTAGAGATTACGTTGCATGAAGCAACCTTTAGTTCTGGCTCCTCTTTTATTGACACCTTCTTCCCGAGGCGACGTCGGAGGGGTGTTGATGATTGCAGCCGCTGGAACACCGACTGTCTTGGTGGAACTGCTGCCTTGCAACAGCAGTTGATGGTGACTACAGCACAGGTGTGCCCTGTGAGGGGCGTATTGTGCTTGTCAATCGACTCTCCTGATCGGCATTTGTGAGTGATCACGTTACGCAAATCGTTAGAGGAGCGTGCCACCTTCGCACCCCCATCAGGCGCATGGCAAGGCCAAACGTCGGGATGGTCAAGTGAATGCTGCGTCCCCTGATCCAACACCAAACAGGAGCTCAGATCAGTAGTGGGGGAACAACAATTACAGTGACTTGAACGAACCTCAGACGCACAACCAGAGGAGGCACGGGAGTTCAAGACCACAGGGTTTGCCTTGCTCCACTTGGTTGCGAACGCAACAGATGCGCTCAAGTGAGCCAAGGACTTTGAAGGTCGACTCATTTCCGGCGCAGAAGCACCCGAGTCGACCTTATACAGCTTACCATCAGCAACGCGCATGATTGTGAGCGCATGCTTCTGGTTTGCTGCCGGCATAGCACGTTTGAGGCACATGGCCCGTGCTGCCTTGGACTTCTTCGTACCAGCCCGCTGGGGTGCATAGTACTCAGAGTCCAAATTCTCCTCGCCACTACAACGAGTGAGTCTGTCAAAGACAGAGACCTTCTTTGGCGCATCAGAGGTGATGCGCAGGGCATTAGCTGCGCCCCTGCTCCGTCGACGCATCTTTCTCGCCTGAGAGGGAGTTGGCTGGAGAATGTGGTTAGCCGCACGTTTCCCCAAGAGATGTGCTGCACCGGTGGACGCATCTTGGCTGCTGAGGACGTCAGCAGGAAGGGAAGGCTGTATTGGAGCATCCCCTTCGGTGGTGGTACCAGAAGCGTCGACCTTGCGCACCCAGACTTGGCGAGTCTTCTTCGGCTTCGGCAGCCGCTTCGAAGGACTCACACTGCCTTCAGAGATGAACTCCTCATACGCCTGTTGATTGAGGCGTACGACCAGCGTCTTGTGGGAGGAGCCCACCTTCACGTCGTCGGATTGCGACACAGCTTTCTCGGTGGAGGAAAAAGAGGTCCCCAGCAGAGTCGCCAGCTTGTTTGCCATTAAAATCTTTTGATTGCAAATTTCAATTACAAACAGAACAGTGTTACAATGTTGGACTTAGACGTAGTCCTAGGAGTACACTTTTGTTTATCTGGGTCCCTTGTGCCGATGGAGCGAGTGGTAATGCGTTGACTCCGTTGACGATCTGACGACGGTTCTCGGTTCTCTGAAGGTCTGAGTTGCTCTGGGTGCCGGGGCTTGCAGAGAGGAAGAAGACGTTGAGTGTCTGTATCTGCCTCTCTCTGTGTATTAGTAGGTCTGTCTCTGTATATGTATATCGGTAGCTGTGTGTGTGGAAGAAGAAAATGATCCCTCTATTTATAGCTTTGCAGGCAGGCTGCTCATGCGCGCATATGTAGGATGCGCCGATTTGTGGTGATGCCACGTGGTGATTGCTGATGGAGGCGCATGGGCGATGTGCTCTGATTGAGGAGTTGAACCCTTCCTGTTGCCTTTGTGGGCTGCGACCGAGCTGACACGTAGCAATGGAGAGGATCTTTCAGTTGCTGAGATCTTGGGTGATTAGCACCCATTCATAGACTGAATCGAGTCAAGGGACACGTGTTGTAGGTCCATGGCTCAAAGATCTCAGATTTGGTGGAGAGTGATTAGATAGGATGTATAACGCCCCAGTCCCAAAATACGTAGGACTAGGTACATCGACATGCCAGCTGTATACATACGAAGTACACTCCAATATATGGAAACCTTGTATGTATACATAAGCTGTAAAAATGCAGTAGAACCATAATAACTAAATCTCATCCACTAGATAAATAAATGATATAAAAGCAACTTTGAATTTGTCATGTATACAACCGTTGGGCGGAGATAAATCCACTACCAACTAAATTAAATATGGAAAAATATACAAGAAAAGAATTGAGCAAGCGAGAGCAAGTGACGAGTCCAAGAGCAATCATCACGGAAGAAGAAAGACATGGCCTTAGCTAGAGCACCTGCAAGAAATCACGAACACACACCTGGGGAAATCACCAGGTCCTCAGAGGGACGTAACAAGATACAGGAAGAACATGCCATATAATACTGAATATAAAATATGCCACAATCAAAGAAAGTGACAAGACACTAAGGTAATCTAACCATAATTAAGTGATCATGCAGATGAGAAACAATCCTTCGACGCATGAGCCATGGCTGTAAATGGGATCGGCATAGTTCCCATATAGGGCACCAGGGGCCTACGTCCGTAACGTCCGAAGATCGTCAGAGTGCATAATGTGCAAGGGGCTACGTCCATAACGCTCTGGAAAACATCAGAGGGCACCTGGAACCTGCGTCTCCGGCGGAGCGCACAAGTAATAAGGGAAGTGCATAGAAGCCCATACGTCAGGTAATGTTCTCCCCACCCAATGTACCTGTTAAGTCGCATCCACGACCATGTACCTCTACTATCTGCTAAGTCTCCTAACACGCCTCTATTAGCAGTTAGCCCTAACACATGCGCATGGGGGATCAACCCACACGCAAGAACCTCTACATGCTACTCATCTCACACATCCTCGTGGTACAAGTGTGTCAAGGTATATGATATACACTACAGACGGTAGTCCCTTAACTCTAGGTTCATGTGCAACCAAAGGATAGTAACAAAGTAACTAATAATCACTGAGCATGTAGTAAATCAAGAACGGTAACAACTGGAAATAATGAACAGTGATATATAAATAATGCAGACTGAATATAAACAGTATAATGGCAAGGTATGTTGCCTGTTGTGTCGCCTGAGGTTGTGCAATGATAGTGATGTCCTGTTTTGTCCAAAAGCCGCGGTCGATGTGTAAGGGTCCAAATTCACAGGAAGTAGAAACGATCTATCAGTTGCGATTAGTGATAATACAAGAAGAAATTTTCATAGGGTAGATACTCATACTCTATTTGTTAGAAAATATTTGTATTACTTGAAAAATAGGATTTTAATAATCAAAATAATTTTTAGAAAGTACTTGGAAGAATCAAACCCTTGTGGGCTAAACTCAAGTTTGTAAAGATAAAATTTTGAGGTAGGTAGCTATATCTTTAATAAAGATACCACAAAATCCAGGAAATCATTTGTAAACTTAGTTTTATTATTTATACATTATTTAGGTGAAAACTATAATTAAGATTAGATAATACTATGAGGGTTTTTATTTACAAAACATATTTTTGTCAAATATAATTCCTATAAAATTACAATAATAATAAATAACAATAATAATAATAATAATAATAATAATAATAATAATAATAACAACAATAATAATAATGATAATGATAGTATCATTAGTGATAATACTAATAATAATAATAATAACAATAATAATAATAATATTATTATTATTAATAATAAATGCTTATGATAGAGAGGGCTGCTCACTGTTTAGTGAGTGAGAGAGAAGAATAAAAAGAGGGGGTTTCGAAATTTACCAGAGGCGGTTGGCTCCGGTGGAGAGGAAGTCGGAGGGAGGGGTGAACGCGGGATCGATGGCGGCGCGGAGGCTCGGATGGTCGGCCGAGCTCGGGCGGAAGGCGCTCGCGAGCTCGGGGCGGAGCGGCGCTGGTAGGGGGCGCGCTCATCAGCGGCGAACGGCCGTACGGCACGGGGGTTTGGGCGGTCGGAGAGGATGGGGGAAGCCGAAGGCGCGGCACTGGGGAAGGAGGTGCGGGCGGATGGCGGCTTCGAGCGACGACCGGCTCGTCACGAGCGACGGGGTTGGGCGCGCCTGCGCGGAGGCGGAGGAGTTGACCTAGCGCAGATCTGGAGGGAGCGCGGCCGCTTAGATCTTCGACGGAGGTGGCGAGGCCCAACGGCGGTGGCGGGTTAGCTTCTCTCTCCCTCTCTCTTTTCCGATGATGTGGTTTAGTATGTGGCGGCGGTCGGAGGAACCCGACGCGGAGGTGCGGCTGAGGCTTGTCGGGGGACGGGTCTGGTGAGAGGAGGAGAGGGTGAGCGTGGTGGTGATGATGGTGACGGGGGTGGCGTTGCTTGGTGGTTGGTGGTGTTGGCGGAGTGGTGGATTATGGTGGTGGTTGTCTGGAGGCGGTGGTGCGTGGCGAAGGGGGCGGCCACTCCGGTGGGGCGGTTCGGGATATGGGTAAAGTGGCTGACGATGGTGACGGGTGCTGTCGAAATGGGGTCGGGGAGGAACAGGCAGTGTTGGAGGCCAGGATGATGGAGGTGACAGCGGCGGGTAACGCCATGAGAGGTGGCGTGGAGGCTGAGTTAGGTTTAGAATTGAGTCGTCGTGTCGGGAGTGTCCGACACGACTGGGTGGACGTCCGGGATTGTCGGACGTGATAGAATTATTGTATTTGTATGGTGAGAATATAGTAGACGGGTGGCACAGACACGATGCACAATCTGTTGATTGAAAAATTTCTGGAGGAGTACCTCTCCTTTTATAGGAGGTGGGAATTCCCAGTTGGATAGAGATTGGGAGAATTTAAATCCCAATTAGATAAATCCCCTATTAATTTAAATCGATTTAAATCCAAATCAATCTAGATAAACTTCTCTTTAAATTAAATGCTTATTTAAAATAAAATCTTTTCCACATTTAAATTATAAAAATAACTTAAATATTCGATAAACAAAATCTTAAATGTCATTTCCATAAATATTAAAATATAGTATTAATTAATTTCGAAAATCAAGGTAATTACTTAAATATTAAATCATAAAGTAGCTTTTTATAATTACCAAAAATATGTTACTATACAAATTTTAAATTTCGCAAATATCTAGAATATATTTTATATAAACCAAAAATTTTTCAAATCACTGCTTATTTTTAAATGACGAATAAAATAACCATTTTATAAAATACTTATCACATTTATTTGAACATGTACTTTCATATATAAAATAAAATTTATAATAAAATATTTTTCTAAAGTATGTACCTCGACACATATTCGCACTCGTCGAAAAATTACGAACGCAAATCTCGCACGTTACGTAAATACGACAAAGCGACTCATGTATGACGTATAGATACGAAATACAAAATGAATACAAAACAAAAAAATATAGTAAAAATTTGGGGGGTTTACATCCTACCCAACTTAAAAGAATTTCGTCCTCGAAATTTAGGAAAAAAAAATTAGGGTAGGTAGGGTGAAGGAGATAGAAGCAGTATAATCGATAAGAATTTGATTCATATTGAACAAAAAGGCAATCAATTGTTTGACGAGAATGAAACGACATTTCAATGGCAATATGTTATTTGATCGACAAAATTTTTTTTGATGGTTTTAGATTTCGATCATGACAATCAATCAATGACTAAGCTCGATCAACCTTAACATTAACCTAAAAAGCAACCTCATAAGTAGGTAATAAACTCCTTAATCCTTGATATCGTCAATATTCATGTAATCTCTCTTATCATAAATTGTTCTTTCCAAAAATTAACTTTCGTACCACGTTCCCTTAAAATTTTAACAAAACAATTTCTATCATAATTGTACTCTAAATTCCTCTATCTCGTCCTAGAATTTCAATAGTCTCAAATTTTGAATCCATAAATCTCCCTTATACTAGCTCACTTATATATATCTTCCCAAGTTATAATTTTCTCTTAAAATTTAAAAATTTTAAAACCTTCAACCAATTTGGCCCAAGTAACAGTTAAAATCTTCTTACTACAAATTTGTATTTATTGGTCAACGTACAATGCATCCATAGGTACCCAAAAAGTCCGTCTTCAACGTTCGATAATCTCGTAAACTAACAATATACCTTCATACTCAATCTTCCATCATCATAATTGAAAATTTCATAAAGTATTTATTAGTCTCTCTTGAAAATTTTTGAATTCAACAATCTCAGTTTCTTGATGGTAGAAATGAAACTCTTCTTAACTTCTTATTCATAATCATTTTAGAACTTAATCAAAGTATAAAGGTTTCTTTCTTCAACAATTGGTTATCCTTGAAAAATAATATCATCATATCGTCAACATTGTCTTTATCAAAAATTTGCATCCATAAATTTTATATATATATTTGGTTCTTAAACCATCAACACTTTAGAAGATTTTCTACTTGATTATATAGTTACCTTAAAACAAAATTTGAAATTCGCGAAGTCTATTTATCCTCGAGTGTTTCATCATAACATAATATATCCTCCCTTACTTCATTGATTCGGATTTATCGCACATTTCTATTTATGTCCCATCTGTACCAACTTCATTATTTATCCATGCTGTGGGGTTCTCCAATCTAACTTCTACTAACCCAAGATTGTCATGATCAAATTTCGTTTCGCATAATGGAATCATACAAGGAACAAGGTTGCATAAACTATGGTGGAATCATAATGAAATATAAGTTAAGCAATTGGAAGGGAGAAAAGTAAATGTTGCTAATATTGCATGAAGAGTAAAAGGTGTTATGGGTCTAAGTAAATCAAGATAATACAAAAATAAAATGACAAGAATTAGGCAGTCAAGATAAATCACAAGGTTAAGCAATTAACGGATTTAGTAGATCACAATCAGTATCGGGTCGAAAGACTTGAGTCAAGATTTGACCTCCAAATATATAGTCAAAAGCATATCGGTACCATGGTATAGGTTATAGTTGAGTCTTTATGGCCCGAAAGTCGTACCATAAAAATAGAGTACAAGGGGACGTGTTTTAGTGGGACATGATATACCTACATGAAGGTGAGCTCGTCTAGGTCTTGCATGTGAAATTTGTTAGAAGAAAAAGTCTAGTGTTGTACTCCAAATATTGAAGTCACGATAGGGAACGCCAAATGATCAAAAATAGAAGTGGATTTTCATAAGGTACTAATTAATGCACAAAAATAAAAGGTTAAAGCACGAAATAAAGAAAATTAGGAGTCTCGTAGATCAAGGTAAAATAAGTTAGAGACACAGTTTCTAGAGAGAAATAATCTCATGGATAAGGGTATGGTCAAGGGGATGGTTCTAATTATTTCTAAGTTTCAAATAATTAGATGGTCACGAATAAATATATAGATTTGAGGGAAGGTTGAGTAAGTCAAGGATACGTTCATCGGTTTGGTCGATGACTAACTATACTTGTGCATATGCAATATCATAATCATAGGTGCTACGGCAATCTAATGTGGAATACTTCTATCTCACTAGGGTGACCTTACTTGTTTCTTGGTCTTTTACCAATATATAATCTAAAGTTTCAAGTTCCTCGAAAGTTTCTCAATAGAATTTCCAATCATCGTAGACTGTCAACTTTAATCACAATTTTAAATCTCTAGTCAGTCTCGAAACAACCCTTGTATATTGCAAAATAGATATATAATTTTTTTCTCCAAATCTTAAACTCACCATTTAAATAAGTTTATCAGCCGAAATTCATACTACAAAATAGAATATTTAAATAACTCTCGAATTCAATTATATATCCTTCAAATGTGTATATCTAGCTTCCAATAAGTCACAACTACTCTTCAAAAGTAATTCTCCTTTTTTTTTCCAAAGTTTAAATATCCAAAATCAAGGTTTTAAACTCGAAATCTAAATAACTTTATAAATCATAGATCATGGGACACAATTTGAAATTTTAATTTTTAAAGTCGATTTCGTATCCTCCAAAATATTTTAAACAAAACTTTTTACCATCATTCCTTCAAACTCAAAATTAAATAAACTTATAAATCGTACGACTCAATCATAAACCCTCCATATTCTCTAGTCGTTTAAAAACTCTCTCTAATAAATTTTGAGATAAACTTTAACATATTACAATCCAAATTTGAACTTAGCCGTAAATCATGGGTCACAATTTAAAGATGTTTCTCAATTCGGTTTCATATCCCAAATAAATCATAAACTATTTCACTATCATAAATCATAAATTTGTTTTATGTCCTCTTGTGTATACCACCTTTTAATAGCAACATAAAATTCCAACTATCTTTTGAAAGCGAAAAATATGCTACTACCCAACTTGGAATTAACTAATCCTTAAGATCATATTTATAGAAAAATAAATGCCTTCATAACTCAAAAAACTCCAATGCATACTAATTGTCAATGCAATCCATCTAGCCATGTGTTTAACCTATGGGCATATACTAGTGTAGTCATCTTACTAAACACGAAACTAAGAATTTACGGTAGAAGGAGTCAAGCAAGATGCAATTCAAGGAGGTTGAACGAGAGTTCGGAATTTGAAGTCAAGGAAGGATGTCAAGTAGGTGGATGAGATTCTAAACTCTAATCCTATACTGCAGGCCCGTTCGGTACAGTCATGTAACCGAACCGGCAAACTCGACCTGCATGGGCCACCACAAAAACATGTAACGCCCCAGTCGCAAAATACGTAGGACTAGGTACATCGACATGCCAGCTGTATACATACGAAGTACACTCCAATATATGGAAACCTTGTATGTATACATAAGCTGTAAAAATGCAGTAGAACCATAATAACTAAATCTCATCCACTAGATAAATAAATGATATAAAAGCAACTTTGAATTTGTCATGTATACAAACGTTGGGCGGAGACAAATCTACTAACAACTAAATTAAATATGGAAAAATATACAAGAAAAGAATTGAGCAAGCGAGAGCAAGTGACGAGTCCAAGAGCAATCATCACGGAGGAAGAAAGACATGGCCTTAGCTAGAGCACCTGCAAGAAATCACGAACACACACCTGGAGAAATCACCAGGTCCTCAGAGGGACGTAACAAGATACATGAAGAACATGACATATAATACTGAATATAAAATATGCCACAATCAAAGAAAGTTACAAGACACAATAAGGTAATCTAACCATACTAAAGTGATCATGCAGATGAGAAACAATCCTTCGACGCATGAGCCCTGGCTGTAAATGGGATCGGCATAGTTCCCATATAGGGCACCAGGGGCCTACGTCTGTAACGTCCGAAGATCGTCAGAGGGCATCATGTGCAAGGGGCTACGTCCATAACGCTCTGAAAAACGTCAGAGGGCAACTGGAACCTGCGTCTCCGGCGGAGCGCACAAGTAATAAGGGAAGTGCATAGAAGCCCATACGTCAGGTAATGTTCTCCCCATCCAATGTACCTGTTAAGTCGCATCCACGACCATGTACCTCTACTATCTGCGTCTCCTAACACGCCTCTATTAGCAGTTAGCCCTAACGCATGCGCATGGGGGATCAACCCACACGCAAGAACCTCTACATTCTACTCATCTCACACATCCTCGTGGTACAACTGTGTCAAGGTATATGATATACACTACAGACGGTAGTCCCTTAACTCTAGGTTCATGTGCAACCAAAGGATAGTAACAAAGTAACTAATAATCACTGAGCATATAGTAAATCAAGAACCGTAACAACTGGAAATAATGAACAGTGATATATAAATAATGCAGACTGAATATAAACAGTATAATGGCAAGGTATCTTGCCTGTTGTGTCGCCTGAGGTTGTGCAATGATAGTGATGTCCTGTTTTGTCCAAAAGCCGCGGTCGATGTGTAAGGGTCCAAATTCACAGGAAGTAGAAACGACCTATCAGTTGCGATTAGTGATGATACAAGAAAGAATTTTCATAGGGTAGATACTCATACTCTATTTGTTAGAAAATATTTGTATTACTTGAAAAATAGGATTTTAATAATCAAAATAATTTTTAGAAAGTACTTGGAAGAATCAAACCCTTGTGGGCTAAACTCAAGTTTGTAAAGATAAAATTTTGAGGTAGGTAGCTATATCTTTAATAAAGATACCACAAAATCTAGGAAATCATTTGTAAACTTAGTTTTATTATTTATACATTATTTAGGTGAAAACTATAATTAAGATTAGATAATTCTATGAGGGATTTTATTTACAAAACATATTTTTGTCAAATATAATTCCTATAAAATTACAATAATAATAAATAACAATAATAATAATAATAATAATATTATTATTATTATTATTATTAATAAATGCTTATAATAGAGAGGGCTGCTCTCTGTTTAGTGAGTGAGAGAGAAGAATAAAAAGAGGGGGTTTCAAAATTTACCAGAGGCGGTTGGCTCCAGCGGAGAGGAAGTCGGAGGGGGCGGTGAACGCGGGATCAATGGCGGCGCGGAGGCTCGGATGGTCGGCCGAGCTCGGGCGGAAGGCGCTCGCGAGCTCGGGGCGGAACGGCGCTGGTAGGGGGCGCGCTCATCAGCGGCGGACGGCCGTACGACACGGGGGTTTGGGCGGTCGGAGAGGATGGGGGAAGCCAGAGGCGCGGCGCTGGGGAAGGAGGCCGGGTGTGGGCGGATGGCGGCTTCGAGCGACGACCGGCTCGTCACGAGCGACGGGGTTGGGCGCGCCTGCGCGGAGGCGGAGGAGTTGACCTAGCGCGGATCTGGAGGGAGCGCGGCCGCTTAGATCTTCGACGGAGGTGGCGAGGCCCAACGGCGGCAGCGGGTTAGCTTCTCTCTCCCTCTCTCTTTTCCGATGATGTGGTTTAGTGTGTGGCGGCGGTCGGAGGAACCCGACGCGGAGGTGCGACTGAGGCTTGTCGGGGAGACGGGTCTGGTGAGAGGAGGAGAGGGTGAGCGTGGTGGTGATGATGGTGACGGGGGTGGCGTTGCTTGGTGGTTGGTGGTGTTGGCGGAGTGGTGGATTATGGTGGTGGTTGTCTGGAGGCGGTGGTGCGTGGCGAAGGGGGCGGCCACTCCGGTGGGGCGGTTCGGGATATGGGTAAAGTGGCTGACGATGGCGACGGGTGCTGTCGGAACGGGGTCGGGGAGGAACAGGCAGTGTTGGAGGCCAGGATGATGGAGGTGACAGCGACGGGTAACGCCAGGAGAGGTGGCGTGGAGGCTGAGTTAGGTTTAGAATTGAGTCGTCGTGTCGGGAGTGTCCGACACGACTGGGTGGACGTCCAGGATTGTCGGACGTGATAGAATTATTGTATTTGTATGGTGGGAATATAGTAGACGGGTGGCACAGACACGATGCACAATCTGTTGATTGAAAAATTTCTGGAGGAGTACCTCTCCTTTTATAGGAGGTAAAAATTCCCAGTTGGATAGGGATTGGGAGAATTTAAATCCCAATTAGATAAATTCCCTATTAATTTAAATTGATTTAAATCCAAATCAATCTAGATAAACTTCTCTTTAAATTAAATGCTTATTTAAAATAAAATCTTTTCCACATTTAAATTATAAAAATAACTCAAATATTCGATAAACAAAATCTTAAATGTCATTTCCATAAATATTAAAATATAGTATTAATTAATTTCGAAAATTAAGGTAATTACTTAAATATTAAATCATAAAGTAGCTTTTTATAAATAACAAAAATATGTTACTATACAAATTTTAAATTTCGCAAATATCTAGAATATATTTTATATAAACCAATTTTTTTTTTCAAATCACTGCTTATTTTTAAATGACGAATAAAATAACCATTTTATAAAATACTTGTCACATTTATTTGAACATGTACTTTCATATATAAAATAAAATTTATAATAAAAATATTTTTCTAAAGTATGTACCTCGACACATATTCGTACTCGTCGAGAAATTACGAACGCAAATCTCGCACGTTACGTAAATACGACAAAGCGACTCATGTGCGACGTATAGATACGAAATACAAAATGAATACAAAACAAAAAATCGTAGTAGAAATTTAGGGGGTTTACAGGATGCGCCTGGGATTGGGCGCATGAGGAGACTTTGGCTTGTAACCTTTAGGAGTCACGAACCAGTCTGGGCGTACGGCTTTTGAGGCGCATGCGAGGCTTCAGTAGTGACTTGACTTCTGCCTTTAGGGATCAGAGAAAAGTCCGAGGCGCATGGCTTTTGAGGCGCATGCAGAGATTTGGGCGCATGGTTGCGGAGGCGCATGCGAATGGTTGGGCGGCCACGTGGCTTATAACCGCCGGGGGAAAGCAATGATGATGCTGACGTCGGCGACGCTTCGTATTCTGAAAAAGCTGGCAACTGTTCAGTCCTCGGGGGACGTGCTGCCAACTCTGTCAGACTTCAGCATTTAATGTTCTTGACAGGTGATGGGCCTTTGAGTGGGCACATCGATCTGCGTTCCACTAGGCGCATGGGGACGCATGGGGGCGCATCCTCATAGGGCGCTTGGTGCGGATGGGCACATCTGTATGATGCGCGGTCTGACCGGCGCATCCGCTTTGCATGACACGTCTTTATTGGTCTGTCTGTTGAGTTCTTCGGATCATTTAATGACTCTCTGACTTAGCTGAATTCAAAGAGGCAAATTCATCATCATAAATACAAGTTCATTGCACCAACTTCGGGAAGGTTGCCACTTGGCACATGGGTTTGATTTGCCCTGGCCTATGAATAGCAACAGTTTGAGAGAGTTTTGTTGTCTCTTTCTTGACTTCTCGACGAAGATGGATTCGACTGATCCTCCTTATTGGCAAGACGTTGTACTGTGGGTGATGGTTCTCCTTGTTCGAAGAAGCTTTGACGGTGAACTCCTTCAGAAGACAAGAACCCCAGGCTGGTAGATGCGCCTGTGCATTGACGAGAAAGTGATTCACTCTGACGGGGCGGAGGGATGCGCAGGGATACGCCGGGCTAAGACGACGCGGCTAGCTGAGACATCTGAGTGATGGGCCTAGTTGAGAGTAGGCTGCTACAAAATCTTCAATTGGCATCATGTTTCTGAGATGATGTCGGACAGACACATCATGTTGCAACTGCTTGAACACAGACTGCCTTGGTGGTGGAGCCACTGTCTTGCGGCAGCAGCAGTTGATGGCGACCGTAGCACAAGTGTGCCCTGTAAGGGGCATATTATGCTTGTCGGTCGGCTTTCCTGATCGGCGTTTGTGAATGATCACATTACGCAAATCGTTAGAGGAGAGTGCCACCTTCACAACCCCATCAGGCGCATGGCAAGGCCAAGCACCGGGGTGGTCAAGTGAGAGTGCCACCTTTACACCCCCATCAGGCGCATGGCAAGGCCAAGCGCCGGGGTGGTCAAGTGAATGTTGCGCCCCCTGATCCAACGCCAAACATGCGCTAAGATCAGTAGCGGGGGTACAACATTTAAAGTGACTTGAACGAGCCTCAGACGCACAACCAATGGAGGCGCGGGAGTTCAAGACCACAGAGTTTGCCCTGTTCGACTTGGTTGCGAACGCAGCAGATGCGCCCAAGTGAGACAAGGACTTTGAGGGTCGGCTCGTTTCTGGCGCAGAAGCACCCGAGTCAACCTTGTACAGCTTACCATCAGCAGCGCGCATGATTGTGAGCGCATGCTTCTGGTTTGTCGTTGGCATAGCACGTTTGAGGCACATGGCCCGTGCCGCCTTGGAGTTCTTCGTACTAGCCCGCGAAGGCGCAAAGTACTCAGAATCTAACTTTTTCTCGCCACGACAGCGAGTGAATAACTTGCAGCTGTCACGCCCCGCTCCCGTAGGAGCGATCGTCCTCGCTAAGGCGTGATGCCTATGACTTAGGCAAGTTCATAGTTTTGTGTCGAAGACCAACTTTCCTTCTCCTAAGCCACGGGACGAAGGACCGAGTGTCATTTTCAAAGCACGCCGTGCACCAACTCTAGGCCGACCGTGGGACGTTTTCCATGTTCTAACTCATTTCGACCCGTCGGGATTATTCCCTTAGCTATGTGGATTCGTCTCTTTTATTATTAAGCCTACTTGTGCAAGTTGAAAACACGATTTATTATGTGAAGGCAAAGATGAGGCAAGTTCACCGAAACTGCCCCACCTGAGCGAGCGGTCGTCTTGACGGAGCGAGCCTTCGAGCAGCCATTGCAGGGCTAAGGCCGAACACCGTCGGCGTTTCGATTCCTCCGATTGACTTTGCGGGACGGGGCACTACAACATACACCACTCAGAAGAAGTCTCGTCCTCGAGACTTTCCTGAAGGCAAGCCATCCTACCATTTCTATGGCCAAGACTTAATCGTACCTAGACACGGGATTATCGCAGTCGTGCAGGTACGCCAGTACTTATCGTATACACTCTGCCTACGCGTTTCCTCGATTCGGAGCCACGCTCGCACTATTATCACTCTTTCCCTTAATACGATTTCAAATTCTCGACATTCTTCCATTCCCCAAGTCTAATTTGAATTCATCGTATCACTTGGTTGGATCGTGCACGCATTCCAAGCGTCCCCAAAATACATGCATTTAGCCAAACCGCATGATAGAGAATTCGTCATTGTCACTCGAGTCGCATCGTGCACATACTCAGGCGTCCCTGAAATATATGCATGTCAGCCGAATCTCGTGAGCAGGGTTTCCTATTCGTGATTCACGCTATCCATCCATGCCAATCCTCAAGATCAATCTTTCGATTGCTAACGCTTGAAACAGGCATCTCGCCTAACAGCTAGGCCAATTCTTTTCGAGGCTATGTCAATGTCAGGATTGGAATCATAGTTCCCCAACAATAATGCCAACACTGATCCCAATCCTAGGGTCAAACCATAGTCGGTAGTACGGGATTTTCTATCCAAGCTCGCGTCACTCAGATTTCTAAACATCGAGCACGATCACCTATTCGCATCAGTGCATTCGTTGTGCATATTCGAGTCCATTCAAATCACCAATTCTAACCAATTCATGTATTCGATCATGAGGTCGTCTAGCTTTTGACAATATATTGCGCCCCAATCTCACGCGAGTCCGATTATCCACGGTGGTTCATGAATCACCATGCAATGCACCCGCGGAATAATCATTCTCATCGGGGCGTAACTCTTGTTTGAGTTTAGACTAACTCATTCTCGACACGCGGATTGGACCTACTCAATCCTCAAATTCAACCGTCAAGCCCGCTGATTCATTCTCAAGTCTACCTTCGCGTCAAACCACAAGTCGAAGCAATCAGATTGCCACGCCATCCAAGTTCAATCACTCCTGCTGTATGAATCACCATAGCAGCGCTCACGCGGAGTGATCGTCCTAATCGGCGTGACGCATGTGCGAGGCTGGAGTTGCGCTCGCATAAGACAAGAATGTCGAAGTTGTGGATATCGACGAAGCAAATCCAAACGTTTTATTTTCATCCAATCCAAGTTCGATAGTCCGACCGTCATTCATTCAACTAGAAAATCCTCGAGCCAAGTTTATATTTTTTTTTGACGTATTTTTAGCATCCCGAGTATAGCATCCAACGGAACAATGACATTTTGCACGATCGTCATTCACCGAGTCAGAGTACCCCCGAATTATCGCATATCGATCTTTGATACGCCTCAATATCATCGACGATATGCGTAACCTGACGATCTTCCTTTACAACCAATTTCGAGTCGTGCGATTGATGCTATTGTCCGAACTGGATATACCACAATTCCTCGATATTCAAGATCAAGTTCAGTCGCTCTTCCTCAAGCTCGTTTCAAGATCGTTGTTCGGAACTCAAGTCACATTTCATTTGCATAAATCCGATATCGTACGCACGATCCTCTAGGTTTTCCTCGATCAAGACATTCACTTTTGTTCATCGTTCCGAATCGTTTTCTAACTCGCGTTGCCCATTGACTAATTGTCCGAACGACTTCTCATTCGGGACTTTCGAAGTCATGACCAACTAAGCGTGACGCGTTCTAACGCTATGCGCGATCGTATCGCCTCACCGACGTACTCGTTATTATTTCTAATCCTCAATCTTCGCTCGAATGATTTCCAAGAAAATCCATACACCACTCGGATTCGAGCCATCCGATCTAGCCTACAAATCACATTCGTATTACTCGCTAACTCGTCCATCAGATTCGTTCGACGAATCTCTAGCGTAATCGCTCACGTCGCATCGACGCACTAGGTCGATCGCACTATTCCTCGAAATCCAAGTCAATCTTTCGCGTACGCCTAATCTCTCTTGAATGATATGTCAGGGAGTCCTTTTACCAACTTTTTAGTGCTTAGCCGTGAGATAGTGTCCATATTAGCATGTCCTGGCCTCATATGCCACAGCCAGCCTTCATCTAAGTTTGCTACTAGGCATCTTCCTAGAAAGAAAATATAAATATTGTCTTCTCTAATCCCTTCATATACGGGATTACCAGATGACATATCATATATTGTACATTTATCTTTTACAAAATTGATGCCATAAACATTATATCTGCCAAGTGACTTATGCTCAGTAGGTTATGTTTCAATTCCGCAACTAGACAAACATCTTTTATTACAGGATAAGAAGATATACCAATAATACCATTTCCAATGATATCACCTCTCATGTTGTTTCCGAAGGAGACGTATCCTTCTTTCTTCATCGATAGTGTGGCGAACAAAGATGCATCACCAATCATGTGCCGCGAACATCCGCTATCGAGGATCCACTTGCTTTTAGCATGAGAGGGTTAAAGGTCCACCTACAAAACAAGTAGATGAATCCTTTGGTACCCATTATTAAAGGGTCCATGTTGATTAGCCCTAGGTCTCCAAATCAGTATATGATTGTCAACTAGCTTTCTTGCTAGACAATACTGTGATATGTGCCCATGAGTATCACAGTACGTGTAAATAAGTTTTGAAAACGTGTTAGTTGAATTTGTGTTGACTTGCATATGTGATTTCTTTGAAAACCAATATGTGAAAGCATGGTGATATTCGTTCTTACGTGCTTTCTGTGGTTTAGTCCTCTTAGGTGTATGCTTAGCATTAGGACTAACTTTAGGCTATGTCACAGGTATAGCCTGTTTGCCTAACTTGATTTCTAATTTTTTAGAAACCGCATAAGACTCTTCATATTTAGCGGTCATGTCAATGAGTCTTTGCTCTGTGACTAAGTGCCTCATCTTCTCTATGTCATATAACTCTTGTATCTTGACATAGTCTCTTTCTTTCTTTTCAATTTTGAGGATAACCTCATGATAGTCTACTTTGAGCTTGGCTATTTCATCCGTGTTACCAATAGTAGATGTCTCTCTAATATCTTCAATGATATTTGACAATCTAGCTACTTCGGTTGTGCATGCCTTGACCTCTTTTCGAGATTGCTTATACTTGTCAAGCACATTTCTGTGTTCTTCAAGTAATTCGCTGAAGGCATTTTCTAGCTCATCAAAAGTAAAATCATCATATAGAGGATTTGAGGATACCTTATCGAAAGCCATAAGACAGACATTTGCAGTGCTGCAGGGTCTATCTTCTTCCTCTGATTCACTAGCATCACTTTCATACCAGATACTTGTATTTGCATACTTTCGACCAGTTGTTGTTCTTCGGCTTGATCTTGATCTATCATATGGACTGCTTTTCTTTGGAGTTAAACAGTCCTTCTTCATACGTCCTGACTTCTTGCATCCAAAGCAGATTGTTTCTTCTTCATTGCTTTCATGGACATCTTTCTTCCTTCTGTTTGATTTCTCAAACTTTAAGAATTTTCTGAAATTCTTCACTAGCAGGGCTTGTTCATCACTACTGGATGATTCTTCATCAGAATCTTTGCATGTTGATCTTCTGGCTTGAGCTTTGAAGGCGATAGATTTTTCTTTTGGGATTGCTTCTTCAAACTCTGGTAGGTCCAGCTCATGGGTCATCAGCTTGCCCATAAGTGTTTCCAGAGTCATTGTGGTGAGATCGTTTCCTTCAATGATTGCCGTTGCCTTTGGGTTCCAGTTCTTGGTTAGAGTCCGTAGCACTTTTTTTATATTCTCGTGATTACTGTAATCGTTACCAAGAGATTGCAAAGGATTAATAATATCAAAGAAACGAGTGAACATCTGTGTAATTGACTCGCCAGGTTTCATTTTGAAAAATTCATAGTCATGTGTTAGTCTGCTGATTTTGGATTCCTTCACTTGGGAAGTACCTTCATGAGTTACCTCAAGAAATTTACAAATCTCATGAGACGTCTTACAGGTTGAAACTCTATTGAACTCCGTCTTGTCAATTGCATAGAACAGTGCATTGATGGCACGTGCATCTAGACTAGCCTTTGCTTTTTCTGCCTCTGTATATTTATCATGAGGCTTGTCTGTAAGTACGCCATCAACCACTGTAGGTGTCGGTTTCTTATAACCGTCAATAACTATAGACAAAATATCAAAGTCAAGAGACTTTAAGAAGAATGTCATACGTGTTTTTCAGTATGTATAGTTTGTTCCATCAAATATTGGGGGTCTATTTGTGGATTGCCCTTCACCGTTGAATATTGATTTCACGGCTGCCATATATACTCTCTGAGGTTGTTATATTAGAATATAACCTGCTCTGATACCAATTGTAGGACCGTTGAGCACCTCTAGAGGGGGGGGTGAATAGAGTAAGTACGAGTGCAGCGGAATAAATCACCACTTAAAATATTAAAAGCAGATCACTATGGCAGTGAATAAAGAGACAATAAATAAATGTAGCAAGAGATCAGAGAATCAAACTCAGTGAACACCGCGATATATACTGGTTTTCCTCTTGGAGGACTAATCCAGTCGCAGGTACTCTTGCCTGCTGTTAATCTACTATTCACAAGCTAATTGAGAGCTTGCAGTCTCTTTACAATACCGTGCTTGGTGACAAGTGCAAGACTAACTTCACAACACCGTGCTTGGTGACGAGCGCACGACCAGCTCCTAAAACAGAGATGATTTCTAAACTTGAACGACCTCTTTACAACTCTGAGAACCAAAGAACTCTAAATCGAATTGATATTACTGGCTTTGGCTAAGAGATGTATATGTGGAGTATGAAAGCTTTTAGAACACTGAAAAACACTTTAGGAATAGATAAAGAGAAGAAATGATTGAGTGATTTGAAAAGGAAATTTTCTCTTCTATTTATAGGTGTTTTTGAGAACCGAACTCGGGCAGAGTTCGGGTGGAGTTCGGATGCAAAGATTTCGCAAATGAACGTTGCATGCAGATTTGGATGTAATAAACATTTGAATATGAAACAACCGAACTCGGTCCAAACTCGGCCTGAGTTCTAAAATACACTATGAAACACCAAAATCAGTGTCTTCAAGGTGTCCTCGTGTATGTATCTTGTCTTATTCATGCGTCCGTGCAACATAGTAAAGTGTCATCAAGTACAACAACAGCTTTCTATTTGTTCATGTTCTCCTTCTTTCTCCATCGTAATTAAGTAAATACAACACGTTGACCATCAAGATCATACCGATCGGTCCAACATGTTTTCTCTGCAGACAAAATTGTTATGCAAAATTGAGTGACAACACCATCCTTCTACTTATGATTACTCAATACCTAACTGATTATTAAACTGACCAAAATGCACATAAAGTGTTTGATTAAATGCGAAAGAGAGAAAATGAAGGAATCAATAGCACCGTCTCGACGTCCTCGAAGCCTTCTTCGTACTGGCCGGCGATCTCGTCGACTACGACGGGGCTCCTCCTCTTTCTGCTCCTAGGGGTCGAGGAGGAGGGGCGGCGCCGGCCATGGGCGAGGCTGTTGGGCTGCAGAAAGGAGGTTGTCAGCCGCGTAGGCCTTCGCGACACCGCGACGCCTGTCCTCCTCAAACTGATGCTGATGTTGGGGAGGCGTGCGGCGTCGATGGCGCGAACTGCCATCGACCTAGCTCCAGCCATCGGAGAAAGGAATCGTATTGTTTCTTTCTCTTGTCGAAAAAGAAAGAGTTCAGAAGAGTTTTCTATTTGTGTTTTCTTTTATTTTTTTCTTCTCCGAGTTTTCTGTAGTTGGGGCTGGGCGGAATCTGAATGTAAGGGAGGAATCAACGCTGGCCAACAAAAATTTCTGAGGTACTCAAAGGGTGAGTATTTTTCAAACCGAACCGAATAACAAAAAATCGAATTGACCAAAAATCTGAATAAGCAAATCGAAACCGAACCAAAATGGTTCATAACTGAATCCAACCGAACAGTATTAAATCGGTTCGGTTTTCAGTTTTGCGATTTATTCGATTTTTTGGTTTATTTGCGCTTATTTGTTAATATATATAGTAACCAGATATACCTAGATATATTTAATACATACTCTATATCTATATATATAAACTAAATTTTCTATTTCGGTTTTCGATTTTGGACCGAAACCAAAATCCAAAACCGAATAAGAAAATTTAGTATTTCAAAACTGAAACAGAACCGATTTTTTTTTAAAACAAACCGAATCTCTTATTTGGTTCGGTTTAGTTCAATTTTCGGTCCAAAACCGAATAATGCTCACCCCTACTCAAAATTTGGAGAAATTCCTTTTTGTTTTGGTCTTTCCCCACAGGTGGCGTCATTTTGTTGGATTTGGTACCAAATTCCTTCATCTACCTTATGGTAGGTACAGGGCCAGCCCTAAGCCCAACAAGCCTTGAGGCTTGGACAACCTCCCTTTGCTGGGACAATTCCTAGGCTCAGTATGATTCCACTAAAGGTCGGGATCACGGATGACTACCAGAGCCAACTGACAATAAGGATCAAGGAACAACCAAAATTAGCTCCAGGATAAGGCAACACAACTTTCCGGGGCAGCCTTAGTAAGAACAATCCATCCCCTTCCCCTACTAAACATAAGTACAGACATTTTTTGAACCGTTCTAATAATGGTAGACCGGTTTCAAGATTTGATTTCAGGTTTGGTGCAACTCCAGGTCAGGTTCGGGCAATGCCAAGTCATGTAGGAGTTCAAGTTCCGGGTTTTAGGTAAAGAACTGGTGAATTTGGTTCGGGCTCAAATCAACATCAGGTCGTACCTTATTCAAGTTCTGGTCCGGGTCGCTTCAAGCCAAGTTTGAGCCTGATAAAAAAAATATATGACATAGTATTCGCTCGTATTTCTAATTGGATTATGCCAACCAAGTAATATGGATTAGAATATCAAATCCTCGTTGTCGGCACATCCCCACATACTAAAAGCCCCCTGCAGCCCTAAATTGTCCACCCTAAGATTGAGGGGCCAGCAACATACCTTGCCCAACAGTAGGATGGCAACAGGACGGATAGGAGTCGGAGACCATATTCTCCATCTCCGTCTTCGAGTAGTGTTTGAATCTCCATCTCCGTTTCCGTCGGATTTATTTTTACCCCCATCCACATCCCCGTTAAACAATACATTCCCCGTACCCGTTCCCGCCCCGTTAGCACTTTCGGAGCAAAATTTTCTCGTCTCCATCTCTCGTTCGGTTAACAATTTTTTATGTACATTATAAACTTAAAAAATTATTTTCATTAAAAAAAGTTACAAGACATGTTAATAATGGTTTTCATAAAATAAATATATAAACTCCTAGATAAATCAAGAGATTGCACATATGAATATGGGTATAAGTAACCGGGGTCAAAAATTTATCGGGACGGAAAGTACTATACCCATACCCGTCCCCAAACCCGATCGAAATTTTTTTTTAATCCCCATCCCCGTTTTTAAATCCCCAAATCCGTCCCCATCGGATAAAAAAATCGGGTCTCCGTCGGGTTCGGGAGATATTGTCATCCCTACCCAACAGTAGAGGATCCAATAAACAAACATTAACCATCCTTGTTGATCTACACAGTTTTCTCCGACAGACTGGAACAGAAAAAATAAGCAAAAAAAAAAAACATGGCTAAATTGCAACTTAATACCCTTTTTTCAACTTGATACCCTCAACTTTTATATGTACAAACTTGATACCTGAAAATTTTTGAACCAAATTGTCCCTTCTCTTCTCCCCCCAACCCCCACCCCCTCTCCGGCTGCAGGTGGCAGCATGCGGACAGCGTGCATGAGCAGGCGGCAGGCACGGAGAAGCTCGGGGGCACGACAAGCTGGTGCACGAGCGGGTGCTGGGTAGAGCGCTGGGATGCGCGGGACAGCGCACGGGCTCGCATGGTGGGAGGGTGTGGGGGGGGTGGGGAGGGATGGCCAGGGGAGGTGGAGGGGGGGAGGGATGGCCAGGGGAAGGATAGTTTAGAAATAAAAAAAATTTGAGTATCAAATTAAAAATATAAGTTAAGATAGGATATTAGGTTAGTACCAATAAAAGTTAAGGGTATCAAGTTGAAAAACAGCGATAGTTGAAAGTATCAAGTTGCAATTTAACCAAAAATGATACATTGGACTCGGTAATATCGCCATACATTTCTTTTTCAGAATTCGGGATTTTAGTCTGTCCCTTTGCTCGGTTGTCCAGCAGAGTTAAAAATGTATGGAACATCTAAACATAGGGGGACCATAATACCCTTCCAGGAACTGTACCATAGTGAAAACTGCACCACTTACAAACAAGAGCATTGATGTCTACCGCCGAGAACCGGGTTTTCATCAGCAGCACCAGGTATAAACAAACATCAGAGAGATATGAGGCAAGAACACCCCAAAAATTTGCTCCGTGTTATGTCGGCACATATCAGACACCACCTGGACACTTCAAATTACACTAGGACACCCAAATAATCGCCATGAATGTCTGTTTTACCTCGCCGTGTCATATCCATGTTCTTGCGACATAGGAGCCATAGCTCTTCGTATCTTCCTATCACACATTGCAAAGATGACTTATGTACTACAAATAGTTCTGTAGGCAAATTTAAGAGGGAAAAGGGATCTGATGGGAAGGCAAAGGTGGCCTGCATGAATGAAGAAAATGATAACTATACAGGGAACTTGTAGTACCAAAAAATCAAGGCAAACACACAAGGTTTCCGCATTTTCAAGATACAGATTCAATTAATTTTGTATAGAATTTGCTGCCCGTGTTGATGCTGAAGTTGTAAGAATACCTGTTTCCCTGGGTGTGAGACCAAAAGAACCGATTTGTGTAGTTACTGTATTCTTCTAAAGGCACAAAGCAATATGCAAGGCAGCAAGAGTATTGACAGGTTAAACAATTTACTAGGATGCAGCATATAAAAGATTTTAAGGAACGTAATGAAACATACTAACAATTTACCAGTAGTAAAAGGGGATCTATGTTGGGAATATTTAAGAGTTGTCTTCTTTCAGTACAGTTGATGGATAACAATGAAAATCAATGTCTATCATAAAGACTAAAAGAAAGGAAGCTAAAAACTGCACCAAATCAAAGGGAATGTATTATAGCCTGGAAGAATCATGTAACAGCACCAATCAAAGAGAGTGAAACTCAATTTATGCTCCATTGCTATTGCAGTTAACACAATGTAATGGCTGGATCATACATAAATAGAGCACAAGTGAGCTTGTGACCAGTGTTAATAGCAGTTGTGCATCACCTAAGCAGTGGCGATGAAGGTAGATAATGTCTGGTCATGGTGTGTCCTAGTCAGTCTTGCATATAGATTCAATATCCAATATTTCACAATATACCATGATATATGGTTCTCGGACATAATTGAGGAGACACATATTTCTCGAAACAAAAGAGAGGACATGACAAAAATCAAGAGAAAAGAAAGGAGTATCAGGATAATTTGTATTCCAATCATTCCATCCAAAAGAACACAAGCAACATTTCATTCCCGGACGAGTAATTGGAACTTAAATCTTGCAAACGTAGAAATTGCCTCAAAACATCTGGTGATAATTTTGGAACAGAGTGAGTTTGCTTTACTAGGGTATTCCAAGTAAAACTGATATACAAAAACGTGTAAGAAATATAAAGATTATTAAAATTAAAAATAAATAGATATCACACAGCTCAACAGGGATGTATCAGTTAGAGACAGATGACCGATCATATCCAGGCGAGGAAAGTGGCTTACTTTTCCTTTCCTATTGCAACTGGTGTATAATATATTGCCTGAATCAAATGAATGCAGGATCAAAACAAAAAGCTGGTCTTGCTTAAGAAGTATAACAAAAAACGGCCAGAAACCAGATTCGAAAGCAGTTCTCAAGTACATAGTTCTGTGAGAAGCATGCCAGGCATGGTGTGGATGCACCATACCTGCTCGCGTTCTTCCATGGACACAAAAACAAAATTTAAGAGGTTTATAATTATTGTCACATGTATCGTATATAATTACCTAAGAGACAAGGATGCAGCATTTCAAATCAGAAGAGAGGAGAATGCATTACAAGAAATCGGGATAAAAAGGAACGAACAGATTTCTCTTTCCAATTATTTCCTCCAAAGGATCAAAAGATCACTTTTTTCTAGCCAGGTATCGGAACAAATTTATCTCACAAACATAGAAATTGACCCAGAAGATCCAAACTTGCATTTTGTGAACTGTTTGTATTCCAAGTAAAAACTGATCTATATATAGGAACAAGAAATATCACAAAAACATGTCACGTCTCAGTTCCATAATACATAGGAACTTGAGAAGCAAGCACGCCAACTAATACGATCTAAAATAAGTTCTCAATTTGATGGACTTACACTAAATGTACTACGCTGAAGAAGTGTAACAAAACCTACGCTATCACAACTATATCTCAATCCACATACAAGTAAATTAAACAAGAATGAACAAAATGTAATATAGTCGGCCGTCTATAATACACACGTTCGACCAAACTCGAGAATGAAATAAGTTTGCAAAACCAGACTAATGAGCAGAGTACATCATGATAGAAAATATATGAAACACGGAAGAATGATAAAATAATACTACAAACAATACCTGAAGCGTGAAGATGCAAATATACCATTCGTTGTCTATAAGCGCTCCACAACAACCTGGAGAGATCATCAGGTCCTCAGTGGGACGTAACAAGATACAAAAAGGAACATGCCAATGTAAAACTGAATAAATATAGAAATAATCCTAAATCACAACACGGTCCAATAGTCCATCATCGAAACAGTGAGCCACACCAACAACCAGACAAGGACAAGGGATGGCACACTATTCCGCGACAAGACAATGCCCCATGGCTATGTGAATGCATGTTGAAGACGACTTTAGACGTATGAGTGAATGATAAGGATATAACACCGAATCACAGGCCGGTGTCCGATCATGAGCCGATGTCCAATACAGGATAGCAAATAAACTCAAACCGAGTAGAAATAAGAGGCTCATGACTCCGCAATCTCCTTCGAAGATTACGAAGTCTAGTAAGGTAATCTCATACATCTTCTGGTAGTCTTCCCCGGCCATGGACTTAGCACAAGTTATATCCATGACACGGACAATTCATATCTTAATGCAAGTCATCCTACCTAGACACATCTAACAATCCAATGAGTCAACGCACCAATGGCCAGTCAATGCGCAACTCATGCATATGAAATCTCACTCAAGGTGTCGTGTAGTAATACATGTCAAGGCCATAGAAGTTATATCAATAACTTCTCAAATATGGTACGTCCACTAACTCTAAGTCAACACACGCATACACAGACACAACGGAAACAGAAAATATAATTTAAACAGTAAACAAAGACAAGATATCTTGCCTAAATCTTCGGATATAAATGTATAGTAATGCTTCGGCTCCAGCAATCTCAGTCGAATCGTCACAAACTCCTAAACATAATAATATATACTAATCAATGATAACTTAATGTCATGACACACCCTATCTATAATAGTAAGACATAATATAGCTAACAAGTCTATAACCAAATATGCCTATTAATATTATGATATGTATCATGCTATTTCGTAAAATAATATATCTATACTACATATAATAAGAAAACTTCCCTTCACGTGAAATTTTTTATTCCAAAATTACCCGTATATATGTTTAATACTTAAAAGTGTTCATTAAATTTAACATGGGTAAATAGATATTACATATAGCAAACAATTAAATGAGACTGTTGTTTGTTCTTCCCAAAAAATTAAAAATTAAGGACCTTAGCTTTTCCCAAGTAGTAAACAATTAAAAATATTATTTGCTTTTGACAAGTAATATGAAATACGTGCAACCGCACGTGCATAGTATTTATAAACATAAATTACAATATATATATTCTGAAATAACTATAAAAAAGATTCTAAATATTATCTATTTATATCATCTATGATAAAATAGGATAACTAGTCAAGGCATTCAACTAATAGCACAATATTGACAAGTTGTCGGGTCGGTTGAGACATAATAATAATAGAAAAATAATAGTTTGTAATTCTAAAATAAATAGGTAAAAGGATGATAACCATGAGTTCATATCAAATATTAGATAGTTTTTATTACAGAAAAATATTTTGGAAAGTTTGGGGTTTAAAACAACTGTCACTATCTAATTAAACTAGTATGTAATCAAATATAGCCATATCTACTATATAGTATGATACTTATCATAATATTAATAGCCATGATACTTATCATAATATTAATAGCCATATTTGGTTATATACTAGTTAGCTATATTATGACTTAGTATTATAGATAGGGTGTGTCATGACATTAAGTCGTCATTGATTAGTATATATTATTACGTTTAGGAGTTTGTGACGATCCGACTGAGGTTGCTGGAGCCGGAGCATTACCGTACATTCTATCCGAAGATTCAGGCAAGATACCTTGCCTTTGTTTATTGTTTAAATTATATTTTCTGTTTTCGTTGTGTGTGTGCGTGTTGACTTAGAATTAGTGGACGTAACTTATTTGAGAAGTTATTATATTTCTATGGCCTTACACGACACCTCGAGTGACATCATATGCAAGAGTTGCGCATTAACTAGCCATTGGTGCGTTGACTCATTGGATAGTTAGATGTGTCTAGGTAGGATGACTTGCGAGATATGGATTGTCCAGATTTCGTGAAGGTGGTCTTAGTTACATCTGTGCACTATTTTCTATCTTTTTTTTGTTTAATTGTGGCTAGATTGTTTTATTTGATAGCAACATACCTGAAGATGATTCTTTTCCATACTCAAGGCTTTGGATTATTATTTTACTTTTATAGTATGTGGAGTGTTGGAAACAATGGTACTTTGATTCTTTTTTATAGACAATGGTAAGTTACATGTTAAAATAATTTATTAATGTAATATTGGTTGTATTGGTATAACATGACGCCATTAACATAATAGTTGATTTTGTATTTGTTTTTGTAGTTTGTTGGGAGAAATGATTACTCTATCAAAGAAATTGATAAAATGAGAGGAGAGTTGACCAAATTTATCATGGATATTGTTAATGAAGACTATACGTAAAACAATAACGCATTAAAGAAATGTTGGAAGTATTAGTAATTTATGTTTTGAAGTATGTGAGAATGAAGTAATATTGTTTTAGTTCAATGTTGAAATATTTTTGGTTGGTGTTCCATAGTATTTTTCTTATTTTTTGTTTTTCTTCTATGGGATATTGTTTTAAATAATACAAATTGTACCAAGTACAAAAATAGTTACTATAAATAATAACAAATATTTAATGACGCATAAAAGTCATCCTTTATAAATAAAGATGACATATATAAGTCATCCTATGTAAATAAAGATGGCATGTATTGTTGTACCCTCGATAAAAGTCATCTTTTGTAAATATAGATGACATATAAGTCATCTTTTGTAAATAACTATGACGTATATAAGCTATCTTTTATAAAGAATAATGACATGTGTTGAGCTGTCATTGTTTTTCCATGATAGAAGTCATCTTTTATAAATAACAATAACGCATGTAAGTCGTCGTTTGTAATTAACAATGACAAATAAAAGTCATGTTTTATATAAAACGATGACCGTGTTTTGAACCGTCATTGTTGTACCCTAAATAAAAGTCGATCTTTTGTAAATATAGATGACGCATATAAGTCACTGTTTGTAAATAATGATGACATATATAAGTCATCTTTCATAAATAATAATGACGTGTGTTGAGCTATCATTTTTTGTCCACGATAAAAGTCATCTTTTTTAAATAACAATGACGCCTAAAAGTCATCTTTTATATAAAACGATAACATGTATAAGATGTCATTGATGTCTCACGATAAAAGTTATTTTTTGTAAATAAAGATGACATAGAAGTCTATTTTTTATAAAAAAAAGATGACGCACACAAGTCATCTTTCATTGATAAAGATGATGTGCGTCGAGCTGTCATTGTTTTCTCATGATAAAGATAACGGTAACGTAGATAACGGCCAAACAAATTGTCATCGGTTACCATTTTTTGCCATCATTGTAAACCATTTTTGTAGTAGTGCATGAATATGACTTTTGCAAGTCCATAGACGGGGAAGACTACCAAAAGATGTATGGGATGACCGTAATCTTCGGAGGAGATTGCGGAGTCGTGAACATTTTATTTTGCTACTTGCGGAGTCATGAGCCTTTTATTTTGCTACTTGGTTGGAGTTTATTTGCTATCCGGTATTAGGCATCGGCTCGTGATCGCCTGTAATTCGGTGTTATATCCTTATCATCCACCCATAAGTCCAAATTCGTCTTCAACATGCATTCACATAGCTATGGGACATTGTCTTGTCGCGGAATAGTGTGACATCCCTCGTCTTTGTCTGGTTGTAGGTGTTGCTCACTGTTTCGATTATGAACTATTAGACCGTGTTGTGATTTAGGATTATTCTCATATATCTATTCAGTTTTACATTGGCATGTTTCTTTTGTATCTTGTTACGTCCCACTGAGGACCTGGTGATCTCTCCAAGTAATTGCGGAGAGCTTATAGATAGATAAATGGATGCACTACTACGAAAATGGTTAACAATGGCGGCCAAAAATGGTAATTGATGACATTTGTTTGGTCGTCATCTACGTTACCATCATCTTTATCATGAGAAAACAATAACAGCTCGACGCACGTCATCTCTATCAATGAAACATAGACTTGTGAGCGTCATCTTTAATTATAAAAGATGACTTGTATCTATCATCTTTATTTACAAAAAATAACTTTTATCAGGAGATAACAAAGACATCTCACACGTCATCGTTTTATATAAAAAATGACTTTTAGGCGTCATCATTATTTATAAAAGACGACTTTTATCGTGGACAAACAATGACGGCTCAACGCACGTCATTATTATTTATGAATGATATACGTCATCGTTATTTACAAACAATGACTTATATGTGTTGTCTATATTTACAAAAGATGACTTTTATTGAGGGTACAATAATGACGGCTCAAAACACGTCATCGTTTTATATCTTTTATGTGTCGTTGTTAATTACAAACGATGACTTACGTGTGTCATTGTTATTTATAAAAGATGACTTTTATCTTAGAAAAACAATAACATCTCAAAACACATCATTATTCAAAGATTATATACGTCATAGTTATTTACAAAAGGTGACTTATATGTGTCATTTATACTTACAAAAGATGACTTTTATCGAGGGTACAACAATACGTGTCATCTTTATTTACATAGGATGACATCTATTGTGTCATCTTTATTTATAAAGGATGACTTTATGCGTCATTAAATATTCGTTATTATTTATAGTACCCATTTTTGTACTTGGTACAATTTGTATTATTTAAAACAATATCCCATACAAGAAAAACAAAGAATAAGAAAATACCATGTAACACCAACCAAAAACATTTTATTTCATAATTATTCAAAGTGAACATTAAAGTAAACTAAAACAATATCACTTCATTCTCACGTACTTCAAAACATAAAATATTAATACTTCCGAAATTTTCTTAATGCATTATTGTTTTACATATGTTCTTCACTAACAATATCCATGGTAAATTTGGCCAACTCTACTCTCATTTCATCAATTTCTTTGTTAGAGTAAGCTTTTCTCCCAGTAAACTACAAAAACAAACACAAAATCAACTATTATGTTAATGACGTCATGTTATACCAATACAACCAATATTACATTAATATAATTATCTTAATATGTAACTTACCATTGTCTATGGAAAAGAATCATCTTTAGGTATGTTGCTATCAAATAAAACAATCTGGTAGCCAAAGTTAAACAAAAGATGAAAAAATGACAGAAAAATAGTGCACAAATGTAATTAAGACCACCTTCAAGAAATCTGGACAGGCCTGGTTTCTTTGAGAGGCATTTAAGAGAGATTTGCGAAGAGTCATCAGCAAAAGAAATTATATCAGCTCAAAAGCATTAACTATATAATATCACAAAGAATCCTTTTGAAAAATAAAAGAAAAAAAGATGAATTATATCAGCTCAAAAGCATTAACTATATAATATCACAAAGAATCCTTCTGAAAAAGAAAAGAAAAAAAAGATGAATTATATCAGCTCAAAAGCATTAACTATATAATATCACAAAGAATCCTTCTGAAAAAGAAAAGGAAAATATATATATATATATATATATATATATACTTTATTAGCATTCTTTTTAATATACTCTTGAACAGAGAGATTTGAGAAAAATTATGTTATGAACTTGACTCCAATCAATTATATTTAAAAAGGGAAAGAACCATCTTCAAAACAAAAGGAATTATATCACAATTATATCATGAAAGAAAAGTATATTTCATAAACAAAATCAGCAAAGCAAAATAGAATTATATAAGGAATAATATATTATTCATAAAAAAGGAAAGAAAAATCAGCAAAGAAAAAAAAGGAAAATACTAGAATTATACAAGGAAAGGAAAAATATATATCACAAGAATGGAAAGAAAAATCAACATGGAAACAATATTTATACAAAAACGGAAAGAAAAATCAACATGGAAACAATATATATCAAAAAAAGGAAAGAAATAATGGTTACATTCACGTGATGTATTAAGTGTCTTTGATTTTTGATAAGCAATTAAAAGCAAAAGAATACAAAATAAAAATATTTTATTTTCATTTTTATTATTTTCTTGCTATACATATTTTCTAATTAATAATTGTCTTAAATACAAAACACGTAGAAAATACTTTTCAAAATGTACTATATGATGTACATACGACATTTGTAAGCAAAATCAGCAAAGCAAAATAGAATTATACAAGGAAAAATATATATCATAAAAAAAGGAAAGAAAAATCAGCAAAGCAAAAAAGGAAAATAAAATTATATGAGAAAAGGAAAAATATATATCACAAAAACAGAATGAAAAATCAACATGGAAACATTATATATCACAAAATTGGAAAGAAAAATCAACATAGAAATAATATATATATCATAAAAAAGGAAAGAAATAATAGTGATATATTAAATGTCTTTGATTTTTGATATATAAACAATTAAAAGCAAAAGAATACAAAACAAAAATATTTTCATTTTCATTTATTATTTTCTTGATGTACATATTTTCTAATTAATAATTTGCCTTAACCACAAAACATGTAGAAAGTACTTTTCAAATTAAAGGTACTATCCGATATACATACGACATTTGTGCATGACCTTCGTTATATGCAAACTGGAATATGGCCAACTAAAAATACATGAAAATTTACTTAAGACTAAATTGTATTTAAATATATCAATTATCTAATTTTGGCTCTTTAATATATAGTAATATTTTATTAATAAAATTATAACCTTATTATTTTTTTCTCTTGAACTTTCACATTTTTTTGTCAAATAAACATAAGTGAAAAAGATCAAAATATCCTAACCCAAATTGTAATAACTAATTATACTCAAATTTTAAATTTTAGAAAACTAATCGTAACTCTATTCCTATTATTGTCCACTCTCCAACCAACTACTAGCATATACTTTCTTTGTCCAATCTGGATTCAATCGAATAATATCAACTTCTAATCAATATTTTATAACACAACATGTCTCTATCATTTTAAACTAAATATGACTCTTAATATTACTGTGTCGTCGTTAGTCCCACGTCTTTTCTTCCATACACAGAAAATAACATCTATAAAAAATTTTACGACCCTTATCTTTTTAATCGTCATCGTATTACACTTTTCATGACATCAATTTTTCTACCGTCTTTGATCAAGTTATTAATGACGATTATCTAATGTATCATTAATGACATTTTTATGAGTGTCATCTATAAAGTGTCATTGGTAACTATTTTTGTAGTAGTGATGGTATGTTTGCATCTTCATGCTTCAGGTATTGCTTGTAATATTATTTCATCATTCTTCCATGTTTATTTCTTGCTTTATTTACTTATATGTGGATTGAGATATAGTTGAGATAGCGTAGGTTTAGTACACTTCTACAACGTAGTACGTCTGGGGTAAGTCTATTAAATTGAGAACTTATTCCAGATCGTATTAGCTGGCATGCTTCCGTTCCTAGTCCTATGTATTTTGGGACTGGGACATGACATGGTTTTGAGAGACTAACCCCTAGGAAGCACGGAAACTCATAGTAATATCCATTTAGTGATTGTGGCGGCGACAAAGCAATAACCAAACACGATAGTGGCACTCCAAATCATACTAAGACACCCACGAGATTCAGTGTCATCATATTTGCATCCATTCAACACAATATGTATCTATCTGTTTGAAAGGTCCTTGACATACGTTGCATGAACATGGACACAAATAAAGATAAGCCCACAATCTTGATATGGTATGCGGGCATTTTAGGATAGGTAGTTGCACAATACAGATACTATATGGGTAAGAACACCATTTTACTGTGCCCGAGCAACACGGTGTTGACGATCATGATGGATATCAGATAACATCCAAGTGAGTATAACTGACTGACTTTTCATTTTATATTGCAAGTAATATGTAATGTGTTGGCTGGATCAAGTGCTTTCATGATCCAAACAAGAAACAGACCTTGCTTGCAAATAAAACAAAAATGGGACATGCACATGATTCAAAATCAGTAATGCCTCCCAAGTAGTATTGAAAATTTGAAAGAGACGATTGCTGCCAATGTGGCTCTCTCCCCCTTTTTAACCAAGAGGCCCAGTAATGTAAGCAATTCATACAAGACTTGTATAGTGATCAAGAATGAGGATGTTAGATCCTAATATAATAGGAGAACGACAAAAATAGGACATGCACATGATTCAAAAACAGTGGTGCCTCCTAACTATTGAAAGAGACAATTGCTGCCATGGTGGGCCGTCTCACCCTTTCTGAACCAAGAGGCCCAGTGATGTATGCAATTCATACAAGAAATATAGAATATCCTAGTGCATGATGGGTAATCTTAGGATATCCTAGTGCACCAAATTTTGGAGTGCCATGCTTCCTTGTAAGAAATATAGAGATCACGATGTAAACATATAAGAACTCAGAAGTTACACAAATCAATGGGAATGTGCCAGTTGTAAAGGGACGGGAGAATCATGATGTCCGTTCAGATCCAGACGAGTGTAACTAGCTAGATCCTAATGATTTCATGATCCAAACAAGAAGCTGATTTTGCTTAACAAATAGAGTAAATAAACAAAATTGAAAATACGCAGCATCCAAAAGAAATTGCAAGCATATAAGCACAATTGATATACACTGTATAACAAAGGGGGAAAACAAGCATAACTAAACATAAAAGGGCTAGAATGAGTACAATTAAAACCAAATATAAGGGTTATTTGCTATATTGTTAGTACCTTATGATACAATACGAGATATTACCATTTCATTGTGTATCGGTCGGTCCGATCTGATACATGTATGTGATACTTGATAGGCAGTGCCGGTTTTCTAATCGAGTCATGTAATGTTTAATAAAGAAGTATAAACCTAAACCCTTAGAGTTGCTGTATCATCCAATGCCCGATATGACAGACAAGCAAATCAATTCACAATACAATACACAAGCAAATCGATACGAGTTGACAACCTAGGTTATTTTTTTTCCAATCATTCCCTCCAAAGGATCATAAAGAATGCTTCACTTTGGCCGAGTTATTGGAACAAATTAATCTTGCAAACATAGAAAACTGCCTCAAAATATCAGGTGATTTTGGGACAGAGTACGTTTGCTTTTGTCCAAGTGAAAACTGGTATAAAAAAAGGTTTAGATAAGAAATCTTTGTTGAACAGGTATATAGATATGGCACCAATCATAGCACCTAGTAAAATTTTGAGTGTCCATACACGGCACCTAGTTTGAAGTCTGTAATTCCTTGTAAGAAAATAATGAGGTCAACATACGGAAATGAAAAAAAATGTCCATACATTGCACCAAGTTTGAAAGGGTTTGTGCTTCAACATAAGAAAATAATAAAATCAACATAAAGAAATTAAAAAAATACAAATTACACAAATCAAAGGGAACGTACCACCTAGAAAGGGCCTGGAGAATCATGATAGATAACCAATCAGATCCAGACAAGTGACATGTAAATATATTCGCAGGATCATATTGAGTTCAGAATTCAAACAAGAAGCTGAACGTTCTTAATAAACAGACTAAAAAGGGAAAATTGAAATATATTTAACATCCAAGAGAAATTGCAAGCATAGTAGCATCATGATATACACTGGTAAAATGAACCAAAAATTCAAAAGAGTGGCATATTCTTATTTTCATGGAAAAAAATTCTTCATTGATAGATTAGAACAATTTCAAAAAAAATAAAAGATACAGAACAAAGAATTCGTTTTACTACTAAACACGTGAAAAATGCTTAAATACCACCATAGATATAAATAAAAAAGGATAGACAAAAATCCGTGCAATAAAGCTATCTATATTTAACATAAACATCACCGAATGAGTAATGAACAGTGCCAAATGGCCAAACAATTCCTTTTATCTTAAATTTTAGTCATGTTTCATTGTTGCATTAGGAATTTTTTTAGTCAAAACACTGCTCATGTTCGAGAAGAGCCCTCGCTCTTTGGGTCCAAAGTTTCAAGCACATCGTTGTGGCCACTGAGGAGAGTCAAAGGACTTGGAAGTCTATGACTCTCGATGAATTAAGTGGGTCATTACAAGCCTGTGAAGAAAGCATGAACAGAAAACAAGCATGAACAGAAAACAAGCATGAAGGAGATGAACAAGCTCTCAAAACAAAGCTCTGTCAACAACATAGAGGAACACGTGAAAGAGGTCAAAGAGTATGAGGACGTGTATGCAAACAAGGAAGGTAAGGAAGAGGTGGATATACTCCATCCAATGAAGAAAAAAGTTAAGTTCACCAAGAGGCTGTGAAGGTGTAGAGAACATTATCCAAGAACATATGAGAAGAAATATGAGACAAGTTTAACGTCAAATGTTACTATTGTCACAAGTATGGCAACTTTCTTGTTATGTTCTTAAAGGAACGTAGACAAGTTCTAAGGCTTTCTATGGCTTGAAACAAGCCTCGAGGGTGTGGAATAGCCAAATCGATAACTAGTTCCAGGAGAATGGGTTCACAAGATACACACAATAATATGAACTCTATGCCAAGGTGCATAGAAATAGAGATGTTATACTTTCTTTACTTTATGTGGACAATCTCATTTTACCAGAACCAATCCAAGCATGTATGAAGAATTCAAGACGAGTATATCTCAAGAATTTGAAATGACGAACATAGGCTCCATGTGTTACTTACTAGGTATCAAGGTCAAACAAATGCCATATGCCCTTTTCATCTAGTCCCCTCTGACCAAGGCTCTCGGATCCATATTGATAGTAGTCCCCTCTGACGAAGGCTACTAGATAGCTCTACAGGAAAATATGCAAAGAAAATCTTGAATAAGATTGCGGAACATGGGGTGAAGTTGTCAAAGCAAGATAATAAAGAGAAGGTAGATCATATTGTTTTCAAGAGCCTTATTGAAACCCTACGGTAATTGACTTGTACGAGTCTATATATTTGTTTGCAAATTGAACTTGTGAGATACTACATGTAAGTTCCTCCATCTATACACATGAAGAGACCAAGAGGATACTCTGCTATTTGGAAGGTACACTTTGACTTTAACCTATTTGATCACGCATCCAAGTTTTATAAACTTTTAGGCTATTATGTTGGGGACTTGGATGATAAACAAAAGTATCATTGGTTTTGTGTTCTACATGGAAGGTAATGTTAAGTCCTAGAGTTCGAAGAAACAACCCTTTGTAGCCATGTTGACATTTGAATCCGAATATGTTGCTACTACTTGTGCTTTCATGCTATTTGGCTTAGAACATTATTGAAGGAACTTTGCTTTCTACAAGAGGAAGCCACCAAGATAATGACCGACAACAAATATGCTCAAGTCTTAATTAGCAAAGAATCTTGTTTTCAAGAAACAAGCAAGCACAAAAATACAAGATACCATCTTATCGGGGAATGCATTTCTAAGAAAGAAGTGAAAGTCTAGTTTGTGACAGGAACAAATTTGAGCGAGGATGTTATAAATTAAATTTGATTAGTATGTATGTTGCTCACATTGCCTATTTGCATTCCTAGTCATTATTCCTCATGAGTTACTCATTATAAAAGACTTGAGTTAGGAAATCAAAGGGTCGTGAGTTGGGATAACAAAAGAACATAAGTTAGGAACTTCAATGGTCAATGTATTCATAGTTGGAATCCTATGAATACCGCATTTATCATCAAATTTGTATGATATTGAATGAAATGTTTTGAGTTTGACTTTTTCTGTCTTCTTGTTTTGATATGTGGGAATAACACCCCCCCCCCCCCCCCCCCCCCCCCCGAAAAAAGACCCAAGTACAAGTCCCCAGACAACAAAAGATTAAGAAGATCAAAACACAGGTACAAGTACCCAGACAACACAAGATACAAACTCGAATCAAACCAAAAATAAAGTGATCAACCAACTAGTCACAAGCTTGGCGCAGCTATAATCCTTCGCTTTTCTCTACTTGTTGGTTTCTACTTTAATCACTTTCATCCAGTTTGAGTGTTAGAGAGAGCTCTCCACTCTAACTCAAATAACTTAAAGAAAACATTTAACCAAGGTTCAAAATATCGGTATCGGTATCGGTATCGGACATTTTGTATGAGTATAGGTATCGGAAGTATCGGCGGTATCGGATCGGAGTATCGGATTTTTGGTATCGACAGTATCGACAATATTAAATAATTATTAAAAAAAATTAGAATTTTTTAAAACATATTTATGCATTATTTAATTATTTTTAACTTTTTTTATTATTATAATTGATTATTAGTACTAATTACTATGTCATTAATTGATTAAATAATTATTAAAAAAATCAGAATTTTTTAAACATATATCGGATTTTTGGTATTCGACAGTATCGACAGTTTTTTTAAAGTTTTTTTAAACATAGTCATCCTTTGTGATTGGTTTAACTGCGATATACAAGATTACAAGTTTACAACTTTTCTTCATTTCCGTATTTTTAGTTTCAATTTTACTATGTCATTAATTTATTATTCGTACTAATTGAATCTTGTATTGTTTTATTACTACAGGTTCAAATTTTGACGAATTAAGAAGCATAAAGGGAGGCACAAGAAATTAGAAGCAATACAAATGGCTGGACGAGACAAAAGTCACAAGACCCATTATTATATAATTAATAATTATATTTGTTCAGACATTTTTAAAATTTATGTAATACTAAAAGACGTTACATGCAATATATATATATATATATATATATATATATATATATATATATATATACAATTAGTTAGTAAAAAAAATAACAAAAGTTAGTTGAGTATATATATATATATATATATAGTTAGTAAAAAAAATAAATATATATATATATATAGTTAGTTAGTTAGTTAGATACAATTAGTTAGTAAAAAAAAAATAACAAAAGTTAGTTGAGTATATATATATATATATATATATATAGTTAGTTAGTTAGTTAGTTAGTTAGATACAATTAGTTAGTTAAAAAAAAAGTTAGTTGAGTAAAAAAAAAATTAAACAAAAGTTAGTTATATATATATGTAAAAAAAAGAGCGTATATATATATATATATATATATATATATATATATATATATATATATATATATATATATATATATATATAAAGTTACTGGATTAAAAAGGGAGGCAGTATTATATATACATGTGTGAGCCAATAAATATATATACATGTGACTTTAGTTTAGACATAAAAGTAAGATGGAGCTTGTGGTTAGTGGATTAAATTCGGTTCTGCTGTCAGTGTCCACTGTTGACTTGGGTTCGAGCCTTCGCTCCTGCAAATTTTTTTTTTTTACACCTGTCCAAAACATCTGAACCGTTCATTTGAAATTTTTTTTTTTCTTTACATCTCAGCCGACCATTTGGCTGAATCATTAAACCTAACCTATATTAGTGGGCGGAGAGGAGAGAATCATTTCTTCTCTGCTGGAGAAGTTTCTCTCCGCCTCCTCTCCGCCTCCACAGTCCCCTCCGCCTCCTCTCCGCCTCCACAGTCCCCTCCGCCTCTCCGCCTCCTCTCCATCCAGAAAGGCATCTCGACGTCGGCGGCGGCGGCGCCAAAGGGGAAGGCGAAGACGAAGGCGACGGCAGCGAAGACGAAGGCGACGGCGGCCGTGTAGAAGCTAGATCTCAGCCTCTGTTACCGTCGACGATGGCAAAGACGGGGACGGCGAGGTAATTCTTCACTAATTTCTGTAAATTTTTTTCCTTCTTGTTGCTGTGTGTTTGTAGGCAGATTTTTATCTATTTATAGGAATTTGGGATGAATCGTTCCAATTTTTTCATTATTGAAATCTCTGTTGGATTTGACACAGCACAGTATTTTTTTGTTTTGGTCGGAGATTCGATTCTTCATGCTTAGGGTTTTTTTTCCCCTGTTTGTATCGTATCGCCCGTTTCGGTCCGTATCGGCTAGTATCGGTCGGTATCGGCCGATACCGACCCGATCCATTACTGTCAACGGCGTTATCGGCCGATACCGATATTTTAAGCACGTTTCGGATCGGACACACCCAAAACCGATCCGATACGGCCGATACGTATCGGTATCGGCCGATACTTTAAACCTTGCATTTAACATCATGCAATAAGGAAACCATATCACCAAAAACACTTATACTAAAATACAAATATTGAAATTTGATAAAAACCTAAAATCTCTATCAGAAGTGCACAGTGTGTTTTCAATACATCAAAAGTCCTTCTGCTTGGCAATTGTAGGGGTAGCGGTTATGAGGTGTTTTTAGAGTACCAGTTATGAGCGGTTACGAGGGGTCCGGTTTTGAGTGGTTTTTAAATAGAAGCTTTTAAACCTGTCCAATTCATGCTCGGTAATTCACTAACGAGCGGTTCTGAATTTTTTTTTCAAGAATAAAATTAACAAAAAATTGCACTGAAAGCATTCAAGTTATTGTTTATTGACTATTGTATCAATTATCAAAGGCATATAGTTTATAAAATTTAGGAATTGAGCATAAGATCGCCCTAAATTATGGCGTAAGTTGGATTTGTGCACTAAAAAAGGGCGTAAGTTATTTTATTATTATCATTATTTATTTCTTATGCTTAAGTTTGCAAACGGGGAGATTAAATTAGGATTAACAACTTACGCCCTAAAAAAGGGCGTAAGTTATTTATTATTATTATTTTACTTCAAGATTAGCAACTTATGCGCTACAAAAGGGCGTAAGTTTGAATTTAGGTAAAAAAAAAAAATTGTTTGGTTAATTTCCCATGCAAACATACTCGTCCAATTTTGCTCCACCGCCATCAACGTCGGCTTCATCAAGGAGGAGCTCAACGACGAGGCCTTCCCCTTCCCCTACATAAAGCCAGTGGAGCTACACCTTCCCCCTCACCTCCACTCCACCAAGTACCTCCCTCCCCACCTCATGCCCGCACTCAAGACCGCGTTCGACCGTGCCGAGCCCGCATTCCGGGACCTCCTCGACCGCCTCCACCTGGACCTCCTCGTCTACGACTTTCTCACGCCGTGGGCCCCACACGCGGCCCACGAGCTCGGCATACCTTCCGTACTCTTCCTCACTATCGCGGCTGTAATGACCCGCTCCGTCCTAGCGGAACGCCGATTCAAACGGCAAATGCAACGACTCAAATGAGCCATCGACTCGAAGAGTTGTGTCGACCTGATGAAGTATCGATGCGAATCGATGCAAGACCTACATTGGCCCGTCAAGGATGAATCAAGACTTAGACTTTCAAAGGCGCGCTCGGAGTATCGCTCGGCCGATGCGAACATCGCTAAGGTGGGTGGCTCCGATGAACCCGTCTTTGCTTAGCCTAGACACATAACAATACGGACACTATTGCTAGAATCGCTAGACGATAAAACCGCGCATGCTAATAAGAGCCCGTTTGGTAAACCGTATTTGGAGGTGGGATATGGATTTGGAGACAAATCCATGGAATCCTATGTTTGGTTGGAGATGGATTTGGATATGGAAAATATGACAAAATCCAAAACTTGGATTTGGTTGGATTTTGGAGAAAATAATAATGATTCTTTAATAATTTCGTTAAAATATTTATTATTTAATAATTTTGTTAAAAATTAATAAACTAAAAATTAGTTAATCTTTAATAATTTATTAGTATTATTATAATATTAATTAATAATCATATCCTATGTTTACTATTATTAATTAAAAAATTGGTTAATTAGTTAATTAGTTAATTTTGTTATAATTATATTAATTATAATATTAATTAATAATTTATTAATAACTATTTTATTATAATCTTAATTAATAATATTTTAATCACAATTAGAATCATATTTTATAATAATTTAATTAATAATTTACTAATCATAATAATATTGATTATAATTACTATTTTTAAAATATTTAATTTATAGTTAATTAAACGTTAATTATTAATTATTAATTATTAATTTATTACTTAATTATTAATTATTAATTTATAATCGTTAATTATTAATTATTACTTAATTATTTATTTATTACTTAATTTATAATTACTTAATTTATAATCGTTAATTAATAATCATTAATTATTAATCGTTATTTATTTAATTATTAATAATTACTTAATTTATAATCGTTAATTATTAATTATTACTTAATTATTTATTACTTAATTATTAATTATTAATTATTAATTTATAATCGTCAATTATTAATTTATTAATTATTAGTTATTTAATTTATAATTACTATTATTAATTATTAATTATTATTTATTTAATTTATAGTTATTAATTATTAATCGTTAATTATTAATTATTAATCGTTATTTATTAATCATTATTTATTTAAAAATTAACTAATCATTAATTATTAATTTTATAATTAATAATAACTAATCGTCAATTATTAATTACTAATCGTTAATTATTAATTTTTAAATAATAATAACTATAATTAATTATAATTAATTAATAGCTTAATTATTGATCATGACTATAATTTAATTATTAATCATAAAACCAAATCCTATGTTTGGTTGGAGTTGGATTTGGAGTTGGATTTGAATAGTCAAATCCATGATTTGGATTTGGAGGATTTCCAAATCCAAATCCAAATAGTAAAATCCAGTTACCAAATAAGCCCTAAATGACTCAATGCACCTAGCTAAGAGAATAATCCCATCTTGTATGCTTGTATAGAATATGGAAAAGAACTTGGAAAATGTGAGAACTCTCGCACCGCACTCCACGCTCGTGCCAAAGGCACAAGCTTATATTTCAAGTTTCTCATGCGTTCAACAATGAAGCAATGAATGGTTTACAACAATGAAACGGGAAGACTATCGACATAGTCGTTCCGAGTAGAGTATAGCAACATTGGAAGACTTCGGGACCGATAGATCGCCAAGGCGACTCCCGCACAGAAAGTTGCAGAATGTATGAATGAACGAATAAGTGAATGAACGAATCAACGAATGAATGAAAGAATACGTGAATGAATCAATGAACGAACGAACAAGTGAAAGAAAGAAAAGGAAGAGTGAATAAAAGATAAGAAAGAAAGGAATGGTTAGCTACAGGTATGACGGGAACGTGCATCGGGGCTCGCTACCCGCGCTGCACGGACGCCGCCGCCAACCTGGTCGATAACGCATTATGGCTCACAGACAGCCTATGGCTCAAAGACAGCCGTTAAGTTAAAATGACAAGACAATACGAAATGGTCGCGGACAACCCACTCGTATACGGGAGGAAGAGAAGAAATAAGGGATTCCAAGGCAACGATCGGAGACATCGTGGCCGGCCTAGGCGGAATCATGGCTTACGGTGCCGGCTTGGGTGCGGGCTTGGCCACCCAAAAGACGTAAGGCCGGGTATTTCAAAAGACTATCAAGGTGTACCAGCCAGCACGCTATGATAGGTGAGAATACCAAAGGAGAACATGTCCAAAATGGCTTGTGATGCCAGCGACCGGTGCATATAGATTAAGTGGGCTTGCTGGTGGCAATCCACGTGCAAGTCCTTGCATTGAAACAAAGTAGTCTAAGTTAACTGAACAAAGCGCCTTCTGAACAGGCTTGAATATAACACACCAAATGATCGAGAGTACTTCGTGAAAATGAGTTAGAAAATACGCCTGTGACGCGCTAGAACCTGAGGCAGGGACATGCCCTTGCCACTGAATGTTTACGCGAACTACGTTAAGTTGTTACATATAAATTGTTGACTAACTTAGTTTACTTTGGACAGGGAAGGCCCGACGGTAAGTATGGGTAAGTCGTGCATGTATTTCCATGCAACACATTGAAATCGGTAACACGAGATAGGTTATGAAATATGCCATGAAACTGACCCTAAGGAAAGATTAGAAAGACAATGAATGATAGACGGTGCACAAAAGTAAATATAATGTGTTTGGTAATGATAGCATTGTGGGCGAGCTAGCCTCCCCACCAGTGCATAACAATGTACTGATAAGCCCACAGATTGCTTGCAGGATGCAGGAGACGTCGTCGAATGCGGAGCTTTCCTAGAACATGCTAAGGCGCGGAGCTAAACTCTGGAGCCTTGGAGCGTTGCAAAAGAACTGAAGCACCATATACAGGACAATGTATCAGAACATCGCCATGAATCATTCCATCTTGTAAGCCACTTGGCACGCCTTTTATGTAATGTATCAGAGATAGAGAGCTTGAGAGACTTGTAAACTCGGCCTAGCGCCGCTTGTAAACTTCTTGAAAATCAATAAAGAGTTTGAATTCGCTTCAACTTGTGTTCATTTACTTTCCGCTGCAAATGGGGACACTCTGTGCGACTCTGTGGCCTAGCTCAAATCGGCCGTTTTTGGACTTAGCCTTGCACGGGCGTAACCTAGGCCCGTGCGGCATCAAGCCTTAGCGATGACGATCGCTCCTACGGGAGCGGGACGTGACAGATTGGTATCAGAGCACGGCTTTACGTCCTTGGACTTCATTTCGATTCTCTCAGTTTTGAAAGGTCGTTTGGAAACAAAGAAGTATACGCTCTCTCTCGTTGTGCCTTGGAATGTTCCATACAATAAGTCTAATATTTTTCAAAGGCTCATACGAGTACTCGGTGAACGGGATCGATAGGCGAATGCCTTTGTGCCAAACCACGACGGACTTGAGTTGGAAGGAACCAATGCTAAAGTTAGCAAACGCAGTGCATGCTTGAATAACCTTACGCTGACAATAGCGAACGAGTATACGAGACCGAAGTATAGTTCGAGCGGGATGGTTATTGTCACGCCCCGATCCCGCTAGGGTCGTCCGTCTTGCCTAGATCCCTGCGGGATCGATCGTCCTCGCTAAGGCGTGATGTCGTGCAAGCCTAAGTTGCGCTTGCACAAGGCCATGTACCTGCACAAAACAACTAGTCAAGCAAAAACACACGCACGCACCCACTAGTTAAACAAAACCCACGCACGCACCCATTCATTGCAGAAAACCAAATATTGAACACAGAGATTTGAAATAGAAATACTTCTTTTATTAATAAACTTGATAGGAATACAAGTACAAACCTTTGCAAACTCAGAGTACCTTATATTGGCTACATGATTCTCTTTGAAACTCTCCTTTGAAAATAATCGCAATGCCCATACATCATATCCCTTTATTACATGCTGGAATTAAAAAGACACCTTCAAAAGGAAAGAAAACTTGAAACTTGACTGGAATGAAAATGACGCTTCGAGGCAGTCCACAGCTCTACTGGGCTAGACGAGCTTTAGTGCCTCACTTGAAATCCTCCCGTCTCCTTTTGCTTTCTGAAAAGGATGCCCACAACGTGGGTCAGCACACATCATGTACTGGCGAGCGGCTTTTGTCCAAACTCGCAAATCTCTGCACAAAATTAACATGTGAAGCTAACATTTACTAGTGATATTTCTACTTGTCTAGGTTCTTTTTAACAATTCATAAGAACATGATAGTCGAAATATATCTTAAGCAACTTACCAACGCCGGCAGTCATCCCTGCACAAAACATGTTAGCACAATTTGCATAACGAGTAATTCATGTTTCATTCATGCAGATATTGAAGTTGTAATTCTGGTCATGCAGGTGGACTATTCTACATGTTGGTCCATGGGTTATCCCCATGATTAGCCGCTGTGACTCTCCGGTTCAGCTCGTCGCTAAGGACTCAGATATCGACTCCCATTTTCACATGGAGGCCCTAATCTCTCCTAGGCCGAGCGGTTCCAGGTGCCCCCAGATACCACCCGAGAGACAAATATTTTCCTTGTATACAAGTTGTCCGAGATCAAATGCATGCTCTAGCCGTTCTATCAGATGAGACACATTTGGACTTATGCACAGACATATGACACGTTCATTTCGTGTCTTCTTGTTCATCACAACACGTACAAGTTCGTCTGTACATGTCTACATTTTCAAGCATACTTAGTAACTAAACAGATAATCATTCTTATAGAGCAGATAGAGTAGCAATACATATTCTTGCATTCGATTCAATTCAATTATCTTCTCTTATCTTTTGTTGATGTGGTATCGTTGATCACAGGGACAAGGCAACAGAGTGGACTAGAGATCATTTTTATTAGGCGTACAGATCAATGTTTGTTCGGTTGAAGCAACTCACCGAGAAGAATCTTAGTAGAGAAAAGGAGGGACTTCACGCGTCGTTCACGAACAGTTCACGCGTCCTACATTGGCACCAACAGTTGATTAGCATACTTCGTCTCTCTCTCAAGATTCGAAATGAATGCGAAATGCGATGAAAGCGAACAATAAAAATCAATCATCGAAAACCAACACGAAAACGCATTCATCAAAACCAAGCAACGAAAGAAAACATCCAACAAAACTCTTGGATTCATTTCAATAGAAGCCAATCCATCAATTGGAAAGGTTCATTGCATTTCATCCGTGATCAATCGATACCGGCAAAGGTTTCCCCAAATCCTCAGTTCAAGACTGAGTCAGCAAGTCATAGGTATTACATAGTGGACCGCGAGGAGCGAGGCACTACAGTTATGCACATAGCCTTTGGCTAAGTTGTGTCGAGTATCGCGCACCTAGACCTTCTGGTGCGAACGAGTTTGCGAGCGAGATCGACTATCGATCGAACGAGAATAAGTGAGACTTAGAACGTATGTTGATAGAGACACTACTTGACCAATGCTAAAACGAACACGGGAAATGGTTCTTAGACTTTGAGGAACGGGCGAACGCACAATTGAACATGTCGATTGTGAGTCGAATAACCTTTTGAGGATTTGTAGAATGACTTGACCCCGAGTGGTGTATGTGATAGCTTCGAAGAAGAATAAGAGTGAGTGTCGACGAGTAGTCGAGCGGCTCGAACCCTGAGTGGTGTATGGACGTTATAGAAATTGTTCGAGCGAGACTAAAGGATTTACGGATAGAACGAGTATGTCGACAAGCGATGATATCGCGCAAAGCCTTAGAACGAGTAACGATTAGTTGGTCATGATTCGAGAGTCTCAAACGAGATATCGTTTGGACGAATTAAGAATGCGTAGTGCGAATTACGAAACGATTGAATGGAGATTCGAAACGATAAAATAAATTGATGTTTCGGTCGAGGAAACGTAGAAGATCGTACGTGCGATTTCAAATAGTCAACTAGGCTGAAACTTGAATTAAGGTGAAATACTCATAGACGAGATCGAAGATAGCACGATCGGAAGATAGCGTGCATGGAAAACGTTGGTTTGAAGATACGAGAATGACTAAGGATTTGGAATAGATGTTGCTCAATGACGAGTTAGCACGAGACAATGTGAATTGAGAAATTAAGTTGCACGACTCGTAATTCGTTGCAAAAGGAAGATCGTCAGGTTATGTACATCATCGATGGTATTGAGGCGTATCAAAGATCGATGTACGATAACTCGGAGGTACTCTGATTCGATGAATGATGATCGTGTTAAAAGTTATTATTTTAAAGGATGCTATGTTGGAGATTTTGATAGGAATGAATGTTTGGATGAAGAAGAAAAGTGACTTGATTGTTCGGTGATAACCACAACGATAACGATCTTGTCTTGCGCGAGCGCAACTCCAGTCTCGCACATGCGTCACGTCGGGTTTGGGACGATCATTTCGCGTGAGCGTTGGCATGGTGATTCATGTCCAGCGGGAATGATCGAACTCGAAATATCATGACATGACAATTTTGATTGCTTCGACTTGTGGTTTGAAACGAAGGTGAATTCGAAGATTGTTAGGACTTGTGATTGGCGATTAAGAAAAACCTGAGAATTGAGTAGACCCAATCCGCGTATCAAAAATGAGTAAGTCTAGACTCAACGCAAGAGTTACGTCCCGATGAGGACGATTACTCCACGGAAATGTTGACATGGTGATTCATGTCCGCCGTGGGTAATCAGACTTGCGTGAGATCGGGGTGCAACATATTGCAAGGCTAGACGACCTTGTGATCGACTACGTGGATTGGATAGGATGGATAGGTGAATTGTATCAAACATACTTGAAGAGATAGACTACGAGAATTGCTAGTGTGGATGTATGATATTAACATGTCGAGAATTTGGTTGAGGACAACCTATCGTAGGATGACTTTCCTAAACGAGCTCAGACTTGGAGCGGAGAATGTCTTGATGTTAATAGGACGAACACTACTTGATGATTAGAAATTTGAGTGAAGCGAACTTAGGTAGAAACTCCCGTACAAACGAACAAATGGTTTGACCAAAGGAATTGGGGCGAGCGTCGTGCAATGACCTTGCACGATGAACCATGAACTTGACTTATAACTATGACCTTGTGAGATGACCTAGCGGATAGGCGGAAGACCCTATGCCGAGTGATTGAACCTGTGTGACTGACATTTACAGTATCGTCTGAACGGACGATAGACTTGGGGCAACAAGACTTAGAGTTAGGACGTGGAACTGGGAATGTGCGTTAACGATAATAATACCGGCCCCAAATAAAGTGAATGAATAAAATCGATGTTGCACAAGTAAAGTTGGGATAACAAATTGAATCACTGATAGGAAGACGTACTCGATGATAGTGCAATACTTGGTCTCGAATCGGACAAGAATTACTTAGACTTGGTCGACTCTGCTAAGAAGAAATTGTATTGATTTCGTAGACAAGAACGCTTGAGAAACGAATCGGATCATCTCGAGGATCGAGATAAATGATAGTGAGACGCACATGAGTTCGGTTTTAATCGAAGTTAGTAAAACGATCGGCAAATCGAAAATATCACGAGTAGCTTGTCCGATTTCGCTAATCGCTAAGCTTGGTTGAAATGTACGTATTCGGGGGACGCCTTGAATGTGTGCACGATCCAAACTCAGCGATACAATGAACTCGAATGCAGCTGCAAGTGGATGTTGAGATGCGCAGGAACGAATGAGTGAGTTAGTCTCAGCCTACGTCCCTCGCGTTTGATGAATTACAACGCATCTCGTGCGACCATTACAGTCCCATGACACAACAAAATAGCAACCAAGTCGAAGAAACACGACGATTGAATAAGTGCCATCAAGTCCAAAATGAGTGAACAGTCATTCAATAAAATTGACCAAACGTATGCGACACGTAACTTAGAAAGGTACCGAGTGTAGTTCGATGCCATCGAACGATAAAGCCATTCGATAGGAATTGTCTAAGATACGTACACGACGTGAGTTAAGGAACGGTAGGATGACCCGCACTCAGAAAGTCTCGAGGACGAGACTTGTTTTGAGTGGTGTATTATGTAACGACCCGCTCCGCCCTAGCGGAACGCCGATTCAAACGGCAAGTGCAACGACTCAAATGAGCCGTCGACTCGAAGAGTTGTGTCGACCTGATGAAGTATCGATGTAAATCGATGCAAGACCTACATTGGCCCGTCAAGGATGAATCAAGACTTAGACTTTCAAAGGCGTGCTCGGAGTATCGCTCGGCCGATGCGAACATCGCTAAGGTGGGTGGCTCCGATGAACCCATCTTTGCTTAGCTTAGACACATAACAATACGGACATTATTGCTAGAATCGCTAGGCGATAACACCGCGCATGCTAATAAATGACTTAACGCACCTAGCTAAGGGAATAATCCCATCTTGTATGCTTGTATAGAATATGGAAAAGAACTTGAAAAATGTGAGAACTCTCGCACCGCACTCCACGCTCGTGCCAAAGGCACAAGCTTATATTTCAAGTTTCTCATGCGTTCAACAATGAAGCAATGAATGGTTTACAACAATGAAATGGGAAGACTATCGACATAGTCGTTCCGAGTAGAGTATAGCAACATTGGAAGACTTCGGGACCGATGGGTCGCCAAGGCGACTCCCGCACAGGGAGTTGCAGAATGTATAAATGATCGAATGAACGAATAAGTGAATGAATGAATCAACGAATGAATGAAAGAATACGTGAATGAATCAATGAACGAACGAACAAGTGAAAGAAAGAAAAGGAAGAGTGAATAAAAGATAAGAAAGAAAGGATTGGTTAGCGACATGTATGACGGGGACGTGCATCGGGACTCGCTACCCGCGCTGCACGGACACCGCCGCCAACCTGGTCGATAACGCATTATGGCTCACAGACAGCCTATGGCTCAGAGACAGCCGTTAAGTTAAAATGACAAGACAATACGAAATGGCCGCGGATAACCCACTCGTATACGGAAGGAAAAGGAGAAATAAGGGATTCCAAGGCAACGATCGGAGACATCGTGGCCGGCCTAGGCGGAATCATGGCTTACGGTGCCGGCTTGGGTGCGGACTTGGCCACCCAAGAGACGTAAGGCCGAATATTTCAAAAGACTATCAAGGTGTACCAGCCAGCACGCTATGATAGGTGAGAATACCAAAAGGGAACATGTCCAAAATGGCTTGTGATGCCAGCGACCGGTGCATATAGATTAAGTAGGCTTGCTGGTGGCAATCCACGTGCAAGTCCTTGCATTGAAACAAATTAGTCTAAGTTAACTGAACAAAGCGCCTTCTGAACAGGCTTGAATATAACACACCAAATGATCGAGAGTACTTCGTGAAAATGAGTTAGAAAATACGCCTATGACGCGCTAGAACCTGAGGCAGGGAGACGCCCTTGACACTGAATGTTTACGCGAACTACGTTAAGTCGTTACATATGAATTGTTGACTAACTTGGTTTACTTTGGACAGGGAAGGCCGGACGGTAAGTATGGGTAAGTCGTGCATGTATTTCTATGCAACACATTGAAATCGGTAACACGAGATAGGTTATGAAATATGTCATGAAACTGACCCTAAGGAAAGATTAGAAAGACAATGAATGATAGACGGTGCACAAAAGTAAATATAACGTGTTTGGTAATGATAGCATTGTGGGCGAGCTAGCCTCCCCACCAGTGCATAACAATGTACTGATAAGCCCACAGATTGCTTGCAGGATGCAGGAGACGTCGTCGGGTGCAGAACTTTCCTAGAACGTGCTAAGGCGCGGAGCTAAACTCTGGAGCCTTGGAGCATTGCAAAGGAACTGAAGCACCATATGCATGACATAATGTATCGGAACATCGCCATAAATCATTCCATCTTGTAAGCCACTTGGCACGCCTTTTATGTATCAGAGGGAGAGAGCTTGAGAGACTTGTAAACTCGGCCTACCGTCGCTTGTAAACTTCTTGAAAATCAATAAAGAGTTTGAATTCGCTTCAACTTGTGTTCATTTACTTTCCGCTGCAAATAGGAACACTCTGTGCGACTCTGTGGCCTAGCTCAAATCGGCCGTTTTTGGACTTAGCCTTGCACAGACGCAACCTAGGCCCGTGCGGCATCACGCCTTAGCGAGGACGATCGCTCCTACGGGATCGGGGCGTGACAGCGGCCACCTCGACCGCCTTCTTCTGCCACCACCTGAAGTTTCGCGACCGGGAGTTCCCCTCCGTCGCCCACGGCTCGAAGCACACACAAGACGCCATGCTCGATAGGGTGGCCAACGGCATCTCGGACGGCAACGGATTCTTACAGTGCATAAATATGGGGGAGAAGGACAAGTCTTCTGTCGTTTTTGCTTCCTTCGGCGGCGAGTACTTCTTGTCAGAGGAGGAGATGGAGGAGATTTCCATGGGCTTGGAGCTGAGCAAGGTGAGCTTCAAATGGGTTATCAGGTTCCCCAAGGTCGGGGGGAGGGGGGGAGGAGAGCGTCCGACAGGTGATCCCCTGCGTAGGGGTACAACTCGAGCGGGTTGGGTCGGGGAGCCCAACCCGATGAATCATAAGCCTAGTCCGAGCCCAAGCCCGACCCGACCTCGGGTTCAACATATGAAGCCCAAGACCAAGCCCGAAGGATCGGGTTGGACTCAAGTTTGATCGGATTCATTGGGTTTATCGGACTCTAATACAATATTTGAAATAATTTTAAACAAAAGTAATATTAAACACATAATTAAATAGCAATCAAGCTTTGATCACTATAAAATATAAATTGAATAAGATTTATGATAAGAAGTTGAAGAGTTTGGATGAAAAAATTAGGATTTAAACTTTTTACTTAAGAGGTGAAACAATATATATATAAGTCGGATTTCGGGTTCTTCGGGTTACCCGACACATGAACCCGAGCCCAATCCGATTTTTTATCGGGTTTAAATATTTTAACCCAAATTCGAGCCCGAATCCAAGTATCTTCAACCATAATCCAACCTATTAACGGATTTATCCGATCGGACTCGGGTTTAACCCGCCCGAGTTGCACCCCTACCCCTGCGGGTTCATTGAGAGGACTCGGGACGTCGGAGGGAGATATTTACCCATCCGAGCATCGGAGGCTTCCTCTCACGCTGCGGGTGGAGCTCCGTCATGGAAGCTATGAGGTTCGGCGTGTCGATGGTAGCTCTTCCGAGCATCGCCGGTCAAAAAAAGGTTGACTTACGCCCTATTTTAGGGCGTAAGTTTGGCTTCTACGCCAAACATTAGGGCGTAAGTTCGTAATTTGTAATTAGTTTCCATTCAATTTCCCCCATTTGCAAACTTAAACGTAACAAGTAAATAATAATAATAATAATAATAATAAAATAACTTACGCCCTTTTTTAGGGCGCAAATCCAATTTATGCCCTAATTTAGGGCAATCTTATGTTTAATTTGTAAATTTTATAAACTATATGCCTTTGGTACAATAAACAGTAACTTGAATGCTTTTAGTGCAATTTTCTGTAAGATTAAATAGGGAAGGGTTCCATGGTCGGCAATTTACTAATGAGCGGTTCTGAAATTTTTTTACACTAATAAAATTAAATAGGGAAGGGTATTAGTAGTTATAATTATATATTCTTGGTGAGGATATAAATAAAATAAAATAATAAAATCCCTCAAAAACCCACCGATTTGGGTGTTTATAAAATCACCCAAAATTACATTACACCGGTTTTGGGAGGGTTTTGAGCCGACCAAAATCAGTGCCTAAAAAAAATTAACAAATATAAGTTTTCATAAACGGTTGGTTCAAAAACACCCTAGAACCGGTGAAAACACTGTTACCTAAGGGTCTGCTTGGCAATTGTAGGGGTAGCGGTTATGACGTATTTTTAGAGTACCGGTTATGAGGGGTCCGGTTTTGAATGGTTTTTAAGTAGCGGCTTTTAAACCAATCCAATCCATGCTTGGTAATTCACTAACGAGCGGTTCTAAAATTTTTTTACACGAATAAATTAAATAGGGAAGGGTATCAGTAGTTATAATTATATATATATTTGTGAGGATATAAATGGAATAAAAAAATAGAGCCGCTCAAAATCCACCGATTTGGGGTGTTTATAAAGCCACCAAAAAATACATTACACCGGTTTTGGGAGGTTTTTGAGCCGACCAAAACCAGTGCCTCAAAAAAATTAACAAGCAGAGGTTTTCATAAACGGTCGGTTCAAAAACACCCCAAAACCGGTGAAAACACCGTTACCAAACAGACCCTAAAGATCAATGCTTTAAGTTCTAATTAGCAGTAACCAATCAACCCAGGAAGCAAAAAACTGAATCTTGATGGTTAAACTATTGAAACAAATTGCACCGAAACATTTCTAAGCAAAACAATTCAAAGCGATAAAGATCGGACCTTTATAAAGTTTCCGAGAATAAAGATCGGACCTTTATGAAGCCTCGGGGTCTTTGCGAGCACGAGAGCTCCCTGTATCGCCAGAGGGACCTCTTTCGAGAACTCGACCCCGATCCCGACGCGGCCGCTGCCGTCCCCGACGACGACGACGACGGCCTTGAACCGGGTTCGCCAAAAAAACCGGACCGGGTCTACTTCCGGGCCGGGTCGACATTGAGGGCCTTTGTGGAGAGGGAGTGGAGGAGGAAGAACTCGCCCCGCCGCAGCCTACTCTGCAGAAGCCAGAAGTATGTCGGCCATGGTCGGTTAGGGTTAGGGTTCTTTCTATGGTTCATGAGGAGATTGGGTACGTGGGAAAACGAAAGAGGCATTATATTTTCAGAAAATTAGCTCTAGCGATATAAAATTATATAAAATTGGCTAAACAAAATATGTTTTACAATATTTTGGAGATAAAAAGATTCTGTCAGACCCTCTCGCAAAATTTGTCCAATTCTCGCCAATCAGTCCGGCAGAATCTTTTTCTCCCCAAAATTTTTGAAACATATTTCGTTTTTAGCAAATTTTATATAATGTACTATTGAGCATGTTCGCTTATGTTGGTTTAGTTTCAGAAAATTTACTGTAGGGTAATATATTTTAGTTAAATTGGCTGTAGGATACCATGTTTTGAGAAATTAGGTGAAGGAAACCATTCCGACAGACCCTCTGGCGGAAATTTGGCGCGCCCAATTTCCGCCAGACAGTCTGTCGGAAATTGAGCGCGGGGGGGGGGGGGGGGGGGGGGGGGGGGGGGGGGGAATTTGGCGCGCCCAATTTCTGCCAGACAGTCTGTCGAAAATTGAGCGCGGGGGGGGGGGGGGGGGGGGGGGGGGCTATGCATATTTGTTTGCAGAGGGGAAGGGAGTAGCTTCGCTTGTTTGCAGGGGGGAGGGGGGTAGGTTCGCAGACGGGGAAGCATTCTGATAGCTTTTTTGAATGAGTGTGTCTGATAGCTTTTGTGTGAGGGAAACATGCCCAGCATTGGAGACCCCCCAACCTTGTTTGTATATGTTGAATGAGTGTTTGAAAGAGTGTTTGAATGGAGGAGTGCAGCTTTATAGCACATTGAAAGATGAGATGAAAGAGATAGGAGAGAGGAGTGATGTTATAAATGATGCTCGTTCCTTCTCCAGGAACAAATACAGAAGAAGCGAAAGAAGAAGAGAAGAGAAGAGAAGAGAAGAAGCAGATAAGAGGAGGAGCAGAGACATACATTTGGAGAGGTAAAATTATTCAAAAAATATAATTTTAATTTATTTTATTTGTGTTTAGTATCTTAGAAATTGGTATTAAAAACAGATGGATCGTCGAAATGACGGACTTATTCCGGGAGGACCCACCACAGACGAGATTATCCAGCAACGTTTGAGTCATATCTCAAGATTAGTATTTTCTGGAAAGGTATACTTAATTTTAAATGAAAGTTATTATTTTGTATATTTCTGTTATTTTGTAGTAATAATGATCATTTTGTAGTAACTCAATTTTTTCTATAGTTATATGATTATCCTGGCGATATTCGAATGCGAGAGCATGGGACATGGCAGTATGAACAGAATGTTGGGTGTTGGAATTTAACTAGCGAACAATATGCTATGTTGGTCATATTCGGATTTAAATACATTGACGAGATACAGTTTTTACGTCATGATAGAGATTTAATTTTAAGCCTAGTGGAACGTTGATGGCCTGGCCGAAATACATTTCAATTACCAGTTGGTGAAATGACAATTACTTTAGCTGATGTAGCAAATATTATAGGATTACCTATTACGGGTGAACCTATAATATTTAATGAGTCATTTTCAGCTGAGAATGCAATTATGGAGTATCTAGGTGTGGAGCCACCAAAATTAAAAGGAAAAAGCTTAGTCTCATTTTCCTGGCTCCGTCGCAATTTCATGCATCTAGATCATATCGATGATGACGAAGAGGTATCTGTTGATGAAAATCGGGTATGTATCACCAATATTATTAATATTTCTCTCGTATCGCTGCAGCTATTTTAGCATGTATTAATTTTTGCCATTTTTTTCGCTATATGTTTAGGTGATTTCTTGCACGAGGGCATACTTACTCGGCTTAATAAGTGCGATTGTCTTTCCCGACTCATCAAATATGGTGAACTTACGTTATCTACCATTCTTGGAAGATCTGACTGCACCTACAAGTCATGCATGGAGAGCATCAATGTTGGCATATTTATACGCCTCCATGTCAGATTTTGTACGCGTGCTGGGAGATAATAAAATTATGAAAAATTTAAATGGATGCATGACTTTAATACAGGTATACAAATTATTACTCATTTTATTTAAAGTTATAATTTGTAGAATTGTATCAAGTTATTCTTTTGTTTAATAGGTCTGGTCCTACGAACATTTTCATATCGGGAGACCAGTTACCGGTATTGATTCCAATGCTGGTAAATTTTCGATAGCTTTACGATGGATAACAGATGTAGTAGATCCAGCTCATTGTGTTCACTCGAACGCCCCCTATATTGGGGGCAGTTTGATACTCTAAAGCATACGGAGGTAAAATACGTTAATTGGTCATTAAATTTTGTCAACATTTTTAATCTATTACTTATTCTTTTTCCGACATCAAATAGGTTATATGGCTACCTTATGTGCATGAGCAGTATCAAAATGTTCCAAAAATACAAAGAACAGCTTATACCATGAGTCTTCATAGATATTATATAATATATCATGGAGACATCATGTTTCATCCCGCCGATCGTGTTCTGCGGCAGTTTGGGATGAAACAGATTATTCCAGATGATCCACCATGTTTGACTCGTGGTAGAGCCAGTACAGCTGTAAGAGCTAGAAAAATGATTCCCGGATGGAATTCTAGATTTCAGACACATGGTGTGGCAGAACTATCTGAGCCGATGTTGGATTTAGAAGATGGTTAGTTTTCATCTCCTATTTGATTAAAATCATTATTGAATTATATGCTCATATTTGTTGAATTGGTGCAGCACTTGGGAGTAATGCATATAGAACTTGGTGGGGAGCCCCTCGTATAAGCAACAAATTATACTATCATGAAGAGCCTCGATTCCAACCACGAGCTCTAGACGATTCTAGTCTGCGTGAATTTTATCTCCATATGATTGGGATGGTACGTATTGCTTATAGACTATCAAATCTTATAGTCAGCGCGTTTATAGGACTTACTTATGGACTATCAAATCTTATATTTCAGGCTCCAAGTATTAAGCAAGCAATCGATTCTCCAAATCCTGAAACATGGAGAACAAAACTTATTGAAATTTGGAATTATATGCAAGCAGGTCCGACTCCCTCGAACCCTTCCATACTTATCCCTGATGACTATCCTGTAGCAGAGGTTGGCATTGTTAGACAACGACATGCACGTTACCGACGGGATAGACACAATGTCACGCAACCTAAAGACCTTCCTGATAGTCCACCTCGACATGCTTACGAGGTCCCGCATCAACAGTCCGAGGAGAGCTCGGCTCAATGGGGTGGCCAAGGGACTTCTCAATGGGGTGGCCAAGGGACTTCTCAATGGGGTGGCCAAGGGACATCTCAATGGGGTGGCCAAGGGACTTCTCAATGGGGTGGCCAAGGGACATCTCAATGGGCCGACATAGGGTCTTCTCAATGGGGTGGTCAGGGGACTTCTCAATGGGGTGGCGTGGAGACTTCTCAGTTATTTGCTCAAGGGACTTCTCAATGGGGACCAGAACCTACCTCTCAATGGGGTGCAGAACCGACTTCTGAATGGGAAAACATATTTGCCCCTCCAAATCTTAATTATACACAGATCATGACCACTCCATCAGCACCAATGCCTACTCAACCTGATGATACACAGGAAGAAGGACGTGATGTACCTCCGGAGAATATGGCTGAAAGGAGAGGTCGCCTCAATCTTAGAGAAGTTGAGCGTAGAAATTATCGACGGGATGCCATGGGAGGTAGATGAAATTGTAACAAGATAAAATTATGATAAATTGTAACAAGATGATTAGTACATTTTCTTCCATTATGTCGTAACAAGATGAAATTATTCTCTTGGCTGATTAGTACATTTTCTTCTATTATGTCCTAATCCATTACAATTGCTACATCGAAGATTTCTTGTCTCTGAATCGTTGGAAATGATGCGGTTCTTCTTGGGTCTTCCAGCTTTGCGCCGTAATTCTGGTACTCCAATTTCTCCTCTAACCAGGACACTTTGAAGATTGTAGGGAACTGGAATTGGCTCCAAATGCGACTCGTATACGCTTCTCAATGCTTCTTTAGAAAAAACAGCAGGATAATAATTTTCAATATTAATTTTTGAAAAATTACACGCAAAACATGCATGTACACATGGAATGAAAGTATGATACCACCGTAAACATGAACAATATTTTTCTTCTAAACGAACAACATATGTTCTATGTGTTTCATGATCTGCTATTTCAAATATATAACTATCAAAACTCAGGACTTGCAAGTAGTGATGTTCTCTGTTTATACGAGCCATTGTTTTTAACATCTTCGGACAATAATCTGTTTCAAGCGATTCAGCATGTTTTCGATTTTTGTCCTGAAGTGTTATAATCTTGGCACGGATACCATCAAGTAATGTTGTTATTGGTTTATCACGCAAATTTTTGATCCAGTTATTGAAGCATTCAGCAAGGTTAGATGTGTTAATATCTAATCTAGGACAAGGTGCATAAGCCGTTATCCAGTGTGCTAGAACACGTGTTTCATCACCTTCTACTCCAATGATCCATTTATACACATCAAAATTTTCAGCTTTAATTCTTTCAAAACAATAATTTGCATCAACTTCATTATAACATCTTGCAAGAGAATCTAATCTACATCGAAAATGTTTTAATCTATCTACTGATTTCAAGTTTTGTTTAAAATGTTGAATGCAGAAAAAATGATGCGATTCTGGAAAAGTGGCACACATAGCATTTATCAAACCTTTCTGCTTATCAGAAATAAAAGAAATTCTATTCCATGCATCAAATACTGATCAAAAGATGTTCTAAAACAGCCTAAAAACCAGCTCCAAGAATCAGTGCTTTCACTTTCAGCCACGGCATAAGCAATTGGATATAATTGATAGTTAGGATCATGAGCACAAGCAATAAATAAGATGCCCCGATATCTAGATGAGAGAAAAGTAGCATCAGTACTAATCACAGGTAAACATCCCTTTAAAAATCCATCAATACATGCCTTAAAACATATAAAAATTCTTTCAAAACTATTGCGTTCATTAGTCTTTATAAAACATCTGCTACCTGGATTTGTCTCGATAATTGTGGAAGCATATCGTTCAAGACCACCGTAAGCATCAATATAACTACCATTTATTTCAGATAAAGCAATTTCTCTAGCTTTCCAAGCTTTCGAATATTTGATACGTATTCGATGTTCTCTGTATATATCCTTCACAACATGCGATGGACTATACGACTGGTCATCTCTAATTTTATTAAATATCTTATTCTTAATCCATACAGTAGTAGCTAATGGATGACTACCTGTTGTAAGTCCACATAAGCAAGTATGTCGATTTTCTAACGTAGTAATAACAAATGTCTCGCTATTACCAATAGATATAGCGTATACCCTCCAATTACAACTTGATTCGTTACATGTATATATAATCTTGTGAGCATTATTCAAAGTTGTCGAACAAACAAAATTATGCTTAATTGCTATGTCACTAATAAAACTTCTAAATTGAATACGATTTTCAAATTGTCTTCCAACAAATAATTCAGGAGTATCAACATTATCATCAATATTATCAAATAAATCATCTACATTTTCAACTAAATCATCGCTACTGGAATCATTGTCATTACCTTCATCTACTGTATTTTCTTCTTCAGTGGCAAAAATAACTTGATGAGAAGAACTAGGACCCGGACCCAAATTAGCAGTTTCATTATTAGGAGCACGTCTACTACTTATATGAGGGGGTGCTGGAGTAACAAAAATACTAATATACGGTGATGATACGTTAATTTGAAGAATAAATGTCCATGCATGATCACTATTTAAATTTATACAATTAGAAGCAAAAATATGCACTAATATAAATTCATCAAAATCAATAGAAAATTATTCAGTCAATAAATTAAGTAAACTACTAAACGCAATATTTCTATCCACTATAACAACTTCAGTTAAACCCCCTTCATAAGCTAACCCATTTAGGACGCCTCCAAGCGAGCATAGAAGAGATACTACTCATGTTGGTAGGAAAAGAGCTTTCTACTTTCTCCGAAGGAAATGGGAAACAGAAGAGGAAGATAGGAGCCTTCTGCTTCTGAAAGAAATGGGAAGATGGCAGCTCTACTTCTGAAAGAAATGGGAGATGAGGAGGAGGATGAAAAAATTGATAGAAAGATATCAATTTATAAGAGCAAGAGAGAGCCGTTGTAGATATAACCGTTGGAGATATAGCCGTTATCCTAGCCGTTGGGTGAGGAAAAAAACAAAAAAAATAATGATGTAGCCGTTATCCTATAGCCGTTGGGTGAGCGGGAAAAAAAAAAACAAACACGAAAGCCGAACGAAGGCTGCGTCTGTCGCCACGTGTCATGGGCGCTGAATTTCCGCCAGACCCTCTGTCGGAATGGTTTCATTTTAAAAATTTCCCAAAACTTGTTATCCCCCACGCAAATTCGTCAAAGTACGTTATCCTACAGTAAATTTTCTGGTTTAGTTTTGGTTTTGGATTTATTTGGTTGGTTTTTTTTCGTTTGATTTGTTTTTTTATTTTTTATTAGTTTGGTTTACTTTGTTTGTTTTGATTTTTAGTCATTTGGTTATAGGTTGGTTTGAAAGTTGTAGTTTGTTTCTGTTTATTAGATTTATGTAACAGAAAATTTGCTATAGCGATATTATATTTGAAAATATTAGCGTGAATGAAAAAATTTTGGAATAATTTGCAGAAAAATAAACATATACGATTTTCGTCAGTGCCACTGGCGAAAATTGGACATTATGGTGGGTCTTGTTAGTTTGAGTTTTTTGTTTTTGTTTTATTAGGGTTGGTTGTTTGGGTTTTGTTATAGGTTTATTTGTGGGGGTAAAGATGAGTGGTTGATTTATTTTAGTTGAGGCTAACGGCTAGTTTCTAACGTTCATTTTGACCGATTCCCTCTAACGTTCAATTCCATATTTCATCTTCACACCTCTATAAACTCAAGGCATGTATTGTGTGTAACACAATATCAAACCAACAACTTTTCTAAATAAAACTAACCAAACTAACAAAAAAAACCAAATAAAACCATATAAAAAAATCCAAAACCATAGGAAAAAAAAACATGCTTAATTTCAGCCAGACAGTCTTGTGAAATCTTTCTCTCTCCATAATTTTGTGAAACATATTTGGTTTTAGCCAATTTTATATAAATTTCTATCGTTGCAGCAAATTTTCTGAATTTTAAAATACATTCAATATTCAAATTATATATGAATTACGTATATAATATTATCTAACTAAAAAAATGTACAAAATTCCAAAAACCTATTTCTAATAATTTCTAATTAAAATATATCATATTTATAATTAAAATATTTTATTATTTTTAAAAAAATCAATACTTGTTGACTATCTAAATATAATATTATCATAAAAATAAACCAACCCAACAATATTATATTTTACTAGTCACCATGTATTGAAAAATTATAGGTTTGAAACAGGCTCTAATACCACTTTGCCACGTCCCGATCCCGCATGATCGTTCATCCTCGCTTTGATCGATACGGAACCGTTCGTCCTCGCTTGAGTGTGATGACATGCAAGCCTAATTTGTGCTTGCACAGGACCAAGACATGTACAATAACAAAATAGACAAGATAGACAATGACGCAGCGGAACAATGAACATAGAGTTTGCAACAACGGACAATAGCAGAAAACCAAAGTGATGTAAGAAACAATTCTCTTTATTAATAATCTTTGAACCAATTAGAAGACTCTCGATAACTCTCTGATACACGTCATACTTGGCTTACAATCTCTCTTGAACCATGCAAAATTACAGTGGTACCGTTACATACTGTACATCCCTTTATATACAAAACCAACTTTTTAAACATAAGACCGTCTCTTGGACAGAAAATTCATCTTTTTACATTTCTTCTGATTTCTGGCTCCTGAGGTTGAGACTCGGGCTATCGCTTCGGACATGTTCAATTTTCGCCAGACGGTCTGGTTGAAATTGAGCATGGTTCGGTTTTGTTGGTTTGTTTTTTATTTTCTTTGGTTTTGAAATTTTTTTGTTTGGTTTTATTTGGGTTTTTTTGTTTGTATTTTTTGTTATTTTTTTGTTAGTTTATTTTTTGTTAGTTTGGTTGGTTTCATTCAGAAAAGTTGTTCGCTTGATATTGTGTTACACACAATACATGTCTTGAATTTATAGAGGTGTGTAGATGAACGTTGGAATTGAACCTTAGAGGGAATCAGTCAAAATGAACGTTAGAGTAAACAATTATAAACTAATCGTTAGTCTCAGCTAAAAAATAAACCAACCCAACAACAAAACAACCCAGACCAACTCATCTTTACCCCTCACAAATAAACATATAACAAAAACCCAAACAACAACCCCTAATAAACCAAAAGAAACCCAAACTAACAAGACCCACCATAATGTCCAATTTTTGTCAGTGGCGCTGACGAAAATCGTATATGTTCATTTTTCTGCAAATTATTCCAAAACTTTTTTGTTCACGTGAGAAAGGACACCTAAAAAAAAAGTAAACCAAAGTAACAAAAAAAACCAAACAAACAAATCCAAAACAAAACAAAAAATCAAAACCAAACCAACAAAACCGAACCATGCTCAATTTCAGCCAGACCGTCTGACGGAAATTGAACACGTCCAATTTCCGCCAGACAGTCTGGCGGAATATTTCTCTCTCCAAAATTTTATGAAACATATTTCGTTTTAGCCAATTCTATATAATTTTCTATCGTTATAGCAATTTTTTTGTTTAAAATTTGTTATATGTTCATATCGTAGCTAGAATGATTTTAGAAAAAAAAAAATTCTTTAACTATGTGAGAAGATACATATGAGATAGTTAGAAAAATTAATATTTTATTAAGTAATGGAGAATATGCAAACGGCTTAGACCCTCATTTTTTTAGTTTTCCAAGCAACATTTTAACATTAGAGAAAGAGTTTTTCAAGTGTAATTATAAATACTACATTAAGAAAGAATTTATATTTAGGTGGCCAAATATTTCCCATCTAACAGAATTCAGTTTGAATTTCAGATTTATAAGAAATTTAAACTATTTATTTACTTCAAAATATTCTTTTATTTGTACTCGATCTTTAACAAAAACTAGAAAAGATGTACGTTCGGTTGCACGTTAAATCATTTTTTTTCTTTCTAATCTTATCAAAAAATAATTTAAATATTTAAATCAAAAATAAAATTTATTGTATATATTTTTATAATTTAAATAAAATTTGTAAAAATTTAATTAAAATTTAATTATAATTTGTTATGGATAAATATTTTATGATATTGTTGAAAAATAGTTCAAATATTTAAATATATTTGAATTAAGATTTGTTAAATAATTTAAATATTTTTTGATATTTTTTCTTTAAATTTAGTTTATAAACAATTTTAAATTTAGTTTTTAAATAGATATTTGTACGGACTAAAAGAGAGAAAGTTAGTTTTATTCCTTTTTTTAAAGAAATCGTGAATGAGAAAGTTTATTTTATCTTCGGTAATTTTTAAAAAGTAAAATGTCCATGATATTCATACAGCTTAGACGGCTCACTTTTGAGCCGTTTTGAAGCCTCTTTATATAATAGAAGATGTAGATAATGTCACATAACTGTTGAGATTTTTCAGGTTTACCTTTTTAGTACAAACCATATAATTCTAAACTAATTTGGTTGAGTTATCAATTGCCAGTTACAATTGATACTAAGTAGCGTGCCTATATGGATACCACGTGTCCCATTAACAATCATGTCCTCTTGACAGCATGTCATAAAAATTTAGATTTATTTGTAACTGTCACGGAGTTATTTGACTCCAGCACAAGTCTATATGAAATAGAAATCCATTAAGAAAAAAAAAAAAAAACAGATTCTGAACAATAAGGATTTGGGCAAATTTTTAACAATGTCGGGTGGATATTGGGTAAATTTCAAGATTTTAATTTGAAAATTACATTTGCCAAGGAGACTTTTACAATGTCCCTAGATTGTAAAAGTGCATTATCGACCCTCAATTTATTATATTTAAAAAACAAAACAAAATATACGTATGTTATCCCCTATCAAGAGATTAAATAAAATCATGATCTTACGCTTTCCAAAATTATCTTTCTTGCGTTTTTCATTAACGAGAACTGAGAGTTCCTCTTTTTGCTTATTCTTCTTAAAAGTTATTATGAAAAAAAAAAAAAAAAACAGAGTTAGCTTGATTATAATTTGTACTAGTTTTCACATTTTTCACTAAAGATACTCCTGGAAATTGGCTTGGAGCTTGAGAAGAACTCATTAGATTAACTATATAAATGCTGCTTCAAAAACGGCCAAAAATGAACGGTATAAGCCGTATGTATATCATCAACGATTTAATTTAAAAAAAATTAAATCGTTGTCGTATCAACGATTTAATTTAAAAAAAATTAAATCGTTGATGATATACATACGGTATAAGCCGTACGTATATCATCAACGATTTAATTTAAAAAAATTATAACAAATTATAATTTTAAACTGTTGGTGCTTTATTTACATGGAGAGAGCTTGCTCTCAACATGCCTTGTAAAATTTTAGTCCCACATTGGAAAAGCACCATGAGTTATCTCAACATATATACTTGGGTGTGTTGTTGAGAGATGCACATGGGGTGGTGACCCTAAGGAGGGAACCATGTGGGTGATTTTACTAGGAGGTAAGAATAAGGCTCCAAGGATTAAGCATTAATGCTTTTGTCATTCTCTTGGATTAATTCCACTTGGAGCTAAGCCCCTCATGGGCTCATGAGGCGTAATGTGGCGTTTTGTTGGCGCACTTTGCACTTAGCACGTCAGCAGTCATGCGGTCTTATGCGGCATGCGGCTCATATGCGGTCCATGCGGCCCAAGCGGTCCATGCGGCCAGGTTGCTGCTGCTGCTGCCGCATGGAGGGCTACGCTGACTGTGCAGATTTCAAATCGGTTATGGAAAGGGTGAATCAATGCGATTAATTCAGATCATATCTTTGTGGGATTTGAATTAATTTCGTTACTATCTTTGTGGGATTTGAATTAATTCAGTTCCTATCTTTGTGGGATTAGAATTAATTCGTTGCTATCTTTTTGTGATTTGATTCAATCTTTCCATAACTGAAGAGGCGGCTAGGGTTTCCACCCTCTCTCTATATATACTCTCTTCTGGCCTCCTTTGTGACGACTACGAAAATTACAAGTTAGAAAAGGAGAAAGAGAGAGAGAGTTGCTGCCGCCATTGCAAGTCCATCCGAGGAGTCTGAACAGAGGTGACTTCGAGCGTTCCACAAGTTCTTCAACTTGCTGGTTCCTGGAAGCAGATCGTGTGGGGCGAATCTTGCTTTGAGCAACGGTGTTTTGACACCCCAGCATTGTTCTTCTTCTCATCTCTCTCTAGTTTTATTGTAACTCGTTCTGTCTCAATTGCAACACGTTTGCAAGGAAGAACGAGAGATCTTCTCTTCTCTTTTTCCCTCCTTCAGATTGTAATTTGGCTCTTTGATTCATTGTACCATCGTAGATCTTGAGTTTGATCACTGCAAAGTTTTTGTGTGACATCTCAGATCTCGATTGCATTTATTTTTCATCTTTGATCAAGCCCCGGGAATAACAATCTCAAAGCAAGATCCGTATAGATGGAAAACATTAATGCTTCGCTCCTCCAATCGGACTTCTGCAAGTTGAAAAAGTTCGATGGAGAGCACTATCAAGTCTGGAAGAGAAAGGTGTACCTAACTCTTCAACTGAAAGACGTTGATCATGTTCTGTTGGAGGAAGAACCCTCTGTTCCAGACACTGGATCTACTGCCGCCATCAACGCGGCTACCAAACTCCAGGCCAAGTGGAGAAGGGAAAATAGCATCTGCAGGCTTCTCATCCTGAATGCTATGGAGGACTCCCTGGCAGAATCCTACTCAAAGAAGGAACTTGCCAGAGACATATGGGAGTCTGTGGAAAATCTGTATGAAGAAGATAAGAACATGAGCAAAATGTTTGTGGTTGAAAAATATCACAAATTGCTCTTTGAGGACGAAAAGTCCATGCTGCCACAGGTGAAGGAATTTCTGAAGCTGCGTCAGAAACTGGAAGACGAAGAGATGCCCCTTCCCGACAAGTTTGTCGTCGGAGGGATCGTCTCAAAACTTTCTGCTGGATGGAGTACCTTCTATGCAAGGATGCACAGAAAGAAGCTAGACATTAGCTTGAGAGATCTTCTCTTCTCTTTTTCCCTCCTTCAGATTGTAATTTGGCTCTTTGATTCATTGTATCATCGTAGATCTTGAGTTTGATCACTGCAAAGTTTTTGTGTGACATCTCAGATCTCGATTGCATTTGTTTTTCATCTTTGATCAAGCCCCGGGAATAACATAAACTTCCTCTGCTTTTCTTCCGCATAACCGAATACGCTTTTTTTTTTCCTTCCGCATAACCGAATACCTTTTTTATTCACATATATCCATAACAAATTATTATTAATTTAAATTAAATTTAAATTAAAATATAAATATAATAACATATCTTAATTGTTTCAAAAAAAAACATATCTTAATTTAAATTTAAATATTTAAATAATATTTTGATAATACTAGAAAGAAGAAATATTATTACGTGCAATGCAAGTGCTTTTACTAGTTAGATTAAAGGTATTTCTTAATTGTCATCTTATTGATTTTTTTTTAGTTTTGGATTTGATAAATCTCATAATGTTCTAGATCATCCGAACGGAGAAGAGAGTTTGTTTATGACTTTGGAAAATTTCCATTAGATGACACTTGCATTTTCTTGAACTATATTTGATTTTTAAGAACGTCCACATGGGAATAGTTTAAAGTGCTATATTTTTTGTTTTAGTCAATGGCATGTTGTGGACTCTTGCCCACACTTAAAAAACTGATAACAAGCCAAGAAAGAGAAAGTAAGAAAAATAAGAAAAAGGAGGGATAGAAAAGAGAGGTTAGTTTGGAGTGTAAATTTGGTGTGTTATTTGGAGTGTGTCATTGTGTGTCAATATGAATAGGACACTCTAAAAATAATAATTTACACGATTTCTAATTTTTAGAGTATGATATGGAGTGTTCCCACTATAAATGTTCTAAGAACATCCACAGTAGAGATACTCCAAACACGTACTCCAATTATTAGAAATTGTGTAAATTATTACTTTTGGAGTGTCTCATTGATATTGGCACACAACGGTAAACTCCAAACAAATACCCCAAATTAACATATTCCATCATTTTCCTTTTTATTTTTCTTTCATGTTTGACAAGATTTTTCTCCATATTTTTATTTTTATTTTTCTTCCATGTTTGGTAAAATTGGTAAATATTGGGGGGCCCAGAAATTAATGTAGTGGAGCTAGCACATGCTCCAAATACGGAGTGTCTCTTAGCTTTCTAGCACTTTTCAAGTATCGACAAGTGCCAACTGTAGTTTTCAAGTGCTACAAAATTTAGCAATTGAAATCTCTCATACTGTGGATACTTTAAGCATGCTAAAATTCAGAACTTCTATATCCAAATATTTTCAATCTATTGGGTACATTCACTAAATATGGTACGCTAATGTTTTTTCAACTAGATGAATAAATTATGATTTCCTCCAATCTTTGTATATCTATGGGAAATGGTTTGTTGTAACTTCTTTTGCAAAGTCCTATACATTTGTAATCTTGTATGATATATGTCAATACATCTCAATATTTATCTATTTTTCTAGTTATATAGACGATGGATACTAAAGTGGAGAATGAGGCAATTGGAACAATCTCAATGGAACTTGAACAATAATTGTTGATAACGAAAACCTATAAAATTTTGAGCCAAGAAAAATGCATCCACCACATACACAAACATTTGAAAGTCGTGAAGTGTTACTTGATTATGTTGACATATTCTATCTTGCACAAGGATATGCAACGCCCATAAAGAATTAGAAGGATAAGTATGTTCAATTGGTTGTGATAGAGGGGACACATATCGAAATAGGGTGAGGGTTTCGATTGGAAAAAAAAGAAGAAAATTTTTGAGTGGCACTCTACTTGGATGGTATATTTATGCGGTGCATCCCATATTGTTTGATATATGTATAAGTAGTCCCACTTTGGACGTTTTCCGTCAGTTTTGACGGTCAGCCGTGTTTGATCCTTAAAAAAGACGAAAAAAAACGAAAATTTCCCTCTTCCTCCTCCCCTCCCCCCCCCCCCCCCCCCGCTGCCCCCCGCCGATGCTGCTGTTGCCGCCGCTGCTGCTGGACGGGGGAGGGGCGACAGCAGGGGGAGCGCGGGGGGGGGGGGGGGGGGGCGGAGGGGGGCGAGGTCGGGGGGGGGGGGGGGGCGGAGGGGGAGAGGTCGGGGAGGGGCAGGGGAGGTCAGGGAGGGGGCGGGGCGAGGCGAGGTCAGGAAGGGGACGGAGGGGGGCGAGGTCGGGAAGTTCGGGGAGGGGACGAGGTCGGGGAGGGGCGCGAGGTCGGGGAGGGGACGGGCCGAGGTCGGGAGGGGGGGGTCGAACGTCGGGAAGGGGGAGGGGTGCTGTGATCGGGGAGTTGGCGGGCCGAGGACGAAAGGGGGGCGGGGTCAGTGAGGGGGCGGGCCGAGGTCGTGGGGGTTGGGGGGGGGGGAGGGGGGGGGGGGGGGCGAACGTCGGGGAGGGGGGGGGGGGGGGGGCGAACGTCGGGAGAGGGGGGGGCTGTGATGTCAGGGAAGAAGACAATGGAAGGAGGGTTATTTTGGTCCAATTTTTTTTAATTAAGAGTCCATCCGTCAGAACTGACGGAAAACGTCCAAAGTGGGATGACTTATACATATAGCAAATCCAAAGTAGGATAACTTATACATATTACAAACAATGTGGGGTGCATCGCACAAATAGACCATCCAAGTGGGGTGTCACTCAAAATTTTTCAAAAAAAAAAAACTAACTCCCGACTTATAAATTGCCCTTTTGACAAGGGGGGTAACAAACAATTTGATGGGTCTCGGATGCTTTAGGTCAGAATTGACATCCACAATTACGAAGCATTAAATGACATGTCCGTACATCCTTCATTTCGTCAATTTACAGAAAAGAGTGCTTAAGGATCAAAGAAATGATAATGACCAGTATACCACCACACCAAATTATGAATTCGCTTCATCGAGCTACTCCAAATCTTGGAGCTAACTCTAGAAGTCTTTACAATACAAAGGCAAAATCTGCAAAAAAAAAGATAGATATTAATTAAGGGGGTCGTACACCAATCAAAGCTTTATTGGACGAGCTTTCTGAAGGAGGATTTACACACAATCTCAAACGTGATGCCCAAATTCGTCTGACACATTTATTTATTGCACACACTATTTCCATTACGTTGAATATAAGAATTACTCAAATTTTTTTTTTATGGACTGCACTTATAAGCGAACAAATTCAAGATACCGTTGATTGATATTGTTGGAGTAACAAGTCTGAACACAACCTTCTATTCGAATTTTGCTTCTTCTTCTTCGCTAAGAGAAATTAAGAAGTCGACTACATTTTTAAAGAGATGTTGGGTTCTGGTTATCAACTTGTTGTGTTTGTGACCAATAGATAACTAGCTTTGATGAAAGCTATACAAGTTGTCTTTCCATGACTTTTTATGAGCTAGCATGTACAAGCTGTGCAATCGTACATGGTCCTAAAAATTGGAATGTCCCAAAAATTAATATCCGTATATATTACTAATGTAAAATCACAAAATTTAAATTTAGACCTCCTTTTTTTAGAAACTACACTAACATGTCCTTAGAATGCCAAAAAAAAGTATTTTTTGTTAGAGTGGTTGAAAATGTCATTTTTTGGCATTTGTTAGAATGTTAGAAAGGGTCATTTGTCTTCCCAACAAGTAAATATCTTTTACCCGTTTGGCACATTGAAAAGAACATCTTGGCCAAATAAAAACCACACTTTGAATAAGAATGGACATATTTTTTTTAGATGGACTGAACTAGTTTACTCTCTCCCCAAGTCTCAATGAGCTATATGGAAAGAATTATTTTTATTACAATCCATACACCTACACGTCTTTACGGTTGGGGGGCTCGAACCCTGTCGTGAGGCATGTAAAGTAGGCCCGTCAATGGTAGCTTATTGGTCGGATATTGGCATTATCATATCCGAACCATTAACTATCGGATATTTCCGATAACTATCTGATATCCGATCGGATATCAGTTTTGGCTACCGTATCCATTACCGATAATATTAACGGATATCGGATAATATCCGAACCAATAAGATTACTAAAAAAAATATTTAAAAATGGAAGGAAAAAAATGAGAACCAACAGATTTTGTCAAGAAATAACATATTTCCACATTGAAACGACAGATTTTGTTTAGAAATAACAGATTTCCACATTTAAATATCAGAAGTAACAAATTTTCACATTGGAACATCAGATTTTGTCATATATATGTGCAGATTTTCACATTAAAATATCATAAGCAGCAGATTTTCATGCATACATTGAATACATTTGCACCAAAAAATTCTCCTCACAAGCACGTATAACTAATAGTCCCATGCATACATTGAATATATTTTAAATTTATTAAATAATTTAAATATTATTGGTTCGGATATTATTGGTCCGGATATGACACTTACCGTATCCGCATCCGATATCCGATAAATATCCGATATGATATCCAAATCCGTATCCGTATCCGTATCCGTATCCAAAATTTCGAATATTTCGGTTCGGATACGTATCGGATATGAATTTTCGGTCTACCATTGACATGCCTAATGTAAAGAATTTGAAGTTGTTATCAATTATATTAATTGAATCACAAATGACTAAGGTGATTCTTTACAAATCTATACCTCATTAAAATGCTCTAACTGCCTAATATCCTGATTTATTTCTTAAATTAACAAAACTGACTAGGATTTTATTGTTCCAAGTATTGAGTTTAATAGATAAGAATAGGATGATCCAAAATATAAGCTTATAAATCACATAAAATATATTGCTTAGAAATCACATATATAAGATATGTTTAGTTAGAGATCAGTATAGTTAGAATAATATTATGGATTATATGCTTAGTTGGATAATAGGATAAATATTTAAAAATATATTAAGAAGAGATCCAATAATCTCACTTCTAAGTTTGTTAATATATCCATATTGAACCCTTCTAATTCTAACCTACCCCTCCTAAGCCCTCTTTCTTCTATCTATAGTCTTCTCCAATTCTTGCGATGTCTATAGGAGCCAAAGGTCCCTCTCTTTCCTTTATCACTATTGATTTTTTTTTTTTTTTCAATTATAGAATTTATGATTTAGAACATTTTAATAGAATTTTTTTTTTGAAAAACTTTATGAAAAATTATCAAAAAAAAACTGGATTCTTTTTGTTGTCCGAAGTGCAACACAGTATCATTTGACTTCGACAACATAAACTCAAATATGAACTCAAAATAAAATTGCAATATAGATGGGACACTTTGAATCCTCTAGGATTTTTGATATTATTTTAGTGGTCAAAGTATCCTAGTTCCTAGTGGTCGGCATGTGGAGATAACGCATCATAACTCGACGGATTCGAATTCACGAAAAAGCGAATTATTTCCACAATTATGATGCAAGTTAATTTGATCAAAAAAAAAAAAAAAAAAAAAATGCAAGTTAAAAATAAATAAAAATTCTTAATTTTTAAACCTCGTGCCCGTTAACAAGCGTTTGATTACATGCATCTGATCTTTTGATTTTTTTTATAAGATCTAAAGAGTAAAATGTACGCTTTTATTGTTAGTGAAATTCACATATCTGATATTAGAAGTTATTATTTTGAGTACTTATCTGAGGTGACATCCATTTAGAAGTTATTATTTTGAGTTCTTATTTGAGTTTCTGTCGAACCATTAGTGTGTATAATTTTGATATCTTTCTTATGTTGTCAAATGTAACAACTATTATTTGATTGAGCTTTGGAATCCAACTAACCTTGTTTTGAACTGCGAGAGTTCAATCTGGGTGACGAAATATCAGTGGATCAGCCAGTGTGCGTATTATTCCTTCCATTTAATAATAGTAAGAGTTGGAACCCATGCGCAAAATCTCGTATGTATCGTCGGACATCCAAAAAAAGAGATATTAATCATTTTAGTTAATTTTATATAAATAATAGTAAGTTATTAGAAAATAAAATCTAGTTTGGATTGCATTACATTTACATTTCTTGTAACATCAATTTCTGGAACGCTCTCTTTGGAATTATAACCTTTCAAAATGTCCATTTGAGTCCTAAAAAAGGATTACATGTTTGAGAAAATACTCACAAAACGAAAAGTGTTTTGCTTGTATCCCGAGTTTGGCACCAAATGGAACCCAAAATGAAACATAATTACTGTAATCCAAACTGAGCTGAAATGGGTTGACTCAAATTTATGTTGAACGTGTAGGAGGGGTACAATCTCTATCTATTAGACAAGTCATGTCCCGTTTCTAGCATATGATGAGTCAAATATGTAACTATATTCTAGCTATGTTATGTGATCTACGAATACATCAGTATCTGTACCCGTGATTATCCTATGTAAATATCTAGGATAGAGATAAATAATAATTCAAATAACAAGATGTAACATAGTACACCTCATTCACAACTTAACTAAATTTTTAAACATATGTGAAGGGATTATACAAGTCTTTTATCCTTCCATACGTACATAATATTGCACAAACATAAGTCTAGTTACAAAAAGAATCTAGCTAGATCAAACTATTATACATTTAGATTCTACATAAGTAGTACATTCACAAGCTAAACATAAGTATTCTACTCATGGTTTTTAGCCTTATATTCTTCGTATAAAGATAAGTCAAGTCCAATATTAGCATCAATATCTGGAGAGAGAAAAAAAATCAAATCTGCCAGGACAGATCAACAAGTGCTCAAAGCAAGGGGAGGGGTCAAAAAAATGGACATGTACAATGTGACAATGCGTAAAACAATATATATATATATATATATATATATATATATATATATATATATATATATATATATATATATATATATATATATATATTTGGAGAAAGGGTAAATTTTATTCCAAATGCGACGCAATAATCTTACAACATACAATCATGGTAGACTCCCACACTTCAGTTTCCTATAGCATTTACATCGAATTTAATGTTATGGAGAATGCCTACAGGAGGGATGATTAACCCCTCGAAGATACGACGGTTTCGTTCCCTCCATACATGCCAGACAGCGGCAGTCAGTCGGACTCTGGCGGTCCGGAACCAGTCATGCCCTCTTCCTCTGCTATCTCGGAGCACAGTGATGATGTCCCCAACCCCCTTTCCGGAGGCACATCCACCCAACACCTTGCTTTGCTCAGACCAGATCTGCCATGACAGGTCACACTCAAAAAAATGTGCCTTATAGATTCATTCGCCATACTGCATAGCACACACTTAGGATTAGGGACCTGAACCCCAAAAGCACTAAGTCGATCCCTCGTCAGAAGACGACCAAGAAGAAGCCAGTACGCACACAATTGCATCTTCCTTGCAAGTCACTTACACCATACGAACTCATAGTCAGAACTCAGATAAAAAGTGCGCCTAACGAGATTATAACAGCTCCAGAACTGGAACCGTCCAGTCCCAGTAGAAACTCCAGGCGGATCCCAGATCCATCGATCAGCTGACAATACTGGGTCCAAGTCAGACCCCTTCTGTCCTCCTGATGCAACGGTGCTCCCCTGATCTCTAACAGAGATTGACGATCAATCCAAGGATCCCGCCAGAGGTCCGTGCCAGTCCCATCCTTCATGACCCTTCAGATTGTAGATTTGAGTACCCCTCTATGCCTCAAAATAGTCTTGAAAGTGACGGAATGATTGTTGTCCATGGCACAGTCCCAGAGATTGCCATGTTTCACATATCTGTTATGCATCCAGTCAGTCCAGAGGGATCCCCTATTGATGAATCTCCATGCCAGCTTCAGCGCCGTGGCCTTCCTGATCTCCAACAATGACCGTAGCCCCACTCATCCCTCCTTCCTGGGACGACAAAGCTGCTTCCAGTAGATCGCATGCATACCATCCCTCCATATAAAGTCTGCACAAATCTGCGCTATTTTTCTGATAGTAGCAATAGGAAGTAAGATGGATTACAGCCAGAAATGGGCCACAACTGATATCACCAATCTAACCAGCTCGATGCTTCCTCAAAAGGATAAACCAGCAGCTTGCCATCCTTCAACCCTCTTCTGGACGTACTCCACCAGACTATGACAATCCTGATCCCGCGCATAGTTAACTGTGAGAGGAACCCCTAGATACTTTACCGGTAAATTGCTCCTTTCGAGTCCCAGCGCACCGGTCAACTCCTCCTTCTGGGAGCAGAGGTAGCTAAAGTACACCCTGCTCTTCTCTCTGTTCATTTGGAGGCCTGGAAGGGATTCCAGCTCTCCCACAATCTCTGCAATCGTGTACATACCCTCCATAGATGGCTTGATGAATACCAAGAGATCGTCTACATAAATAAGATGGATAACCGGGGGATCAATCCTCCTGAACAATGGAACCAGTCTTCCATGGTGCACTGCCCTGTCCATCAAGCATGTGAAGTATTCCATGACAAACGTGAATAGGTAAGGGGACAAAGGATCGCCTTGCCTAAGTTCACGATTACTCTGGAAATATCCAAATGGGGTACCCTGGATGAGGGCAGAGAAAGTGGGAGTCGTGATGCAATCCCGGATCCTCGCGACCCAGCCGTTGTCGAATCCCATGGCAGACATCAGATGGCAAAGGAAATCCCTATTGACCATGTTATAGGCCTTTCCCAGATCCACCTTCATGCATGCCTTATCCCCGCCAGGTTTACCGAAGCCCTTCACCATCTCATGCGCCAGCAGGCTGTGCTCCGCGATCGACCTCTCCTTAATAAAAGCGGCCTGGTTCGGAGAGACTAAGTCCTGCATGATCCTCTCCATCCACCGACACATAAAGTACGTAATTATCTTATAAAGATAATTACAACACGCAATAGGTCTAAAATCTGCCAGCGATGTCGCTCCCTCATTCTTAGGCACAAGTGTCAGAAAAGTGTGGTTCAGCTCCTTCAACAACTTTTCTTCGGTGAAAAACTCCTGAACCACCTCAAGGACCTGGAACTTCAGAATGTTTCAGTGTCGTTTGTAGAATCCACTGCTAAAGCCATCTGGGCCTGGAGCATTGTTGGGATCCGCCATCGAGATAATAGTCTCCACCTCCTCTATAGTAACAGGGACAAGTAGAAGGCTATTCCCATAAGGAGTCACCAACTTCTCCGTAACTACATCCGAAAACACAGACATATACTCAGTCTGAAAATATAACTCAGAGTAGTACCTAACGGCCTCCTCTTGGATCTTTGCCGACTCCTCCACCAGATTACCTTCCGCATCAAGCAGCTGGAAAATGTTGTTCCGATGCTGTCTGGTCCGAATGACATCATAGAAGAACTTGGTACAATGGTCCCCATCCTTCAGCCAGGAGCATTTAGCGCGCTGTGCCGCACTAACCTCCTTCTGGAGATGTAGGATGTTGACTTCCCCTATCAGCTCATTCTCTCTCGCCGCCAGATCCCCGTTTATCATGTCAGATTGTATATCATGCTGGATGGTCCGGAGCTCTGCCTCCTTGTCTTCTAGCAAAGTCTTGGACAAACCCTGTACCCAGCTTCGTAAGGATCTCTTCGTAGCCTTGAGCCGGTGCACCATACGGAACTGAGCCGTACCATCCTGACGGCTAGAAAGGCCCTCCGTAACAGCTTCCAAGTAGCCTTCTGAGAGATACCAGCTGTTGTTGTACCGGAAGGGATGCGACCTCACAGTAGGTCGGTCTGTGAAGCCAATCCTGATGGGGGAGTGGTCACTCGTCCCGGCGGCCAGACCCTCAGCCGAAGAGTTGGGGAAACGTCGAAACCACTCCCTATTGCCCAGGGCTCTATCCAGCTGGCAAACAACCCTGTTACGGATTGTTTTGTTATGCCAGGTCCAGATAAATCCCGAGCGCGATAACCCATGAAGCCCTGCTGAAGCAGGCATCTCTGAAAATTATATAGGACCGGATCAGGGATCGACCTGCCTCCCACCTTCTCCCCTCTGTGTAGTAGGGCATTGAAGTCCCCCATCAGTTGAAACGGTAGGTGCGAAGAAGCAGCAGTGGAGGCAACCCTGGATATGTCGCTCCATAGGATCTCCCGCCGTCGTCTGTCGTTGTGGCCGTACACCGCTCCCAGTAAGAACCGAAAACCACCCTTGTTCGTAAAAGAAATGGTAATCAGATGATCCATCATCAAGATCAAGTTCCCATCCCAACAATTTGAATTCCATCTGACCCATATCCTAGCCATGTCGCAGAGTGCCAGGTTGTGGAGTTGGACCCAATGAGATGGGGTCCGACGAGCTAAAGTCTTTTCTCCTTTAATCTTTATCTCCAACAGGATAGAGATGTCACACTTCTCTCTGTATAAGATCCCACAAATCTCCTTCCATCTCCCTAACGAACACGCGGCCCGCACGTTCCAGATAATTACCGTTATTAATTATTTAAAGATAGGTTCCCCTGAATATCATCTGGACTGGTACCTGGCGGTGGTACCACATCCGTCGCTGTCATATCCTCCTCCATCCCAGCAGTAGGGGACTACTGGGTCGCTGCCTGGAAGAGCACCAGAACCCAGGCCGGGTTGTCCACATAGAGCGCCTCATCCCTCGGAGGGGAATGTCCCCCTATACCGGAGGGACCATCTCGCAGTGGTCCAGCACGTCTCTTCCTGTTATAGACTATCTTCTCAAAAGAACCACCATCGACCCGCTCCTCTCTCCCCAAGGCTACCATACCTCTAGTGACCATACTCCTCTGCGCTGAGAAGGTGATCATAGTCCCACTAGGAGGGGCCGGCTGGGGCGAGATAGTGAGGCACAGCCCCCCAGCCTCCTCCATCGGTCGATTCCTCTCCTACATGATATCTTCTATTCCGTCATCCCTGGATAGAGACTCTATCGCCCGTGGTGGGCAAGGTACCTTAAGAGGGGAAGCATACGACGCCGACTGAGATCCTCCTAATGGGCATGGACTGTCCAGATGTCCGAAACATGCACACTGTAAACAGGTTGGGGGAACCCGTTCATACTCCATCTTCTGGGTTAGAACCTCTCCGGAAGGCACTTCATACTCCAGTAGACTCGGTAACTCCCCTCCAGCCCGGATCTCAATGATATCCGAGCATACATCAGCCTCGTCCGAAAGGCTGTAGCATCATCAGCCTTGATCGGGGTGCCCACCAAGCTGGCAAGTCTCATCAGCAATGGGATACTCCAGAATCAAACGGGGAACTCAGGAAAGCGTATCCAAATCGGGATGGCATTCAAGACTTCTTTCTCACAGTGTAAATCTGGGGTCCACTCTTCAGAATGATCAACCTGCCATCAAATGTCCACGGACCACCTTGCAGGATCCTGGTAACATCTTCTGCCAGCCCAAACTTCATATAGTAGAAGCCATTTTCCCTAGCAAATATCTCCATACTACCTTTAGGCTGCCAGATGCGTGCCGTATACCCCCTGATCTGCCCATAGAATGGCTTGTTGCCCAGGACGTACAACACCAGCATATTTTTCCAGAAGGCAGTCACGTTCTCAATCTCCTCTGCAGGGAACGAGGCCCGTAAGTCGCTCCCTACCTTCTTCGGTAGCACATACTCCATAGAAGCAGGACTTTTAGACCCTACCGGTGTGCAGATCTCAGCCCAGGATCGTCCCGCTGGGTAGGGAGCCGTTCCCTGTGAGCGGGTGGCAACCCTAGGGGTAGGAGACCCTGAACCCGGACCTTCCCGGTCTACCACTTTGCCTTTTTCTTTTTCCGCCATGGTCGCCTTGGGGTGCCAGCCCATTGTTCTCCCAGTAGTCACCGCGGGGCCACGAGCTGACGTCCTCAGCCCTGATCCCTCTTTCGGTTTCCTTCCAGCAAAAGGGCACATCTTTTGGAGACTCTGCGTGACCCCTACCTTGCTCTCCGCCTTGGCCCCCCGACGTCTCGTAACCGTCGTCCAGTCACCTCCCTCCTCCTGTCCCCCCTAAGACATTATTCCAAATCAAGGTTATTGATCTAGAATCTACCGAGTCGCCACACCTGCCGATTCCTCCTACAAACGCTATCAGGCCACCCCGCCATCCCCAGCGCAGTCGAATACGGGACCACCAGCGCTGTTCGATCCAGCACCCGAGCTGTCAGCGACAGCAGGCCGCACCTACGCCCGACCGCCTACCTGGAAGCCGGCGCTGACCTGAGCGTCCGCCTGGCCTGCCGTCGCACGTGTCGCCACCGCCTGAGCGTCCGCCTGGCCTGACCCGGTAGAGTAAGCCCCTAAATTTTCGAGATTTATTTTTAAATTTTCTAAATGAATTATTTTCGATAATTTATTTTTATTTAATTAATTTTGATCATTAAATGCTCTTTACCGTGACTTTGATTTCTAGAGCATCAGGGATGACAGTCTTCGGAAACTTTCTTCTCTAAGTTTGTAGTAGACAAGATTATCTTCATGTTGATATATCATGTCCCACTTAAACGTGTTCCCTTGTGCTCTTTTTGCTTCGCGCAACTTTCGGGTCAATTTAGACCAATTTATCATCTGTGTAATTTGTGACTTAACTTTCAACTTAATTTTCGGGTCCGACATCGGTCCAATCCAGTCGACCCGATATATGGCCCTGGCCTGTTTTGAGTCTACTATGCACGTGCCATATGCGTGCCACCAAATTGATCTCCCTTGTGCTCCCATTTCATCCATAATTTTAATTGGTTTAAATTTGTTATTTTAATTAAATCTTGGCCCCAACTCAACCAAACTTGACCCAACAACCAACCCAAATTGGTGTGACCCTACCATATCTACCTATACACTCCACTGATATTTGTCCCTTTTTTCCCTACTAAAAAATATCCTCCTCTTTACACAAATATCTCATTTTCTCTCTCTATTATATATATATATATATATATATATATATATATATATATATATATATATATATATAATACACTCTCCCTCTCTCTTCATTAAATCCCTCTCCCCTTACACACAAATCACCCCCATGTGGCCGGCCTACCCCCTCTCTCTATTTTCTCTCTCTTTCTCTTTCTCTTTCTATTAATCTCTCATTCTCTCTCTTTCTATATAATATATACACACAAATATAACTCTCTCTCTCACACTCCCCCAACACACACACACACCAACTCCCCCATCACCATTAGCCGACCCCCTCTCACCCCTAGCTGATCACCATCACCTCCTCCTCTTCATCATCATCATTTTCTTCTCCTTCTTCATTTTCTCCTTCTTCATGGTTTCTTTATACATCATCACCACCATCACTTAACACCAACATCATCACCATTGTCATCTCCACCATTACCATCATCATCCTTAACATTACCTATACCACCACCGAGCATCACCACCACCTCCACTCTCCTCCTCATCTCTCCATCGCTGGGCCGCAGCCGTTGTGCCGTGCCGCGCCGCCGCTATCGTCGCCGCACCGCCGTTGCCGTCGTCGCGCTGCCGCTGCCGTCGCCGCGCCGCCGCAGCCGTCGTCGCCGCTGCCGTCGCCGTGCCGCCGCAGTCGTCGCCGCGCCGCTGCAGCCGTCGCCGCGTCGCAGCCGTCGCCGTATCGCAGCCGTCGCCGCGCCGCAACCGCCTCGCCGCAGCCGCCGTGCCGCAGCTGCAGCGCCGTACCGCAGCCGCCGTGCCGTGCCGTAGCTGCCGCGCAGTGCCGCCGTCGTCGCGCCGTGCCGCAGCCGCCGCGCTGCACCGCCGCCGCCACTGGCCGCGCGCGTTGCAGCATCCGCAGCCAGTAGCTGCGAAAGCAGCAACGGCAGCAGCAGCCGACAGCAGCAGCAGCTGCGCCACCGCACGCGCCGCCGCCGCCGTCGCACGCTACCCGGCGAACCCCCCAGCGAGCTCTCCCAGGCCACCGCCCTCCTCTCCGACGCGATCATAGTCGATTCATGCATTTTACACGGAATCCCGTCGACGCACGCGCGAACGAAATTCAGAATGTGCGCTTCGTCGCAGCAACTTCGTGCACATTTTTCGGGAAATTCGACCGTTGGATCGACGAACTCTTTGCTCCGTCACAATCTCGGTATATCCCTTTACCTCTCCCTCATGTTTCGTCCGTTAATTTTGTTGTTTGATACATCAAAACCGGCCACCAAGTTGACCGTTTAAATTATACTATTTTTTGGACAGTTTTGTGGAGCCAACTTCGTCGGCTCGTATCTCCTCCATCGCAGCTTCGTTTGGCGTGCTACCATTTCCCGTGCACAGATGGTATAACTCTATTCCTGCCATTGCAATTTCATTTCATTATGAGCTTGTTTGGTTGGTTGAATTCGACGCCAAAGTTGGCCGTCCAAATTCGTAAATTCCAAGTTATAAAATCCTAATTTTGAATCTGCGACTCCGGATTCAATTTCTGACACCACCAGTAGACTCGTGGCATCGTTCTGGCACGTTTTCATATAAAGTTTGCTAGATTTGGAGGACATGAGCCCCGGTACGAATTTTGCTACAAGACGGGCCCCACAGTCCGAGTCAACGGACCAATTTGAGATCGGACCATCGGAATCCAATTTCGGATATACCGTTGAGTTCGTATCATCATTCTAAATTCGTGAACATATAATTTGTCAGGTTTAGTGCATTTTTATTCTGGCACATTTTTTGGTGCAAAGTGGGTCCGACACGGATACCATTTTGACCCAAAATTACTTTTTTGTCCCTATGTCCAAATTGGACTTATGGGCAAGCTATTCTAACTATTTCGACCATTCTGGACACGTTGGTGATGGTTGTTTCATCATCCGACAACATCTGTAGACTTTTCCCTATCTTTCACCATTTGTTATAATTCTTCCATTTTTGTTCGTATTTTTAGATCCTTGTATCGAAATTGAGATCCGTCGATTCCAGTGATTTCACCATCACTGAAATTGATATGTTGACCCTGTAGATGTTTATAGAGACTAGCTTTGTCCCTGTCTGACCATGGTTGACTACTTTGACTGAACGTCAAAGTAGAGTCAACATTTGACCTAGGTTTGACTAGATTTGACTAGAGTTGACCGGTTGACCAAAGTCAACTGTAGGTCAACCATTGACTTAGTTGACCTAGATTGGACTTGGAGTTGACCGGTTGACCAAGTCAACTGTAAGTCCACCTTTGACCCAGTTTGCCTTAGTTTGAATTAGTTTGACCCAGTTGTCTTAGTTGTCTTAGATTGACTTAGTTGGACCTAGATCTTATAGCATATACTATTTAAACCCTAATTGACTCTTGTATATCTCATCCTTAGGTCTGTGGCTTCACTCTGAGCCTCGATTCATATTGACAGCAGGACCCCCAGGCGAGTACATTCTCTGATAACTTTTTTAATTTATGATAACAGTTATAATTGATGTACTTAGTGTAGATATACTTATTCTTGACACATTGTTCACACGGATTGGTATTTGTCTGGATCTCGGTATGAGATGTTATTCCTTGTTTTCCTTGGTATATATTGTGCAAGTCTTGCCTTATTCCTTGTGTATTGTGCAGACACGATTCTCGAGGAGACTTGCTACCTTCTCAAAAAATCTTGTGTCATGACGTGTCATGGTTGGATCCACTATACTAGTCAGGGACGGGGAGTATTAGTGTAGATATATGGTCAATTTCTATTGTGCACCCATTGTGTATCGATTGACTGTGAGTGTTGATCATACATTCCACGTATGATTAGCCAGGCCTGTTACTATTGTACAAGTTCCCAAACCGGCCACATATTGTAGCTATTACTCACACACTTAGATAGATGATTCTTGATTCTTGTACATACCATGATCAGTTTTACTTGCCTTATTCTAGCTCTAGATTTACAGCTTACCTTGCCATGATACTCACATGTACATTTCATGATTTCTTGTATATACTCTCTATTTACAGTCTTGTAGCTTTTGTCATATCTTGTGAACCGTTGTTAGTTAATGTGCTCGTTCCAATCCTGACTGGATACGTTAACAAATATTAGGATTGTTATGCCCTACATTATTGGACTACAGGATGATGCTAGCTGAGGCAGATCTCGTTACCCTTCACCGTGAGGTGTCTCCCTTGAGTTCTAGGCCTGGTAGTTATTCAGTTTTGTTATTGTTTCCCTCTGTGTTATTCTTGTCTCATATGATCCTTGTAGATTCTAATTGTTCTAGTGATATTGTATTATTTCTTGTCTTATCTTTCTTAGTTTTTGTGATATAATATGAGTACCTTTATAGTTATGGATCTTTAGATGTTGTAGTTAGTACCGGGTACTTGATAGCGCTCTACCGTCGATACTGCAACGTAGGCTAGGCGTAGCCCACGTATTCGTACCCGTATATCCGGGTACGGGTCGTGACACATTTTTGTGATGGCCCATGCAGGTCTGTCTTATCAATTAATGCGAAGTCGTGGTAGTACTTGAGCTTATCTGTACTACTGCGAGCCTGCCCTAGGATTAAGGTTGAGTCATAAAATATTTTAGGATTTTGGTACTCAGTCACATATTAGGAACTCTTGGTAGATTCCAGAGATGACCCCTGGGAATCTTATTTCGAAGGCTTTTCAAATCTATTCTCATTGTTTCTATTCGTCCTGATTTCAGAAATATCAGTTCATATTGGACCTTATTCTTCTTTGGGATGTGTTCATGGACCCCAGAGGGAACTAGAATGTGGAAGTTGAACTTATATACCTTCTAGGTTGAGATTGTTTTAGATAATATTCAAAACTTTTAGATTTTGGCCTAGATAGTGCCTTTGGGACATCCTCTGATAACCTCCCTCTAAATTCTGTCTCGGAATCTGTTTTCGGTAGTTTCTATTTACTTATCCTTGATTCGTTGTTGAATTTTGAATCTTGATGTTCGTTCGTTGTTGACTTTGATTTTTTATCTAAAATTTGAGTTAAGATATCCTGATAAACATATTTGATAGGGACGATGAGAACAATAAATATCTACTTTATTTATGGAGTTTAGAATTTATCGCAGTCATACTAGCTAGCACGACAGGGACATAGAGCGTGATGTTGGATATACTATCCTAGTTATGGAATTTAGACTTTCTTACAGCCATACCGGTTGGCATGGTAAAGAATCTAGATGACATGATTATAGGGTATATATCATAGTTATGGACTCCATCGTTTATTGCATCTATGCTTACTGGGTGTTTGCTATTGATTGTCGTAGAACAGAACAGTTTTATAGGAGGACTGAACTTTAACTCACAATTACAAACTCGCTTGTACAAAAGAGAGCCTAGGAACAAAACCTAGGAAAAACAATCTAAGTACAATTGTTTAGTTTTGATTCTGGGGGGTGACGGTAGAGGCTCGGGAAAGTGCTATCAACTCTGCCTTACTCATTGGACGATCGAACGCAACCTCGACTCCGACGAAGAAATGCTCTCTCTCTCTGTATGTCTCTGTGTCACTTTGTGTGTGTACAAGGGAATAGCACCTTGCTATTTATAGAAATTTATGAGTAATAGGGGTGTACAGCCACGTGGCTAATTTTGGGCCACATCCTTGTAACTGTGCCTCGAGAAGTGGGCAGTTAGAGATTGGTTAAGATTGATCATGATCTGTTTGTTACACTAAATCCGAACTGTCAAGACTTGGTCAATTTCTGCCACGTGTCTAAATTGCTACTCTGTGGCGAGCTGCATGAATGATGCATCCTGGCTGAGCCGTATGAAGGACTGTTCCATAGCCGAGCCGCATAAAGAGTGTCTTATGACCGGGCCGCATGAAAGTTGTCTCATGACCGAGCCGCATGAGAGTGGTCTCATAACTGAGCCGCATGAGGGAGGTCTCACGACCGAGCCGCATGAGGGAGGTCTCATGACCGAGCCGCATGAGGGAGGTCTCATGACCGAACCACATGAGAGAGGTCGCATAGGCGATCCGCATAAAGAGTTGTCTTTGGAATTTGTGAACTGTGCCAGATCTCATAATGATTTTCTCGTCTTTTTAGGAGCATGCCATGTCTTGTCTTTATGTCAGAGCCATCATCTCTGTCAGAGCTGTCGCCTTTATGTCAGAGTAATTATGGCCAGCTGTACAGGCAGATTTTGAACCGCATAAGGCCGCATGAAGCTTCCTGAGCTGCATGAAGCTTTCTGAGATTTTGAGCCGCATGAAGCTTCCTGCGTTTTGTGCCGCATGAAGCTTTCTGTGTTTTGTGAGCCGCATGAAGCCCCATGGATAGCAAAAATCATTCTTTTCCATGCTTCTACAAGACCCCCTTCAAAGTTTTCAATTTGTAAAATTAAAATACTTTGAATAAGAAGCATGGGTCTGTCCGCATAAGCTCTTCATGCCGCATAGGTTTCTTGGGCCGCATACTGGGTCGAGCTCTTCATGCCGCATAGGCTTCTCTGGCCGCATAATGGCTTTCATGCCACATGGGCGTCCCGTATCTTCGACATTAATTGCTTCTTTGATTTGCTTTAATGATTTAAAGCCGTCTTTTGGATAGAATCCCAAGAGTCAGCATTTAAAACTTTTGATTTGCTTGGGTGATTCGGAGTTGTCTTTTGCATGAAAGGGGATAGAATCCCAAGAGTCGGCTTTATCTTTTTAGGCAGCACGAAATCCGAAGCGGTGTTTATCGGTTCACACGCCTCTGACAGCCTATAAATACGAGCAGTTTTGAAGAGAGGGGTTCTTTACTTGCTTTCTTCTTCAATCTTTCTATTGCCCTAGTCCCCGTCTTCTCCTTTCTTGATCATCAATGGCTCCCAAGGCTTCCTCCAGTGTTGCAGCAAAGGGAAAAGGACCTGCCTCATCGTCGAACACGGCGAGTTTGATTCACCCCAACGTTCATCCCTCTATTGATGGTAAGAGCATTGGAAAGAGACTGCATGACTTCAAACCCTAACCACAATGGCTATGTCGCATGTTTTATGTGCGGGCCTTTCCCTATTATGCTTCGGCATAGTTAATACGGTTTTCGTCTCCATTGGACTGCTCAAGTTCAGTGTGATGAATCCGCATAAGCTGTGCTATATGGGCCGCATGAACGCCTCATGACAGAGTCGCATGGGGTATGCTTCATGTCCGAGCCGCCTGAGAAATGTCTCATGACTGAGCCGCATGAGGGATGCTTCATGGCCGAGCCGCATGAGAGTTGTCTCATGACCGAGCCACATGAAAGATACTTCATGGCCGAGCCGCATGAGAGTGGCTTCATGACCCAGCCGCATGAAAGTTGTTACCTGACCGCATAAGCTCCTTATGAACTGGACCGCATAAGGACCCAGCTAACAGAGCCGCATAAGCTCCTTATGAACTGGACCGCATAAGAACCCACCTAACAGAGCTGCATAAGCTCAGAAGTCATTAAGTGGTTTTTTTTTCTGGCTATCTCCTGACTTCTTTCTTTTGTCTTTTTCAGTGAAGTTGCCGGTCAATCCTTCACGGGAGCTTCTGGTAGGCCAAGCTCAGTCTGCTGTGGGTGTAAGATTCGACCATGTGGTCGATTATGTGTCGGCCAAAATCACCAAAGATCAACCTGAGGAGAGGCTGAGGGATATCAGAAACCAATCCTTCTTCTTCCTCTCGGGTATGATGAACTTAGAAAAACTAGGGGCACACATCTGAAACCTTCGTTCCTCTTTGGGGATGCTCTGACTGTAAAGAACCCCAACGTTCTAGATATCTCTGAAAGTTGGAGTTTTTCTTCCAACGGGATGGCGATCCACATTCCTCAGATGGAGCGTCACTTCCCGCTGTCTTGGTTCAATATGCTGCCGATGGACATGAAAATGGTCGACTCCCTAACTCTGAGCCAGCAGGAGATGTTCGTGGGTGATATCCATTATAATAAAACATCAAGGTCAGTAATTGCAAGCAAGCTACAGATCAGCCGCTCTGTGATAGGGTTGGCCCCGGGCAGCTTCATAAATATGCAGGGTCCTAACTTTCGGTTCTCCCAAGCTGACACTTTCATGAACCAACTTGCTCAGAAGGGGTCCTATCCTATTGGTCGGTTGGCACTGATAAACTGGATGAACCCTACCCCTTCATGGATCAACTTGACCTCGTGGGTCTTGCGGACATACAAGGATCTTCTGCTCGAGATTGGCCTGTATCATGCCATTCAGGGCACCTGTTATGGTCTGCCCATGAACACGAAGTTGTTCATGGCTCTTCTTGAGATGTACAACCGCCGAACGGGGACCTTCTTTACACCTGGAGGGGAGATGGGGCTCACTCTCCACGAGATGCGTGAAGTCTCTAAGCTGTCCTGGGGCGATGAAGTCTTTGAGGCGTATACCCCTACGAATGAAGAATTCGAGGAGTTGGAGCAGCGGTTCCCGGGCTTTGTAGCTGTCTACCGGGAACTACTATGCCACCATGGTACATGCCAGCAGATATCAAAGAAGAAGAACGATAGCTCGGAAGGGAACCTTCCTCATACCAGGACCTGGCTCAGCTATCTTTTTGAGCTAGGCGCCTCAGGTCGGGTTTCCCCTCGACGTCCTCGAACCCGGGAGGAGGTGCAGAACCAGGTGTCGACCGCCAAGAGGGTGAAAACCATGGGTGACAGATTTAGGAGCTAAACTGACTCCTTTAATTACTTTTATCAGGATACCCAGAAGATGTCTGATAAGGCTCTCCTGGCGAGATTTCTGATGGTGTGGCTGCGGAACTGCGTAGTTTCGGGAGGGGCTGGTGCTATCGAGAGAATCAGCCGTAATCTGATCCTTCCTGCAGTAAAACTAGTTTTTGGGGCCAGACTAGCTCTTCTTCCCGCCATGGTATGCAGCATATATCGTGGCCTCCGTGCCTTCTCGTCCAAAGTCATCGCTCGCAACACGGCGAAAGACTTTGAACGAATCGAGCTGCCCTACCATTATCTGATGGGGTGGCTGTTGATGCATTACCAGTCTCTGATGAGGCCTGGCCCCGAGGATGACGTGACTGCTGATGATGCCTTCATCTATCAGTACCACCGCATGCCTAGGGAGTACACCACCATGCCTGCCTGTCGGATGGCGCTGGTACGAGTGGACAAATACTCATTTTCGTGTCTGTTCCTTATTTTACCAATGAAGAAGTATGCATTGTGCATCTTGATGGTGCTGTGTCTCCCAAATTCTTGCCCGAGAAGGTGCTCCTCTGGTTGCAGAACATTCGTCCTGCACATATGGTGTATCGCAACCGTCACTCCGTCTTTTTGGAGCCTTACTTACCCAGCCGATTCTCTCGACAATTTGGGTACAGTCAGATGTTCTTGGACAATCCCAGCTCCTGCCTGGATTTTGAGGGTAGCGTCCTTGACGGCATCCGGGCTTGGCACTACTATAGCGTGGTTCACACCCGTGCCACCTTTTCTGTTCCTGATGCTGGAGAGTCGGGACACATTTTGTTCATGGCGACCTTGTACAATGTTATGGTGAATAAGCCTCCAAGAGATTTTGACCCAAGTACCAGCTTCATTGTTGGTACTGTCTTGGAGGAGAAGCCAAGGATCAAGAAGTGGAGGACAGTTGATGTGTCTGACTCGGAGTCTACAAATGTGGACGAAGAGGATGACCCTGATAACTTGCCTCCTCCTCCTGCGGATGATTTGGTGGCAGGTCAGTCCCCTGTTGCGCCTAGTCCTTCCCAAAAATGTAGCAGGCGTGCACCCTCTGCCGATGGCATGACTTACTCCCAAAAATGGGCTGCGGTCAAGCCTCGCAGGCTGATCATTAGGGAGAGAAGTGAGGACGTCGACGTCGTTTCGGTGGTGAATCGAGTTACAACCCTCTTTTTTGTTCTTCTTTTCTGAAATAATCTGATCATTTTCCTTTTCTTTGTAGGCGTCGGAAGAAGTGAACTCCTCAGAGCTGGCTACCGCCTCTGAGGTTGACCCGGCTCTAGCCGCCTTAATTAGTGCTATGACAGCCGAGCTTACTTCCACCAGGGTCGTCCCGACGACGGCTGAGATTCCTCCTGCTGCTGACATCTCAACCCGGGGTGATGTGGGCTCTATTGAACCGATCCCCGAGGTTGCTGAACCTTCGCCGGTTGATGCTGACCCAATTGTATCTACCTTCGGGGCAGCTGGAGCAGAGAAAGCGGCTGTAATCGGCTCAAGTGTCGCCGTTGAAGAGGAGACGGTGGCTGTGAGTGAGCCTCAGCTTCAACAACCTTCCCCTGGTAAGCTAAGTCATGTCTTGACTAGTGAGGAGGTTCATTTGCTCTATCTTCATATCCTTCGGGTTAAGTTGATCGATGGTTGCTCCGGACATACAGGTCCTGCTCCTTCGCTGCCGACGTTGGACATCATCGGAGGGGGGGGGGAAGTCACCAGAGGGATCTGGTGGAAGAAAGTATGCCTCCTCCTCCTCCAACTCATACCGAGGGACCTCCTGCCGGATCAAGTTCAGGAGGAGACGTGGTAGAACTGCCGGGGCAGGAAGAAATGGTCCCTGCACCCTCCTTGGTTCATGTGGCTCCAACACCGGAGGTTGACCTTTCTGCCCTTCCGAGTCTCCGGATCCTTCGGGCCGCGGAGGAGAATATGGCTGCTATTCAGGCGTCCTATCGCTCGGAACTTGTTTTCCTAGTGATAGGGGCATCAAGCTCTGGCGCATCTTCTTCACGACCGTCTTCAACCCTGCCAGCTACTTTTCCTTTGACACCGTCTTCTTTGGAAGTTCTGGATGAATCGTCAAAGGACGTGGTTGATAGTTTTTACCGCCATCTGAAGCGAGGGGTCGAAGCTGCCTTGGAGAAGTGGACATCTTTCGCATTGGCTCGTCAATGTGCCCATGGTCAGATTGAACTCCTCAGAACACTCCCCGACGGAACAGGGATGGTCGAGCTCCTGGAGCCCAAATTAGTAGAAGCTGATCAGCTGGTGGCTTAGTTTCAAGGACTGCGGCAAGTCGATCTGTCTTTAGCAATAAATCAGGAGCGTGCCATCCTTATAACAGCCATGGAAAAGGTAAGTACGGTACGGGATACGTCCAAACCTGCTCTAGTGAAGGACCTTCGGGATCTATCTCTAAAGTACGATGAACTATGCCGCAGAGGAGAGGATTGTATCGCTCGGAAAGAGGCCACCTCTCGTGGGATAGCTGACACGAACGAGCAGATCCTCCAGCTTCAGAGGAAATTGGCTTCTTTAGAGTCTCAGCTCCAGGCTTCCCGCAAAGATAAGGAGCTAATTCTCCGGAAGCCGACCAGATCACCCGAACCTCAGATGCCTTGGAGCGTGTCCTGAAGAAACTTGAAGACGGTTGGCAGGCACATGCGCATCTGGAGGATACGGAGAGGTTGACTCAGTGTCACGCCCTGATTTCGTAGAATCGATAGTCGTCCTCCGGGCGTGATGCCGTGCGAACCTAAGTTGGGATCGCACAAGACATAGTCATAATGTTATCCGAAACACAACATCGAGTTAGAGTACGCAGAGAAATTGAACGACACATTTGAAATAGAAGTAGACTTTATCATTGATAAAACTTCATTTACATTGACTTCATTATATTCATTGCCGCGCGGGCTACAATATGACTCGATTTACAAAATGAACGCCGATGAGATAGTCGTTCCATACATTACATCCCTTTTTACAAGCAAAAAACTATTACACATTTCTACCTGCGATCGAGGGAAGCCGAGCCGCCATTGGTCTTCTTTTGTACTGAATGCGGAGTCTTCAAAAGGAATTCAGAAGCAAGCCATTACATGGACGAGGCTTCAAAAGTGTCCACGCCACCTTAAGATTTTAGGTGGCACGCCCTTCGTAGTTCGGGGTACCTGCGTGGAGAGCGAGGATTAGTACATTATACTTTTTACTGGTGCGTGGCAAGTTAAGTTCCAAGCTCTCATTTGTTTGAAGAGTTTATATGACATAGTTCATGAATGTTTCTAACCATCCTAATGAATTTCACACGTGCAATGACAAGCATAATGAAATTTACTTCGGAACTTACCCCCGGCGGACCGCGCCGCGCCTTATGAAACTTACCATATTCTTTTCTGTCAATTGTTAACATTTTTCATATTAAGTACAAAATGTACGTGTGATTGGTCACCGGCATCACAAGCCATCATGGACGTATAGTTTTGTTAATCGAGATCCTTTCAACGCAAGTAGCTAGCTCCGTTGCAAGTCCCCGCTTAACCTGTGCTAAAACCTTATGCATGACTATACCCTGTTTCCTCCTAGGTCGAAACGGTCCCGTGGCCTCGGATTGCCGCTCGAGAAAACTATCGCCTTATCGACAAGTTGTCCATAACCGTGTGAAGATATATTTCCCTTGTTAGTTATTAAGACATAGCCTACATTCTCTTTGAAAACTCAATCCTTTTTTCCGTGTTCGTGCCCTTGCATTTATCCTTTCATTCTCAACAACAACATCGATTTTGCCTAAGAAGAGGGTCGAGAAGAGAAGGGTCAGCCACTCACCTTGAGTTTACTTCGGCGAGAGAACTTGTTGGTCGCACTAGACGTCGCCTACGCGATTACCTGAAATCGTACAAGCAACCGATTAGAATACTGCATTATTCAAGGAATTCGATAGAAAATGCGAGTTCGAAATGCAAGCCATGAAAACCATCGAAAACATTTACGAAAGCGCATTCAGAAAATAAAGCCAAAACCAACGCAAGCGGCGTGAAAAGCAGAGCAACGGGAGGTCTCTCCCGACTCAGCCGCAGAGTCAATCCTCGAGGCGCAGCCCGCTGAATATGGGACTTGGTTCCGAAAAAGACATTCCATAACGAGGAATGGATCTTAATTCAACCGTTTCCGTTCGATCGACTCGGCCGATCCCGACCTATCGGTCCCGACCGAATCGATAGCGATAGTGTTCCTTTCTCGCGCACCCCGTGGACAGAGTACGGGGCACGATGTAGGGACGGGGCACTACACCATAACCAACTAAGAAAAAGTTTCATCCTCGAAACTTAAAATAGAACCTACCTCTACGAGAACAATGAAGGGAACTTCTCCTTCATTTCTGACTCAAGCTCCCACGTCGACTCCTCGACCGAATGGTTTCTCCAGAGGACGCGGACTAGAGGAATAGCACGGTTGCGGAGAAGTTTATCCTTGCGCTCCAAGATTTGCACCGGCTCTTCGACATATAATAAGTCCGCCTTCAGGTCCAGCTTACCCAAATCTACCATATGCCCCGGATCGTGTACGTACTTCCGTAATTGCGAGACGTGGAAGACGTCATGTACCTCTGATAATGCAGGCGGCAAGGCAATTTGGTAAGCTACCGAGGCGACTCCCTTCAATATTTCGAACGGGCCAACAAATCTTGGGCTCAACTTTCCTTTCGCACCGAACCGGGAAACTCCACGCATAGGCATCACCTTCAGGAATACATGGTCGTCTTCCGAGAACTCGAGGGGGCGTCGGTGCGTGTCGGCATAGCTTTTTTGCCGACTTTGTGCTATCTTCAATCTCTCTCGTATCAACTTGACCTTCTGCACAGTCTGCTCCACTAGCTCCGGACCAAGTATCTGCCGTTCCCCGACTTCATCCCAGCAAATGGGCGATCTGCACTTCCGGCCGTACAAAGCTTCATACGGCGCCATTTGGATGCTGGACTGATAGCTGTTGTTGTATGCAAACTCGGCCAGCGGTAGATGGACGTCCCAACTTGACTTCAAGTCGATCGCACAGAGTCGCAACATGTCTTCGAGAATTTGGTTCACCCGCTCTGTTTGGCCGTCAGTCTAAGGATGATAAGCGGAGCTGAACTTCAACTTGGTCCCCAACGATGAATATAGACTACTCCAGAAGCACGCTATAAACCATCCATCTCGATCAGAGACGATAGAAACTGGGATCCCGTGCAGTCGAACTATCTCATCAAGGTATATCTGAGCAAGGCGGTCGACGCTCCAAGTAACTTTGATGACGATAAAGTGCGCTGACTTGGTTAGTCGATCGACGATGACCCAGACGGCGTCGTTTTCCAGCGGCGTCCTCGGCAAGCCAACAACAAAGTCCATAGTGATGTGATCCTATTTCCACTCTGGAATGGCGAGGTTCTGCATCTCCCCGCCCGGTCGTTGGTGCTCGGCTTTGACTTGCTGACAGGCCATACATTTTGACACAAAGAGCGCTACGTCCCTCTTCATGCCGTGCCACCAAAAGACAATGCGGAGGTCCTTATACATCTTGGTGCTGCCAGGATGCAAGAAATATTTTACATAATGCGCCTCCGACATTATCTCCTTTCTAAGTTCTGCATCGTCCGGTACGCATAGTCGTCCCTTCACGTGCAACACTCCCGACTCGTCCTCTGCAAAGTCGGATGCTTTTTCTGTCTATATCAGCTTCCGCATCTTCTCCAGGTATGAGTCGTCCTTCTGTGCAGACTTGATCCTCTCCAGTAGACTCGGTTCCACCCGCAGTTGCGCTAGTTTTATGTCTCTGAAATAAACTCGGAGTTCAATGCCCATTCCTTCCAAGTCACGCAATAGTCGGTTGTTGATACATAACGAAGCTAAGTACTTCCGGCTCAGTGCATCCGCTACCACATTTCCCTTGCCCGGCGTGTAGTCGATTGATAAGTCATAGTCTTTGATCAGCTCGAGCCATCGCCTCTGCCGCAAATTCAATTCTTTCTGGGTGAAGAGATACTTGAGGCTTTTGTGGTCCGTATAAATCCTGCACGCCATGCCATAGAGATAGTGACGCCACAGCTTCAACGCGAACACAATTGTCGCTAGTTCTAGGTCGTGCGTGGGATAGTTCTTCTCGTGCGGCTTCAACTGCCGGGAAGCAAAAGATATCACCTTATCCCGCTGCATGAGCACACACCCCAAGCCCTGGCCAGAAGCATCGCTGAAGATTTGAAATCCCTCCGTCCCTTTAGGAAGAGCAAGTATCGGGACCGAAATGAGCCGTTGTTTGAGCTCTTGGAAGGAAGATTCACAGTCGTCTGACCACTTGAATGCGACTCCTTTCTGGGTGAGGCGAGTCAACGGCGATGCGATCTTCACGAAGTCCTTCACGAAGCGTCGGTAGTATCCCGCCAAGCCTAGGAAGCTTCGAATTTCACTAACTGATGCGGGCCGTTTCCAATCAGCAACTGCCTCGACTTTCTTCGGATCGACTGTGATGCCCGCGGCGGAGATGATGTGCCCAAGGAATGAGATGTTGTTCAGCCAAAACTCGCACTTGCTCATCTTCGCGTACAACTGATTCTCTCGAAGGGTTTGGAGTACCGTCTGCAGATGCTCTGCATGTTGCGCTCGATCCTTCGAGTAGACGAGGATGTCGTCGATGAAGACAACTACGAACTTGTCAACGAACGGACGGAACACCTGATTCATTAGATCCATGAAGACGGCAGGGGCGTTTGTCAGACCGAACGGCATTACCAAGAACTCGTAGTGGCCATAACGAGTGCGAAAGGCAGACTTCGGCACGTCATCTGGCTTGACTTTGAGTTGGTGATAACCCGATCGTAGATCAATCTTCGAAAACACCGTTGCACCTTGGAGCTGGTCGAACAAGTCGTCGATGTGGGACAGGGGGTATTTGTTTCAGACGGTGGCTTTGTTCAATTCCCGATAGTCGATACAGAGCCGCATCGATCCATCCTTCTTCTTCACAAATAGTACGGGCGTACCCCACGGCGAGACACTCGGACGGATAAACCCTCTATCAAGTAATTCCTGAAGTTGTGCCTTCAATTCCTTCAATTCTGTAGGGGCCATTCTGTACGGGGCTTTCAAGATCGGCCGGGTGTCGGAGAATGTGTCGATGGTGAACTCTATTTCTCGATCGGGCGGCATGTCGGGTAGCTCGTCCGGGAACATGTCTGGGAATTCTGCCACAACGTCGGTCTCTCCCACGTTTGCTCCATCCTGTCGCATGTCTCGAACAGAAGCTAGATAGCCTTCACACCCGGAATGCAGCATCCGTCGAGCAGATATTGCGGAGATCACCATGCAGGTCGGCGACGTCTCACCACACGAGTAGCAGAATTCAGGCACACCAGGCATGCAGAATGTGACCTTCTTTTCAGTGCAGTCTATGGTTGCGTTGCACGGCCTGAGCCAATCCATTCCCAGAATGATGTCAAAGTCCTTCATGTCTAGAACTATCACGTCCAGACCGATCTTTTGACCGCCGATACAGATAATTCTGCCGACGCAAGCTAAGTTTGTGAGAATTGGTGTGTCCGAAGGCGTGCTTACGCTAAGGTCAAGATCTAATGATATTACAGGGAATTTGTGCTCGACGGCAAAGTCCGCCGATATAAAACTATGTGAAGCACCTGAATCAAATAACACATGAGCAGGCACATTATTGAATTTTAGTATACCTGACACTACTGTATCTGATGCCAGCACTTCGTCTCGAGTCAGAACAAAGACGCGCCCCTGAGCATTAGGGCGTCGGTCTTGGTTGTTGGATTGAGTGTGCTGAGGAGGTCGGGGCGCCTGTCCTCGATTCTCCTGGCGATGTTGTTGTGGTGGTGCGTTGGGATGATTTGGTCTACGGACCGTGCAATATTTCTTGTAGTGACCCTTCTGTCCGCAAATGAAGCATCCCCCTTCGTAGACAAAGCACATGCTCGCCTCATGCCAAAAGGAACCGCACTTGGCACATCGCGATGACGGGTTATGTCCCTGGTAACCGCCATTGTTCGGACGCTTTGATGCAAGATTGTTGCCTCCCGTATAGCTAGGACGTTTGTGATTGGAGTGGCGCACAACGTCGGCAGCACCGGAAGGATGCAGGCTCTCAAGGCGGAGAGCGTGGTTCAGAGCCTCGCCCATGGTCTTGTACTCCGGGATCCCGACATGCGCACCGATAGAGTGTCGCAGACCCACTTCGAACTGTCGCACACGGCACTCTTCAGTAGGCAGAAATTGGCCAGCAAACTTAGACAACTTGTTAAATTCTGCGGCGTACTGTTCCACTGTCCTGCTCCCTTGCTTCAACTGCATGAATTCATTCTCCTTCGCTTGAAGAACGGCTGACGGAAGGTACTGGACTTCGAAAGCTTTGCGGAACGTGGCCCAAGAGATCGGCATGGTGGTGTTGTCCGGTCGGATCGCTCGTTCGATTTGCTTCGACTCTTCAATGCCGAGAAGCTCGAAGTGATCTTCCAGCTCTTCCAACCAGTCGATCGCTATGGAAGGACCCTCGGTGCCGCTGAAGGAAGTGCGGCACGGCTTTTTGAATTCTGACACTTCAAAGTTGTACTTTTGCAGTGTCGCTGGTTGACGCTCGGGCTCCGCCGTGTCGACTTCAATGGGTTGGATCGTCGGCCCGGTGGTAGCAGGTGCGGTGACGGTAGGCGCAGTCGCAGAATTTCTATTGGCCGCCATTGTCTGGACGATCTGCTGCAGGGTATCCAAATGCTTTTGTTGAAGTTTGGCATGTGCGTCGTAACGAGCTTCGAAGCGAGCTTCGAACTGGGCCTGTCGTTCCTCCGTCTGTTGATGTCGGTTATCGGACTGGTTTTGCTGCACCTCCATCATGCACAGCATCCTTTCGATGGTATCGTTAGAAGGTCCGCCCCGCGAGCGACGAGAACTACTAGAGCCGCTAGAAGCGCTCTGCTCTCACTCGGCCATGGGTTCCGTCACTTCTGCGATACGAAGGCAAACGCATCAGTCACAAAATATTACGGACTCATTGTATGGAACAACTTATCTCATCGTTGCGAGGTCAAAGGATGTAAAACCGTGCTCTGATACCATTATGTCACGTCCTGATTTCGTAGAATCGATAGTCGTCCCCCGGGCATGATGCCGTGCGAACCTAAGTTGCGATCGCACAAGGCAAAGTCATAAGGTTATCCAAAACACAACATCGAGTTAGAGTACGCAGAGAAATTGAATGACACATTTGAAATAGAAGTAGACTTTATCATTGATAAAACTTCATTTACATTGACTTTATTACATTCATTGCCGCGCGGGCTACAATATGACTCGATTTACAAAATGAACGCCGATGAGATAGTCGTTCCATACATTACATCCCTTTTTACAAGCAAAAAATCATTACACATTTCCACCTACGATCGAGGGAAGCCGAGCCGCCATTAGTCTTCTTTTGTACTGAATACGGAGTCTTCAAAAGGAATTCAGAAGCAAGCCTTTACACGGACGAGGCTTCAAAAGTGTCCACGCCGCCTTGAGATTTTAGGTGGCACGCCCTTCGTGGTTCGGGGTACCTGCGTGGAGAGCGAGGATTAGTACATTATACTTTGTACTGGTGCGTGGCAAGTTAAGTTCCAAGCTCTCATTTGTTTGAAGAGTTTATATGACATAGTTCATGAATGTTTCTAACCATCCTAATGAATTTCACACGTGCAATGACAAGCATAATAAAATTTACTTCGGAACTTACCCCCGGCGGACCGCACCGCGCCTTATGAAACTTACTATGTTCTTTCCTGTCAATTGTTAATATTTTTCATATTAAGTACAAAATATACGTGTGATTGGTCACCGGCATCACAAGCCATCCTGGACGTATAGTTTTGTTAATCGAGATCCTTTCAACGTAAGTAGCTAGCTCCGTTGCAAGTCCCCGCTTAACCTGTGCTAAAACCTTATGCATGACTATACCCTGTTTCCTCCTAGGCCGAAACAGTCTCGTGGCCTCTGGTTGCCGCTCGAGGAAACTATCGCCTTGTCGACAAGTTGTCCATAACCGTGTGAAGATATATTTCCCTTGTTAGTTATTAAGACATAGCCTACATTCTCTTTGAAAACTCAATCCTTTTTCCCGTGTTCGTGCCCTTGCATTTATCCTTTCATTTGCAACAACAACATCGATTTTGCCTAAGAAGAGGGTCGAGAAGAGAAGGGTCAGCCACTCACCTTGAGTTTATTTCGGCGAGAGAACTTGTTGGTCGTGCTAGACGTCGCCTATGCGATTACCTGAAATCACACAAGCAACCGATTAGAACACTGCATTATTCAAGGAGTTCGATAGGAAATGTGAGTTCGAAATGCAAGCCATGAAAACCATCAAAAACATTCACGAAAGCGCATTCAGAAAACAAAGCCAAAACCAACGCAAGCGGCGTGAAAAGCAGAGCAACGGGAGGTCTCTCCCGACTCAGCCGCAGAGTCAATCCTCGAGACGCAGCCCGCTGAATATGGGACTTGGTTTCGAAGAAGACATTCCATAACGAGGAAGGATCTTAATTCAACCGTTCCCGTTCGATCGACTCGGCCGATCCCGACCTATCGGTCCCGACCGAATCGATAGCGACAGTGTTCCTTTCTCGCGCACCCCGTGGACAGAGTATGGGGCACGATGTAGGGACGGGGCACTACACTCAGGAGGCTGAGCGTCGGGCCAAGCTGAGGATTGAGCGGTCAACGACAAAGCTGAGGGACCGGCTTAGAGAATTGTGTGTCGCCGAACCGTGATCGGCTTTTTTTCTTTCATTATTATGTTCCTCCATTTTTTTAACAGGGACGTGGTCCCAAAAAATGTAGTACTCTTGATTTTAAATGAATGACTATGTTTACATCATCCTTTCTCTGTTGTGCTTGTACCGTTTCTTTGGTATTATGGTATTTGCCCTACTGGGGGGCTTTCTGTGGACCTATTACCCTTGGTATACCTTAATTTTAGGTATGGATAATAAGTTTGATAGAGATACCTAGAACAACTCCATGGTAAGGCGGGTATGGAAGTTCTTGGTATTGGGCAAAAGAATACAATGGAACAGCTGGGTTCCAGAGGCATGTGATGGTGAGAAAAGAGGCACATGTACCAGAGGATCGAGTACATCATTTATGGTCAGCTGCGGACATTTGTGGTCAACTGTGGACATTTGTGGTCAACTGTGGACATTTGTGGGCCTATTATCTTTGGCGTACCCTGGTTTTGGGTACGGATAATAAGTCAAGAGAAAACCAATATACTTACTGAGAGGTAATGAGGACGTGGTAAATATGAGGGTTTTACTACGGAGTCTTCTTACTCAGAGGTAATAAGGACGTGGCAGGAGTGGACTCAATGAAGGGTACATAGAACAACTCAGAGGTAATATGGACGTGGAAGTTCTATGTAAGGGGTGATTTGTTTATGATAGAAGAGAAACAACTTAGATGTGACATCGACGTGGTTGTTTCTGGACTTTTGTGGACCTGTTACCCTTTTTTATGCGCTGAAAGTGCGGGTAATAGATTATGTGGAAGATGCTCTTTTAGGGAGGAAGTTCAGAGGTATGATTATACATGACTCACTACCCAGAAGATGCGATATGGATTCATTTGGAATGACCATAGTGTAAGTTCAACGATACTTAAGGGTACATAACTCAACAATCCGGTTGATTTGGCGGATGTCGTTTAGACATAATATTTCTTCAAAAACTTGTCGTTGATGGGCATCATGAGCAAGTCTCCATTTTGTTTCGCGAGACGGTATGCACCATTGGAGAATACAGCCTCGATGATAAATGGGCCTTCCCACTTTGGCTGAAACTTGCCGACGGTTTTGTGAGTCATAACCATCGGCCTCCGAACTGCCAAGACGAGATCGCCTACTTGGAATGTTCTCAGCTTGACCTTCTTATTGAAGGCTCCAGAGATACAGACTTAATAAAGCTCGATTCGTTGTTGAGCTAGCAGGCACTTTTCATCTAAGGCCTCCAACTCTTATAGCCGACGATGGTAATTATCATCCGTCGTCAATCGGTAAGTGAGGGCGACACGAAGCAATGGGATTTAAGTCTCCAATGGAAGAACTGCCTCACTTTCGTATACCAGAGAGAATGGTGTGTTCTCAGTGGCTGTCCGGACTGTAGTATGGTACGCCCATAAGCATTCGCTAAGCTTTTTATTCCAGTAGCGTTTGTTTGAGGACACGAACTTCTTGAGAAGCTTGATTATAGTTTTGTTGAATGCTTCAGCCAGACCGTTAGCCGCCGGGTTGTACGATGTTGAAGCAATATTCTGGATTCAATGTTTGTCGCAAAACTGATAGAAGGCATGGCTTGCGAACTGCGGACCATTGTCGTGGATGATCCTTCGAGGCAGTCCAAAGCGATAAATGACGTGGTGCTTGACGAAGCTGATCACGTTTGATGTCTTTACTTCTGCAAGTGGAACAGCTTTCGCCCATTTGGAGAAGTAGTCCGTAATTGCCAGTATAAAACGGTGTCCTCTGGACGAAGACGAGGTAATTGGACCGATGATATCCATTCTCCATGCCTCAAATGGCCAGGATGCCACCGTCGGATGTAGGAATTCGGATGGTTGGTGTATGAAATCTGCATGGACCTGACAAGCTTTATATTTTCTTGCATAGTCTATTGCATCTGCTGCCATCGTAGGCCAGTAATAGCCCATCCGGTGAAGGCGGTCTTGCAATTTTGGTCCAGGTTGATGGGCCCCACAAACGCCGTCGTGAGCTTCGCGTACAGCTTCTTTGCTTCTGTATTTGACAAACATCGGAGCAGCAACCCATCATAGGATCGCCGATACAGCATTTTTGTCTCTGTATCGTAGAAAAATCTGAGAGAACGTCTTTTGATAGAAGTGGCTTCTTTCGGATTCTCCGACAAGATGCCGTAGACTATGAAGTCAATAAACGGGAGTCCCCAGTCCTGTGTTTCGTCGACCGCCAGGACATAGTAACTCGCAGCAAATTGCACGTTGTTCTTAGGACAAACCAATTCATGGCCTATTATGTCCACCAGATGATGAGTATGATTTAGAACCGCCAGAGAAGCGACAAGTCCTGCTAGGGCATCGGCTTCAATATTTCGGAGTCTTGGAACATGTTCTATGAAGAACCCTCTGAGGGACATGATGATGGCGATTGCTATCTGATGATAGAGGATCATGTCTTCATGGCAAACTTCATATGAGCCTCGGATCTGATTGACGATTAACTGTGAATCGCCATATGCTTCCAGGTACTCTACCCCCAGTTCCTTCGTAAGTCGGAGGCCGATGACCAAGGCGTTGTACTCGGCCACAATGTTTGAACAAGGTTCCGTGAGTGAGTATGCCCGATTCATCACTAAGCCAGAGGGAGAAATCAGTACCACTCTGACCCCAACGACGATGTTGCCCTTGGGCCCGGTTCTTGAGGCACCGTCGAAGAACATTCGCCAGACAGTATCATGGGAAGCCATATTTGAATTGGCAACCTCGTCTGGGATCTCTTCATATATTCTGGTTGACTCCGAACCTGGATGGTCCGCTAAAAAGTCTGCCAGAGCTTGACCTTTAACAGCCTTCTGCGGGACGAAGATCATGTGGTAGGGGGACAATAATATCGCCCAGGTAGCAAGGCAAGAGCTGAGTGCGCCTGGTTTGGTCATGAGGACCCTGAGGGGGTTGACTCGTGATATAACATGGATGGTTTATCCTGTAACATAGTGTCGTATTTTCTGAATAGCGAACACCAAGGCGAGACATTCTTTTTCCACGGCGGTGTATCTATGCTCGGGCCCTATCACAATTCAGCTGAGATAATAGATAGCTTGTTCATGCCCCGCATCATTGTTTTGTGCTAGTAGAGCACCGAAGGAATGCTCTATCACTCGTACATAAAGCAAAAACTGCTTTCCAGCAATCGGGGCCACCAGGACTGGAGGGTTCGACAGATATTCTTTAATGTTATCAAAGGCACGCTGGCACTCCTCGTCCCATACGAAGGAGACGCCTTTCTTTATGAGGTGTGTGAAGGGTTGATATCGTCCGGAAAGGTTAGAGATAAACCTCCTGATGTAAGCTAGCCTCCCTTGAAGGCCTCTGAGTTCTCGGAGATTTTTTGGGAGACCCATCTCCATGATTGCCTTCGTCATCTCAGGGACTATATGGATTCTCTGGGCGATAATGATAAAACCCAAGAATTTTCTACTGCATACGTCCAAAAAAGATTTGGTGGGATTCATCTTCAAGTTGTGTGCTCGTATTAGATCGAATACTGTCCTCAGATCATGCAGATGATCTTTCTTAGAGCGGCTTTCGACGGCTATGTCATCGACATAACATTCTACTGTCTTACGCAGGTGATCTATGAAGATGACACTCATAGCTCGTTGATATGTGGCATCGGCATTCTTTAAACCAAAGGGCATGACTGTGTAGCAGTCCACACCAATTGGCGTTCGGAATGATGTATGCTTTTCGTCGTCAGAAAACATCTTGATTTGGTTGTATCCTGAGAAGCCATCCATGAATGACATGCGCTCAAAGCTACATGTGTTGTCAATCATTATGTCCGTAATAGGAAGAGGGAACTCATCTTTAGGACATGCTTCGTTTAGATTTTAGAAGTCGATGCAAATTCAGATTTTCCCATTCTTCTTGAGGACTGGTACTATGTTGGCGACCCAGTCTGGATGTTGTTCCTCACGGATGAAGTTGCTGGCTATTAGTTTGTTGACCTCAGCTTCGATAGAATTCATGATATCTGGGCGGAACCGTCGTTGCTATTGCTTGACCGGCTTTGCGTCCGGATGAATGTTGAGCTTATAGAGTACAACCTCGAGGTTTAGCTCTGGCATGTCTTCATAGCTCCAGGCGAACACGTCAATGTACTCTCTGACGAGTTGCAATAGCGACTCCCGCTCTTCGTCTGTCAGACTTTTGCTGACGAAGATTGGCTTTGGAGAGGATTCGTCGCCGGGGTCAACTTGCATAACCTCATCTTCGGTAGGGGGATCTCTTCGTTCAAAACACTTCTCCCATTGCGCATCTACCTGTTGGACCCAAGGCTCTAACTTGAGAAGTTTGGGTACGTCTTCGTCTTTTTCGTAGGCGTCAGCAAATGCCATGTTGACAGACCAAGCTTGCCTGAATACGTTCTCGATGCTGACATCCGAATCGGAAGTGGGTGATCCAGTCGAATGTGAATGCCATTCGCATTCCTCATCCGAGCTCTCCGGAGTTGTTGCAGGTGTAACATAGCCTAGACCACGCCTGGTCTTGTTGTAATAATCCCGTAGTTTTCCAGCCGGGACTGGCAATTGCAAGGGTAATCGCCGGCCGGTGCCATAGTTCAAGCCTGGCGTAGTTTCTATATCATACCCCTATTTTTGCATGAGGTACTTGGAGCGGGAACTCTATAGATAAAGAGGCAGTCTCCCGGTGTCGGGTTCGAGATCGACTTCCTCTGGCCTGAAGGACTGTTGACCATTCTTTCGGCCGAAGATGATTTGGTGATCTTCTCCCTCGACTACGAAGCAAGCGCCTTCCACGGGAGTAAGTTGGTTCATGGTATAGATATTCATTACTTGTGTGTGTAAGTTGGTACCTATACCGTGTTCCATAGCATACATTATACGGAGCTTATTAAGCTCGAGGTAGTTCAAAGATAGCCCTTTATTGATAAAATAAGGTATCTTTTCTGGTGGGATTACATCATCAGCAGAAGGAACATCAGTGTGTGCAGCCACATACTTGGCTAGCTCTAACTCCTCTTCAGCCACCTCCTGTATTAATGAAGATTGGGAGGATGACCTGGGCAGCTTGATTATCAAGGGTCCCACTGGTGGTGTTGAACACGGGGTCGTTGGCGCACTAGTGGTCTGTCACGCCCCAGTTCCAAATAATCGGATTGGGAACACGTGGCATGCCAGCTGTACAATCTAGCATAGCTAAACCCAATTTAATAGACTATGATTCGATTGTAGTACGCTGAAGTATAACTAATAAGTAACATCACAGGCAGGTAAACTAGTCTCATCCATGAAATAATGTAATAGATAACTGAATGGAAAATCATCAGTGCCACAGAATCCAAATGTCAACTATGGCTAGAGGAGAACAATCCACTAAAAGTAAAAGAGTACATCTGGAATGAAATGAAGTAGCAAAAGAAATAAACAGAATACTGGAAATGGAACCCACGTCTGAAGATGTAGCTAGCCTCCAGAGGATCAAGGCTGCGGCTCCACCTCAAAGTCGTCGTCAACAAGTCCCTCTACTCCGTAATCAGCCGGGAATAAGTGCTCGTCAAGCTCTGGAAAAGATACCAGGTCCTCAGAGGGACATAACAAATACACAGGAAAATGACATGCAAGAATATACTGAGCAGTAATGTAAAAGTAACTAGTATGAATGCCACCCAGTATTTCCCTAACCAAACAAGGACAGGAAATACAAGGAAGCAATAAGGTGTTCTAACCATCTATGTGTAAATGCACTCGAGACATCTCTAGTGGCACATGATAGGGGGAGAAGAAGAAGAAACTGCCACCAAGCGTCCTACGGTTTGAGGAACGAGGGGACTACGAGCATCCAGCGTCCATTGAAACAGAAATTCTCATACACCACTAGTAGACTCTCCCCACCCAATGTACTCGTACCGTATACGCGGTACGAACAATATGCAAGACGTCATATATATAGTAAAACTAACCAAACTTCTAACAGACTCAAGATCACATGTTAATGGCCAGTCAACACAGAACCTCTGCACTCAGCTCACTCATATGTGATACGTGTCTGAGACAGTGTCAAGTTTATACTAACTCTATACAAGGTAGTCATCAATGGAGACGAGTGCACACAATAGCAATAACTGGTCAAATGTAAATACTGCATAGTAAATGTCAAGCAAGGTGTACTTGCCTGTGTCCAGCAACTGAGTATCCGGGTCCAAAATAGAGTCTGAGTCCCGCGAAGCAAATAACCCTATATAAGCATTAACTATAATTAATTACTAATTAGCCAAATTAAACAATACATTTAATTGCTAATTAATCAATAATTAATATCAAACCATTATTACTAGCTAATAAGTACCCATAATTATGAATAATAATAATATACAATAATAAATATGAAGTACTTAATATTATAATTTTATATTCTGAAATTATTAATACAACTAATATATATTTAATAATTAATTAATTACTTATAAATAATTAATTAATCAATTAAATAACACATGCCTTCACAAATTCCTAATAATACCAACAAAATTTGTAGAAATCCATAAAAATCATTTTTAGTCTAATAAGCTAAATAATGACAGAAATAATAGATATATATTATTTGTAAAGAAACCATAAATAGGATTTTCTTTATTTAATATATATCTATCTAATAACTAGATTAGTGCTAATAATTATAAATACTAGTTAATAAATAGTAAAAAGATCTAAATTGGGTTCTAAAATACTTTTCCAGGAAAACCTACTGTAAATAATATTTTTAATATTATTTACCTAATTATAAGTAATTAAAACATTTAACTACTCAATATATAAAATTACTATTTTAGCTATTGAAATTAGAATTAAATATTAAAAATTTACTAATAAATTGTGAAATTTCATAATTCACAGAAAGTAACATTTCTCCAACCGTGACTATACCTTTATGAACATTACCATAATAATTTATATTTAATAAAAATTAAAACTTAGTAATGAACTAATTACATAATCAATAATATTTAACACTGAATTAATATAAAATAAATAACAAACATAATTATTTTATTCTGAAAATTTTACAGTAAAAAGATATAAATATTATTTACAAGTCTTGTATAGAGACCATTAATTAATTCTTAGTGAATTAATTAATAAAAAATCCGAAACAGTGAAATTAAACTGTCATTTAGATACAATAATCCACAGTTTAAAATATAATTAAAATATCTAAACTATTTATTAAATCCTGAAAATTTAACAGTAATTAGATTACATAATTACCTACAAATTATGTATAGATCATAGCAAGTAATTCCTAATGAATTAAATTCTAAAAATCAAAAACAGAATATATAATACTGTGGAATTTACACAAAAAACTGCATTAATGCCACCAGTTAAATGCTTAATAATTACGAATAAATTATATAAAAATCTGAAATAATTAATATAGAATCTACACTAATGATCCTAATCATTAGGCTAATAATTTAGATTGTAATTAGCATCAATTAATCATTAATTAAATTATTACACAGCCATATAATTACACAAATAATTCAACAATGAATAACCTAATTGTTGCAAACAAAACACACGTGCCAGAGGACACGTGGGTGGTCGGGGCAATACCTCGCCACGCCGCAGGGGGGTGGCTCGCCGACGAGGGGGGTCGCGCCGACGAGGGGGGTCGCCGGATCGGGGCCGGTCGGCTGCAGCGAGCGCGGGAGGGCCGGCTGCACGCGCGGAAGGCCGGGGCGCGCGCTTCCGTCGCCCGATGGCGGGGCTTAGTCCGAAGGGGGGGGGTCAGGGATTGGAGAGAGAGAGGGATAGGGTGGCGGTGAGGATGGGAAGAGGTGGAGGCTTGTGGAGGAAATTATTAGGGTTAGGTTTGAGAGAAGTTGCTTAGATATATATGCATGGATGAGATCCAAAGGCTTAGGAATTCCTAATGGGTTGGGCCTAGGTTAGGGTTAGTTAGTTTGCCCATGGGCTGAGCTAAGGTTGGGTTTGGAATAAATGAAATGGATTTGGGTTTTGCTCAAGTTGTAATGCCATAACTAAAAAGTATAGATATAATACATATACTCCAATAATAAAAACTGATGAATAGTAATACTTTATATATATAGGTATATATATATAAATAATCTAGAAAAAAATCTAAATGAGTCTAAGGTTAGAGTTAACCTAAGTTTAGTCTTAGGGTTAAGGGTGAGGGTTATATAACACAATGCACACACAAACTGCATAAATATACATATATAACATATTTTTCTAAACTATATATATATTCAATTTAACAATTAGGGTAAAAGCATTTTATTTAATGAATAACAAAATTTTGTAACAAAATATAAATAATAATAAATAAAAATAAAATAAAATATTTTGAGGGATTTTACATTCTCCCCAACTTATTAAAATTTCGTCCTCGAAATTGAAACAAGCTAGGATAAAAGAATCACACAATCATAATTCTAATTCTAGGCAATTTACAACTAAGTTAAGCAAAATCTAGAGAGTAATTAATAACAGAATTAAGTCATACCAGATGCCTCACGAAGGTATGGAAAACGCTCCAGAATAGAATCTTCCCGCTCCCAAGTCGATTCGCCCGGAGAATGGTATTTCCACGCAACTCGGACTAGTCGAATGGTCTTCCCCTTCAACACTTTCTCTCTGCGGTCTAGGATCTCCACAGGCTGCTCCTCGTAGGACAAGGTCGGTCCCACAGTGATCTCTGAATGATCAAGTACGTGGTTGGGGTCTGCCACATACTTCCTCAACTGGGAGACATGAAATACATCATGGACGCCTTCCAATGACTGCGGAAGTGCCAATTTGTATGCAACCTCGCCAACTTTCTCCAACACATCGAACGGTCCGATGTACCTTGGGCTGAGCTTTCCTCTGACTCCAAATCTGATTGTACCTCTAGTCGGGGAGATTCTCAAGAACACATGATCTCCTTCCTTGAACTCAAGAGGTCGCCTATGAGTGTCTGCCCACTGTTTCTGTCGGTCATGTGCTGCTCGTAGATGTCCCTGAATCTTCTTGACTGTATCTACTGTACGAGTCACCAACTCTGGTCCTAATATCTGTCTCTCACCTACATTACCCCAACATGCTGGCGATCGACACTTCCTTCCGTACAATGCTTCAAAAGGGGCCATCTGGATACTTGCCTGGTAGCTATTATTGTAAGAAAATTCTACCAAGTGCAAGTGATCCTCCCAGGATCCTCCAAAATCCAACATACAAGCTCTCAACATATCCTCCAACGTCTGAATGGTACGCTCTGACTGCCCGTCTGTCTGAGGGTGATAAGCTGTGCTGAACTTCAGTCTTGTGCCCAGACTTTCCTGCATGCTCTTCATAAGTGCGATGTGAATCTCGTATCTCGATCGGAGACTATACTGACTGGTACTCCATGTAATCGCACTATCTCCTTCATATATAAGTCTGCCAATACCTCTGTAGATTGCCCCACTCGGAATGGTATGAAATGAGCAGACTTCGATAATCTGTCCACAATCACCCAAACTGCATCTCGTCCAGCTGGGCTCATCGGAAATCTCGTAACGAAATCCATAGTGATGTGCTCCCACTTCCACTCAGGTATCGGAAGCGGTTGCAACAATCCTGCGGACCTCTGATGCTCAGCCTTGACTTGCTGACACACCAAGCACTTTGCTACAAATCGTGCTATCTCACGCTTCATTCCATGCCACCAGTAGTGCTGTCTCAGGTCCCTGTACATCTTCGTACCTCCTGGATGAATAGAATAAATCGAGCTGTGAGCCTCTGTCATCAGCTCCTGCCTGATCTCTCCATTAGGAACATAGAGACGGTCTCCACACCTCAAGGTCCCATCTTCGTAAATCCTCAATCCAGTCTGCAGTCCTTGCTCTGTCCTCTGTCGAAGCCTCTGATATCTGGCATCTGTCGGTAAGGTCGCCTTGATCCGCTCTACTAGTGAAGACTGAACCTGAATATTCATCATCTGTGCAACTCCTCCAGGCCTACCAACTTCAATGCCCATCTTTTCCAAGTCATAAAGCAACTCCTTTTGTGATGTCAAGAAATGTGCCATAGGCCTCCGGCTCAATGCATCTGCTACTGAATTAGCCTTCCCTGGATGGTACTGTAACTCGATATCAAAATCTGCCATCAACTCAAGCCAACGCCTCTGCCTCAAATTTAAATCCTTCTGAGTATAGACATACTTGAGGCTCTTATGATCTGTATATACCTCGACTGTTTCTCCATACAAATAATGCCTCCAAAGCTTCAAGGCAAATATCACCGCCGCAAGCTCTAAGTCGTGCGTGGGGTAATTCTTCTCATGGGTCCTCAACTGCCGAGAACCATATGCAACTACCTTCCCATGCTGCATCAATACGCATCCTAATCCCTTCCCGGATGCATCACTATAGATGACAAAACCTCCTGATCCCGATGGAATGGTCAAGACTGGTGCAGTAGTAAGGCGCTTCTTCAATTCATCAAAGGCAGCTTGGCACTCTTTCGTCCACTCGAACTTCTGATCCTTGCGAGTCAACCTTGTCATGGGCTCTGCAATCCTTACAAAATTCTCTACGAACCTCCGGTAATATCCGACAAGCCCTAGAAAACTTCGCACCTCTGAAACATCGGTTGGAGTTGGCCACGACTCCACTGCTGATATCTTCGTCGGATCCACTTCTATGCCTTTCCCTGAGATAACATGTCCAAGAAATGAAACATGATCTAGCAGAAATTCACACTTACTCAGCTTTGCATATAACTTCTGATGCCTCAAGATCTCCAGCACCTTCCTCAAGTGATCCTCATGCTCTTCATGGTTCTTTGAATACACCAAAATGTCGTCGATAAATACTACGACAAATTTATCAAGATATTCATGGAATACTCTATTCATTAAATTCATGAACACAGCAGGTGCATTAGTCAAACCAAAGGGCATTACTAAGAACTCGTAATGACTAGGATATGGATCTCTCACATGATTAGGATATGGATTATGGGGAAACTAATGGTAGAGTACGTGATCATGACCCCCCTATAGTAGCGAGCGAGGTCGCATTTTATATGTATACCTTGCCGTAGGCCATTATTCCGCATTTCTGTACGGATGTACACATATGCCTGTTGACTTGTACGTATGTACATTTTATTTACATGTACCACGGTACATTGTACATCTATTGACCGATCACGTACTTGCTACAATTTTAAATACTACATGTACATCTGTCTCTATGACATATGTATCCTTGCCATGATAGATTATGTGATGCCATGTTTCCAGTTATTTCCCTCTTATGTTCAATTACATGTTTCATATGCTAGTTTTCTAGATTCAGTACTTGCTCCCGTCCTGATAGGATAACGTTGTAGGTATCCTTACTAAGGAGGAGTTACTCTGCGACACCTATTATGGAGTTACTGCCGAGGACCCGGCTTTACCATACGAGGATGTTCCTGCGGGGAGACTCGTCTAGTTTGCTTAGCTGTTTGGGATATTTAGTGTAGTCATGTATTAGGCTACATATTTTATAACTGGACATGTATCCAGTTTTACATTTTAGTTCACTTGTACTTGGACATCTTACTATATACGACGACTTTTGTGTTTGGAGCATTTATGATTATTCTTCACTTATAGAACTGTTAGCACATTTAGTCTTATCCTGTTGTCTTTAGAACAGCTTACTACGTTTTATCTCAACGTAGGCTGGGCATGACTCGGCCTAGCCCAACAATTTGGATAGCGGGTCGTGACATGTTTTTAGTGGTGGCCCATGCAGGTCCTGACTAAACTGTTTGGTTACGTTATTGTACCAAGCATGCCTGCAATTAGGAACTTAAGATAATTAGACAACATTAGGAATAACGCTTAGAACACCTAGAGGAATGCTAGAATTGCAACATAGGAAATACATCACATGTTTGCTATTATAATTAGATTTCCTTGCATATGATTGCTTACCTTAATAAGTCCTTATAAGTCCTTTTATTTTGTAATTTAGATGGTGCTTACTCGTTCATTCCAGCATGTTACGCCCGAGAATGGGGCCCTCCTTATTCAGTCAGCTGACCAGTTGACTGATACACCTTCACCTAGCACATTCCCCTACTCCACAAATCTATAAACCCAGATACCACAACCACCTTCCACATCACAGGCCCAGCAGGACCCGATACTTCCACCACCCCCTATAACTATACCCACCCAGGCTTCCGTCACACTCGACGGGAACCAGCTGCTCACACAGATTCAGGGGTTCCTAACAACCCATCAGGAGCAGACTACCCTACTCCGCCAGAGCATGTAGCATTCTGAGGGACGTCCCGTGGTTCCACCACATGTAGAGCCACGGCAGAGAGCGGAGACGATCAAGGACTTCATGGGTCTGAATCTCAAGGAGTTCTCAGGGACTGAGGGCATAGTAGTAGCTGATGACTGGCTAGATTCGGTAGAGAGGAAGCTTCTGGGAGTTAGGATGTCGGATGACCTCCAGGTCGAGGCAGCGGGATTTCTGCTGATAGACTTAGCAGGAGTCTGGTTCCGGAATGAGCCGTTGTTTGCGAGAGGGAGAGCCACATGGGATCAGTTCAAGACCCAGTTCAAGAAGAAATTCTTCTCGACCACTGCTAGAGTAGCCATGGGGCTACGATTCCAGAACATCCAGCAGGGGAACCGTTCTGTTGATGACTATGCGGCAGAGTTTAGTCGCCTGAGCCGTTTTGCTCCTAGTCTGGTTGCAGATCCAGAGGAGATGACCCGTAGGTTTTGCCATGGTCTAGTTCCAGACGTTGGCATTCTTATAGTGGCGAACGGTACGACTGACTTCTACCAGAGCCTAGAGTTGGCCCGGAGCATTGAGGAGCGTCTTCTGTCTAGCAAGAGGCCGGCTTCTGTACACCATGAGGGACCGTCCAAGCGTCAGGCTTTCCAACAGAGAGCACCGACGCCACCCCAGCAGACTTACCGTCCCCCTACACCACATCATCAGACCCCGCCAGTTAGAGCCCCAGGACACCAGCAGCAGCAGCAGAAGGGAGCTATATGTTCTTTCTGCGGAAGACCAGGGCACGACAGGTCCGTTTGCAGAAAGAGGTTAGGTCAGTGTTTAGTTTGTGGGTCTGCCACCCATCAGCTACGGAACTGTCCAGCAGCCAAGGGACCTAGAGGACCGCTTCCGACTCAGCAGCAGAGGTTTGGGCAGCATCTGCAGCAGCAGAAGGGACCTCAGGGGAAGGTTTATAGCCTAGCCCTCGAGCCGAAGCCGGAGCAGGTTTCGGAGCCGGATTACTTAGCTGACGTCATCACAGGTCATGTTTATTTGTATACTTTTCTAGCTCTATGCTTGTTTGATTCTGGTGTATCTCATAGCTTCCTGTCATTAGAGTTCATGCATGAATATCACTTAGTATCTACACCTACTGCGGAGATTAGTAGAGTAATGACGGGAGGAGGACCAGTGCCTATTAGAGCTAGCTATAGATGCTCTATTATGATAGCCGGGAGAGAGTTCGAGGGGCGATTCTTTGTGATACCACTCCCCGATTATGATATCATATTGGGGATGGACTGGCTTAGCTATGCCCATGCATCTATGGATTGCCATGAGGGTAGTATTTTGTTCAGTCCCCCAGGCACAGCACCATTCAGTGTCAGGAGGACAGGGCCGGAGATCAGCCTAGAGCCGAACTGTTGTGCTACAGTCGGGGACGCAGCACCGCCACACCCTATCATTAGGGAGTTTATGGATGTATTCCCAGAGGATCTTCCAGGACTTTCGCCTGACAGAGATGTGGAGTTCACTATAGATTTAGTGCCGGGTTCATCACCAGTATCCCGGGCTTGCTATAGAGTGAATCCCAAGGAGGCCATAGAGATAAAAGAGCAGATTGATGACCTGTTGAAAAAGGGTTTCATTCGATCCAGTGCTTCTCCATGGAGAGCACCAGTGCTCTTTGTGCCTAAGAAGGATGGTACAGTCCGGTTGTGTATTGACTACCGGGCCTTGAATGCCATCACCATCAAGAACAAATATCCTCTGCCCAGGATAGATGATTTATTCGACCAGTTGAGTGGGGCGAAGGTGTTTTCCAGGATAGACTTGAGATCCGGCTACCACCAGGTGAAGGTTAGGCCAGCAGACATCCAGAAGACGGCGTTCAACACGAAGTACGGGCAGTACGAGTTTTTGGTGATGCCATTTGGTCTCATAAATGCGCCAGCTGTCTTTATGAATTTGATGAATAAGACATTTCACCAGTATCTGGATAAGTTCGTCGTAGTGTTTATCGACGACATCCTGATATACTCAAAGACGCCAGAGGAGCATGCAGAGCACTTGCGGATAGTTTTGGTGATTCTGAGGCAGGAGAGATTGTTTGCCAAATTGCCGAAGTACGACTTCTTTTTAGACCGAGTGGAGTTTCTCGGCCATGTAGTCATTGGAGATGGAATCTTGGTGGATCCCAGAAAGATTGCTGCAGTTGAGACGTGGAAGGCTCCGACGTCAGTTTCAGAGATCAGGAGCTTTCTGGGTTTAGCAGGCTATTATAGAAAGTTCGTCCAGGACTTTGCTAGGATAGCTGAACCCATGACGAAGCTGACGCGGAAGGACGCAGAGTACATCTGGTCGGAGGACTGCCAGACAGCATTTGAGGAGCTGAAGAGGAGGCTGACGACCGCTCCAGTTCTGACTTTACCTTCAGGTTCTGGAGGTTTCACCATATACAGTGATTCTTCTGGGAAGGGGCTAGGATGTGTCCTACAGCAGCGTGGGAAAGTGATTGCTTATGCATCTAGGCAATTGTGGACTCATGAGCGGAATTATCCTACCCATGACCTCGAGTTAGCTGCGGTGATCTTTGCACTCAAGTTATGGAAACATTACTTATACGGAGAGCGTGTGGAGATCTTTACTGACCACAAAAGCTTGAAGTATGTGTTCACGCAGAAAGAGCTGAACATGAGGTAAAGACGATGGTTGGAGTTGATGAAGGACTTCGACATCGATTTACAGTATCACCTTAGGAAGGCAAATGTGGTGACGGATACGCTGAGCAGGCATCCAATGGCATAGTACCTGATGATTGATCGACATTTGTGGGAGGATCTGGAGAAGCTCGGTATCGAGCTAGTTCGGCCAGGATCAGTGATACAGATGATGGCGCTTGACATTCAGTCAGGTTTGATGGAGCAGATTCGAGAGACACAGTCTACAGATGAGAGCCTTCGCAGACTTCGACCCCAGGCGTTAGCTGGATTGCTGGATGACTTCACTATAGCAGAGGATGGATCCTTGAGGCATGGCAGCCGATTGTGCATGCCGAAGGGAGAGCTAGTAGAGGCAGTCTTACAGGAGGCGCACCGATCGAGATATTCTATTCACCCTGGTGCTAACAATATGTACCGTGACTTGCGGGAACATCTTTGGTGGCACGGGATGAAGAGAGATGTGTCACGTTTCATTTCGAGATGCCTAGTTTGCTAGCAGGTCAAGGCGGAGCGCCAGAGGCCAGCTGGTTTGTTGCAGCCGTTACCCATTTTCGAGTGGTAGTGGGAACATATTATGATGGACTTCGTTTCAGGGCTTCCTCGTTCCCAAGGAGGAAAGGATGCCATCTGGGTCATCGTAGACAGGCTGACGAAGTGTGCGCACTTCATACCCTTCAAGGTGGGGCTTTCCACCGAGAAGTTGGCGGAGCTATATATGCAGCAGATAGTTCGCCTACACGGAGTGCCGGTGAGCATCGTGTCAGACAGAGACAGCAGATTCACATCCCACTACTGGAGGAGCTTGCAGGAGGAGTTGGGAAGTAGGCTCAAGTTCAGTACGGTGTACCACCCGCAGACAGATGGGCAGTCCGAAAGGACGATACAGATACTGGAGGATATGCTGAGGACCTGCGTGCTGGACTTTGGAGGATCTTGGGAGAGCCATCTGCACTTGGTAGAGTTTTCATACAACAACAGCTACCAGGCCAGTATTGGTATGTCTCCTTTCGAGGCGCTTTATGGACGACGATGTCGCACACCGCTCTTTTGGGATGATGTTGGAGACAGAGTTATGCTTGGGCCAGAGATGATCACGGATGCAGCAGAGAAAGTCGGGATGATCAGAGACAGGCTCAGAGTAGCTCAGGATAGGCAGAAACACTGGGCTGATGCTAGTCGCAGACCGATGGAGTTCGCAGACGGTGATATGGTGCTAGTGAAGATATCACCTACTAGAGGGACGATCCGGTTCGGACGAGGAGGGAAGCTGAGCCCCAGATACATCGGGCCATTCGAGATACTTGGCAGGATCGGAGAGGTAGCTTACAGGGTTGCACTTCCACCCAACCTAGCAGGAGTTCACGACGTCTTTCACGTATCTCAGCTGAGGAGATATGTTCCAGACCCCAGTCATGTGCTAGATCATTCAGAGTTGGAGGTCAGACCGAGCCTTACAGTTTCTGAGCAGCCAGTGGAGATATTAGACAGGAGAGAGAAGAGGCTGAGGAACAAGGTTATACCCCTAGTACGAGTAGCTTGGAGCCGTCACTCCCCAGGTGAATCTACTTGGGAGAGAGAGTCGGACATGAGGGAGAGATACCCTTACTTGTTCGATCCAACCGCTGCGAGGGAACCACCCGTTCCCGCTTGATACCTTAGAGGTTAGTTTCGATCGCAGCCTTAGTCATTTGATTGCATTGCTTGCTATGTTAGAATATTGTTAGGTCTTCAATCCTTGTGAATTTCGAGGACAAAATTTTTTCAAGGAGGGAAGACTTGTAAGCCCCTGTTTTTCAAATTCTAGTTAAATTAGTGTTAATTAAATTTTAATATCATTTATAGCCTTAAAATAATTATTAGAATTTTTAGAAATTTTTTAGAATTTTTAAATAATTTTTAAATGAGTTTTATATATTAAAATATTAATTTGTAATTTTCTAAAATGTTTTAATTGACTTTTGTAATTAATTAGATTGTTTAAATATCATTTTGTAATTATTAAAATTGTTTTAATATGGTTTTGTAATTTTTAGATTTGTTTTTATGTCAGTTTGTAATTATTAAATTGTTTTAAAGTGTGGAATGCAAATTCTTATTTGCACTTAGACCCTGTGGGGACTATTGTGCAATTTCCTAAACTATATGGGCCTAAATACAAACCTAATCTACCCACTCCCCCGACGACCCGGCTGACCGACGACCGCCAGCGCGCCCTGCCCCCGCCATTTCCGGGCAGCCCGACCGCCTTAGCCCACCTATAAAAACCCCCACAGACCCCCCGACCCTTCCACCACCACCACGATGCACCACCACCGACCACCGCCCTGTTCTTCTCCTTTTTCCCCAAACCCTAACCCTAACTCCGGCAACACCCCACCACCGCCTCACCGACCGCCGTCGTCAGTCGCCACCACCGCCATTCGACGCGCCGCGACGAGCCACGCCCAGCGCCACCAAGGCGCCCCGACCACGGCATCTCCTCCGCCCAGTCGCCACCCCGACAGCAGCCCCGACTTGGACACGTACGTGTCATCTACCCCCCCGTGTCCTGTTGTGTCTCGTTCTCATGCACAGGACTCGCCTACACGCGACAACCCTAATGGTAAGTACGGACACGACAAACACGTGTCGTGCGTGTCGTGCTAGTCCAGACACGCATATACCTGTGTCCCTAACTGTCAGGACACAGGGTCGATTTTTTTTATGTGTTAATTAAACCAAACCTAAATAAAATAAACTAAGTCCTAACCCTAACACTGAGCTCGGGCTGACCCCCTGGCCAGCCCAACCGCACCCGAGACTCGACCCCCCGCTGGGCCGAGTTCGAGTCCCCCCCTGTGTGTGCTGCTATTTCTTTTCCTTTTCCTTTTCCTTTTTCTTTTTCTTTTTATATATAATTATATATATATATATATATATGTATACATATATTTGTATATATATATATGTATTATTATACATACTATTTTATGTATATATATATGCTGTTTATATATATATATATATATATATATATATATATATATATATATATATATATACACTTCATTTTAGTACTTTATAAATATATATATGTATGTATGTATATATATATATGTATTTATGTACATATATGTATATATGTATATATTTTCTTGTGTGTATATTTTCATGGTTAGTAAATATTATATATATATATTTGTATTTATATACATATATGTATATATATATTTTCATGTGTATATATATATTATTATGTATACACTTTATAATTAAATGTTTCCTTATATATATATATATACATATTTGTATATATATATATACTTTATAAATTAAGTATTTTCCTTATAAATAAATATATATGTACTTTTAAACACATGTATGTATATTTTCACTATGCATAATTTTACCATATTAAAATAATAATATTTATTTTGCACTATTACCAAATTATATTTTAGTGTATTTAAATTACTGCAACCATTTGGTGTCCAAGCCTAGCATGGGTTTTTGGGTCCAAATGTGTTTTCACACATTCAAGATCTGTACAAGTCATATTGGACTTGATTCATGGCCTTGGGTCCTGTATTTGAACTTTGGTTCAAATTATATACATGGACAAAATACGCAGATAATTAATTATTTAATTTCAATTGTGTGCAATGCTGTTTTTGGATTTCTAAAAATACTTAAAGTACTGTTAAAATTCTGGAAAAATAGTATTTAGATACTATGTTAATTTAGCTAATTTAGTATAATTTTTATAATATTTAATTTACTGTTTTGCCACTAGTTTGGCAAATGAAACCAAAACTCATTTTCTGTATACATAGGAAAACTGATTTTTATAAAATATTTGTACTGGTTAATAAATTCCAGAAAAATTATAATAAATTTCTATGATTAACAAGGATCACTTTGGTACTTTACTTTAAGTAAAACTAGGCTTTTTGTCTATCTCTAAAATTATTAAAACACAATGGTCTTTTGATTTATTTATTGATTAATTACGACTTGTAGCTCTTTGTGTTATTTTGAGTTTTAGCTGTGTTGAACCCCACCCCTCACTAGTGTAAAGACCCTAGAAAGTTAGTTAAAGTAGTGTGTCACCCCACATTGGTCTCCTATGCCAAAGTCATCATTTTGGCTAGGTGCCCAGTCATAAGTCGTGTTTCACCAATTAGTGTCCTAGTGTTTTAGCTTAGTGTAAAAACTAAGTTATTGTATTTACTTCTACAATGACGAGTTATCGGACATCCATAGCACTGTTATCGTAGCTTGTTTTATTTTGCTTTGCTAGAGGCAAGTACTTTCTACAAACTTTACATACTGTTACATAATGAACTGCGATTTACCAACCATGTTAACTGCTGATCCTTGGGGTAGCAAGTTAAAATATCACATGTTGTACTTTCCATTTCTACCATGCTTAGAACAGTCTTTATGTATCTCTCACATAATTAGGATATGGGTTATGGGAAAACTAATGGTAGAGTACGTGATCATGACCCCCCTATAGTAGCGAACGAGGTCGCATTTTATATGCATACCTTGCCGTAGGCCATTATCCCGTATTTCTGTACGGATGTACACCTATGCCTGTTGACTTGTACGTATGTACATTTTATTTACATGTACCACGGTACAATGTACATCTATTGACCGATCACGTACTTGCTACAGTTTTAAACACTACATGTACATCTGTCTCTATGACATATGTATCCTTGCCATGATAGATTGTGTGATGCCATGTTTCCAGTTATTTCCCTTTTATGTTCAATTACATATTTCATATGCTAGTTTGCTAGATTCAGTACTTGCTCCCGTCCTGACAGGATAACGTTATAGGTATCCTTACTGAGGAGGAGTTACTCTGTGACACCTATTATGGAGTTACTGCCGAGGACCCAGCTTTGCCATACGAGGATGTTCCTGCGGGGAGACTCGTCTAGTTTGCTTAGCTGTTTGGGATATTTAGTGTAGTCATGTATTAGGCTACATATTTTGTAACTGGACATGTATCCAATTTTACATTTCAGTTCACTTGTACTTGGACATCTTACTATATACGACGACTTTTGTGTTTGGAACATTTATGATTATTCTTCACTTATAGAACTGTTAGCACATTTAGTCTTATCCTGTTGTCTTTAGAACAGCTTACTACATTTTATCTCAACGTAGGCTGGGCATGACTCGGCCTGGCCCAACAATTTGGGTAGCGGGTCGTGACAAAAAGAAACAATAAATAAAAGATAAGAAAGAAAGGAATGGTTAGCGACAGGTATGACGGGGACGTGCATCGGGGCTCGTTATCCGCTGCACGGATGCCGCCGCCAACCTGGTCGATAACGTATTAAGGCTAAGGGTTAGCCTACGGCTCAGAGATAGCCGTTAAGTTAAAATGATAAACAATACGAAATGGTCGTGGACAATCCGCTCATATACGGGAGATAGAAGAAATAAGGGATTCCGCGACATGATCAAAGGGAGGATCATGGCCGGCCTAGGTGGAATCAAAATGGCTTAGAGGCTCACTTGGGTGCGGGCTTGGCCACCCAGGAGACGTAAGTGCGGGGTATTTCAAAAGACTATCAGGGTGTACCAGCCACACACTATGATAGGTAAGAAATTACCAAGGGAAAAAGGGTCCAAAATGGCTTGTGGTGCCAGCGACCGGTACATATAGATTAAGTGGGCTTTGCTGGTGGCAATCCACGTACAAGTCCTTGCATTGAAACAAAGTAGTCTAAGTTAACTAAATGAAGTACCTTCTGAACAGGCTTGAAATGTAACGCACCAAAGGATAAAGAGTACTTCGTGAAATAGAGTTAGAAAACACGTCTACGTCGTGCTAGGACCTGAGGCAAGGACACGCCCTCGACACTGAATGTTTACGAGAATCACGCTAAGCTATTACATATGAATTGTTGACTAACTTGGTTTACTTTGGACAGGGAAGGCCGGACGGTAAGTATGGGTAAGTTGTGCATGTATTTCCATGCAAACACTTGAATTCAGCAACACGAGATAGGTTATGAAATATGCCATGAAACTGACCCTAAGGCAAGATTAGAAAGATAATAAATGATAGACGGTGCACAAAAGTAAATAGAACGTGTTTGGTAATGATAGCATTGTGGGCGAGCTAGCCTCCCCACCAGTGCATAACAATGTACTGATAACTCTACAGTTTGCTTGCAGGATATAGGAATCGTCATCGGGTGCGGAGCTTCCCTCGAACGTGCTAAGGTACGGAGCCAACTCTGGAGCCTTGGAGCGTTGCAAGGAGCTGAAGCACCATATACAGGACATAATGTATCGGAACATCGCCATGAATCATTCCATCTTGTAAGCCACTTGGCACGCCTTTTATGTTTTAGAGAGAGAGGGCTTGAGAGACTTGTAAACTCGGCCTAGCGTCGCTTGTAAACTTCTTAAAAATCAATAAATAGTTTGAATTTGCTTCAATTTGTGTTCACTTACTTTCCGCTGCAAATGGGGACACTCTGTGAGACTCTGTGGCCTAGCTCAAATCGGCCATTTCTGGACTTAGCCTTGTACGGGCGCAACCTAGGCCCGTGTGACATCACGCCTTAGCGAGGACGATCGCTCCTACGGGAGCGGGGCGTGACAGATTGGTATCAGAGCACGGCTATACGTCCTTGGACTTCATTTCGATTTTCTCAATTTTGAAAGCTCGTTTTGAAGCAAAAGAAGTGTACGCTCTCTCTCGTTGTGCCTTGGGATGTTCCATATAATAAGTCTAATATTTTCAAAAGCTCGTACGAGTACTCGGTTGAACGGGATCGATAGGCGAAGGCCTTTGTGCCAAACCACGACGAACTTGAGTTGGAAGGAACCAGTGCTACAAGTTAGCAAACGCAGTGCATACTTCATTTACCTTACGCTGACAATAGTGAACGAGTACACAAGATCGAAGTATAGTTCGGACGAGATGGTGATGCACGCAGCCTTTTGGCTAAGTTGTGCCGAGTATCGCGCACCTAGACCTTCTGGTGCGAACGAGTTTGCGAGCGAGATCGACTATCGCTCGGACAAGAATAAGTGAGACTTAGAATATATGTTGATAGAGACAATACTTGACCAACGCTAAAGCGAACACGAGAAGTGGTTCTTAGACTTTGAGGAATGGGCGAATGCGCAATTGAACATATCGATCGTGAGTCAAATGACCTTTTGAGGATTTGTAGAATGACTTGACCCCGAGTGGTGTATGTGATAGCTTCGAAGAAGAATAAGAGCGAGTGTCGACGACTAGTCGAGCAGCTCGAACCCTGAGTGGTGTATGGACGACATAGAAATTGTTCGAGCGAGACTAAAGGATTTACGGATAGAACGAGTATGTCGGCAAGCGATGATATCACGCAAAGCCTTAGAACGAGTAACGCTTAGTTGGTTTTAACTTCGATAGTCTCAAATGAGATATCGTTCGGACGAATTAAAATGCGTGGTACAAATTACGAAACGAATGGAGGTCTTGGTCGAGGAAACATAGAAGATCGTGCATGCAAATTTGAATTTAGTCGAATGGATTGGAACTTGAGTTAATATAAAATACTCATGGGCAAGATCGAAGATAGCACGATCGGAAGATAGCGTGCATGGAAAACATTGGTTTGAAGATACGAGAATGACTAAGGATTTAGAATAGACGTTGCTCAAAGACTTGAGCTAGCATGAGACAATACGAATTGAGGAATTAAGTTGCACGACTTGGAATTCGTTGCAAAAGGAAGATCGCAGGTTATGTACATCATCGATGGTATTGAGGCATATCAAAGATCGATGTACGATATCTCGGAGGTACTCTGATTCGATGAATGATGATCGTGTTAGAAGTTATTATTTCAAAGGATGCTATGTTGGAGAATTTGGATAGAAATGAATGTTAGGAATGAAGAAGGGAAATGACTTAATTGTTTGGTGATAACCACAATGACAATGATCTTGTCTTGTGCGAGCGCAACTCCAGCCTCGCACATGCGTCACATCGGATTTGGGACGATCGTTCTGCATGAGCGTTGGCATGGTGATTCATGTCCAGCAGGAATGATCAAACTCAGAATATCATGACATGGCAATTTTGATTGCTTCGACTTGTGGTTTGAAGCGAAGGTAAATTCGAGGATTGTTAGGACTTGCGATTGAAGAATAAGAAAACTTGAGGATTGAGTAGACCCAATCCGCGTATCAAAAATAAGTAAGTCTAGACTCAACGCAAGAGTTACGTCCCGATGAGGATGATTATTCCGTGTGAATATTGACATGGTGATTCATGTCCGCCGTGGATAATCAGACTTGCGTGAGATCAGGGCGCGACATATTGCAAGGCTAGACGACCTTGTGATCGACTACGTGGATTGGATAAGATGGATAGGTAAATTGTATCAAAACATACTTGAAAAGATAGACTACGATAATTGTTAGTGTGGACGCACGATATTGACATGTCAAGGATTTGATTGAGGACAACCTATCGTAGGATGACTTTTCTAAACGAGCTCGGACTTGGAACGGAGAATGTGTTGATACGAATAGGGTGAACGCTGCTTGATGTTTAGAAATTTGAGTAAAGCGAACTTGGGTAGAAACTCTCGTACGAACGAACAAAATAGTTTGACCATAGGATTGGGGCGAGCGTCGTGCAATGACTTTGCACAATGAACCGAGAACTTGACTTGTAACTATGACATTGTGAGATGACCTAGCGGATAGGCGTACGACCCTATGCCGAGTGATTGAACCTGTGTGGTTTACGGTATCGTCTGGACGGACGATAGACTTGGGACAACAAGACTTAGAGTAGGACGGGAAACTGGGAGTGTGCGTGAACGACAACGAGATTGGCCCCAAATGAAGTGAATGATAGGAATGGATGATGCACAAGTAAAGTTAGGATAACGAATTGAATCATTGATTGGAAGACGTACTCGATGATAGTACAATACTTGGTCTTGAATCGGACAAGAATTACTTAGACCTGGTCGACCCCGCTAAGAAGAAGTCGTATTGATTTCATAGACAAGAACACTTGAGAAGCGAATCAGATCATCTCGAGGACCGAAATAAACGATAGTGAGATTCACCTGAGTTTGATTTTAATAGAAGTTAGTAAAAACGATCAGCAAATCGAAACTAACGCGAGTAGCTTGTCCGACTTCGCTAATCGCTAAGCTTGGTTAAAATGTACGTATTCGAGGGACGCCTTGAATATGTGCACGATCCAAACTCAGCGATATGATGAACTCGAATGCAGCCACAAGTGGGTGTTGAGATACGCATGAACGAATGAGTGAGTTAGTCTCAGCCTACGACTCTCGTGTTTGATGAATGACAACGCACCTCATGCGACCATTACAGTCCCACGTCACGAAAAAATAGCAACCAAGTCGAAAAAACACGACGATTGAATAAGTATCAATCAAGTCTAAAATGAGTGAACAGTCATTTAATAAAATTCACCAAACGCATGCAACATAAAACTTGGAAGGATAACCGAGCATAGTTCGGTGCCATCAAGCGATAAAGTCATTCGATAGGGATTGTCTAAGATACACACACGACATGAGTTAGGGAACGGTAGGATGACCTGCACTCAGGAAGCCTCGAGGATGAGACTTGTTTTGAGTGGTATGTTATGTAATGACCAGCTCCGCCCTAGCGGAACGCCGATTCAAACGAAAAGTATAACGACTCAAATGAGCCATCGACTCGAAGAGTTGCGTCGACATGCCCGTCAAGAGGAATCCAGACTTAGACTTTCAAAGGCGCGCTCGGAGTATCACTCGGCCGATACGAACATCGCTAAGGTGGGTGGCTCCGATGAACCCGTCTTTGCTTAGCCTAGACACATAATAATACAGATACTATTGCTAGAATCGCTAGGCGATAACACCGCGCATGTTAATAAATGACTCAACGCACCTAGCTAAGGGAATAATCCCATCTTGTATGCTTGCATAGAATATGGAAAAGAACATGGAAAATATGGGAACTCTCGTACCGCGCTCTACGCTCGTACTAAGGCACAAGCTTACATTCAAAGTTCTCTATATGTTCAACAATGAAATAATGAATGGTTTACAACAATGAAACGGAAGACTCTCGACATAGTCGTTCCAAGTAGAATATAGCAACATTGGAAGACTTCGGGACCGATGGGTCGCCAAGACGACTCCCGTACGGGGAGTTGCATAACGAATGAATGAATGAAAAAATAAGTGAATGAATGAATCAACAAATGAATGAATGAATATGAGAATGAGTGAATATGTGCAAGAATCAATGAACGAACGGACAAGTGAAAGAAAGAAAAGAAAGAATGAATAAAAGATGAGAAAGAAAGGAATGGTTAGCGACAGGTATGACGGGGACGTGCATCGGGGCTCGCTACCCGCGCTGCACGGATGCCGCCGCCAACCTGGTCGATTACGTATTAAGGCTAAGGATTAGTCTATGGCTCAGAGACAGACGTTAAGTTAAAATGACAAACAATACGAAATGGTCGTGGCCAATCCCATCGTATACGGGAGGTAGAAGAAATAAGGGATTCTGCGGCATGATCAAAGGGAGGATCATGGCCGGCCTAGGCGGAATCAAAGTGGCTTACGGGCTCACTTGGGTGCAGGCTTGGCCACACAGGAGACGTAAGTGCGGGGTATTTCAAAAGACTATCACGGTGTACCAGCCGCATGCTATGATAGGTGAGAAATTACCAAGGGAAAAAGGGTCCAAAATGGCATGTGGTGCCAGCGACCTATGCATATAGATTAAGTGGGCTTTGCTGGTGGCAATCCACGTGCAAGTCCTTGCATTGAAACAAAGTAGTCTAAGTTAACTAAATGAAGTACCTTCTGAACAGGCTTAAAATGTAACACACCAAAGGATAAAGAGTACTTCGTGAAATCGTATAACACCCCAGAACCAGAATACTGGAGAGCGGGAGCGAACATAGCCAGCTACGTATATTGAAGTGTAACCCACCTTGCTATACGGTCACGGCTGTCTAGATACATGAGGGTTTAACTACAAGCCAACAGTCTCCTATGTTCGTGAACAAGCCTATTGTCTCAATCACAAGCAAGTAAGTAAATGTTACAAGATGTAAGACCACCAAATATACAATAGTAAGGCGTCCCAAACATTATATATTTTGCTGATCATGAAGCTAGTCGTTACAAAATGTCAGAACTAGCAAGAGTTCAGTCATACATGACCAACCCTAGGATCTGTCAATCATGTTATAGCCCGTAGGCAGACAGTAAATAAAGGTACAACCGAGCTAACAAGTGCTCGTCGGCTAAATGCCTCAACAGAATAATTTTACAATAAAGTAGGAGAACAAAAGAAACTTACTCGTTGCCAGGGTTACGCCTGGTGGTCACCATCTGGCTGGAAGGTAGGTAGATCCTCTGGAGCTGCTCCGATATCTGGCCATACAAAACCAGCTGGGTCAAACTCCAGAAAGAGCAAATGCCACAAAGGAGGCTTCAGTTAGGAACTAAAACCAGCAAATCACAATAGAATATTAAAGATAATAAATAAAAAATTGATAATAATAGAGATAACAACAGTAAACTGAGTACGAGAAAACCGTTCAAGTAGCCAGGTCACAACCCTTAAACCAAACAAGGACCGGGGTTGCAGCCCTTCACCTGAATAGAAACCCGTCTCAAATAATATTGGTACAGTGAAGACAATAAATAAAGAGAGGACACAGAACTGCTCCGGGAGCCAGGTTACAACCCTTAAACCAAACAAGGACCGGAGTTGTAATCCTTCGCCTGAACAGAACTGGACCCCTGATCTTTATTGCTAAGGCCAGTATAAATAATCATGGTATTAAGGTAAGGTAAAACATGACGAATATGGCATGGGGTTGCAATAGGACAATAAATGAAGAGAGGACACAAAACTGCTCCGGGAGCCAGGTTACAACCCTTAAACCAAACAAGGACCGGGGTTGTAACCCTTCGCCTGAACAGAACTGGACCCCTGATCATTATTGCTAAGGCTAGTATAAATAATCATGGTATTAAGGTAAGGTAAAACATGACGAACATGGCATGGGATTGCAATAGGACAATAAACAAAGAGAGGACACATAACTGCTCCGGGAGCCAGGTTACAACCCTTAAACCAAACAAGGACCGGGGTTGTAACCCTTCGCCTGAACAGAACTGGACCTCCGATCATTATTGTTAAGGCAAGCATCAATAATCATGTCATGTCACAATCTTGCACAGGATCAGGATAAGACTAAGCTGGAGTAAACTCCATCCAATCAATCACGGCCAATCAAGAGTATGGCTTGATACTTTAACTAACTAGGGTTATCACAGGCCTAGTTACTAGCAAGATGCAATGAGATTATCCCAACAGCCACAAGCCCTGCAGACCATCCGGTTATCCAGGTCGAATATCCGTTTATGAAGAATGCAATACGTGACTGTGTGCTAGAAATGTGCCTTACTCGTCGGTAGGCTACAAGTCCACTGAATGCGCCTAGATAACGGGATTGCCTGTAGCTGGGAATCTCTTCTTGTCTACTGAATTATTCTAGTTTATTAGCCTTAGTTAATTACTGTAGGTATCCCTGACCGTGGTACTCAGGGATCCCTATCCTAGACATGATGCAAGACAGTACTGGTTTATTTTTACAAACGCAATCGCCCACGGTGTCTAGGTCAATCATACTTGTCATGTCAGGCTAGCTGTCGTAACAGCATGTCATGATATATCATGTCAGTTTGCTTGCCAAGAGTGCGCTACAGTGGGCCATTATCGTGTTCTATTATTACCTTATCATGAATGAGAAAAACTTGCATAAAATAACTAGTGACATATTCTTGAAGCCAAGGAAAAGATCTACAACTTTCATGTTTTGAGTTTTTCAAGATTTTAGCTACAAAACAACTTAAACAGACAAAAATAGTAAAATAGAGCAATTCTGGCGCATGTGATTCTTGCACGATCGGCGTGTGGGATTTCTGCACCATCGGCGCGTGGGATTCCTGCACGATCGGCGCGTGGGATTCTTGCGCGATCGGCGCGTGGGATTCCTGCGCCATCGGCGTGTAGGATTCCTGCACCATCGGCGTATAGGATTCCTGTACCATCGACGCGTAGGATTCCTGCACGATCGGCGCATGGTATTCAAGCACCATCGGCGCGTGGGATTTCTGCACCATCGGCGCGTAGGATTCCTGCACCATCGGTGCGTGGGAAACTCACGTTGCATCTTCAGTACATGCGCGTAGGGAACCTATGCGCATGACACGCTCGGAGTTAAGGGATGCGTTGCCGGGACTTCTCAGCGCATGGCCTCCCGGCGCGTGGCCTCCCGGGCACATGAGGGGTCATCGTCCCCAAACAGCAAATTCAGCCATAGAAGTTCCGAAAACTTGCCATGGCCATAACTTTCTCATCCGAAGTCGAAATCAAGCGAAACAAAAGCCAAAACTGCATAAAATTGAATTCTCTACAACATAGAACCATTAGTTTTCTAAAATAACCAAGTTTTAGAGATCAAAACTAAGAAAACCGAAAATTCACAAACTTAGATCTACAAGAATCCATCCATCAAATCCAAAAATGTCAAGTTCTAAAGAGGCTTAGAATCAAGTGAGGAAGGGAATGGAACAATAAAACTTGAGATCCATCATGAAGCAAGTTTGTACTTGCCTAAGCTCTCTCTCTCTCTCTCCCACCTGGTGGTTGAAGAAGTAATGGTGGAGAAGAAGTAAAATAAAGAGAGAGAATGAGGGAATGGGTTAATAAATGGTGATGGTGGTGGTAGATGGGGGTTCGGTCCACCTAAACTCAAGTCAAGCCGAACCAGCAATAAGTTGAACCGAACCAAAAAGGAAATGCGAAAATAACCATGCAGGGAAATACGCAATACGAGTCAAGAATACGTACACGTATACCAAGATACATAATACGAACCACAGGCATTACAAATCGAGTTAGAAAACACGCCTACGTCGTGCTAGGACCTGAGGCAAGGACACGCCCTCGATACTGAATGTTTACGAGAATCATGCTAAGCTATTACATATGAATTATTGACTAACTTGGTTTACTTTGGACAGAAAATGTCGGACGGTAAGTATGGGTAAGTCGTGCATGTATTTCCATGCAAACACTTGAATTCAGCAACACGAGATAGGTTATGAAATATGCCATAAAACTGACCCTAAGGCAAGATTAGAAAGACAATGAATGATAGACGGTACACAAAAGTAAATAGAACGTGTTTGGTAATGATAGCATTGTGGACGAGCTAGCCTCCCCACCAGTGCATAACAATGTACTGATAATCCCACAGTTTGCTTGCAGGATGCAGGAATCGTCATTGGGTGTGGAGCTTCCCTCGAACGTGCTAAGGTACGGAGCCAACTCTGGAGCCTTGGAGCGTTGCAAGGAGCTGAAGCACCATATACAGGATATAATGTATCAGAACATCGCCATGAATTATTCCATCTTGTAAGCCACTTGGCACGCCTTTTATGTTTCAGAGAGAGAGGGCTTGAGGGACTTGTAAACTCGGCCTAGCGCCGCTTGTAAACTTCTTGAAAATTAATATAGAGTTTGAATTCGTTTCAATTTGTGTTCACTTACTTTTCGCTGTAAATGGGAACACTCTGTGCGACTCTGTGGCCTAGCTCAAATCGACCGTTTCTGGACTTAGCCTTGCACGGGCGCAACCTAGGCCCGTGCGGCATCACGCCTTAGCGAGGACGATCGCTCCTACGTGAGCGGGGCGTGACAGTTTTAACCCTACTACCAACCTTTAATTTCGAGGACAAAATTTTTATAAGGTGGGTAGGATGTAAGCCCCCTGAATTTTCGGGATTTATTTTTGAATTTTCTAAATGAATTATTTTTGATAATTCATTTTTATTTAATTAATTTTGATCATTAAATGCTCTTTACCGTGACTTTGATTTTTAGAGCATCAGGGACACCAGTATCTGGAAACTTTCTTCTCTAAGTTTGTAGTAGACAAGATTATCTTCATGTTGATATATCGTGTTCCACTCAAACTTGTTCCCTTATGCTCTTTTTGTTTCGCACAACTTTTGGGTCAATTTAGACCAATTTATCGTCTGTCGTAATTTGTGACTTAACTTCCAACTTAATTTTCGGGCCCGACATCGGTCCAATCCAGTCGACCAAATATATGGTCCTGGCCTGTTTTGAGTCTACTATGCACGTGCCACTTGTGTGCCACCAAATTGATCTCCCTTGTGCTCCTATTTTATCCATGATTTTAATTATTTTAAATTTGTTATTTTAATTAAATCTTGGCCCCAACTCAACCAAACTTGACCCAACAACCAACCCAAATTGGTGTGACCCTACCATGTCTACCTATATACCCTACTGATATTTTCTCCTTTTTCTCCAACTCAAAAAATATCCTCCTCTTTACACAAATATCTTATTTTCTCTCTCTCATATATATATATATATATATATATATATATATATATATATATATAATACACTCTTCCTCTCTCTTCATTAAATCCCTCTCCCCTTACACACAAATCACCCCCCATGTAGCCGGCCTACCCCCTCTCTCTATTTTCTTTCTCTTTCTCTTTCTCTTTCTATTAGTCTCTCATTCTCTCTTTTTCTATATAATATATACACACACAAATATAACTCTCTCTCTCTCTCTCACTCCCCTCAACACACACACACACCAATTCCTCCATCACCATCAGTCGACTCCCTCTCACCCCTAGCCGATCACCATCACCTCCTCCTCTTCATCATCATCATTTTCTTCTCCTTCTTCATTTTCTTCTTCTTCATGGTTTCTTTATACATCATCACCACCATCACTTAACACCAACACCAACACCATTGTCATCTCCACCATTACCATCATCATCCTCAACATCACCTATTCCACCACCGAGCATCACTACCACCTCCACTCTTCTCCTCCTCTCTCTTCTGTTGGGCCGCCGCCGCCGTATTGCGCCCCACCGCCACTGGCCACGTGCGCAGCAGCAGCAGCAGCCAGCAACTGCGACAGCAGCAACGGCAGCAGCAGCCGCGCCACCGCGAGCGCCGCCGCAGCCGTAGAATGCCGCACGGCAACCCCCTCCGGCGAGCCCCCCGGCGAACTCCCCCAGGCCGCCGCCCTCCTCCCCGGTGTGATACATAGTCAATTCGTACGTTTTGCATGGAATTCCGTCGACGCGCGTGCGAACGAAATTCAGAATGTGCGCTTCGTCGCAGCAACTTCGTACACATTTTTTGAGAAATTCGACCGTTGGATCGGCGAACTCTTTGCTCCGTCACAATCTCGGTATATCCCTCTACCTCTTCCTAAAGTTTCGTCCGTTAGTTTTGTTGTTTGATACATCAAAACCGGCCACCAAGTTGACCGTTTAAATTATACTATTTTTTGGACAATTTTGTGGAGCCAACTTCGTCGGCTCGTATCTCCTCCATCACAGCTCCGTTTGGCGTGTTACCAGTTCCTTGCACAGCAGGTATAACCCTCTTCTTGCCATTTCAATTTTGTTTCATTGTGAGCTTGTTTGGTTGGTTGAATTCGATGCCAAAGTTGGCCATCCGAATTCGTAAATTCTAAGTTGTAAAATTCTAATTTTAAACCCGGGACCCCGGATTAAATTTCTGACACCACCAGTAGACTCGTGGCACCATTTTGGCACCTTTTCATATAAAGTTTGCTAGATTTGGAGGACGTGGGCCCCGACACGCATTTCGGTATAAGGCGGGCCCCACAGTCCGAATCAACGGACCAATTTGAGATCGGACCATCGGAATCCAATTTTGGATATACCGTTGAGTTCGTATCGTCATTCTGGATTTGTAGACATATAATTTGTTAGGTTTATTGCACTTTTATTTGGGCACATTTTTCGGTGTAAAGTGGGTCCGATACGGACACCATTTTGACCCGAAATTATCTTTTTGTTCCTGTGTCCAAATTGTACTTATGGACAGGCTATTCTAACTATTTTGACCATTCTGAACACTTTGGTGATGGTTGTTTCATCATCCGACAACATCTTTAGACTTTTCCCTATCTTTTACCATTTTTTATAATCTTTCTCTTTTTGTTCGTATTTTTAGATCCTTGTATCGGAATTGAGGTCCGTCGATTCTAGTGATTTCACCATCACTGAAATTGATATGTTGACCTGTAGATGTGTATAGAGACTAGCTTTGACCCTGTTTGACCATGGTTGACTACTTTGACTGAACGTCGAAGTAGAGTCAACATTTGACCTAGGTTTGACTAGATTTGACCAGAGTTGACCGGTTGACCAAAGTCAACTGTAGGTCAACCATTGACTTAGTTGACCTAGATTGGACTTAGAATTGACCGGTTGACCAAGTCAACTGTAAGTCTACCTTTGACCCAGTTTGCCTTAGTTTGAATTAGTTTGACCCAGTTTGCCTTAGTTTGAATTAGTTTGACCTAGTTGTCTTAGTTGTCTTAGTTGTCTTAGATTGACTTAGTTGGACCTAGATCTCATAGCATACACTATTTGAACCCTAATTGACTCTTGTATATCTCATCCTTAGGTCTGTGGCTTCACTCTGAGCTTTGATTCATATTGACAGCAGGACCCCCAGGCGAGTACATTCTCTGATAACTTCCAATTTACGATAACTGTTATAATTCATGTACTTAGTGTAGATATACTTGTTCTTGACACATTTTTCACACGGATTGGTATTTGTCTAGATACCAGCATGAGATGTTATTCTTTGTTTTCCTTGGTATATATTGTGCAAGTCTTGCCTTGTTCCTTGTGTATTGTGTAGACACGATTCTCGAGGAGACTTGCTACCTTCTCGGAGAATCTTGTGTCATGACGTGTCATGGTTGGATCCACTATACTAGTCAGGGGCGAGAAGTATTAGTGTAGATATGTAGTCAATTCCTATTGTGCACCCATTGTGTATCGATTGATTGTGAGTGTTGATCATATATTCCACGTATGATTAGCCAGGCCTGTTACTATTGTGCAAGTTTCTAAGCCAGCCACATGTTGTAGCTATTACTCACACACTTAGATAGATGATTCTTGATTCTTGTACATGCCATGATCAGTTTTACTTGCCTTTTTCTAGCTCTAGATTTACAGCTTACCTTGCCATGATACTCACATGTACATTTCATGATTCCTTGTATATACTCTCTATTTACAGTATTATAGATTTTGTCATATCTTGTGAACTATTGTTAGTTGATATGCTCGTTCCAATCCTGACTGGATATGTTGACAAATATTAGGATTGTTATGCCCCACATTATTGGACTAGAGGATGATGCTAGCTGAGGCAGATCTCGTTACCCTTTACCGTGAGTTATCTCCCTTGAGTTCTAGGCCTGGTAGTTATTCAGTTTTGTTATTGTTTCTCTCTGTTTTATTCTTGTCTCATATGATCCTTGTAGATTCTAGTTGTTCTAGTAATATTGTATTATTTCTTTTCTTATATTCCTTAGTTTTTGTGATGTGATATGAGTACCTTTATAGTTATGGATCTTTAGATGTTGCAGTTAGTATCGGTACTTGACAGCACTCTACCGCCGATACTGCGGCGTAGGCTGCGCGTGGTCTACGTATTCATACCCGTATATTCGGGTGCGGGTCGTGACAGGTAGCCAATCCATCGCCGGCGCCACCACCGCCTGGCCTGCCGTCGCATGCGCCGCCCTCGACCAGACCGCCCCTTGCCGCGCTGACCCTGGCCGCCCCACCGCCGGGGGCTCCAGGTTCCCAGGAAAAGGGAACCCTAGGTTCCTCGCTCAATCGCCTGTCGCTCGCTCCCGATGGCATGCTTTTTATTTTATATATATATACATATATATATATATATATATATATATAAAAAAAAAAAAAAAAAAAAAAAAAAAAAAAAATATATATATATATATATATATATATATATATATATATATATATATATATATATATATATATATATATATGTGTGTGTGTGTGTGTGTGTGAGTGTGTGTGTGTGTGTGTGTGTGTGTATGTGTGATTTTCAATCACAACATGTATCCCATTAGGACGGTTGTAAAATCTATAGATATCATGATTACTCAGATAAAGCCGTTGGACAGTTAACTGCTCAGGTTAAATCTCCCAATATGATAATCATTTAGGTATAGATCAACTAATTATTCGTAAAGTATTTTTGACAACATAATAGCTCGACATACTCCCGTAAACCTCTAAGATGGCATGATAATCCGACGTACCTCCGAAGAGAGCTTCTATGTTATGATAACATAATAGCTCAACGTACCTCCGAAGAGAGTCTCTATATAGTTTGGCGTATCTCCGAAGAGAACCTCAATGAAATGATGATATTATCAATATAAACTTGTTGATATTCTTATACCGATCAGGTCAATTTTTAGTATTATAAATGAGTCCAAACATGATACTAGTATTAGGTTATATTAACAAGAGTCTCTAACAAATATAGGGTCGTTTGATATTATAATTTGTACTCTTTAAATATTCTCAAAGTTTGGACTGCACAAAATATAATTCATGTTCTAACTTTGGAGGCGAATAACTCTATTTCTGGTCAATATTTTAGAATTATACCAATTGGACATCCTTTATATATGAGTTAACACAAATTTAGGTCGATCGGGCAAACCGTTTTACCTACACAATAATTCTATCAAGGTGTGTCAATTTTGGACAGAAACAAAATCTAGCAGTAGGACATTGTGTTCAACATGAAATAACTCATAGCTCCAAAGCACAAATACTATATTATCATATGTTTTCGAATACAACATCCAATTCTCTACGTGAATATAATGTTAGATTACTCAAATTTTATTTATGGTTTATTTTTTTATTATTATACCCTCCTTCCAGCATGTGTTAATTGTTGTCATTGTACTCATGTTCATGTTATAATAGAAAAAATAAAATAAAATAAAATAAAAATTCAGGGTCCAAGTTTTTTAATTATAAAGGTCGGGACTTAATTAAACTGGTATAAAATTCATGATCTAAATGAAGTGGTATAAAATTCATGATCTAAGTGCAAATTAGCCCTAATATTTTTCACAAATATTCTTTTATCCATTAGATTTTTATTATACAATTGATTAAATAATCGATTATATATAATAACGAAATGGACTCAACTATTGTCCTTCTTTTTAGCAATAGTGCTGATAAATTTTCTACAAGTTACGGCTATGGGTCCATAAACTTTGATTGAGACCGATTTGGATTGTTTTTAGGTTTGATCCAAAATTTCATTTCTATTTTGGATATACGTTTTTCCCCCTTCCAAAAACGTTATTCATTTCATCGACGCTAGTCCAATAAATATTCCAAAAATTAAGTTTTCATCTAAAATTTTATTTGGTACCAAATTCAAGGTGAGTCAAATGTTCCTATTTTGAATAGACGTTTTTTTATTTATAGAAATGCTATTAATTTCGTCGTTGAATGAAAATTTCCGAAAGCTAGTCCAATATATGTTCCAAAAATAAATATTTGAACAAATGTAACTACAATCTATATTAGTCATGGAAATAGTATCGATAGCTGTGCTATGTGTTACATGTACGGATTGAATATAACACTTTTTAATGGATTATGTTTACATGTGCCATAATGACATATAATAAAATATTGATAAATATGTATTTTATCAGAGCCGTTTCAAGACATCTGGAGGTCCTAGACTAATTAGTTAAATGACTCTTTATTTTTTAAAACAAAAATAAGTGTGTTGCATAGACTTACTGAATTGTAACATTTTTTTTAAAATTTCCTTTTTGTTCGATATATGTCACACACATGTATATGAATTACTTGTATTTATTTTCCGTTTACTAGTCATAACTTTGTTTTCTCATAGTTTTAATTATATTATTGTTATCTCCAATTTAGTGTTAAATAACGAAACAATGGAGGGTAAATACAAATAACACTTGATATATGTATGAGATGGAAGAGGGTTGCAATAATTGATTAAAAAATGAAAGGGGAACATAGTTATGTATAGTAAATGGGAATATATATATATATATATATATATATATATATATATATATATATATATATATATATATATATATATATATATATATATATATATATATATATATATATAATATTGAACTCGTTTCCACTGGGACTCAAACTCCAACCATCCGGACCGCATATTGTCAAAGGAGCAAAATATTTTTCTGTAGTTTTTGATTGTACTCCGGATGTTAGTCACGAAGAACAAATGTCTCTTATATTGAGATGTGTTGATGTTTCCATGACTCCAATAATAGTGGAGGAGTTCTTTATTGAATTTTTGAAAGTTGTTGAAACGATAGGGGAAGTACTTTTCAATGAACTTAAAAAAGTTCTGAAAACTTTAAAACTTGATTTTAATGAAATGGAAGGGCAATGTTATGATAATGGCTCTAATATGAAAGGACAATACAAAGGTGTATAAGCAGTAGGGTACTAAAAGAGTATCCAAGGACATTTTACACTCCATGTGGATGCCATTTTTTAACCTTGCTCTATATGTTATGGCCATGAGTTCTGTTCAAGCTAAATCATTTTTTGGAGTGATACAACGGATTTATAAATTATTCTCTGGTTCAACAAAGCGGCAGGATGTTCTCAAATCTTATGTCAAATATCGCAATGGAAAATGACTTACACTAAAATCATGGTCGGATACACGTTGGAAAAGTCATGTTGCTAGTGTAAAAGCGGTGAGATTTCAAACTCCTCAAATAAGAGATGCATTGCCTAGTAGAACATACTGGATGCAACTACAACAAGTGAGGTGGGGTCTTTAGCAAATTATGAACTTCGAAAGTTTGGGTTCCTCGTTGGCATGGTGAATTGGATCGAAATTTTGCATAAAGTTAATAGAGTTAGCAAGATTCTCCAAGAAAAATAAATGAATATTGAGGAGTGTATAAATCTCTTGCAGTGACTCATTCTTTTTTTTGAAGAGTACAGGAATACCAGTTTTGAAATTGCGAAGTGTGAAGCTGAAAAAATTGCTTTGAAAATGGATGTTGTACCCACTTTTCGTGAAACTCGTATTCGTCAAAAAAAGAAGTTTTTTGATGAGAATGCTAGGGATGAACTAATACAAGCGGCTGATGAATCTTTTCGGGTTAATTATTTTATAACAATAATTGATAATGCTCTTTCTTCACTCAAGACAAGATTAGAACAGTTTCAAAATTATGAAGACGTTTTTGGATTTTTATTTAACTTGAGCAAGTTTAAAGCTGTAGAAGATGAGAGTTTGAAGCGTTCATGTGCTACACTTGAGGATTTTTTGAAACATGAAAATGATTCTGATATTGATGCGCTTGAATTATTTTCAGAGTTGCAGTTGTTGAGAAAAATATTACCGGAGTGGATAACCAAACCAATTGAAGTGTTGGAGTATATCAAAAATTTACATCTTGGTTTTCCTAATGCTTGGATAGCTTATAGAATAATATTGACTATACCAGTTACAGTAGCTACTGCCGAAAGAAGTTTCTCCAAACTCAAGTTGATAAAAAACTACCTCCGATAAACTATGTCACAAGATAGATTGAACGGTTTGGCCATGTTGTCTATTGGAAAAAAATGGTAGCTAAACTTGATCACAATGATTTAATTGACAATTTTGCACCTAAAAAAGCGAGAAGAGTATGAACTTTTTCTTCTTAGATTTAATTTAGTGTTAGTTTGTTTCATCTTTTAAATAAATTTGGAGCTTGGAATTGCTTAATCTATTGAATCTTGGTAAAAATTTATATTTATTCAAGGACGAATTATATTGTATTTTGGATTTATAAAAAGAAACATGTAAATGATCTAGGGCCGCATTTATAGGACTTGTCTAGGGCCTCCAAAATGCTGGAGCCGGCCCTGTTTGGAAGTACAGATAAAGTTGATAAAAAGACAGTTAAAATACGTGCAACGCACATGCGTATATACTAATAGTTTTAAAATAAAATAAAATTTACATATGTTATCCCATAACAAAGAGATTAAATGAAATCAGGCTCTTAGACTTTCCAAAACCATTTTTCTTGCAATTTTTTATTAACGAGAATTGAGAATGAAAATTACTCGGCTATACTAGGCTACATTCCTCTTCTGAAAACTTCTTATTCTCATGGTCGAAGAGAGTTTTCTTGATTCTAATTTTTACTAGTTTTCATTTGAAGATGAAACATGGAACAGTTTTCACTAAAGATACTCATGGAATTTGGCTTGGAGATTGAGAAAAACTCATAAGATTAAAGGTATTTCTTAATTTTTGTCTTATTGATTTTTCTTTTTAGTTTTTGAGAAATTCAATGTTTTATTTCATTCGAACAATAAAAGGAAAAAAATGTTTATGAGTTTGGAAAATTTTCATTAGATAACAGTTGCATTCTCTTGAACCAGATTTGATTTTTAACTGTTATGGCACAACGGAAATAAACCAAAAAAACTTAAAAAAAATTCACAACCACAAAGACAATGATTTACGTGGTTCGGCCAAGATGTCTACTTCCACAAACGAGGGTGATTTAGTTCCACTATGAAGAAGAAAAGAAATTACAATAGCTCTCATCACTTCTCTCCTTACACTCAAGAACTCGATCTCTATCACAAAGATAGACAAAAAATATCTCAAATTTTTTTGTTGAACTTATTCAACAACTTTAGCTCTCTTGTGTTAAACTTATTCAACAACTTGAGCACAAATGAGATGTCTTGTGTTGAACTTATTCAACAACTTACATTGAGTACTCTTGGAGGTGTCTTTTGTGAAGAACCTTTAGACCCCTTTATATACCATAAAAATTTTATCCTATGTAGGCTTAAAATCCAATCTTACGTAGGATTATATATTGGAAATCCAATCCTATGTAGACTTACATATATTAGAAATCCAATCCTTGTAGGATTATCATATATATGGTCAAATCCAATCTTATATAGGATTACCATTTATATGCTCAAAAAGGTCATGGGCCTATTTTTGGACACTTTCCTTCATATTGTGTTTGTGGGACACAACGAAAATAAACCCAAAAAACTTAGAAAAAATTCACAACCACAAAGATAATGATTTACGTGGTTCGGCCAAGATGCCTACTTCCACAAACGAGGGTGATTTAGTTCCACTATGAAGAAGAAAAGTAATTACAATAGCTCTCAACACTTCTCTCCTTACACTCAAGAACTCGATCTCTATCACAAAGATAGACAAAAAATCTCTCAAATTTTTGTGTTGAACTTATTCAACAACTTTAGCTCTCTTGTGTTGAACTTATTCAACAACTTGAGCACAAATGAGATGTCGTGTGTTGAACTTATTCAAAAACTTACATTGAGTACTCTTGGAGGTGTCTTTTATGGAGAACCTTTAGATCCCTTTATATACCATAGAAATTCTATCCTATGTAGGCTTAAAATCCAATCTTATGTTGGATTATATATTGGAAATCCAATCCTATGTAGACTTACATATATTAAAAATCCAATCCTTGTAGGATTACCATAAATATGGTCAAATCCAATCTTGTATAGGATTACCATATATATGGTCAAAAAAGATCATTGACCTATTTTTGGACACTTTCCTTCATATCTCCACCTCGGCAAGGTTTTGCCACAAAACCGAACCGATACACTTCTCCACCGTATAGCTTCGCCATATCAACTACTCGTCAATCCCGTCTCTAAGGGCTCTCAAGCAAAACTTCTCCACCTGGCTCTGGAGAAGCTTCCTTCTTCTTGTACACTCTCTTGCATCCTATAACTCGCTTGCCTTTGGACAATGGAACCAAATCCCATGTACAGTTCTTATTGAGAGACTCAATCTATTCCTGCATAGCCATCATCCAGTTCTCGCTGCTAGTATCTTTGACAGCCTGTCTGAATATAATAGGCTCTTCATCCTCCACTGATAGTGCATATGCCACCACATTTAACTATCCATAGTGCTTTACCGGTTTCTCAAATTCATACATGTGTACTGGCTTGACCGATCTCCTTGGCCTAGTGGTGGCCAAGGAATCTTGTTGATGATGCTGCGCTTCTTCTAGTTGTTGCGCTTGCGGGGCTTGATGAACATCTTCAGAAACCTCCACCTCATCTGATGTAACCTCAGACAACTCAATCTCAACGTTTTGAGATTTGCTGGATACACCACCATCTTGATCAGATTCATTCTTCTTGCTTGAACTGAAGGTCACCATGTACTGCTTGCTATAAACGCAATGCTCACAGAAATTTATACTTGGTTTCTTCAAGTTCTTCAGTAACCCTTGCTTGCTCAGTAAGGACAGGTCTTTCTCGTTCATATGCCCAAGCCGCATATGCCAAAGACGCGTGCTATCAGACAAATCAGATGTACTGACTGCTAAAGTCCCAGTCACAGTGCTTCCTAATAAGATATAAATGTTACTCTGTCGGTGACCTTTCATCACCACTAAAGAACCATGAACAACCCGCAAGACTCCACACTCGGCGACGAACTTGTTACCATTCGAGTCAAGCGTACCAAAAAAATAAGATTTTTTTTGAGGTCAGAAACATGTCTGACATCGGTCAGAGTTCGCACAATTCCATCATACATTTTTACCTTGATAGACCCAATTCCAACAGCTCGACATGCGTTGTTGTTGTCCATCAACACAGAACCGCCATCTGTCGCCTTGTAAGAAGAAAACCACTCCCTCTTTGGACACATATGGTACGAGTATCCGGAATCGAGAATCCAACGGTCACTCATGTTGTCATGTGCCACCGAAAAATAGACCCCATCACTGTCAGCTTCTGAAGCACAGTTTGCTTCATCACCTTCTCTGACTGTCTTATTCTCCTTCTTCTTGTTCTTCTTCTTTGGATGAGGACACTTATTTGCATAATGTCCTTTCTCATTGCAGTTGAAGCACTTCACTTTCTTAATAGGTGTCTTGGACTTGGATCTTAACCTTCTGCTAAAAGATGTTTTATCGTTTGTCCTTCCTCTTACCGTCAAATCTTGGGCTTGGCCTCCAACATTTTCGCCATTAGATGCCAACCTCCGTACCTCATTAGACAATAAGGCACTCGTAGCTTCTTCTACGGAAATTGAGTCCTTCCCGTACAATAACGTTTGAATAAGATTCTCATAAGAATCAGGCAAAGAAAATAATAGGATTAGCGCCAACCGATCATCTTCTTTATGTATGTCAACATCCTTCAAGTCGAAAATAATTCGATTGAATTTTGAAATATGATCCCGAATTGACGTACCTTCCTCCATCACTAGTCTGTAGAGCGACTTTAACCTATAAAGTCGGTTGGTGAGATTCTTCGTCATGTAGAGTGATTCCAACTTCAACCAGAGCCTAGCGACGGTGGTTTCGTCCTTCATAGAATACACGACATCCCTTTTCAAACACAGATGAATAGCGGCACATGCTTCGAGATCCATGTCGTCCCAATCATCATCGGTCATGTCAGCGGGCTTCTTGGATTTTTCTCGTAAAGCCTTGTGAAGCTTTTGAGATATGAGAACGTCATTCATCTGACTTTTTCAAAAGTCAAAATTATTTTTCCTATTGAACTTCTCAATTTCATACTTTTCGATCCTGCTTGACGGAGCCATATCAAGAATCTACCCAATTAATCTTCTCTAAGAACTTTGTCGGACACCTTGCTAGACTCCAAGGCTCTGATACCAATTTGTTGTGGCACAGCAAAAATAAACCCAAGAAACTTAGAAAAAATTCACAACCACAAAGACAATGATTTACGTGGTTCGGCCAATATGCATACTTCCACAAACAAGGGTGATTTAGTTCCACTATGAAGAAGAAAATGAATTATAATATATCTCAACACTTCTCTTCTTACACTCAAGAACTCGATCTCTATCACAAAGATAGACAAAAAAAATCTTTGTGTTGAACTTATTCAACAACTTTAGCTCTCTTGTGTTGAACTTATTCAACAACTTGAGCACAAATGAGATGTCTTGTGCTGAACTTATTCAACAACTTACATTGAGTACTCTTGGAGGTGTCTTTTGTGGAGAACCTTTAGTCCCCTTTATATACCATAGAAATTCTATACTATGTAGGCTTAAAATCCAATCTTATGTAGGATTATATATTGAAAATTCAATCATATGTAGACTTATATATATTAGAAATCCAATCCTTGTAGGATTACCATATATATGGTCAAAAAAGGTCATTGACCTATTTTTGGACACTTTTCTTCATTAACCATGCTAAAACTCAGAACTTGTATATCCAAATATTTTCAATCTATTGAGTACATTCAAAATATGGTACGTTGATGTTTTTCCAACCGGATGAATAAATTATGATTTTGTCTCATCTTTTTTATATAGCAGAAAAATATCTTTATTATGGATTAAGACAAATAAATTCAAGATGGTCCTTGCTTGATATAGTTGGAGTAACAAAGTCCGAACACAACCGTTTGTTCGAGTTTTGGGCTCTCACTAAGGAGAACGTTGGATTATGGTTTTGTAATCGATGGAGAGCTAGCGTTGATGAAAGCTATACAAGTTGTCTTTCCAACAAGTACGCATGTTTTTTGTGTTTGGCACTTTGGCACATTGTAAAGAACTTCTTGGCCAAATGCAAACCATACTTTCAAAGGAAAAAAAAAGTGGATAAATAATGTTAAGCATACTACAACAATTAGCAACACACTTTTGGCACACATGTACTCACTGTCAAAACTTCTGAAATTCTGGAAGTTCAAAAAATATTCAGGACTGTCAAAATTTTGACAGTTATAAAAAAATATGATTGTACAAAATTAAATTAGAACTCCCAAAATTTTGACAATCATAAAATAGACTACAATTTTTTTTGGCGGTTCCAGATACATACAGGACTGTCAAAAATATGTTACCCTATGTAACTTTTGTGGTGCCCTTAACATTTGTTATTTTTTATATAGATGGACTAAACTAATTCTCTCTCTCATCTCAGTCTCACGAGGCATGGAAAGAATTTGAAGTTGTTTCCAAAGATAAAGTTTGTTTACATTAATTGAATCATAAATGAGTAATGGTGGTTCCCTAAAAATCTACGAGTTCAACTCAAATAGAATTTTGTGATTTTTTCTACTTAGACCCTTGACTTTTTAGGAACTTGCAATCCAGAAATGAGACGCATGTATCCAACGGTTTGTCATCTAAAAGTTTGAAAAAAAATAGGAACTCGTGAGATTCTCTAGGATTTTTTGAAAATTCTATAACTCACTAAAACGCTCTTTGAAGTAGAACCAAATCCCAACTACTCAATATCCTTATTTATTTCTTTAAAAAAAAAAACTGATTAAGATTTTATTGTTCCAAGCGTTGAGCTTAATAGATAAGAATAGGATGATCTAAGATATATGCTTATAAATCACATATAAAAGAATAATATTATGGATTATATGCTTAGTTTAAAAATATATTAAGAAGAAATAAAAAAAATCTCAATTCTAAGTTTGTTAATATATCCATCTTGAACCCTTCTAATTCTAACCTACCCCTCCTAAGCCCTCTTTTCTTCTATCTAGCATTCTCCAATTCTTGCGATGTCTATAGGAGCCAAAGGTCCCTCTCTTTCCTTTATCACTATTGAATTTTATTTTATTTTCATTATAGAATTTATGATTTTCACACATATCGGAGTCAAAGGTCCTTGATTTTTGTTTTGTTTACTACATTTATCATTTGAAGTTTGAAAAGAACTTTTAATAGACTTTTTTGATGAATTACTTTAATGAAAAATTATCAAAAAAATACTAGGATTGTTTTTGTTGTCGGAAGATCAACCCAATATCATCTGAGTTCGACTACACGAACTCAAATAAGAACTCAAAGTAAAAAACTTGCGATATGGATGTGGCACATTGTTTTCTCTAGAACTTTTTATATCATTTTAGTTGGTCAAAGCCTTATGGTTTCAGTGATCAACATGTTAAGACATAGCGCAACGTAACTTAGGAACTCGTGAGTTCTTAATTTTTAAGATTCGGCCATTAACGACCATTGGACTACATGTATTTTATCTCTTGATTTTTTTTGGGATAAAATATGTACACGTTAAATGTTAGTGAAATCCATGTGTCATCCATATTGTAAGTTATTATTTTTAATTCTTTTTTGAGTTTCTGTGCAGTGTTAAAAAATAATATCGATCCAAACAGAGTAAATAAACATAATTAATCTTCTTAATTAATTTATATAGATAAGAGTAAATTATTCGAAAATAAAATAAATAAAATATAGTTTGCATTGACATTTATATTTGTTGTAACATCCATTTCTGCAACGCTCTCGGTGGAATAACTTTTCAAAATGTCCATTTGAGGTCTAAAAAGGATCACATGTTTGAGAAAATACTCACAAAATGAAAGTCATCGAGACAAAGTATATATGCCCAAGATGAAATTTCACAGCAAAAAGTGTACATAAACGATTGCAAAAGAGCTTCAATCGTGATCAAGATCATGAGTCATTTTTATTTTTATTTTGCAATTTTCGGACGTAACGTACGAAATTTTTTCGTACGATGCGTTACATGTTATTTGGACCAACTGTCCTCAATTTTTACACCTACATGCACCTTCCCACTGTTCGACTCCGATCTCCTTGTTGACCACAAGAGTCAGCTTAGTTCGGTAAGGTCAAGAGTCATTACCTCACTTAATTAACTCTCTTTTTTGGCACTTACGTCATTTGTCAGTTAAGTAGTTGAAAACCACTAAAAATCCCCTCTGCAATAAAATAAAATATGTAACCATTGTTGTAAGGCAAAAGCTCAAACACACGGAGACGAAGCTTTCTCGTATATTATCAACCACACAAGTGCATCTTACAAGCTATTCCAACCTCTCTTTATATAGGGAGAGAGGTTGGGGGTTATGAAGAAACGAAAGGCCAAAGGTCTTGTATGTTACAATGAGATGAAATGAAGGGCCATATGAGTTACAACACTCCCCCTTGGCTCTCCAGAAATTCTGCTTGTAAGCATCTCTGAGTTTCTTCGTCTGTCTGTAGCTTGCATCTTCAAGTTTGACTATCTACTTGTGTCTCGTCAAAACCTTGCCAAAGAAAACACAGTGGGAAAAAAAACTTTGGTCGAAGGACAAAAGAGTACACACAGGTCAGTGTGATGGGGGTAAACTAACCATTGCAAAGGTGCCTCGTCAAAACCTTGTCAGGGAAAACCCAGTGGAAAAAACCGCTGATCGAAGGACAAAAGAGTACACGATGGTTTAGAAGTATACAACTGGATACTCCCCCTGATTATAATAATCCTTAGTGAATAAGAGATTTGAACTGTGTCTCGTTAAAAACCTTGCCAAAGAAAACCCAGTGGGAAAAACTTTGGTCGAAGGGAAAAAAGAGTACACAAGCATACATCAGGATGCTTCCCTTTTCACTCGCACTCGACAGGGTGCGGGATATACGCACAACAGGGCGTTTGGAGGCGCTCGTTGGGGCGCTCCCCCTCACATGCACACAACAGGGTGCAGAAAACATGTTTCATTTAGGCTAGCTCTGAAAGCTTCCTAAGTCCAATCGCTCTGACATGTTTCTGGAACGAGTGTTTTGGCAGTGACTTGGTGAACAAGTCTGCACGGTTATTCTCCGATCCAATGTGTTGCACTTCAATCTTCTGAAGCGCTTGTTGTTCATGTGTAAAGAACAACTTGGGCGATATGTGCTTGGTAGCATCCCCTTTGATGTAACCATGTTTCGCTTGATCAATAACATCGGTATTGTCCTCATAGACGACAACAGGTTCATCTGGGTCATATGGAAGATCACATGTACTTCGAATATGGCCAATAACAGCTCGAAGCCATACACACTCTCTAGTCGTCTCATAGAGCGCGAGTAGCTCAGAGTGGTTCGTTGAAGTAGCCACTAAGGTCTGTTTACGAGACCTCCAAGAAATTGTCGTGTTCCCAATAGTAAAGACATAACCAGATTGGGAACGCCCCTTGTGCGGATCAGATAAGTATCCCGCATCGGCGTAGCCAACAAGGGTCGCGTTGCTTCGAGTGCCAAGAGCGTTGGACTCACTCAAAACCGCGTAGGGATAGAACAAGCCCAAGTCCGTAGTACCCTTAAGGTAGCGGAAAATATCTTTTATGCCATTCCAATGGCGGCGTGTTGGCGCGATGCTGTGTCGAGCTAGACAATTCACAGCAAACGAGATGTCCGTTCTAGTACATTGGGCCAAGTACAATAAAGCGCCTATTGCACCCAGATAAGAGCACTCAGGACTCGATATCTCTTCGTCGTCCTCCTTTGGACGGAATGGGGCCTTAGTAATGTCTAGAGAGCGGACGATCATGGGAGTAGCGGACGGCTTAACATCAAAATGACTAAAGCATCTCAACACCTTTTGGGTGTAATTCGCTTGATGGACAAGAATTCCATCTTTACGGTGCTCGATCTGCAGGCCGAGGCAAAACCGTGTCTTCCCAAGATCCTTCATCTCGAATTTCCTCTTCAGGATATCAGCAGTTTCTGACAAGTCTTTTTCGGTTCCTATGAGATTCATGTCATCTACATAGACCGCGATGATAGCGTATCCTGAAGTGGATTTCTTTATGAACACGCATGGGCAAAGTTCGTTATTAACATATCACAAACCGATCAAGTATTCGCTTAGGCGGTTATACCACATTCGTCCGGATTGTTTCAATCCATATAACGAACGCCTCAGTCTAATCGAGAACGCGTTTCGTGGTCGGGAACTACTTGATTCAGGCATCTTTAGTCCTTCAGGGACTCTCATGTATATTTCTGTGTCCAGATCCCCGTAGAGATAGGCTGTGACCACATCCATGAGCTGCATATTCAGTTTTTCGAAAACTACTAAACTGATTAAGTAGCGGAACGTTATGACGTCCATTACGGGAGAATACGTCTCCTCGTAATCAATTCCAGGGCGTTGTGAGAAGCCTTGCGCCATAAGGCGAGTCTTGTATCGCACAATCTCATTTCTCTCATTACGCTTCCTTAGGAAAACCTATTTGTGACCAACTGGTTTAACATGGGTTGGTGTTGGAGCAACAGGTCCAAATACGTTTCTTTTCGCTAAGGAGTCTAGTTCAGCCTGGATTGCTTGTTTCCATTGTGACCAGTCCGTTCGTCGTTGACACTCGGCAACACTACGAGGTTCCATGTCATCATTGTTCATAATGTCAGTGGCCACTGAGTATATGAACACATCATCGATGACAGTTTCGTTTTGCTTCAAAATATCGTCTAAGCTAGCATACTGGACGGATATTTTGAGGTTATCGACATGATTAGGAATAGGCGTTTCATCTGGAACGCGCTCTTCTAATACATTACCGTGATCCTTAATGATCTCATGTGGCAAAACGCTTTTAACAAGATTTCTCTGCTTCCGGGGCAGAACATCTTTGGAACCAACCGGTCTTCCCTTCTTCTTGGAAATAGCGGCGGACTGGACGGCCGATGGCAGCGTCCTTTGCTCGGCGGGTTAGACCGGAGCAACATGTTTCACAGGAACATGACGTCTCTCAGGGACGTCTATCCTTGCAGGCACATTTACAGCAGGTATAATTGATCTCGTGACTTTTGCTAGGTCGCTAAATGCGTCTGGCATTTGATTTGCAATATCTTGCAGACCTAGAATCCTCTGCACTTCCTTATCACTATGTACAGAGGGGGAATCATGATGAGCAACAGCGGGCACATGCCACTCTAATTCACGTCGTTTCTCATCAACGTTAGCGTGTATTTCTCCCCCTAATGACGGGAAGATTGCCTCATCAAAGTCACAATCCGCGTGTCTCGCGGTAAAGAGATCGCCTGTCAAGGGCTCTAAATAGCGAATGATGGACGGGGAGTTATAACCGACATATATTCCCCGTCGCTTCTGAGGTCCAAATTTTGAACGCCTTATCGGCTTAATTGGAACATTGACTAGGCACCCAAACACGCGTAAATGTGAGATGTCAGGCTCACATCCAGTAACCAGCTGGTACGCGAAAAGTGGTTGGATGGCGATGGGCCTCAGACGGACCTAATTTGCAGCGTGCAAAATTGCATAACCCCATACAGATAGTGGGAGTTTGGTGCGCATAACCAAGGTCCGCGCTATCACTTGCAGTCGCTTTATAAAAGCTTCTGCTAGGCCATTTTGGGTATGAACATACGCAACAGGATGTTCAAGATTTATTCCCAAAGTTATGCAATAATCATCGAAAGTCTTCGATGTAAACTCCGTGGCATTATCAAGTCTAATAGACTTTATCGGATAATCCGGATGATGAGCCCTTAACTTAATGATCTAGGCGAGGAGTTTAGGAAACGCTGCATTTCGGGTGGACAACAACACTACGTATGACCATCTAGTCGATGCATCAACCAAAACCATGAAGTATTTAAATGGTCCGCATGTTGGTTGGATTGGTCCACAAATATCTCCATGAATTCTCTCAAGGAATTGGAAAACCAATCTCGTAGGTTTCACATGGAGTGGCTTGAGATTCGTCTTCCCAATCGAGCAAGCTTGGCATAGGCTTTTTGGATTTATAACGAAATTCTTTCCTCCAAGAGGATGCCCATGCGATGCATTCATAGTGCGAAGCATCGTATTTTGACCCGGATGACCCAGCCGGTCATGCCATAGCATAAAAGTCCTCTCATCAACTGGCGCTCGGCGAATGATGAGATTACTCTCGATGTGTTGTATCGTAGTGAGATACAAACCACTTGAAAGACATTTCAACTTCTCCAAGATACGCTTTTGGCCGTACTGAGTGGAGGTGATGAAAAGATACTCGAAGCCATGTTCTCGAGCAGTTTCAACATGAAATCCGTTTTCTCGAATATCTTTAAAACTCAGTAAGGTACGACTGGACCTTGGAGAATATAAGGCCTCTGATACTTCAACGGGAGTATCATTGGACAACGAAAAACGGGCTTTGCCAAAACTTTGAACAAGGGTTGAGGGTCCCGAAATTGTTGTCACTGAGGTTACTTTAGGCGTATAGGAGATAAAGTATGATTTATCTCTCAAGATAGTGTGAGTCGTTCTACTATCAACCAGACAATCCACTGCCCCGTGGTCCATGCCTATAAGTAAAAAAAAATTAAAGTTTGTCACACGTTTGAGAAAAGTGCTCGAAATAGAACTTTAATTTATCGAGAAAACAGAAAATACAAACCACCAAAAGTTTCATGACTTAAATCAAATATAGAGAGAAAATGGAGATTCATTCTTCCATTTCTGCTACAAAATCGGGGGTCTCAAGATTTAGATTTTTGCACTCGTTGACCAGATTTGCTTCGGTCCGGCGCCCCTTGTGATAGTTATTAACTTCTTGGGGGGTCGCCCTGCAAGTCCGTTGCATATGACCATAAGCACCACATTTGTAGCAGAGAGTAGGCGCTTGGCCTTCCACTCTCGCTTTGGGACGACTGGCCCGTTGGTTCTTACCATGAGACTGCCTAGGAGTCAAAGGTCCTTGGTTCTTGTTAGAACCTCGCTTTGGGTGGCGAGACTTAAACTCGCCTCTGTTCCTTGGCTGGGACGACTGGCCCTTGTCTCGTTTCTACCGTGGATTTGGTCCACGGAGAGCGTTTGCATCAGGCATTGGAATTGCCTTTGTTCCAGCAGGACGAGAATTGTTGTTTCTCATTAAAATGAGACTGTTCTTCTCGCCTAGTAAAAGCTGGGTGATGAGCTCGGAAAACTTGGTGAACTTAGACTGACGGTATTGCTTTTGGAGCAAGTTGTCAGTGGAAGGAAATGTGGTGTATGTTTTCTCCAATAGATCACTGTCGGTTAATATCTCACCGCAGTATTGGAGAAGTGATCGAATCCTGCAGACTTCATTGTTGTAATCAGTTACACTCTTGAAGTCTTGGAAGCGCAGGTTCAACCAGTCATGGCGTGCTTCAGGTAGCCATATGGTCTTCTGGTGGTCGAAGCGCTCTTTCAGAGAGTCCCATAGCGTCTTCGGCGAGGAGATTTCAATGAACTCTGACTTCATGGCGTCAGATAAATGCCTGCGGAATAGAATCATCGCTTTGGCGTTCATTGAGCGAGTGACTTCCACTTCACGCTCTTCCTCGTTATAGATGACGTCCAAGAGGCCCTGCACATCTAGATGGTTCTGGATGTCTTGCGTCCAGTCCAAGTAGTTCTTGCCAGAGACTTCAAGGATGGGAAAATCAATCTTGATCGACATTTTTCTACAACAGGAGAAAAATCTTGATCAGTCAACATATAAAACGACATGTTTATATGGATTTGGTTTGTATAAGCAACAACAAACAATCGTAAATAAAAACAACGGTTTTGAAAAAAATGATTTTTGTTTAAAAATTATCTTATATCGATCGACGGGCCGATATAGAGAGGTCAATAAGTTTCTTGCAAAAATGCATAATTATAAATACAATTTGAGCAAAAAATAATATTCGGTCAACCCCTTTCAGTAGCTCTACGTGAATATGACCAGGCAGAAAAATAAGGGAGGAGGGTCACCAGGGACCTCTTAAGAACCAAGTCCCAAGTTCTTTCTGACATCATACCCAAATAGGTGAGCCTATTCGGAGAGATTTCGTAAATTTTTTTTTTTCAAATGTAAGAATAAATAAGATTTTTCAAGAAATTTACGCTATTTGCGAACTGTGCAAAATAGGTGACAATTTAGTGCGTGCTCAAAATGAGCGTTGCCTTTGAAAAATTATTAACCAAAAAGGTTATTTTTGGGAGGCCCAAATTTGGCGGTGCCAGAATTTGTTTATGTAGCCAAGACAATTTTTCAATTTTCACGCCATTACGCTAAAAAAACGTACAATATAAGTAGGCAACAACACACAAAAGAATTGGTGCCTAAGCAAGCGGCACAAAAAAAAATATCAACTATTTTTTCGACGTCTAATGAAGCGACGCCAAAAAATAGCGAGAAAAAAAATACAATTTTTACTGCCCATCTGTTATAATAATTCATTGAGTAACATAAAAAAATTGCTACTGAGGCGCTCGACAGGGCGCAGATGGCACTGAGGTGCTCGCCGGGGCTCTCCAAATCCATCATTACCAAAAAAAATGTTACCATTTAAATTCTTCGTCAATCATGAAAAAAAATTTATTTTTTCAGAAAAAAACTAACAAATATTTTGTTGGGATAAGTACTATTTAAACAAATTTTTTTTTTCTGAAACTGGCAGTTTTAAAAAATTGCAGAAAAATGTCTTTTACCAAAATATATACAGCAGACTATTTGATAAACCCGCCAAAGTATATTTTGATAAAAAAAAATTTGAACAAAATAAAAAAAATTCTTATGCTGCGGTGAATGAAGTACTGGTTAGATTGATGCCAGTGGAGAAGAAAACTGCAGTTTATAGTTAACTAATGACATAGCAGATAGACAAATATAATTCCAATTCACATATTTGACACTTGAGACGTCTTATCTTGTTGCAGCTATAACATTTACTGATGCCATATAAATTGTCAGTCAATCTGTAAGCTAAAAAAATATCATATGGTTCATATTTTTGTCTATTAGATGGTTTAGATATTCACAAGAATATAACACAGAATGAGATTTATGTACAAGTATACAACATTTAACCATTTATACTTATCTCTCTTCGTTAACCAGCAGAGAACGAACTAGGACTTCCACTCAAACTCTTACCACACAATTTCTGGTAGTTTTTAGCTGTTACTCAGAGTCCCCATTAATAAGTATTGTTGTCTACATATCCATGTGAATGAGAACCAATGGCATCAAAACCAACTATGATGGATATTCGAATAACTCTGGTTAGATTATGCATATATCATGTTATTCAGGAAAGAGAAAAAAAAAGATATTTGTCCAAAAAAAAAAGATCAAATAAATAAGTTAGATGTTCCATTTCCACAGAACTCGACTAGGAGATAGGCAAGGCAATGCTAACTCCTACTAGACATAACAAATTTTTTTTACCTTTCTTACCTTATGGTGGAAGAAAGTGAGAAAACAATCGGTACGTCGGGTCTCCGGCGTTGCACGAGCAACGTGCTGATAACGTGTTGTAAGACAAAAGCTCAAACACACGGAGACGAAGCTTTTTTGTATATTATCAACCACACAAGTGCATCTTACAAGCTATCCCAACCTCTCTTTATATAGGGAGAGAGGTTGGGGGTTATGAAGAAACGAAAGGCCAAAGGTCTTGTATGTTACAAGGAGATGAAATGAAGGGCCATATGAGTTACAACAACCATAAATAAATTTTTTGATTTATATTATTAAAGTTTAGTTTCGGAAATTGTAAATATTCGAATAAACTATTTGCCTACAAAATGTCGGAATTCTATCCTTAAAGATGGAATTTTCTTCTCCGGATAAAATAATTTTGTTGTTATTTTTTCTATACTTTTTTTAACCGTATAAGAACTAAAGCATATGCATCAGTTTGATTACTGGGGAAGATCAGTACAATAAATTCAGTTTAGCATATTGATGCCTGATTAAAATAATTTATCGAGAGGCTATATACTCATTTTGGCTGATATTGCAATAAGACATTCTTTTATTACTTAACAGGACCCATAAAGCCATGTTTGGTTCCCGAAATTATTGTCTTGAATTTTCTTTTTATATTTTTTTATGTATTTAGACGTCAAAGGAGATTTATTTTCTCTTCTAATTTTCTGCAATTATTATAAAAATTTAGTACTAATTTATGACGATATCGTTGGCCTTTCCAAATATTGGAATTTTTTTGATAAAGTTTACAATTTTTCATGCCCATAGCAGGAGCAAAGAATTAATTTACTTAAGTTTTATTCGGAAATATGAATTTAACATGTTAAAGAGATGCATCATTCAAAGTCTATAGCAAATCAGAATCAAAACTTTCGCAGCAGAATCGAACTTTTCAACAAATTAAATGCTCCTGATTTGAACATATTATCTAAAGCATCTTCTATTGTTCAGGAGTCACTAGCATGCAGCAATAATAACAGGACTTTTATCACAGTTATATTTGTCAGCTACATGCATCCCTAACAGTTCATTTTAACTAGGGCTGTAAAACGATTTAAACTGTTCGCATTCGGCTCGTGTTCGTTCGATCCAAGCTCGATTTAAGTTCGTTCATGGACTAATCGATACCGAGTTCGATCATAGGTTGTTCGACTCGATCTTGTTCGCAAACAGGCTCGAGCTCGACTTGGTTTCTCATACTAAGACTTTTTCTATATGTTATGCTTTTTTTAGTATATAGAAATACATTTTGTCTTACAAATTTTACTCATTTTTTATTTTTTATATGATGGTAAATTTATGATGTAAAGAGCATAAGTAATTAAATAAAAAAGTCTTTAAAATTTGAGAGAAACAGTGTGATAGTCTATACAACATGTCCTATAAATACTCACTACTAGGGCTGCAAAACGATTCAAACCGTTCGCATTCGGCTCGGTCCAAGCTCGGCACGAATCAAACCTGTTCGATAGTTAAGTCAAACCAAGCTTCAACACTTTTTGTTCGAGCTCGTTTGTTCGATTTTCAGCCCTAATTTTAACTCAATGTAAAGGCAAGGGCAAACTTCTGTAACTCTGTTACTTTGAAAATGAACTAAATGTGTATTAGTTACCAAATAATAAAAGACAAATCTTAATGGTACTATAACACTACTAGAGGACAATACACTTGTGGCAGATATGTGCATATTTATAATTGCCAAAATTTTTGTAGTCAATTGTTATTTTAGGATTGTCAAAATTTTAGTAGTCCTGATTTTATATGTACTACCAAAATTTTGACAGTCTTGGATATGATTGATAGTTTTGGATATGCAAGGACTGTCAAAATTTTGACAGTATTTTTTTTACTAAATTTTAATAGTCATAAATATGTACAAATTGTCAAAAATACGTTGTCCAAATAATTCTTGTAGTGCCCTTAACATTTACCAAATAAAAGATCTAAGTGTTGCACTGGTTGTTGACAGTATAAACAAATCTTCTTTTATCAGAGGCCACAGTAAAATGATAAAACTGTTGAAGTATTTTCTTATACTCACGGAGTCTTCCTCCTTGAATACTCCCAAATTGGAAAACACTCCAAAGGATTATCTCAATATAATATCATTCTTGGTGTTCAGAGATGCATATGAGGTGGTAGCCCATGTGGTGGGTATCATGTGGAATATTTTCTTAATAGGATTAAGTTTGAACTTCTCAAGAAAAGCATTTATGCTTTTTTTGTCACACTCTTGGAAAAAAAATTCTTAGGAGCTAAGCCCCAAAGTGACTCAGACTCGAACTTGGGTACAAAGTGGCGCTTTGATGACGCATTTTGCACTTCGCACGTTAGCATCGTTGCATGGCGTTTGTGAGCATTTGTTGCGTCGTGCGCGAAGTCCATGCGCGGGCGACGAGTGGGCTATGCGCGGCTATGCGCGCATGCGCTGCTGCACTGTTGCGCGTAAGCGTGCATGAGTTGTTGCGCTGTTGGACCTATACGCGCATGAACAACTGTTGTACTATATACAGGTCAAGTCATATATACAAGTAAATATGAGGCACCTAGCATCTAATGCAATAAAATCCATGTAACATACCTATCAAGTGTTAACAAGAATACGCATGTAACATGTCATGTGAACCAGCAGTAACCGTACAACAATAATATGACTCTTGAAATATATGTGACATATAAATATTGTAAATCAAATAGGCGAGGTATACTTGCCTGGTGTTCGTCCAAGCATGTTGAGTTGCGATATCAAAGTATAGCCAAGATCTATCCATATGCCATTGAATCATCCTCCACGAATATATCTACCAACCCAAATTACAAACAACTATATATTATACACCAATACGGATACCACAACTAATCTTAACTAGAAAAGTGGGACGGGTCTAAGTCACCTATCATTTATGTCGCCTAAGTCGTTTATTAGTTATACTATCTAAAATTAAGTCACACTAGTTTCTATAATCAATCTTTATCAATTAATATTCTGAATTATAAGTTAAAACAAAATATAAATTATGTCAAAATTTTGGGATTCATGGCACGCAAATTGAACCATTTTGTTGACCAAAAAGTCAACCGATACGAACCTAAAATTTGAGTATATAAACATGTAGATTTCAGCACTGCAAGAATCTAGAATCGACGATTTGCACGATCTCGAATCGTTTGCGAAATATCACAGTTACGATTTTCAGTATACAGTTCTATATATTTCTAGTCATCTAGGATTTGCACGAATTAAACAGGATAGAAAACTAACATAATAAATGTTGGAAATTTTTTATAGTTAAATATCTTTGTATAAGCTTTCCGAAACATCTAACAGATCGTGAAAACGAATTTGGGATCTTTCGAAAACTCGAAAACGGTGAACTAGATTTATATTTCGACCAATTGACACACAAATAACTCTACAGAATATGGTTATGAGTCATAGGAAAACAAGCTATAGTTTTGGAAACCTTACCTCCATATGGTTCTAACAAAAAAAGGTACAGGATTTTGATGTCGGGGTTGGTCGCAGTAGCTCCGCGAAGTTCGAAGAACTCGAAAATCTCCTCGAGAGCAACTCTCACCTCAAAATAAATTCGACAAAAAGTTTAGAATTTTTAATACATATATATTAGGTTATGTGAACTGACGTTTGATCGTTAGGTTATAAATTAGGTTGGAAGATATTGATGTTAGGTTATGTTTGATTGCTAGTATATTTGGATATGCTCTCTCTTCATTGACCAACTTTGATGCCTTCTTAACAGTGCAAGACTTTAGATTTTTAGACCTGAGACAAACTATAAACGTGGTGCTCTCAAAGACTATATATATATATATATATATATATATATATATATATATATATATATATATATATATATATATATATATATATATATATCGACGCTGATGTAATAGTATTATTAACACAAAATTCAAGATAAAACAATAAATAATATAAAAAATTACACGGAGTAAAAGGTTTGGAGTGAGTCTCCCGGACTTTTGTTCAGAATTGGACTCTTACATATGTAGTATGAATAAAATTTTGTTGCCCGCTAAAATTTTAGGCCTGAGGTAGCCGCCCATGAGCCTACTTGTTATTTTGATGGTTGTCAGTTCACAACTACAAAAGATGGTGCCATCTTAATGTTGGAGTGGGTGGGGTTCCCAACCTATGTGGAGAATACCCCGGAGTGCGACGAGCGCCATCCGTGTGTCGGTGAAGCTCGGGGAGTGCATTGATCCTATTTTGGAACATATATGGTAAGAAAATATATGATTGGATTTCCATATTTACTTTGATCATATATTTATGATTGGATCCTTCATATAGTAGCTTTTCATATAATTGAGCTTCCAATTATGGCAAGTCAATTATGATTGGATTTTTATTAAATATATGATTGATGCATATTAAAAGTTTTCATATATATTGACCTTCCATGTATGGATTACCAAGGGCTTATAAATGGATGATGGATGCAATTTGAAAAATATCTCAAAACATGAGTGCTTTACAATCTTTGAGAGAGAGAGAGAGAGAGAGAGAGAGAGAGAGAGAGAGAGAGAGAGAGGATTAAGGACTATTGTGAAGGGGAGATTGCTTCGAATAATTTTTCGGCATTTCTTGTTCTTTGGAGTCCGCAATCAAAATTTTCTTTTTTCATGTGAGTTGTGGTGATCTGTGTTGGATCGGAAGGAGCTTGTAGATGGTGTATTCTTTTTATTCCAAGTGGAGGTTCTTCATGGTTGGACTTCGATCGTCCCGTAATTTTTTCTCGCAAGGATTTTCCACGTCAAAAATCTTTGTGTCTACGTTTGTGTTTGGCATTTTTGGATTGTGTGCTTTTGCTCGGTTCTCTCGCAGAACTTTCTGGTTTGGGGGAACGATTTCTGCGCTTCGTTCCCAACAGAGTGGTATAAGAGCTTTGGTTCAAAGAAGTGTCAGAAGTTGGCAGTCAAATCAGAAAGTAGAGATGGACGCAAAGTTGGTACGCATGGTGAACCTGAATGGTACCAACTACCATTATTGGCGGAGCCAGATGAAGGATTTGTTGTTCGTCAAGAAGCTGTATCTTCCAGTATTTGCGTCCGAGAAGCCCAGTGACAAATTTGATGAGGACTGGAACTTCGAGCATATACAGGTGTGTAGGTACATACGGCAGTTCATTAGCGAGAATGTGTACAACCATATTGCCAATATTGAGCACGCGAAGACGCTGTGGAAGAAGCTAGAATCTTTGAACGAAAAAAGACCGGGGTAAACAAACAGTTCCTGATTCGGATGATGATGATGGTCTACGGTACAAAGATGAAGCATCTATTACGGATCATTTGAGTGAGTTCCAGGGCTTAGTGGACCAACTATCATCGATGGGAGTCAAATTCGACGACGAGGTTCAGGGACTTTGGTTGTTATGTACATTGCCAGACTCGTGGGAGACCATACGAGTATCTATGATCGCTTCTGCTCCGAAAGGCGTAGTCAGTCTGGAGTTTGCCAAGAGTGGGGTACTGAATAAAGAGATACGGAGACGTTCGCAGGACACTTTATCCACATCCTACCACTCAGAGGTGCTAGCTTCAGAGAGCTGCGGAAGGGGCAAAAGCAGGGGTCCAGATGGTGGCAGAAATAAGAGCAGGGGCAAGTCTAAGGATCGATACGAGGACTCGGAGTGTTACCATTGTGGCAAGAAGTGCCACATCAAGCAGAACAGTTTCTCTTAGAAGAGAGAGAAGAAGGGCAACAAGGGGAATCAAAGTGAGAACACTACAGCGATGGCGTCAGCACATGAAGGCGATATGATCATCGTAGGTGATGAGGTTGTCATGAACCACTCCTGCAATGACAATTCCTGGCTGGTGGACTTAGGTACTTTAGCGCACATATGTCACAACAGGGCACTATTTGCCACTTACACAATAGACGATTGTGGGATGTTAAAGATGGGCAACGGAGATGTGCCAAAGGCGGTTGCTATTGGAGATGTGCATTTGAGGATGAAGACGGGTGCAGTTCTTGTTCTCAAAGATATCCGTCATGTTCCTGATATCTGTTTCAACCTGGTGTCGGTTGGAAGGTTAGATGACGAGGGTTTCTTCAATCTCTTCGAGAATAGTTAGTGGAAGCTTTCTAGAGTTCGATGGTGATTGCTAAAGGAAGCAAGAATTCCAGAATCTACTACATGGAGGGGAGCACACAGGGGGCACATGAGGTGAACGCAGTCAGTGATACATCTACCGAGTTATAGCACAGGCAGTTCGGCCATATCAGCGAGAAGGAGATGAGCTACTTCGTGAACATGAAGGTGATTCCAGGGCTAAAGTTTACAAAATTAGGGAGATGCACGCACTGTTTGGCGGGAAAGCAAAATAGGATGTCTTTCCAAAGTCACCCAAGTTCAAGGAAGCCGGCGTTGCTCGAGTTGATTCACTCGGATGTCTGCGGTCCTATGAAGGTAAAATCCATTGGTGGTGCTTCTTATTTTATGAAGTTTATTGATGATTGTTCCATGAAGGTTTGTGTCTATGACTTAAAGACCAAATATCAAGTGATGTCCACTTTTAAAGAGTTTCAGGCCTTTGTTGAAAGAGAGACGGGTAAGAAGCTGCTATGTGTTCAGTCCGAAATGGCGGAGAGTACATCGGTGCCTTTGATGCATATTGCAGAGAGCAAGGGATACAACACCAGAAGACTCCACTTGAGACACCTCAGCTCAACAGTGTAGCAGAGCGAATGAACAGGATACTGATGGAGAGGGTACGGTGTTTGCTGTCAGAAGCAAACTTGTCGAGTAGCTATTGGGGTGAGACACTTTACATAGCTGCTTATGTTATTAATTTATTTCGTAATGCTCCATTGCAGGGTGATGTGCCTGATAAAGTATGGTACAACAAAGATCCGTCATACAACCACCTGTGAGTGTTTGGTTGTAAGGCCTTCGTGCATGTACCGAAGGATGAGAGATCCAAACTTGAGCCGAAGACAAGGCGATGCGTCTTTGTTGGCTATAGTCGGGATGAGTTTGGCTATAGACTCTACGACCCCGTAAAAAGAAAGCTCTACAGAAGCAGGGACGTGATATTTGTCGAGGATCAGACCATGACCAATACTCAGGATTCCGAAATGCCTTCTGAGGTTGAAGAATTGTCTGAGTTAGAGACATTTTGCTTTGAGCAGTTTCCAGAGGACATCGTAGATGATCCAGTTATGGGGGAGCCAGTACATAGGGTTGCTCCCAACTTTGATCATTAGACTACTGATGATGGTCAAGGTAACCCTCAAGAGGATGAGCATGTCAGAGAGGTAGTTCCTGAAGGGGAGAAGGTTGTTAATATACAGCTAGCACCAGTAGTTCCGTTGGAGAGGAGCGACAGAGAGCGTCGACCATCTACGAAATACTCATCGGGTGAGTATGTGCTATTGACTGACGGAGAAGAGACCGAAAGTTTCATAGAGGCTATGGACGATGAACATAGGCAGGAGTGTATGGAGGCTATGCAAGAGGAGATGAGTTTCTTACAAGCCAACACCACTTATGATCTGATGCGGTTGCCAAAGGGTAAGAAGGCTTTAAAAAATTGATAGGTGTTCAGAGTGAAGCAAACAAATGATTCTACTCGCCCTCGATACAAAGTGAGGCTGGTAGTTAAAGGCTACGGTCAGCGGAAGGGCATAGATTATGATGAGATATTTTTGTCAGTCGTCAAGCAGTCATCTATTCGGGTGGTGCTAGCATTGACAGCCAGTTTTGAATTGGAGGTCGAGCAGATGGACGTGAATACGACATTCCTCTATGGTGATCTTGAGAAGGAGTTGTACATAGAGTAGCCAAAGAGATTCTATAAGAAAGACAAGTCACACTTGGTTTGTCGGTTGAGAAAGAGCTTGTATGGTCTGAAGCAGGCTCCGAGGCAGTGGTACAGAAAGTTCGAGTCGTTTATAGCGAAGCATGGTTATGCACGGACGACGTCGGATTACTGTGTATTCGTTAGGTACTTTGTCGAGGATGATTTTATCATTTTACTACTCTATATTGATGATATGCTACTGGTGGGTCAAAATGCCACTAGGATAGCAGAGTTGAAGCACCAACTGGGCGCAGCCTTCGCTATAAAGGATTTGGGCGCAACGAAGACTATTCTTGGGATGGAGATCAATCGAGAGAGAGAGAGAGAGAGAGAGAGAGAGTCCAAGTTGCTACACTTATGTCACCCTCGGTTTTTGTTATACGTATTTTGGTATGCGTGTACGTACCCCAGACCCGTATTTCGTCTTGTCCTGGCTGGCTAGTCATGGGTTTCTTGTATTGGCATGGGTTAGTTGGCATTTCATGGCTCGTGTGGTTTATTCTGGCTGGGGCATGCATCGGGTTCGGTTGGGTTCGATCTGGTTGGGTTTGGTTTGGGCTAGTATGCAAACCCCTACCTACCACCATCCCCCATTTATTAATCCAATAACCCTTCTCTCTCCTTATTCATTTCCCATTACTACTCTTCTTCTTTATTTCTCCACCGACCTCCTACAGTAGGCAAGTACAACTTGCGTCATGGAGGAACTCAATTTTTGTTGTTCCATTGCCTTCCTCACGAGATTCTAAGACACTTTAGTACTTAGAATTTTAAATTTCCATGGTTCATTTCATGTAGATCTAAGTTTTAGTATTTTGATCTTCATGGTTTTGATCTACTAAACTTGGTTGTTTCCGGAAATGGAGAGTTCCATATAGTAGGAATTTTGATTTTACGCAAGTTTGGCTTTTGTATGGCTGGATTTCACCAAGTCTTGGCCGAGATGGGGTTCTTGAGTCTCCATGGCTGCAAGTCTCGGAAGAAGATGAGCCTTTACGCACACGTTCATACGTGCCCGTGTAGTGACTTTCCTTTACGCCCACATTTTTACGTGCCAGCGTAGCATCTCCTTCTTTACGCACACGTTTTCATGTGCCCGCGTAGTGTCCCCTTTTTGTGCACACGCCTTGTGTACCCGCGTAACCCGATTCTATGTCGAGCTCATTCGAGCTCTACGCAAGGGCTACTCCCGCTCGCGTAGAGTCTCGCGCGCGTAGAGCCTCGTATAGAGTCTCACGTGTATAGAGCCTCGCGTGCTTAGAGTTCCGTCCAAGTGCTCGCGCGCGTAGTGTTCCTTTCGCGTAGAGTGCCTGCTCGCGTAGGGTGCTTGCTCGCGTAGAGGGGTCCTTCCTTGGTCTTGCTCACGTAAAGCCATTTTTATGCTCGGGGCCCCCTAGCCTAGCGTAGTTTCTCTCGCGTAGAGGCTTTGAGCCCCCATGCATACCCGTAGGCCTTTTGCTTGTACCCTCTTGTCACGAACTTGATAACCTTGACTTGATTGACACGATTGGACTGATAATTGTACATGGCATGGTATGACAAGTATTGACATGACATGGCATGACATGACAAGACATAACAAGCAAGCATGATTGGAACTGTTGAATGCGGTTGCGACGGCTAGCATGACATGACAAGAATGAATGGCCTGGACACCGTGGACGATTGTGTTTGTACCAATGAACCAGTACTGTCTTGCATCATGTCTAGGACAGGGACCCCTGAGTACCACGGTCAGGGATGCCTACTTAAACTGACTAAGGCTAATAAATAGAATAATCCAGTAGTCATGAAGAGATTTTTCTAACTACAGGCAATCCCGTTATCTGGGCGCCCCATCATGGGATCTGTAGCCTGCCGTCGAGTAGGGCACATTTCTAGCACACTGTCATGTGTTGCACCCTTCAAGCTACTTAAGGGTACATGTATTTTTTGGATGATGTACCCACATGAATTCAACCCCTAATTTGCGTCCGAATAGCTTGGATGGTCTGCAGGGCTTGTAGCTGTGGAACAATCTCATTGTATCTTGCTAGTAACTAGGTCTGTGATAACCCTAGTTAGTTAAAGTATCAAGCCATACTCATTGCTTGGCCGTGACTGATTGAATAGAGTCTAACCCAGTCTAGTCTTGTCCGGATCCTGTACAAGATTGTTACATGACCTGATTGCTTATGCTTTTATCTTATCGATAAATGGTAGAAAACCAAGTTTTGTTCAGTAGAAGGGTTACAACCCCGGTCCTTGTTTGGTTTAAGGGTTGTAACTTGGTTATCTAAATAGTTCTATGGTTATCTTATCGTATATCATCATAATTTTCCATATTTTCAGTCTTTATTATATAATTATGTTTTGTGCTAATTGCTGGTTTTAGTTCTTAAGTGAAGCCTCCTTTGTGGCACTTGTTCTTTCTGGGATCTGACCCAGCTGGTTTTGTATGGACAGATACCGGAGCAGCTCCAGAGGATCTTCCTACCTTCCAGCCAGATGGTGACCACCAGGCGTAACCCTGGCAACGAGTAGGTTTTATTTGGCTCTCCCACTCCATTGTAAAATTATTCTTTTGAGGAGTTTAACCGCCGAGCAAGTGTTAGCTCGTTTACAACTTTACTTACTGTCTGCCAACGGACTGTAACATGATTGACAAATTTTAGGATTGATCATGTATGACTGAAACTCTTGCTAGTCCTCACATTTTGTATGACTAGTTTCATGATCATCCAAATATGTAATATATGGGACGCCTTACTATTGTATATTTGGTGCTCTAACATCTTGTAACATTTACTTACTTGCTTGAGATTGAGACAATAGGCTTATTCATGACCATAAGAGACTGATGGCTTGTAGTTAAACCCTAATGTATCTAGACAGCCGTGACCGTATAGCGAGGTAGATTATACTTCAATATACGTAGCTGGCTGTGTTTGCTCCCGCTCTCCAGTATTCTGGTTCTGGGGCGTGACATGGTTTAAGTGGTGGCCCATGCAGGTCTTGTTAATCAAGATATGTGAGGGTTTACCGAATAGATGTCTCAATCAACACTCGTCCTTGATCTCTGCTCGTATCCTCTAAATTCCTGAAATCTTGACCTGATCACATGCTTATATCTTTGATCTGTCCTGGTCCTTCCTTATTGTTTTCTGTGTCGTCTTCTTCAGCGGCACTGTTCCTGGACCTGCCAATCAGTCGGAAGGAGTTCAACGAGTACTCCCGCAACAAGAGGATCAAGCTCAGCACTCAGGAACAGCTTTCCGAGTCATGCTTTCCGGAGATCTAGAACCTCCAGTACAGCCAGCCCAGCCTGTGAGACAGGATAATGGAGTCTTGGTCGAACTCATCAGGGAGTTGCTTGTATCACAGGATCGTCGAGGTGATGCATTGCACCAGACATTACAAGATGCTTTGAATAGAGGTGGTCATCAAAGTAACAGTACGGCCAACAGCTTCAAGCGCTTGAACCCTTCCTTCTTCGATGGTAGCGAAGATGCTATAGCCGCAGATGCTTGGCTGCAGGATACTGGGGTTATTCTAGAAGCAGCCAGGACCCCAAAAGACGAGAAGGTGGCCGTGGTGCGCTTGCAGTTATTGGATCTAGCCCGCAGCTGGTGTACGGCACAGGCCGTTGGATTAAGGGCACCTATTGCATGGACTGTATTCCGTGAGAGATTCCAGACGAAGTATTTTGATGTTGTAGCTCGGTATGATCTACAGACGAGGTTCACTAACTTGAAGCAGATGGGCAGGACGGTCGATGGATAAGCGACCGAGTTCTCCAGGCTTAGTCGATTTGCTCCCACCTTAGTGGCGACCGAGTTCGACAGAGCTCAGCGGTCCAGCAGGGACTCCACCTGGAGATTTTGCTGGCGGTGGAGCAGTTTGAGAATCAGACTTTCGATGCATTATTGAGAGCAGCTAGGAGGCATGAGTATACCTCCCAGAGGATTATGGATCGGACCGGAAGTCGAAAGCGGTCTCACGGCCAGTTGAACCAGTCTTCAGCACCAGTCCCGGCAGCTAGGGCTTTGACCATTGGAGCTCCGAGGCGGACGACTTCCGTTGCGTCGATTCAGCATTCGACCCCAGCATATCTCCAGCAGCAACAGAAGCAGTCTTCTGCAATGGGTTGCAGTCATTGTGGGAAGTCAGGGCACGTGGTGTCAGAATGTCGCAGAGCACAGGGTTTATGCTTGGTTTGTGGGGCACCAGACCACAGGGTTGGGAACTGCCCGAATAGGGTAAGTTTCTCTTCATCAACCTTTTCTAGTCCCTCGGTTAGGGGCCAGCCGCAGTACCAGTCCAGCAGCAGCAGTACCCATTTTCGAGGCCCTTGCCACCTCAGGCCCAAGTTTTTTATTAGCAGAACCCCCAGCAGTATGCATAAGTCCAAGCTCAGACCCCGAACCGCTAGAGAGGTTTTCAGCAGAGGGGACCAGCACCCAGAGGACACGGTCAAGTGATAGCTTTGACCGTGGAGGAAGAGTTAGCATCAGATAAGGTAGTGTCAGGTACTATTCTCGTCAACTCCTTCCCAGCATCAACGTTATTTGATTTTGGTGCATCGTATTCATTTATGTCTGTACGATTCGCAACACGGATAGGTCTGGAGCCTGAGTCATTATCAGTAAGGCTCAATATACTTACTGGTAACGGACTTGTAGGAGTAGATAGAGTGTTTTCCTCGTGTCGGATCATAGTTAGCGGTAGAGAGTTTCCCGCTAGGTTGATAGAATTCCTGATGGCCGATTATGATGTGGTCCTAGGGATGGATTGGTTGAGGGACCAGTATGCTAGAATAGATTGCCATATCGGCAAGATCATTTTTAGTATTTCTGGTGAGCCAGAGTTTATCTTTTTCTGAGGCGGAATAGAGCTTTCTCCTCCAGCATTTCGGATGGCAGTTGCAGCGGCAGTCCAGTTTCCCAGAATTGTAGAAGAGTTTCTCGATGTTTTCCCTGAAGAGCTCCAAGTATGCTACCAGAGAGAGGGAGATCGAGTTCACCAAAGACTTGATCCCCGGATCAGCACCAGTGTTAGAGAGAGTCTACCGGATGGCACCGTCAGAATTGAAGATTTTGTATAAGATGATTGAGGAACTCAGGACCAAGGGATTCATCCGTGCTAGTGGATCGCCTTGGGGAGCCCCGATGCTTCTTGTGAAAAAGAAGGATGGTACGTCCAGATTATGTGTTGACTGTCGTACCTTGAACTCAGTGACAACAAGAATAGATACCCTCTTCCGATGATAGATGACTTGTTTGATCAACTAAAAGGGCGTCCGTATTTTTGAAGATTGATTTGCGGTCGAGATACCACCAGATCAGAGTCAGAGAGCAGGACAACCCAAAGACGGCATTTAGATCCAGGTATGGGCATTGGGAGTTCCTTGTGATGCCCTTTGGAGCAACCAATGTGCCGGCTATATTCATGGACCTCATGAATCGTATCTTCATGCCTTATTTGGATCAGTTCATGATTGTGTTATAGACGACATCCTGGTCTACGGCAAGAGTGAAGCGGAGCATGAGCAGTATCTCAGGGTCATCCTTCAGATTCTCAGAGAGCACCAGTTGTATGTGAAGTTCAGTAAATGCGAGTTCTGGCTCGATCACATTTCATATTTGGGTCATTTCATCACCAGAGGTGGAGTGGAAGTGGATTCCCAGAAGATCGTGGCTATTGAGACGTGGCCAGTACCCAGTACCATTGCAGAAGTTCGCAGTTTTCTTGGCTTGGCCGGCTACTACCGGCAATTTGTTTCGAACTTTGCACGGATTTCAGCACCTATGACCCAGTTGACCCACAAGGATGTACAGTTTGCTTGGATCGCAGAATGTCAAGAATCTTTTGAGAAGTTGAAGCGAGGCTTGATGACGGCACCCATTCTCACGCTTCCAGATAGGACCGGGGGATTTTTAGTGTATTGTGATACTTCAGGCAGAGGTTTATGATGTGTTTTGATGCAGCATGAGAAGGTAGCTTATACGTCCCGTCAACTTCGTGATCATGAGAGAAATTACCCGACCCACAATTTGGAGCTAGCAGCAGTAGCGTTTGCACTTAAGCTGTGGAGGCATTATTTGTATGGAGATAGGGTAGAGATTTCACCGACCACAAGAGCCTAAAGTATGTGTTTACCCAGAAGGATCTTAACATGCGTCAGAGGAGATGGCTAAAGCTACTTGTTGATTATGACATCATTCTACGATATCATCCTGGGAAGGCCAATGTTGTTGCAGATGCACTGAGCAGAAGAGCCGGAGTTTATTTTCTAAGAGTACAACCAGAGTTGTTAGCAAATCTTCAGAAGATGGGTATAGAAGTTGTCCTTCCTACCAGTGTGGCATTGATGGCCAGTATACAAGTTCAGTCCAGTATAGTTGAGAGGATCAGGTTAGCTCAGTTATTAGATCCTAAGCTTCAGCTGCTTAGGACAGAATGTGTAGCAAGACGAGACCAGAGTTATGTGTCCATAAGGATGGTACACTTCGACATGGGAGGCATCTTTGTGTGCCCAGTGGTAATATCAGACAGGAGATCATGGCAAAAGCTCACAGTTCTCAGTATTCGATTCATTCGGGCGGTACGAAGATGTATTGTGATATCCGACAGCATTTTTGGTGGAATAGTATGAAGAAGGAGATAGCCTGGTTTGTCTCTCGATGTTTAGTTTGCCAACAAGTTAAAGCTGAACATCAGAGACCGGCTGGACTTCTTCAACCTTTGTCGATCCCAGATTGGAAATGGGAGCATATTACTATGGATTTTGTAACGGGATTACCTAGATTCCCAGCTGGAAGAGATGCTATCTGTGTTATAGTCGACAGACTCACCAATGTAGCTCATTTTCTTTCTTTCAGGGTTGGTCAGTCGACAGATCAGCTTGCAGAGATGTACCTCAGGCAGATAGTCAGGTTGCATGGAGTACC
>JANAVB010015600.1:8775106-8782606 GCA_029216955.1 Iris pallida
GGAGGGACGTAGCGCTCCAGGCTCTAGCTTGGATGGGCAGATGGGCCCTGAGCGGGGTATTGGTTCTATTATTTTATCGGATCTTCCTATTATTATTCATAGCCAGTTGGGACAGGGAGTTATAGCGGCTGACTCTGATACTGAAGATCGTAGCTTGGTGGTGTGGGAGGAGGACGGTCACGGTCCTTTATCCGTCCGGGGCTATAACCCATCTCCGGTGATGATATGGTCTCACTGCCCGAGGCTAGACCTTCCACCTCACTCTCCGAGGGACGTGAAGAAGACTGGCAGATGGTTCCATTTAAGAAGGCACTGGTAGATGGAAGTCGATGGCACCTCAGTCGGATTGGCTTCTTCGATCACAGCTTCCCGGGTTAGGCGGGACCCCCAGAGGGTCCATGGTTAAATTCCTTATTTGGAATGTTCGGGGGACGGCGAACAGAGCTACTTTATCCCGTCTCAGGTCTTTGTGTCGGACCAACTCGATTCAGGTTCTTGCCATTATTGAACCCAAGGTGATATCCTCTAAGCTTCTTTCTTATAAACTGAGGTTGGGTTTTGATGATAGCTTTTGCAATATAAGGGCAATATTTGGATTTTCTGTAAGTCGGGTCTTGGGATCACTTGTATTGACTCCTGTGACCAGGCTATCACGGTGCAGCTTTCTCTGAGTTATTTTCGGTTCGGTGCGGTTGTCGGTAGTACATAGTGCTGGGACACGATAGGGGAGGAGTCTGTGGAGGCACCTTCTGGACGTCCAAGCCAGGGACATTGCCTTGCCCTGGGCGGTGGGCGGGGACTTCAATATCATTGCTTCTCCGGATGAAAAATTTGGAGGTCGACCTCCTGACACGAGGGCCATTGCGGACTTCCTCGACTTTCAGTTGGCTGCCGGCTCTCCATGTTGGTTTCAGAGGTAGCATTTACTTGGGTGAACGGGCAGACGGGGCTTGATCGTCAGGGATCTCGTCTTGATAGGCTACTCGCTACAGGTAGTTGGCTGCATGGAGTCCAGGTTTCTTGCGAGCATCTCAATCGGGCAGATTCTGATCATTCTTCTCTTTTGATATCCTGCCAGCAGCTTCTTCCCCTGTGCGTAGAGGCTTCCATTTTCTTGATTTTTGGACTTCTCATCCGAATTTTCTTACGATTGTGGCTCGGGCGTGGAATTCATGCTGGCATTATGATGTGCTGGAGCGGTTGGGTATGCGCTTGAGGACAACGAGGCATGTTCTGGCTGGTTGGAGCAGAGCTACTTTCGGAGACATTTTCCAGGAGGTCCGTCAGGCCGAGGACGCTGCCTTAGCGGCGGAGCAGGATTATGAGCTTCATCCTTCGGAGAGGGGGAGGGCTTCCTGGATGGAGGCCATGGCCAGATTGAAGCAAAAGGTCCAGGTTGAGGAATCTTTCTGGAAACAAAAAGTACGATTGAGATGGGATCTGGAGGGAGATAAGAATACTCGTTTTTCCATGAGTGCACTAGGAGCAGGCAAAGAAAGGCGGGTATTCAGAAAATTATTCGGGCTGATGGATCATAAACTGGGTCTACTGCGGAGGCAGCGATGGAGGCGGCTTATTCTTCTCGAAGCTGTTTAGAGCTGAGCCTATTTCAGATGAGGACGCCTTCTTTGATGTCATCCTTAGCATCATTTCTATGGAGGACAATTCTGATCTTGTTCGCTGTCCTGACAGAGCGGAGTTGTTGGAGATTGTTCGGGGTATGGACCCGGCTAGTGGCGCCGGACCGGATGGCTTTTCTGGGAGATTCTTCTCAGTTGGTTGGGACATTATTGCTGCTGACGTAGAGGAAGCAGTTGGGTCATTTTTCTTGGGTGCACGCCTTCCGGTATCTGTTTCGGATACCTTTTTATTTCTTATTCCTAAAGTCGAGCACCTGAGGAACCTTTCTGATTTCTGCACTATTAGCCTTTGCAATTTCTGTAACAAAATTATTTCCAAGATCATTGCTTGCAGGTTGCGGGAATATCTGCCCAAGATTATTTCTCCTGAGCAAAGTGCTTTTGTTAAGGGGAGAGAGATTGTGGACAATATCATTATTGCTCAGGATATGGTGGCTTCTATGAGGGAACCCAACCATGGTGGAAATGTTGCTATTAAGCTGGACATGCAGAAGGCCTATGACAGAGTCAATTGGCATTTCCTCCTGCGGGTTCTTCGGAGATTTGGTTTTAATGATGTCTTCTGTGATATTATTTATCGTCTCCTGGCGGATACCCGGTATGCGGTTCTTATTAATGGCGCTCCTACTGCTTTTTTCTCGGCGTCTAGAGGGATCCGGCAAGGGGACCCTATTTCCCCGGCTCTCTTCATTATTGCTGCGGAGGTACTATCTCGGAACCTCAAGCTTCTTCAAGACACAAATAGGAGATCTTCATTTCATACTCCGATTGGGGGACCGCGTATCTCGCACTTGGCTTATGCGGATGATGTTCTTATTTTCACTTCGGGGGATATGCTGGATTGCATGCTCTCCAGCAAGTATTGCATAGATATGAGGCTATTTCTGGACAGAAGATTATTATTCCAAATCGGCCTTTTATACTGCGACACCATTGGGGGAGGATCGTGCTCGGACTATTTCTACTCTCTTCGGATTTAGTACCGGCACTTTGCCGTTTTCTTATTTGGGTTGCCCGTTAACATACGGGAGAAGGAATGCGGGGATGTTTAGTTATTTGCTGGATAAAATCCGTTCGAAGCTGACGGGTTGGCAGAACAAGATTCTTTCTCCTGGGGGTAAGTTGGTCCTTATTAAGAATGTACTTTCATCTATCCCTATGTATACATTGGCTGTATGTTGTCCTCCCCGGACCGTTCTCAGGACGATTGAGAGGATGTTTGTGGCTTTCTTCTGGGGTAGCCAGGATGGGGTGGCTAAGAGGAGTTGGCTGGCGTGGAGGTTCGTTTCTCGGACTAAGTCCGAAGGAGGCCTCGGAATCAAGTGCTTGAGGGATATTATGGATGCTTTTTCTATGAAGCTTTGGTGGAAGTTGAGGCATGGGAAGGGCCTTTGGATGGAGCTTCTTAAATCAAAATATTTTTGTAAGCGGCATCCATGTGATGCGTTTATGACTTCCAAGGGCTCTCATATTTAGCGACAAATTTTGCGGGAGAGGAAATTGGCGGAGCCGTATATCTCGTTTAGACTTGGGCGTGGTGAGGGATCAGTGAGGTGCGAAGCTTGGATTCCGGGGGGTCCTCGGTTGGATAGTGTTGCTATTCCATCGGCTGAGGGAGTGACTTCGGGGACCAGGCGCGGAACGGGGAGACGGATTCGGGTGCGGAGTCGTACTCAGGAGAGGGAGTCTGCTTCGACGATTTTACAGCGTTTGGGCACTGGGGAGCTTCGGAGGTCGGCTAGATTGGCTGGGAGAAGGGTGGTTCTTTCCCAACGTACGGTGACTGTTCGAGCTCTTTCGGATAGGGGGAGGAAGATCAGAGATTCTAGGGCGAGGAATTCTGATAATGGTGGTCCGCTTATCCGTTCTTTTTGGACAACCACTGGATGGGATCTGTCTTTGTTTTTGGAGCAGTTCGGAGTAGAGGCAGCGGGACGGCTCAGAGAGGCGAATCTGACTTGTACTTCGGATCCTGATTCATTGGTTTGGGGTGAGCGGAAAGGCTCTTTCACGATGGCTGCGGCTTGGAGATGTTGTCGGATCTCTCACCCTACATCGACACTTTTTTCTAATATATGGGGCAAGTGTATTCCGGCGAAGTGGAGCATTCTGATGTGGCGGGTCTGTCACAACCGGCTTCCTACTGATGACATTATTCAGAAGATTGGCTTCCATCTGGCTTCCAGGTGTCATTGCTGTCAGGTTGGTCATGGGGAGACCCTTCAGCATATATTTTTCCACGGGGACCTTGCTATGTCGGTTTGGTCTGCTTTTCGGGGTTTCTTCAAGGCTCGGATGTATAGTGACTTTCTAGTCTTTCTTCAAAGGTGGTGGCAGGGTCAGGGCAGTCATCATCGGAGATCATTGGCTGGTGCGATCATTTGGGTGCTTTGGAAGAACAGGAACAAGCATCGGTACGAGGGACGTGGTGCTGGGTCGGTCTTTTTGGTTCGGGAGGTGAAGCGACAGTTTCGGAAGTCGCTTTCCTAGTTGTCGTCATCTTCCGACTATTCCTCATTGGGCTTTAGAGTAGAGTTTTTTCTTATTTCTTTGTCTTTGTTACCATGAGGTCGGATGTACTCATTACCCTCTTTTTTCAATAAAGTAACAGTTTCTCCAAAATATATATATATATATATTTTTCTCCAAAAATAAATATAAAATATATATATATATATATATATATATATATATATATATATATATATATATATATATATATATATATATATATATTATTTATATATTTTATATATATATATTATATATATATATATATATATATATATAATATTATATATATATCTATAGAAATGTATACGGTGTATATATAAATACTATATGTGCATATTATATTTAAGAATATATAATTATATAGGATATATAAATGTGTATGGGAATTATATAATATATATATACTTGGAATTATACAAATATATACCTATAAGATATAGACTTATATAAATGTATATGTAGTAATGGCGGCAAACCGAGCCCAGCTCTACCCCTCAGCTGACAACCCACCCGCACAGAGAGTAGCCCAGCCACAAACTCGCGTAAAGCCTCCAGCCCAACCGAGAGCTTTGGATACGTATAATGCAGTTATAGACTGAGAGAGAGAGGAGTTCGAAACCTCTCTAAAACCTAAGGAAACCCACGCCGCCACCACGCGCCCCCATCCCCCGTCACCTGGGCGGCCACCCACCGCCAGCGCCACCGCCGCGTGCGGCCACGGCCGGCAGACACGCGCGCGCGCGGGTGATGACAACAGCAACACACAGCGCCCAGGCCATCTTTGCGGTGACTTTTCGTCGTATATACGCGATCGTTTCGCGAGCCATTTTCTCCTGTATGTTCCCAATCTGCACAATATTATTTCCTCTCAATTAGATTGAATTAGATGGTTTATGTTGGCCGTTAAATTGAGTTGAAGTTGACGAAAAACCCGCTAGTAAACAGTTAAAAACCCAGTCCCAACACCAACGTTGGAAGGCCAATTAATGGCAAACCATAGACAGCCTATAAAATCTACCTAAATAGTATTTTAGTCAACCTAAACAGCATCGAAACCCTTTTTGTAGTTTTATGTTTCATTGAATATTTGTTGAGAAATTTGTCTTCCAAAACAGAGAAAAACCACGTTCAAAACAGTTTTGGACTTTGGAGAAACCCTCCGATCCAACGTACGTCCCGCCAATCCGGACGATGTGGTCGCGAACCGAAAGTATTGAAAGGTGCGTAATGGCTTCGTAGATGTGTGGGCTTTGACGGAATTCAAATTGGTCACGTGTGCGCGACGAATTTGATGCGAATCTGTCGAAATTTACCGTATCGGCCTCTGTGCAAGTTTCCCAATTACTTCGTGCACGTTCGTCAGATCGAGACAAAACTTGTGCCATCAGGACCGTATCATTTTTCTGGTCCTGTATGCCAAGTTTGGTCCGATTCTGAGACAGTTGAATCGGACCTCCATTTTACGGACCCCACGGTCCCACTCAACGGGCAATTTTGTGCACGGCCCGCCAAAATCCAACTTTGGACATACGGTTGGGTTCGTATCGGAAAACCGGACTTGTAAACATGTAGTTTGACGACATTAGAGACCAATGACTCTGACACGCTTTTCGGTATAAAGCGGGTCCAACGGCGAATACCGTTTTTGTCCAAAATTACCGTTTTGCCCCTGTGTCCAGAATTGGACTTAAGGACAGGCAATCCCAGCTAATTTGACAATTCTGATAATATTGGCAATGTCTGTTTCATCTTTCGGAGACTTTTGTGGATTTTGGACTTATTTGGCTTACCGGTTGACGGTTTATTGTTGGCTCTTTGTACAACCTCCAGGCAAGTATACCTTGCCAACTTGTACAATATAATTTATATGCATGTTCATTATCTTGCTGCTGTTCTTTTCCTTACATTCGTGATTGCTTTATTCCATGTCTAGTACACTCATCCGGTTATAGTTTTACTTTACATGTTTCTAGTTGTCTGCACATTCTTGTTCCTTTCTGTTATGATATTTCTATCTGTTACACTGTGTTAGTTTCATATGTATTCCTTGATAGAGTCGTCTAGTCCTACACCACGATTTCCTCGACTTGATTATAACTTGACTTGACTTGACATGACTTGAGTAGGACTTGACCTTGACATTCTATAGATTGTGAGTACTTACCTTGACTACGGTCTATATGATTTTTATACTAGGATTGGCTACCATCTTGGTTGTGAGTGCTTGCCTTGACTGCGATTGAGACACTATAGATTGTGAGTTCTTGCGTTGACTGCAGTCTATAGCTTTGACCTATTAGCCATTTCTAGTATGGCATGCCAGTGTCTTAGGATCCTTGTGTTTAGATCTTGTGTCTTAGTTCATTTTGTCTCGTTGGATATCCTTGATTGTTTCTTACTTCTTTGTATATTTGTACTGTTACATGTTGGCTTGTATATTATGTATCTTGCTAGTCCTCTGAGGACCTGATGATCTCTTCAGGTAGCTGATTGCACGGAGTTAGTTAGCTGAGCATGTGGTAGTTGACTTCATCTGCATGATTCAAGTATTTTGTTAGTATTATCGATTTACTATCTTCTCGTGCTTTTATGATATATCCTGCTTATCGGCTTAGTTTTATAGACTCATGTTATTCTTGGAGTCTAATCGGACATACATGCTAGTGGGCTGCAGACCACGACCCATACTTGTTCATTCTTGTTTTACATGATTCTTGTAGATTGAGATATAGTTAGATTAGACATGATACCCTATGCTGGACAGCTTATACGTACTCGAGTCGGGCTGGAGTCCGCTCGATACGTAGCTGGCTTGCTCACGAGCTCGCGTCCAGAAATCGGGTGCGGGTCGTGACAAGTTTTTGTGGTAGCCAATGCAGGTCAGAGCATATCGTATCGGTTACGTAACTGTACTGATAGGAGCCTGCGCAACTGACTAAACCCTTAGAAATCTCAATCCACTCTGCCTTGAAAATTCTCTTAGAAATTTCTCTACCGTCTTTGAAACTTCGTATTCGTTCTCGATTATTCTCCCTTGCCTTCTTGTACCTTTGATTCTCGTCCCTTCCTATTTCGGGGTGACGAATGATCGTGCTGTCTAGAATTCAATAGAAATTCTTAAATTATAGTATAATATTGCATGATTAATGAGTTTTGGTTGTTTATAGATATAAGGGTTATAGTTGCCATATGCCTAGATATCTGCCGGTAGAATTTTTAGCAACTAGTTAGAAGATTATAAGATTTTAGTGACCGAGTTTTGAGGAGTAGTGTGACCAAAGGTGGGTAGAAGTTCCCAAGTATTCAGAGTTATAAAATGGCTAGAGAATGTCATAGAATAATTTTG
>JANAVB010015600.1:8785106-8890106 GCA_029216955.1 Iris pallida
ATCGAGACAAAACTTACGCCATCAGGACCGTATCATTTTTTTGGTCCTGTATGCCAAGTTTGGTTCGATTCTGAGACAGTTGAATCGGACCGTCTTTTTGCGGGCCCCACGGTTCCACTCAACGGGCGATTTTGTGTACGATCCGCCGAAATCCAACTTTGGACATACGGTTGGGTTCGTATCAGAAAATTGAACTTATAGACATATAGTTTGACGACTTTAGAGACCATTGACTCTGGCACACTTTTCAGTGCAAAGTGGGTCCAACGGCGGACACCATTTTTTCCCAAAATTACCGTTTTGCTCCTATGTCCAGAATTGGACTTAAGGATAGGCAATCCTAGCTAATTTGACTATTCTGAGAATGTTGGCAATGTTTGTTTCAGCTTTCTGAGACATTTGTTAATTTTGGACTTATTTGGCTAACCGGTTGACGGTTTATTGTTGGCTCTTCGTGCAACCTCCAGGCAAGTATACCTTGCCAACTTGTACAATATAATTCATATGCATGTTCATTATCTCGCTGCCGTTATTTTCCTTACATTCGTGATTGCTTTATTCCATGTCTAGTACACTCATCCTGTTATAGTTTTACTTTATATGTTTTTAGTTGTCTGCACATTCTTGTTCCTTTCTGTTATGATATTTCTATCTGTTATACTGTGTTAGTTTCATATGTATTCCTTGATAGAGTCGTCTAGTCCTACACCACGATTCCCTCGACTTGATTATAACTTGACTTAACTTGACATGACTTGAGTAGGACTTGACTTTGACATTCTATAAATTGTGAGTACTTACCTTGACTACGGTTTATAGGATTTTTATACTAGGATTGGCTACCATCTTGGTTGTGAGTGCTTGCCTTGACTGCGATTGAGACACTATAGATTGTGAGTGCTAGCCTTGACTGCTGTCTATAGCTTTGACCTATTAGCCATTTCTAGTATGGCATGCCAGTGTCTTAGGATCCTTGTGTTTAGATCTTGTATCTTAGTTCATTTTGTCTCGTTGGATATCCTTGATTGTTTCTTACTTCTTTGTATATTTGTACTGTTACATGTTGGCTTGTATATTATGTATCTTGTTAGTCCTCTGAGGACCTGATGATCTCTTCAGGTAGCTGATTGCACGGAGTTAGTTAGCTGAGCATGTGGTAGTTGACTTCATATGCATGATTAAGGTATTTTGTTAGTTTTATCGATTTACTATTTTCTCGTACTTTTATGATATATCCTGCATATCGGCTTAGCTTTATAGACTCATGTTATTCTTGGAGTCTAATCGGACATACAAGCTAGTGGGCTGCAGACCACGACCCATACTTGTTCATTCTTGTTTTACATGATTCTTGTGGATTGAGATATAGTTAGATTAGACATGATACCCTATGCTGGACAGCTTATACATACTCGAGTCGGGTTGGAGTCCGCTCGATACGTAGCTGGTTTGCTCACGAGCTCGCATCCAAAAACCGGGTACGGATCGTGACAAGTTTTTGTGGTGGCCCATGCAGGTCAGAGCATATCGTATCGGTTACGTAACTGTACTGATACGAGCCTGCACAACTGACTAAACCCTTAGATATCTCAATCCACTCTGTCTTGAAAATTCTCTTAGAAATTTCTCTACCGTATTTGAAACTTCGTATTCGTTCTTGATTATTCTTCCTTGCCTTCTTGTACCATTGATTCTCGTCCTTTCCTATTCCGGGGTGACGAATGATCATGCTGTCTAGAATTCATTAGAAATTCTTAAATTATAGTATAATATTGCATGATTATTGAGTTTTGGTTGTTTATAGATATAAGGGTTATAGTTGCCATATGCCTAGAAATCTGTCGGTAGAATTGTTAGCAACTAGTTAGAAGATTATAAGATTTTAGTGATCGAGTTTTGAGAAGTAGTTAGACCAAAGGTGGGTAGAAGTCCCCAAGTATTCAGAGTTATAAAATGGCTAGAGAAGGTCATAGAATAATTTTGAGGAATTAAAATTTGAGTAGATTAAGGTTAAGGCAGACTTCTTTTAGAATTTTACGGAATAACTACGAATTAGAATTTCGAAGACAAAATTATTTTTAAGGTGGGTAGATTTGTAGCTCCCCTTCTCGAATTTTTTTTGAAATATTTTTATTATTATTTATTTGATTTAAATGGTGATTTTAAAATTTATAAATAATTATTACGGTAGATGACTTTAGCCATGGTTAGGAATTGGAGTACCAGACGACTAGGAATCATGGCACGGATAGTGCAGTGGCGTATTTTGACTAGTGTTTAGTCATGCCAGGGAAGGACGAGCCATAGTGACGTCCTAACTAGGAAAACCAGGCCAAGTTGCGACTTAACCCTACCGAAGATTTTATTTATTATTTAACTATTTTATTGAGTTTTCGGGAACTCGGTTGTACCGAACCTGTCCAGATTGGACCCAAGTCAAATTCAAGCCCATGTAGTCATGTAGTAGGACCAAATACGGCCTTGTAGACATGTTTGGTAAATGCAAAGATTTTGTATATATTTTAGGAATTGACAATTATTTTCTAAATATTTATTATATGTAAATTATAGGTATTATTAATATTAAATAGCATTTTAGAATATTTATACGATTTTCTGGGGCCCAGTAATGGAAGTATATGATATGCCCATCCATGCGCTACTATTAAATTATTTTAATTACTAGTGGAAGTATTATTATTAATAATATTATTATTGTGGCTGTAACTAGGCCAGTGATAACCCTAGTTAGTTAAAGTATCAAGCCGTACTCATTGCTTGGCCGTGACTGATTGAATGGAGTCTAACCCAGTCTAGTCTTGTCCGGATCCTGTACAAGATTGTTACATGACCTGATTGCTTATGCTTTTACCTTATCGATAAATGGTGGGAAACCATGTTCCGTTCAGACGAAGGGTTACAACCCCGGTCCTTGTTTGGTTTAAGGGTTGTAACTTGGTTATCTGAATAGTCCCATGGTTATCTTATCGTATATCATTATAATTTTCCATATTTCCAGTCTTTATTATATAATTATGTTTTGTGCTAATTGCTGGTTTTAGTTCTTAAGTGAAACCTCATTTGTGGCACTTGCTCTTTCTGGGATCTGACCCAGCTGGTTTTGTATGAACAGATACCGGAGCAGCTCCAGAGGATCTTCCTACCTTCCAGCCAGATGGTGACCACCAAGCGTAACCCTGGCAACGAGTGGATTTTATTTTGGCTCTCCCACTCCATTGTAAAATTATTCTTTTGAGGCGTTTAGCCGCCGAGCAAGTGTTAGCTCATTTACAACTTTACTTACTGTCTGCCTACGGACTGTAACATGATTGAAAAATCCTAGGGTTGATCATGTATGACTGAAACTCTTGTTAGTCCTCACATTTTGTATGACTAGCTTCATGATCATCCAAATATGTAATATATGAGACGCCTTACTATTTTATATTTGGTGCTCTAACATCTTGTAATATTTACTTACTTGCTTGAGATTGAGACAATAAGCTTGTTCATGACCATAAGAGACTGATGGCTTGTAGATAAACCCTCATGTATCTAGACAGCCGTGACCATATAGCGAGGTAGATTATACTTCAATATATGTAGCTGACCGTGTCCGCCCCCGCTCTCCAGTATTCTGGTTCTGGAGTGTGACAACTTATCCCAAAAAAAGTACATTCATCGGGTACTTCAGCATTTCAGAATGGATGGGTCGAAGAAAGTGAGTAACCCCTTGCAGTTCACTTTAAGTTCACTGAGGAGCAGTGTCCATCTATCAAAGATGAGAAAGAAGATATGGAGCGGGTTCTATATGCTTTAGCTATAGGGAGTCTCATGTATGCTCTGGTGTGTACAAGGCCAGACATCGCTCATGCAGTTGGCACAGTTAGCAGGTATCTTTACAATCTTGGAAGGGTACATTGGAGTATGGTCAAGTGGATCCTACGATACCTTCAGGGCACTGCCGATTAGTGACTTTCCTTTGGGGGTGACAAGCCAAAGCTGGTTGGGTATACCGACACTGATATGGCTGGAGATGTAGACACCAGGCGATCGACTTCGGGCTATATGATAATGTTTGCTGGTGGAGCAGTATCGTAGCAGTCATGATTGCAGAAGTGTGTTGCCTTATCGATGACAGAGGCAGAGTACATTGCGGCAATGGAGGCTTGCAAGGAATTGTTGTGGATGAAGAAGTTGCTGCAGGAAGTGGGGCTAAAGCAAGAGTAGTATACTTTGCTTTACGATAGCCAGAGTGCCATTCACCTTGTGAAGAACTAGACATTTCATGGTCGGTCCAAGCACATTGAGACTCGGTATCATTAGATACGGGATGTGGTTTTGAAGAAAGACACGACGCTTGAGAAGGTCCATACTGATGACAATGGAGCGGACATGCTCACGAAGGTTCTACCAAGGGAAAAGTTTAAGTACCGCAGGCGGATCGTCGGGATGACGAGTTCCTCCACCTAGTTGTGAAGGGGGAGATTTGTTGGAGTAGATGGGATTCCCAACCTATGTGGAGAATATCCCAAAGTGTGACGAGCGCCATTCGTGTGTCGGTGAAGCTTGGGGAGTGCATCGATCCTAGTTTGGAACATATATGGTAAGAAAATATATGATTGGATTTCCATATTTACTTTGGTCATATATTTATGATTGGATCATTCATATAGTAGCTTTCCATATAATTGGGCTTCCAATTATGGCAAGCAAGTTATGACTGGATTTCCATTAAATATATAATTGATGCATATTGGAAGTTTCCATATATATTGACCTTCCATTTATGGATTACCAAGGGCTTATAAAAGGGTGATGGATGCAAGTTAAAAAATACCTCAAAATAAGAGTGCTTTACAATCTTTGAAAGAGAGAGAGAGAGAGAGAGAGAGAGAGAGAGAGAGAGAGAGAGAGAGAAAGATGAAGAGAGGATTAAGGACTATTGTGAAGGAGAGATTGCTTCAAATAATTTTTTGGCATCTCTTGTTCTTCGGCGTCCGCAATCAAAATTTTCTTCTTTCAAGTGAGTTGTGGTGATCCGTATTGGATCGGGAGGAGCATGTAGATGGTGTATTCTCTTTATTCCATTAGTGGAGGTTCTTCAGGGTTGGACTCCGATCGTCCCGTGGTTTTTTTTTCTGTAAGGGTTTTTCACGTCAAAAATCTTTGTGTCTGCGATTGTGTTTGGCAATTTTGGTTTGTGTGCTTTTGCTCGATTCTCTCGCAGGACTTTCTGGTTTGGGGAAACGATTTTCGCGCTTCGTTCCCCACACTTAACTGACAATGCAGGAATAGTATGTCTATCTTGACAAATTCTTTGGTTAACATACTATATATGGTCTCAGTCAACTGGTTGCTTCTTGGCCATGCCCACATGCTTATAGATATAAGAGACGTTTATCTAAATTCTCAATTAGAAAATTGCATACCATTACTTGATATTTGTTACCAATCATATAAAAAAAGTAATACTACCCAACTTCTAATGATAAAGGGCTAATCTAAATTACAGTTTTGGGGGTTGGGTATTTGCTCAAATGTCCATTTTCAGAACAAGTCATGGAGTCGACAATCCAAAAATAGCTCTTTTTATAGGAAACGGCTAAGCCCATTTCTATTTTGTGGTTTAGAGGGCCAAAGGTATTTAATTTTTATAAAGGCAATTCAAATAGATCATAGACTTAGATGTATTTCTAGATATAAAAGATGAAATTTAATTAGATAACAAACAACAACTTTGTATTTTGGCAAAAAAGGGAAAGTTAAAAAGAAATAACTTGATCCTTCTCTTACTGGAAATACTAGGTTCAGTTATTGTTGGAATTGATTGATGATATTGATAGTCTCATAGGATTTATATAGCCTTTATATAATGGAATATCCTATAGTATATTTTGGTATCCCAAATATGTCTTCAGGATATTCGCATGTGCCTTTACAATATACTAAATATACCAATACTGTCCCTCAAGATGGGCGAAAGATATTCACTAAGCCCATCTTGTCACATCCTCTAATCATGCTCACAGAGCTAAGTCCCTTGGCTAGTCCGTCTGCTACCTGATCCTTGGTTGGAACCTGGCCTAGCTCTAATAGTCCATTAACCAACTTCTTCTTGATTGAGAACCTATCGATCTCCATGTGTTTGGTCCTGTCATGCTGTACTGGATTGTTGGCGATACTAATAGATGACTGGTTGTCACACCACAACTTCATCTTGGCTCCTTGATCCAGCTTTAGCTCCACCAGCATATTCTTCAACCAAAGCAGCTCTGCAACTCCCAAGACCATAACTCTGTACTCCACTCCAGCTGTCGATCTGGCTACAACTAACTGCTTCTTACTTCTCCAAGTGACCAAGTTGCCTCCTAAAAATATGCAGTATCCCGATGTAGACCTTCTGTCGTCTGCACAACTAGCCAAGTCAGAATCACAGTAGCCCTCGATGCCGACGTGATTATCTTAGAATCTGGTACACTATATCCATATGACCATTCCGTGGGTCATGCATATAGCGGCTTACCACACTAACTGCAAAGCAAATATCAGGACGTGTGTGGCTCAAATAGATCAACTTACCCACCAGTCTCTGGTATCTATCCCGGTCAACTGGTTCTCCAGCCTTAGGTTTAGCTTGAACCTCTGATCGATCGGCGTCGCTACAGGTTTGTACCCCAACATCCCTGTCTCTGTGAGAAGTCCAGTGCATACTTCCATAAAAAATGTATTCTTCACGTCCGCTTGGGGTAGCTTCCATCCACCATTTGCTGCCAAAGAGATCAGGGTCCTGACAGTGCTCATCTTTACAACTGGTACAAAAGTCTCGTCATAATCGATGTCGTATGTCTGACTATATCCTTTCGCCACTAGTCGAGCTTTGTAGCGCTCAACCTGTCCATCTGGGTTTTGCTTCACGATAAAGACCCACTTGCATCCGACTGCTTTCTTTCCCTCAGGCAGTCTCACCAGCTCCCAAGTATAATTGTTCACAAGAACTCCCAACTCCTCGTGCATTGCCGTTTTCTATTTTAGATCGTTCTTGGCAACCTACCAATTGTTAGGTACAGTAATACTATCCAAAGATGCTATAAATGCTCCATAAAAAGAAGAGTATGGTCATAAGAAACAAACTGAGCAAGATCGCAACCATATCTGTCCGGAGGATTTCCCGCATTGCTGCGAGTGGTCCTCCGTACAGATAGTGGTGTGGGAGGAGTAGGAGGAATGATATCACCTGAAGGAGGTAGTGGTGTAGGTGTCTCAGGAGTTGGGACGAACACAGGCAAGGGACTTGGTACTGGCACTGTAGGTACTGGTCCTGCAGTTTGCTTCTTTCTCCTGCTGTAGGTAAGTAACTTCCCCTGAGCTGTAGGCCTAACACTTCTAATCTCCTCCCCCTGTTCCGCTTCACCTTTATGTTCCTCCTCAACCATGCCTCCATACCAAACTTCTAAATCGATCACCACCAAGTTCTCCATCTCCCCCTCTCGCCTCATACTGGTAGTATTAGGCATGTTGTGTGAAGTTCCCTTTTGGCGATAGTATGGCTCATGCTCCCGGAAGTGGACATCCATACTGACAAACTTCTTCTTCTCTACTAGACTCCAGCATACATATCCCTTCTGAGTCACTGAGTAGCCCATAAAGATGTATTTGACCGCTCTAGGGTCAAGTTTTCTAATTGATGGCTTGTTGTCCTTCACAAAATACACACACACTCGAACACCTTTAATGGGAGTATTCTACTATTATTGTCTTCTAATACTTCACATGGGGATTTCTATCCCAGGACTTTCGAAGGCATCCTGTTGATGGGTTGAGCTGCTGTCAATACTGCATGCCCCCACAAACTTTGTTGGACATTCATGTCGATCATTATATTCTTGCGGTCTCCAGAAGGTGTCTATTCTTCCTTTCTGCTACTCTATTTTGTGCTGGTGTGTATGCACAGGTGGTTTGATGTTGTATTCTATGTGCTGATAAGTATTCTACAAGTGTCCTGTTGGTATACTCCGTTCCATTGTCAGACCTCAGTACCTTCACAACTGTGTTGTACTGAGTCTGGACATGCTTATGAAAATCCCGAAAATAAGTAGGTACGTCACTCTAATTTTTCATTAAATATAGCTAGGTGACACGAGAGGCACAATCAATAAAGAAAACAAAGTACTTATATCCATTCATAGTGTTAATAGCACATGGACCCCAAACATTAGAATGTACTACCTCAAAAGCAAAAAAGAGCTCCTATGACCTGTACCAACATACGGGCTCCTAGTAAGTTTTCCTAACTCGTACGCATCACATACTAATTGCTTTTTATTGACTTTTGCATAAATCTCTGGATAAAACTTACTTAAAATATCAAAAAAAGAATGTCCCATCCTCCTATGATAGAGTATCAAAGTATCTTCAGTCTTCTGCTGCAGTCCTTCCATTCTAGCCTTCTCTGCCATAAATACCAATACTGAGTCCAGTCCTTCTCGATCTAGGTACCACAGTCCTCATGCTAAGTGCTAGTCCCAAGTCTTCATCCTGTCCCATTCTTCTAGAAGGTCACCTTAGGATTATCAAAAGAAATAATGCATTTAAGTTGAAGAATTATAGAACTAATGGACAAGAGACTGACTGGAAAGGATAGAGCATATAAAATATTGGATAATCTTACTGACCCGGTATAAATAACAGTATCCTTACCGACCACTGGTTGGAAAGTCCCATTAACTATCTGAATGGTGTCTGCTGATGCTAGATGAGTGTAAGAAAAAAATTACTAGCATTCCTCGTCACATGTCGAGATGCTCCTGAGTCGATAATCCAGTCTGATAATTTAAGGGAAGATATAGATGCAAGAGCAAGTGACTCGTCAGTACCTTCTGATGGATGGGCATACACAGCGACGTTGCCCCAAACGAAGAATGAGGTGGATGCCTCCTCTGTTCCACTCCTCTTGTCCATCAGTGCCTGATCCTCCTCAGTAAAGGTGCCACCAGCCCCTCCATTCCCTTCTGCTACCAGCAGGTTTGCCCGGTAACCTACTCGGCCACCTCGTCGACCCCCTCGACCATGACTATGTCCTCCAATATATCCTCGTCCACCGAACTGTCCACATCCACCACCTGAGTCTCCCTCCATAGGTGGTTTGGTACAAGCATACTGATGATGGCCCATCTTTCCACAGTTGTAGCACTGCCGGTTGTGCTGTAAGGGCTCTCTCTTGGACCCTGTATGGCCCGAGCTGGTAATCGCTAATATTGACTTTGCTTCGGGGGGACCACTTGCTTCCGCCTGCAGTCTGATGTACGTCTCCTCTTGGATCATGGCTGAGATAGCCTCCTCAAGACTAGAAATCTTTGGTTGGGCAAGAAATAAGGCTGTCCTCTGTACGAATGCTGCAGTCAGTCCTTCGAGGAATTTTATCGTCCTCTCTTGCCGGCACACATGTCTCTCATTACACTTTAGGTCCCCACAGCTCGTCCAATTTGAGTGGTGATCATAGCCCAACCACAGACGCTCCAACTCCATGGCATACTCCTGTACCGTCTTTTCTTCCTGTACGGTGTCACCAATCTCCTCCTTTATCTGGAAGATCCATAAGTTGTTCTCCACACCATCATTGGTCCTTCTCAACTTCTCCCACACATCCTTAACCATTTCAATGCCATCTACTGTAGCGGCAATAGACTGGACTAAGGAGTTGAGAAGCCAGATGTAGGTCACCATATGAGTGGACTTCTACTCGTCGCGTCCTGCCGAGCCCTTGTCCGGCTCTGTCTTCTCGCCCGACAGAAAACCCTTCAGGTTCTTTCCCGCGAGGGTTCTTCTCACCCGTCGTGACAAACTCAGACAAGTGGCTGGTCCATCCAGCTTCAGATCGATGGAGAAAAGTTCTAACTTTGGTGACGTTCATGTCGTACTCTTACCAGCCGATATCTTCATCAACGTCGCAACCTCTGCAGGATCCATCTTCTTGAGGATCTCTGCCATTGATGCTTCTCCTCTTCGATCACGTCACACTCGTTCTATGACTCATGTTTGTTCTCGTCGTCCGCTCCTAGATCCGAACATGTCTATTTTTGTCAGATTTAGGCATCGGTGTTCTCTTTCGGAATGATCCGAACAATGACAACAAAGGCTCCGTTGTATGCGATAGGGGGGAAGGCAGCGCGTATGTGTGGGGGGGGGGGGGGGGGGGGCGGCCGGTGCGTGTACCACAGCGACGACAGCGGCAGCAGCAGCAGGCAGCAGGCATGCGGGAAAGGGGGTGGCTGCTATGTGCGGGTTAGGGTTTTGTGGCAGAAAAAGAGGGAAAGGGAGAAGAAGGGAAAGGTTAGAGTTTGGTGGCGGCTAAATTTAGCATTTGTGAAAAGGTGGCTCTGATACCATGTTGGAATTGATTGATGATTTTATTGATATTCTCATAGGCTTTATATGGCCTTTACATAATAGAATATCCTGTGGCATATTCTGGCATCCTAAATATGTCTTCAGGATATTTCTATGTGCCTTTATAATATACTAAATATATCAATACTAAATATACCAATAGTTATCATGATACCGATACAAAGAACTGATAATTTCTTGTGAGTTTCCCAAGTTCATTGAACAAGCTGAGCATTCACTTTGCTGAGTGTGTCAGCATTCAACATCAGTAGTACATTAAGAGCTATCAGGCTGTTGCCTAATTTTTTTAATTCTTAAGAACTTTTCAAGAAAACAAGAAATTTTGTCAGTAACAGCCATATCATCTGCTGCCTCGATCCAAAATTCACCCGCATCTCAGATCCGTCGCCACCTTTACTGTGCTTTCGGTGTACACCTGGGTTTCCTTTGTTAGTCTGCAACCAAACATAACCTAACATCAATATCTAACTTCTGAAGGTAAAACCAGAATTTACTAGCAATAGGAGAGGTAGTCTTTATTAGACTTAAATCAATGACAACTTTGTATTTTTGAAACTGAGAATAAAATGTAAAATAAATAATATGATCAAAATCGAGGCTTGAACTTGGTTCAATGTACTTAAGACAATATTCTTTCCACAATGGTGCTTATGGTTTAATGTCGATTAGTCTCCCAGAATACAAATGGTTCTTCTCCTTCGGTAGCAGCACTTCACACCGCAGGAACTGGACGAAACAATGTAGGTAGTCTCTCTCTCTCTCTCGTACTTAATGTTTGATGTATGAATCAGTTGAATTACTCAAATACTATGCTTTTGTAAATGATAACGAGACGCAATGTCTAGAAAGGACACACATTTTCAATAGATAGATTCGTTGCCTATTTTTAGTAAAACATTTATTATTAATTTATTATCCAAGTCAAAAATATATTCACTATTCCAACAATCTTACGATTTCCTGACAGCTTTGCTCAGAATTGAGGCTGATGCAAAGGTCTTGCCGTCGAGGTATCTGTTCTTCCCGTTGATCCTCTGCCTTATCCTCGAATCCAGCTCACCAGCATCAAGCGGTAAAGGTGAATCGGATACCTGCAAATATTTAAATAAGTAACTTGAACACCCTGATCATACAGGTAAAATCCCATTTAACAGCTAAGTTCATGAACCTTATATGCTAGCTCCAATAAACTCCAATGCAAACATTAAAACTTACAATATCTACTCTTTATCAGTGGCATTATAGGGGTGATCATTATTCGGTTTAGACCGAAAACCGAACCTAATCGAACCGAACCAAATAAGAGATTCGGCTCGTTTAAAAAAATTTGGTTCGGTTTCGGTTTTAAAAATACAAAAATTTCTTATTCAGTTTCGGTTTTGGATTTCGGTTCGGTCCAAAACCAAAAATCAAATAAGAATTATATAATTATGTAAATACTATGGATTTTATGTATATTTGTGATTACAGGTTTGTATATTTTGAAAACAATAATTCTATGTATATGTTTTGAAGCTTAACATTGATAATTTAACTACTAGTTTAACTTTTTGTGCAACTTTGAAATATAACAATTGTGTGTATAAAAATTATCATTTTAGTATAATGTGACCACGATCCCAACTTTGGACCTGACCCACTAAACAATATCAATCTTTAACCGAACAAACCGAATAAACCGAATTGCTTATTCGGTTCGGTTCGGTTTCAATGTTTTGGTTAATTCGGTTCGGTTTCGGTTTTAGATTCTTAGAATTTCATTTTATTCAGTTTTGACTATCTCGGTTCGGTTGAAATGGAATAAACCGAACACTCACCCCTTTGGCATCTAGTTAACTATTTTGATGTAAGTCGAGCGCCACTACGACATCGCACTAATTGCGACTTTCGAGCTGCATGGGCCACCACTAAAAATGTGTCACGACTCGCACCCTAGGTAGGGGCACAAGTACATGACAATGCCCAGCCTATACCGTAAAAATGGCGTAGAACGCTGTAGGTCTACTAGCCAACAAACAATATATAATAACCTGTCATCTCCGTACGGAGGTATATAATATGAAATACTGATAAACTCAATCACAATCTAGAAAGAAGAATCATGGCACGAAAACTAGATAGATAAAAACCACAAGTACAATATCCAGCTCAACAACGAGAGAGAGACAAAGTAATATAGTTATACAATCCCAATATAATATCATAAACATAAGTAGCAAGCTGGAGACAAGGTCCAGTCCAAAATATCTACTCTAACTAAACTAATCTAGAGGCTCGTCGGGCGGAGCTAAGCCATGCTGAACCAAGGTCTCCAAATCTAAGCCCACTATGTCAACCGGACCGTAGTAGGTACAACAATCCTCCTCACCGTCATCTGTAATATTTTGTCAACATATCCAATCAGGATGGGACGAGTACAATCAACTAACAACTAACAACAGTTCACAAGATATGACAAAAGCTATAAGACTGTAAATAGAGAGTATATACAAGAAAATCATGGAATGTACATGTGAGTATCATGGCAAGGTAAGCTGTAAATCTAGAGCTAGAACAAGGCAAGTAAAACTGATCATGGCATGTACAAGAATCAAGAATCATCTATCTAAGTGTGTGAGTACTAGTTTCAACATGTGGCCGGCTTGGGTCTGCACAAGGTCTACTGGCCTGGTTAATCATACGTTGATTGTATGATTAACACTCACAAGGTCTACAAGAATAACAAAGTGGACAATGACCACACATCTACACTAATACTCCCCGTTCCCGTCTGGTAGAGTGGATCCAAACAAGACACGTCACGACGCGGGATTCTACAAGAAGGGAGTAAGTCTCCTCGAGAATCAGCGTCCATATACTGCACAAGAACTACAAGGGGGCTTGCATAAGACATACCAAGATAATAAGGAGTAACACCTCATATCGGGATCCATGAATACCAATCCGTGTGACCAATGTGTCAAGAACAAGCATATCTACACTAATTACATGAATTATAACAATCATCGTAAATTGGAAAAGTTATCAGAGAATGTACTCACCTGTGATGTGATGGATAAGTCGACTGAGTCCAAGAACAGTGCCTCGAGGACCTATAGATGGAATACTGTATCAATATAATAGTTTAGAAGTGAAATTAAGTCATACTGAGTCAAACTAGGTCAAGACACGTCAAACTAAGTCAATCTAGGTCAAACAAGGTCAAACTAGATTGTCAGGGTCAATCTAAGTCATATTAGGCCTAACAAAGTCAAACTAGGTCAATGCAAGTCAAACAGAATTAAACTAGGTCGATTTAAGTCAACGGTTGACTTACAGTTGATTTTTGGTCAACTGGTCAACTCTGGTCAACCCTAGGTCAACTCTAGGTCAATTTTAGGTTAAACTTGACTAACGTTGACTAACAGTTGACTTTGGGTCAACTGGTCAAGTTTGATCAAGTTTGGTCAAGTTCTAGTCAATTTTAGGCTTCAGTTGACTTTCGGTTGACTTTTGGTCAAAATAGTCAACCGTGGTCAACCAAGGTCAAAACTAGTCCAAGTCCACTATTCCTAACCATTACCAACCATAATATCCTAATTTTAGCTATATCTTAAAGTATTAAACTCATATGTTGAGAAATGGATATTATCTCTACTTATCCCATTTACCCTTCTACTCTAGTACTAAGGCCAAGTAGTTTTTTCTTAGGAGTTTCACTCCCAGCTTCCTAGGATAGAAGGATACTAGCCTACACTATCATTACCTACCAAGCTTCCTAGATAAAGTGGACATCCAGTCCATCTTACGGTCCATGTTGTTGATTTACCCATTATCTTGAGTATCGCAAGATACTCAATGATATCGTGTGATACCATCCTCCTAATCCCACACGAAACTCCAATTTTAACTTAGGAACCTACCCACAAAATCAAATTTACATATCTAAGTCCCATCTCAAATTTGGACGCATTCCGACACTTCTCACTCAAAATCCCCCTCTCACTCACTATCCTACAAATTTTCAATTCACCCCACTCACTCAACATCTCACTCTACATATCACTCACATAGGACTAGTTGTGGGGGGGGGGGGGGGGGGGGGGTTATTTAGGGGGATATATATGGGTATATATAGGCTTATATATGGGGTATATATATATATATATATATATATATATATATATATATATATATATATATATATATATATATATATAGCTACTTATAGGGGGGTTTATGGGGGTTGAAGGGGGTAAATGGGGGGGCCTTATGGTGCTGCTGCTGTTGCTATTACTGCTGCTATGCTGCTGCTTTTGCTACTGTGATGGGGGGGGGGGGGGGGGACAGCAGCCCCAACTCCCCCCTAGCTGCTGTTTTGCTCTCCCTATCTTCCTCTCAAATCCCTCTAATTCCCCCTCCTTCTCACCCTCTATAATCTCTTCTCTAATCTCTTAATCTCTCTAATTCTCTCTATAACTCTCTCACACACACACACACACCCACACACACACACACATATATATATATATATATATATATATATATATATATATATATATATATATATATATATATATTTTTTTTTTTTTAACAAACAACAATTTATTGAATAGGAAAGGAGGCTCATAACGAGCAGTACAGGTGGCAGTGTCCAAAACACACAAAAAGGACACTGCTAAGCAAAGTAGAAAAAACAAAAGGACACGTAAGAAAATTAGGAAAATTACGAAAGGAGCAATGAAGGAGGGTGTGGACGCTCGGCCCTACGGGGATTCTTTTTTTTTTTTTTTTTTTTTTTTTGGGAAAGTCCTAAAAGAAGAGGATTTCAAAATTTAAAATCCAGGGATTACGTGGCGGGGCACTGCCCCATGCGCAGAGGGCGCACTGCCCAACGCAACGCGTGGCCCGAAGTGCGCAGACCACGAGGGGGGGATCGGGCCCCGCGCCCGCGCGCCTACCGAGGTCAGCTCGGATCCGGCGAGGGGGCCCGGAGCCAGCGGAGGCAGAGAATCAGCGGGCGGAGGGGGGGTCGACCTCCGGAGGAAGGGAGCGGGCGGGGGGGGGGGGCACGGGGTGGAGGGGGAAGAGGGGGAGGAGGGGACGCCAAGAGCTGGGGGGCCGGCGGGGGAGGGAAACCTCCGGGAGGCGGAGGGGGGGGGGCGGCCTGGGGAGAAACGGCGGAGGAGAGGACGCCCAGGCCAGGGGTAGGGGATGCCAGTCGGCCGCGGAGGAGGAGCCTGCGCCGGAGAGAGAAGGCGAAGACGGAGGGGACGGGAGGACCAGGGCGGGAGGAGGGCCGAGTCGACGGCGGAGACGGTCCCGGAGAGGGGGACGCCTAGCGGCGGAGGGGGGGGGGTGTGGCCTCCAGCTCGCGCCGGAAGCGCCGAAGATCGTAGGGGGGTGGAGGAGCCGTCCAAGAGGGGAGCTCTGAGCTGTCGGGAGGAGGGGCGACGACGGAGACGGAGAGGCCACCGCTGGGAGACCGCACTGCGCCGGAAGGTGGGGGAGGCGAAGACGCCGACACCGACGGGCACGGACCGCCATCCACTGGCAGCCGCCGAGAGGCCACACTAGCCCAGGAGAGAGGCTCTCGGGTCGGAGGAGAGGGAACTGCCGACGCCGGGGAGATCCTCGGAGAAGCCAAGGATGAGGCCGTCGCCGCAGCGAGGAGGGTAGCCGGCCAAGAAAGGGGGGCGGCGAGAAGCTGCGCCGGAGAGGGGATCTCCGCGGGGGGGGGGGGGGGGGGCGTCGGGCGAGGAGGCACTGCCGGCGGAGCAACGAGAGGGGGCTCTGGAGCGGGAGGCTCAGCGATCGGCACCGCGGCCAGCGGAGGATGGCCAACCCTGGACCGGGGGCGCCGCTGCCGTCGACGGTGACGCCGATGAGGGAGGGGAAGGGCGGGGGATGGGATGGAGGGGGACGATGCGTGCCGGGACCGACGTCGGGGAGGAAGGAGCGGGCGGCAACACCGCGGACAGCAAGGCGGCTTATATATATATATATATATATATATATATATATATATATATATATATATATCGACACACATACATATCTACATATATATACACACACACTCACATTCATGGATACATACATACATATAGATATATATATATATATATATATATATATATATATATATATATATATATATATATATATATATATATACATAGACACACACACATACATATCAATATACATAGATATAGACACACACACATACATAAAAAAAAAAAAAATACATAGACACACACACACACACACACACACACACACACATATATATATATATATATATATATATATATATATATATATATATATATATATATATATATATATATATATATATATATAGACACACACACACACACATACATATCTATATATATCTATACATAGACACACACACATATGGATATCTATATATATGGACACACACACACACTCACACACATGGATACATAGATATATGGACACACACACACACACATATATATGTATATATGGACACATACATATCTATGAATATATATTTATATCCACTAAATTCTCCAAATCAGTCCAAAATGGAAAAGACCCAAAATGACAAGTTCCATCTCATGAATGAGTCTCCTAAGAGCCTCTACAACATCCTAAAATGGGTTCATGCAAGGGGGTGGTCCTATGGGTTCCAAAATACTAAAATACAAGGGAAAAGAGAAGGTTAGAGAAGGAATTACCTCTTGGAAGTTAGATCCCAAGGTTAAACCCAATAGGACTCGAATCGGACACGAGAATCCCTAGAAATTGGACTCTCCTCCTTCTAGCTTGCTCCCTACTCCAAGCTAGCACCCTCTCCTTGAAGGATTGAGTGGAAAGGAAGGAAAATAGAAGAATTTTGGAGATGAAATCAAAAGTTTAGGTTTGGGTTTGGGGAAGAACTAAAAGGGGGAAGAATTTTGAGAGTGGAAAATGAAATGAATGAAGAGGGAGGTCCTCCCCTTGGTGGCCGGCCATAGTAGGGGGTTTGGGGGCATTTGGCAAATGTCTAAAATGCCCTCCGAGTCTCCTTTAGGTCAAAATTGACTTAAGCAATTTTTCGGGGTCGGAAAAACCAAGTTAAAATCTGCAAATTGACCGATTAAGTCACGAAGAAATGTCTAAAGGTACCAAACTAATTTATGGGATTTTATGGGCCATGTTTAACTTAAGTTTGGGTCCCGATCAGAGTCTAAGCTACCCCGGGTCACCGATACAAGTCGGAATGAGTTGAAATTCGAACCCGACTCTAAAAATTCCCAAATAACAATAAAATTAAATAAAAATTTCTAAAATTCCCAAAAATGCAAAATGACCATTTTACCCCTATTTATGAAAAGTGGGAGTGACAAGTCTACCCACCTAAAAAAAATTTGTCCTCGAAATTGAAGGCGAAACTATCACAGCTACATAAAAGAACAATGGAAGAAAGAAATTTTTTTTTACCTCAAGGCTCGAAGAGATAGGGAAATCGCTTCCGCATGTCGTCCTCTCTCTCCCAGGTAGACTCACCTGGAGAGTGGTGCCTCCATGCAATGCGAACCAAGGAAATAACCTGGTTCCGGAGCACCTTCTCTCTTCGGTCCAAGATCTCAACCGGCTTCTGTGGATAGCTGAGAGTCGGTCCCACTTCGATCTCGGAGTGGTCCAAGACGTGACTGGGATCTGCCACGTACCATCTCAGTTGCGACACGTTGAACACGTTGTGCACTCCCTCTAGTGCGGGTGGTAACTCTAGTCGGTAAGCCACTGCACCGACCCTGTCCAAGATACGGAAAGGTCCGATGTATCGTGGACTAAGCTTTCCGCCACAACCAAAACGAATCGTGCCACGCGTCGGAAAAATCCGCAAAAACACAAGATCACCAACCTAGAACAAAAACACAAGACTTAAAGCTTGATCTAAAACAATCACAATCAGACTCAAATACTAGAAAAATCTAAATTATACCTCAAACTCCAACGGCCTCCGGTGGCTATCGGCCCAATGCCGCTGCCTGTCCTGCGCCACCCGAAGTCTATCTCTGATAACCCTGACCTTCTCTGCAGCATCCACTACCATCTCAGGGCCAAGCAAAACCCTCTCGCCGACATCATCCCAAGACAAGGGAGTACGGCACCTTCGTCCGTATAGGCCTCGAAAGGTGACATCTCTATACTGGCTTGGTAGCTGTTATTGTAAGCAAACTCTACCAAGTGAAGGTGGTCCTCCCAAGATCCCCCGAAGTCCAAGATACAGGTACGAAGCATATCCTCGAGGGTCTGAATCATCCTCTCCGACTGCCCGTCTGTCTGGGGGTGGTATGCGGTACTGAACTTGAGCGATGTGCCCAAGCTAAGCTGCAAACTCCTCAAGAAGTGGAAAGTAAATCGGCTGTCCTGATCCGAGACTATGCTCACTAGAACCCTGAGCAATCGGACAATCTGCCGTACGTACATCTCGTCCAGCCTCTCCGTAGACAAACCCACCTTGAAAGGCAAAAGGTGGGCCGATTTGGTCAATCGATCAACAATGACCCAAATTGCATCATTCCCTCATGGAGAACGCGAAAGTCCAGACACAAAGTCCATAGTGATATGCTCCCACTTCTACTCAGGAATGGGTAGTGGCTGGAGCAATCCACCTGGTCTCTGCCTCCCGGCTTTCACCTGCTGGCACACCAAGCATCTAGAAACGAACTGAGCCACCTCACATTTTATGCCATACCACCAAATATGCTGTCTTAAGTCTTTGTACATCTTGTTGGCCCCAGGATGCATAGAGTACTGAGAATGATGCGCCTCCTGAAGAAACTCCTTCCGAAGTCCTCCGCTCGGAACGCACAATCTGGTACCATGCCTCAACAACCCATCTCCCGCTATCGAGAACTCATCCAACAGTCCTGCTCGGACCTGCTCCCTGATGACCCTCAGAGCCTCATCCTCAAACTGAGCTGCTCTGACTCTGTCCATCAGCTCTGACTGCACCTGAAGACCCCATATCTGCTCCTCAAACCCAGAAACTATCACCTCAATGCCCAAACTCTTCAGATCTGCCAGAAGGTGACGATCCATCGTCAAACACATGGCCACGGGATACCTGCTCAAAGCATCCGCAACCACGTTGGCCTTCCCTGGATGGTACTGTAAGGATATATCAAAATCTTTCATCAGCTCTAACCATCGCCTCTGCCTCATATTCAGCTCCTTCTGGGTAAACACGTACTTCAAGCTCTTGTGGTCAGTGAAGATCCCCACACGCTCTCTGTATAAATAGTATTTCCACAGCTTCAAGGAAAATATGACTGCTGCCAACTCCAAATCATGAGTCGGGTAGTTCTTCTTATGTGGTCGTAACTGCCTAGATGCATAAGCAATTACCTTCCCATGCTGCTGAAGAACGCAACCCAGACCCTTCCTCGAAACATCACTGTAGATCGTGAATCCTCCGGACCCAGATGGCAACGTCAAAATAGGAGCCGATGTCAACCTCTTCTTTAGCTCCTCGAAAGCAGCCTGACACTCATCAGTCCAGACGGACTCCATGTCCTTCCTGGTGAGTCTAGTCATCGGCTCTGCTATTCGAGAGAAGTCCTGCACGAACTTCCTATAGTAGCCTGCCAAACCCAGAAAGCTCCGAATCTCGACAACTGAACTGGGTGTCGACCAAGACTCCACCGCCGCAATCTTCCTCTGATCCACTGAAATCCCATCACCGGATACAATGTGGCCCAGGAACTCCACTCGGTCCAAGAAGAACTCGTACTTCGACAGCTTCCCAAACAGCTTCTCCCTCCTCAGAGTCTCCAGCACAACTCGCAGATGCTCCTCGTGCTCCTCAGGCATCTTCGAATAGATGAGAATGTCATCAATGAAGACCACCACGAACTTGTTAAGGTATGGATGGAATACCTTATTCATCAAGTTTATGAATACCGTCGGGGCATTAGTCAACCCAAACGGCATGACGGTAAACTTATACTAGCCATAGCGGGTACGAAAAGCAGTCTTCGGTATGTCATCCCGCTTCACCTTCAGCTGATGGTACCCAGATCGCAAGTCTATCTTTGAGAACACCCTCGCGCCGCTCAACTGATCAAACAAGTCATCAATCCTGGGCAAATGAAACCTGTTCTTGATAGTGAGGTTGTTGAGCGCTCGGTAGTCGATACACATCCGTATCGTACCATCCTTCTTCAGGAAAAACAGGATTGGCATGCCCCAAGGCGAAGAACTGGATCTGATAAAGCCCTTGTCCTGCAGCTCGTTGACTTGCTTCTTCAGCTCCGCCAACTCGCTGTTGTTGACCCGATAGACATGCTGAGAAATAGGCTCAGCGCCTGGCATCAAGTCTATCGTGAACTCAACATCTCTGCCCGGCGACATCCCCGGCAGTTCTTCGAGAAAGACATCCAAAAAATCTATAATAAATGGATGCGGCAACTCCTGCCCCGCCAACAAGGCTCCACAGAATCCATCTTTCGGCTCCGCTGCTCCTCTGACAAACTGAAACTCTGGCTCTCCTGGAGGACTAAACAATACTCTGCCTGCTCTACAATTTATGCTAGCATGGTGCCTGCTCAACCAGTCCATCCCGAGTACCACATCATAGCTCGAAAGTGGCATTATGAGCAAGCACGCGCTAAAATCCCGGCCTCCCAGAGTGACACTTTGCCCCTTGCAAATATTATTAACCAAGATAATACCTCCCCCGGTCATAATCTTGCAAGTCCTACCCAGATATTCAGTAATAATATTGTGCTTAAGTGCAAAAGAAACTGACACAAAACTGTGCGTAGCACCTGAATCAAACAATGCTAAGGCAGAAAAAGAATCAAGAAGAATCGAACCTGCAACAACATCTGCGACTGGCTCGATCTCCTCGGCTGCAAGAGCAAAAGCCCTACCCTGAACACCCCGTTGCTGGTGGTGCTGTACAAACAGCTGCTGCTGGATCGGAAGTGGACCCCTCGGCTGCACTGCAGGTACTCTCGCCGGTGCCCCCTGAGCTGCTACCGCTCCACGGGCTACCTTACGAGGGTTTGCAGGACAGTCTCTCAACTGATGTCCAGCGTCACCGCAATAGAGGCACACACCCAGCCGCTTCTGGCAAACCTCCCAGACGTGACCAGGCTTCTTGCAGAAGTGGCAAGGAGCCCCATGCTGTGCCTGCCTCGGCTGAGTGTGCTGTACCTGTTGAACCGGTGCTCTGGCCTGAACCTACGGATGGTGATGCTGGAAAGAACGATGCTGAAGCTGAGGGCGCTTAGCAGCCCCCACGATGCTAGTAGCCCCCGAGAAAAGATCGCGATCTCTCTTGGGATTCAAGCCCCACTCCCGCACTACCTTGGTGGCCTCCGCATAGATCTGGGTATAAATCTCATAAAAGGAGGGAATGAGGATCTTGATATCCCAGGTCAGCCCCTCCCTGAAAAGGCTCGCCCTGATCTCCGGGTCTCGAACCTTGTACTCCGCGTATCGGCTCAGATGGCCGAACTCTGCGGCGTACTCCTCTACAGATAAACTGTCCTGCTGCAGATCCTGGAACTGCCTCACCAGGTCGATCTTGTCTGTAGGGAAAAAGAACTTCTCCTTGAAGAGAAGCTTGAACTCTGCCCAAGTATGGCCCTCTCCAGCTAGGGCTGTGTCACCCTCATTTTCCGTATTTCCTGTATTTCGTATTTGTACTCGTAATTTGATTTTGGCCCGTATTTTATTTTCTCGACTTGTGGATTTAGTTTCTCGTAAATGGGTTTTGGACCATGGCTTGGTTTTGTTTTGTGGAGTTGGTTTGGTTTGGTTTGGTTCATCATGAGTGGAACACCTTAACCTATTCTCTACCACAACCCACCATCATAAATCCCCACCTACTTTTCTCTCTCCTCATAATTTTCATTTATTTCTTCTTCTTCTTCCTTCCTTTACACAACACCATCATCCATAGGCAAGTGCACCTTGCCACCACATGAGAACCACTTTTTATTTGTCTATTAGCTAGATTAGGCCATGGAGATCAACATTAGAACTTGATATTTTGTGATTTGGAGTTTTCATTGTTCTAGATCTAGGTTTTTACTATTTTCGGATTTGCATGATTTTGATCTATTTAACTTGGATTTTAGTTTGTTTTGATGCTTCAATGTGGAAGAGAATTCAATTTTACTCAAGTTAGAGCTTTAAAAATCTAAATTTCATTTTGATTTGATCAAGTTATGAAGTTTTGAACTTTGGAGTCCTTGGAGTCTTCTTCTCGGCCTGGAGAAGAAGACAGCAGCCTGCGCTCTTTAGCGCAGTGCTGGATTGTGCATCCCCCTCGGCCAGCGCTCTTTAGTGCAGCACCGACTGTGCAGCTTGCCTCTTGGCGAACTGTGCTCAACCCGAGTGCGCATGGATTCTTGCGCAGTCTGTTCTTGCACAGTCTGCCCATACGCAGTCCACTTCTGCGCAATCCTTCCATGCGCAGTCCGTCCCTGCATAATCTGACCCTGCGCCATCTATTCCTGCACAACCTGATCCAGCGCAATCCATCTGCTGTGCCATCCAATCCTGCACAGTTGGTACCCTGCGCAGCTTACCCCTGCGCAGTTGGCCCCTGGCGCACTTGACTCCTACGCAACCCGACCCCAGGGACCCTTGCACAATTTGTCCAATCATGGATATTTGGTTTAAGCTTGGCTCTTCTATAGTCCTGTATATTGATATTTTATTAGATATTTTACGCTCATTTTATATCCTTATGCCTTTTGTCATGAACTTGATTTTACTTAATATGTTTGGAACGACTATTGTACATGGCATGGTATGACAAGGAACTAGCATAAAACGATAGTGACCCGTAGTGGTGCACTCCTGACATGACCAACCTGACATGATAGTGGCCCATCGTGGCGCACTCCTGACAAGTACCCTGACATGATTAATCTTGATACTTGATAACTTGATAGTGGCCCGTGGCGGCGCACTCTTGACATGTACCTGACCTGACTTGACTTGACTTGTACTCGACTTGTAACTTGTAACTTGTAATCCTGACTTGACTTGATGCTGTTGCGACGGCTAACTTGACTTGTATAATCAACTTGACACCGTGGGTGTTCCTGCTTGCTTGCTTGTGCAATCCACTTGTCTTGTCTTGCATCATGTCTAGGACGTGACTCCCTGGTTCCCACGGTCAGGGATTCACACCGAATATGGATCAGGCTAATGACTAGATCAAAGTGTAGTTTATGGAGAATTTCCAGTCACATGCAATCTCGTTATCTGGGCGCTTTAATTGGACTTGTAGCTTGCCGACGAGTAGAGCACATTTCCAGCACACCGTCGCGTGTTGCACCCTCTAAGTCACCTAAGGGTACATTTGTCTCCCGGGCGATGTACCCACCTATACTCTCAACCCGCGGAAGGATAACTGGATAGTCTGCAGGGCTTGGGGCTGGGAAATTCTCACTTGCATCTTGTTAGTAATTAGGCTTGTGATAACCCTAGTTAGTTAAGTAGTAAGCCGTAGTACTTGCTTGGCCGTGATTGATTGGATGGAGTCTAGTCCCGCTTGTCCTGTCCTGATCCTGTACAAGGTTATGACATGACATGACTACTCGTGCTTTACCTTAATCATGATTAATTACAGGTCCTGATTTCTTGTATTTTATCTTGCCGATAAATGGTGGGAGAAACCAAGTTTCGTTCAGACGAAGGGTTACAACCTCGGTCCTTGTTTGGTTTACGGTTTGTAACCTGGTTATCTGAAGAGTCCCATGGTTATCTCATCGTATATCACCTGCCAGGTTTCTCCTTAATAATTGTCTTTATTATGTAATTATTTTTTTATGTTCTGATATGCTGGCTTTTGTTCTTATTTTGTGGCCTCCTTTGTGGCACTTGCTCTTTCTGGGGTTTGACCCAGCTGGTTTTGTGTGGCCAGATTTTGGAGCAGCACCCGAGGATCTACCGAACCTCCAGCCCGATGGTGGCAACTAGAAGAAACCCGGGCTACGAGTGGATTTTCTATTTTGTTTCGCTCACTCTATTGTAAATTTATTCTTTTGAGGCGTTTAGCCGACGAGCACCTGTTAGCTCGATGCACTTTACTTACTGTCTGCCTACGGGCTATAAACATGATTAACAAATCCTAGGGTTGATCATGTATGACTTAACTCTTGCTAGTCCTAGCATTTTGTACGACTAGCTTCATGATCAGCTGATATGTAATATTTGGGACGCCTTTTATTGTATATTTGGTGGTCTAACATCTTGTGATTATATTACTTGCTTAAGATTGAGACAATAGGCTTGACCTTAAGAGACTGTTGGCTTGTAGTAAACCCTCATATCTAGACAGCCGTGACCGTATAGCGAGGTGGATGCCATTTCGATATACGTAGCTGGCTATGTGCACCCCCGCTCTTCAGTATTCTGGTTCTGGGGCGTGACAGGCTGGCTCGTTCCTGAACCAGATACGTGCAATGTCTAGCAACTGCAAACCTACTGCCTCGACCTTCAGGTCATCTGCGAGGCGGGAGGCCCTCATCTGCCGCTCGATATCCTCGAGCCAATCATCGGCATAGACCACACCCTCGGTCCCGCTAAAGTCATGGGGCCCGAGCTTCTTGAAGTCCTGGATATCTCTGTACCTCGGACGCGCCCCATGATGCGGAGCCCTCTGCTCCACGGCTACAAGGGCCAACTGATGGGCATCCTCCATACCCTGACGTATCGCGTGTGTCTGCCTCTGCTGAGCCTCAGCCTGGGCTCTCTGGGTCTCCAACATCTACTGGAAAAAAGTAAGCATCTGCCCCACGTCTGTAGGCAGAGGAGGTGGAGGTGGAAGTACGTCTGCAACTGGCAGAGGAATCCGCTGCGCAGGAGGAGGAAGAGCACCCATATCAACCACTGGTACTGCGGCCGAAATAATCGTAGCAACCCCGGGGTCAGCCCTCGAAACTGGCGGATAAGCGCCCCCAAGAGCTGCTACCGACACCCCGACTGCGACAGGAGTATCTGGATCAGGTCCGCGAGTCATAGCAGACCTCTCCACGTTTGCAGACTCAGGATGCTGGGACCTGGTCTACACCATCCTGAAGATAGAATAAAAGAAGGAAATCAATATGGCACATGAAATATTATATCAAGGAGGACAATTAGGATGCAAAAATCAATATCAAAAAGGACAGTTAAAAGATCAGCAAGTGGAAGTTTTCCTATTTTGTGATTGAGTAACTTAGCCTATAGCCTATCCAAGATACGTACCGCAGGCTCGTAACAACACTCTAAGTCGAGCACCACTACGACATTGCACTAATTACGACTTTCGACCTGCATGGGCCACCACTAAAAATGTGTCATGACCCGCACCCTAGGTAGGGTTACAAGTGCGTGACAACGCCCAACCTACACCGTAAAAATAGCGTAAAACGCTGTAGGTCTACTAGCCAACAAACAGTATATAATAACCTGTCATCTCCGCACGGAGGTATATAATATAAAATACTGATAAACTCAATCACAATCTAGAAGGAAGAATCATGGCACGAAAACTAGATAGATAAAAACTACAAGTGCAATATCCAGCTCAACAACGAGAGAGAGAGACAAAGTAATATAGTTATACAATCCCAATATAATATCATAAACATAAGTAGCAAGCTGGAGACAAGGTCCAGTCCAAAATATCTACTCTAACTAAACTAAGCTAGAGGCTCGTCGGGCGGAACTAAGCCATACTGAACCAAGGTCTCCAAGTCTAAGCCCACTACGTCAACCGGACCGTAGTAGGTACAGCAATCCTCCTCACCGTCATTTGTAATATTTTGTCAACATATCCAGTCAGGATGGAGCGAGTACAATCAACTAACAATAGTTCACAAGATATGACAAAAGCTATAAGACTGTAAATAGAGAGTATATACAAGAAAATCATGGAATGTACATGTGAGTATCATGGCAAGGTAAGCTGTAAATCTAGAGCTAGAACAAGACAAGTAAAACTGATCATGGCATGTACAAGAATCAAGAATCATCTATCTAAGTGTGTGAGTACTAGTTTCAACATGTGGCCGGCTTGGGTCTGCACAAGGTCTACTGGCCTGGTTAATCATACGTAGAGTATATGATTAACACTCACAAGGTCTATAAGAATAACAAGATGGATAATGACCACACATCTATACTAATACTCTCCGTCCCCGACTGGTAGAGTGGATCCAAATAAGACACGTCACGACGCAGGATTCTACGAGAAGGGAGCAAGTCTCCTCGAGAATCAGCGTCCATATACTGCACAAGAACTACAAAGGGGCTTGCACAAGACATACCAAGATAACAAGTAATAACACCTCATGTCGGGATCCATGAATACCAATCCGTGTGACCAATGTATCAAGAACAAGCATATCTACACTAATTATATGAATTATAATAATCATCATAAATTGGAAAAGTTATCAGAGAATATACTCGCCTGTGATGTGATGGATAAGTTGACTGAGTCCAAGAACAGTGCCTCGAGGACCTATAGATGGAATACTGTATCAATATAATGGTTTGGAAGTAAAATTAAGTCATACTGAGTCAAACTAGGTCAAGACACGTCAAACTAAGTCAATCTAGGTCAAATAAGGTCAAACTAGATTGTACAGGGTCAATCTAAGTCATATTAGGCCTAACAAAGTCAAACTAGGTCAATACAAGTCAAACAGAATTAAACTAGGTCGATTTAAGTCAACGGTACAGTTGACTTTTGGTCAACTGGTCAACCCTAGGTCAACTTTAGGTCAACTTTAGGTCAAACTTGACTAACATTGACTAACAGTTGACTTTGGGTCAACTGGTCAAGTTTGATCAAGTTTGGTCAAGTTCTAGTCAATTTTAGGCTTCGATTGACTTTCGGTTGACTTTTTGGTCAAAATAGTCAACCATGGTCAACCAAGGTCAAAACTAGTCCAAGTCCACTATTCCTAACCATTACCAACCATAATGTCCTAATTTTAGCTATATCTTAAAGTATTAAACTCATATGTTGAGAAATGGATATTATATCTACTTATCCCGTTTACCCTTCTACTCTAGTACTAAGGCCAAGTAGTTTTTCCTTAGAATTTTCACTCCCGGCTTCCTAAGGTAGTAGGATACTAGCCTACACTATCATTACCTACCAAGCTTCCTAGGTAAAGTGGACATCCAGTCCATCTTACGGTCCATGTTGTTAATTTACCCATTATCTTGAGTATCGCAAGATACTCAATGATATAGTGTGATACCATCCTCCTAATACCACACGAAACCCCAATTTTAACTTAGGAGCCTACCCACAAAATCTAATTTACATATCTAAGTCCCATATCAAATTTGGACGCGTTTCGACACTCCTAACTTAAAATCTCCCTCTCACTCACTATCCTACAAATTTCCAATTCACCCACTCACTCAACATCTCACTCTACATATCACTCACATAGGACTAGTTGGGGGGGGAGGGTTATTTAGGGGGGTATATATGGGTATATATAGGTTTATATATGGGGTATATATGGATATATATATATAGGTATATATAGCTACTTATAGGGGGGGTTTATAGGGGTTGAAGGGGGTAAATGGGGGGGGGGGGGGGGGGGGGGGGGGGGCTTATGGTGATGCTGCTGCTGCTATTACTGCTGCTATGCTGCTGCTATTGCTGCTGTTTTTGCTGCTGTGATGGGGGGGGGGGGGAGGGGACAGCAGCCCCAACTCCCCCCTAGCTGCTGTTTTGCTCTCCCTCTCTTCCTCTCAAATCCCTCTAATTCCCCCTCCTTCTCACCCTCTATAATCTCTTCTCTAATCTCTTAATCTATCTAATTCTCTCTATAACTCTCTCACACACACACACACACACACACACACACAAATAAAAATAAATAAATAAATAAATATATATATATATATATATATATATATATATATATATATATATATATATATATATATATATATATATATATATATATATATATATATATATATTTTATATATATATAAAGATATAGACACACATACATATCTACATATATATACAAACACTCACATTCATGGATACATACATACTTATATAGACACACACACACACACACACACACACACACACACACACACACACACACACACACACACACACACACACACAGATATATATATATATATATATATATATATATATATATATATATATATATATATATATATATATTTTATATATATATATATATATATATATATATATATATATATATATATATATATATACATACATAGACACACACACACACATAGACACACACACATACATAAAAAAAAAAAAAAAAAATATATATATATATATATATATATATATATATATATATATATATATATATACATACATAGACACACACACACACACATACATATCTATATATATCTATACATAGACACACACACATATGGATATCTATATATATGGACACACACACACACACACTCACACACATGGATATATGGATATATGGATATATGGACACACACACATATATATGTATATATGGACACATAGACCCCTATGAATATATATATATATATATATATATATCCACTAAATTCTCCAAATCAGTCCAAAATGGAAAAGACACAAAATGACAAGTTCCATCTCATGAATGAGTCTTCCAAGAGCCTCTACAGCATCCTAAAATGGGTTCATGCAAGGGGGCGGTCCTATGGGTTCTAAAATACTAAAATACAAGGAAAAAGAGAAGGTTAGAGAAGGAATTACCTCTTGGAAGTTAGATCCCAAGGTTAAACCCAATAGGATTCGAATCGGACACGAGAATCCCTAGAAATTGGACTCTCCTCTTTCTAGCTTGCTCCCTACTCCAAGCTAGCACCCTCTCCTTGAAGGATTGAGTGGAAAGGAAGGAAAATGGAAGAATTTTGGAGATGAAATCAAAAGTTTAGGTTTGGGTTTGGGGAAGAACTAAAAGGGGAAAGAATTTTGAGAGTGGAAAATGAAGTGAATGAAGAGGGAGGTCCTCCCCATGGTGGCCGACCATAGTAGGGGGTTTGGGGGCATTTGGCAAATGTCCAAAATGCCCTCCAAGCCTCCTTTAGGTCAAAATTGACTTAAGCAATTTTTCGGGGTCGGAAAAACTAAGTTAAAATATACAAATTGACCGATTAAGTCACGGAGAAATGTCTAAAGGTACCAGACTAATTTATGGGATTTTATTGGCCATCTCTAACTTAAGTTTGGGTTCCGATCAGAGTCTAAGCTACCCCTGGTCTCCGATACAAGTCAGAATGAGCTGAAATTCGAACCCGACTCTAAAAATCCCCAAATAACAATAAAATTAAATAAAAATTTCTAAAATTCCTAAAAATGCAAAATGACCATTTTACCCCTATTTATGAAAAGTGGGAGTGACACTAACTATTTGTTTAGTGCTTCACTGTTTAATCAACGATGCTAATGATTATCATGCGCCAACTGCAGATGGCGCTGGACAACTGTTTGCCATTAATGACAGATCTGACATACCTAATAAAATCTCCTCGAGCGCCATGCACTCGAGATTCGAACAAATTTCCTCGACTGACATGCTGTCAGTCATGATGATAACTGTTCAGCTTCTTCGAGAAGATAGCCACGTGGCAGGCAGTGTCACTTGATGGTTGGCACCATATGATGTCTGACGCCATCTGATGGCTAGTGCCACTTGATGATTTATATGTTGGCACTTCCTATGAGTGGCGTCGTGTGTTAGGCATACTTTTTAGGCCTCTACAAGACCCTCTTCAAAGTTTTCAAATTTGAACAGCTTCAAAATTGAAATACTTTGAATAAAAAGCGTTTGGCACAGGGCAGTATCGTAACCAACCCAACTTTCAGGCACAGATCGCATGGCGGTTACAGATGAGAATTTGGACTATAAATAGCCGATAGGAGAGAGAATCTCTTTACTTTGCTATTTCTTCCGAACTCTTCCTTTCAAATTCTCGAAGCTCTCTCACGATCGGAAATGGCACCAAAGAAGTCCACCACCGTCGAGAAGGGAAAAAAAAGGCCGAAGCCACTTCGCGTGTGCCCCCACTGAGGGTGCCACAACACATAGCGCCGTCGGCGAGAGCCGAAGAAGCAAACCCACCACTGGAATGTAAGAAAGTTGAACGGAGAAGACGATCGCAGGCGCCATTCGCATGGAGCACGACTCAGGCCAACATCGACCGCCTCTTTCAGAGTGTTGTTCGATGCTTTACGCCACCTCTTTCAGAGTATTGGTCTAAAAGAATCTAAACTAATGACGCCAGGCGCCATCTATCAGATTCTCAACATGGTGTACCATATGTCATTATGCACGAACCATGCGCTGGTTGATATGATGCGCCATCTGACTCGAGAATTTACATGCGCTGGCTTAGGACTGTTTTTTCTTCCTCTACGCTATCTATGATTGGTGCAGAATAAACAATTTTTTAGAAGTTTAACTCTGACTTCTCTTTTACAGTTGACCTGAGGGAAGACTCCTATGCTGAAGAACTGGCATATACATTCAGGGTGTCTGAGTATCAGGAAGATTTGTCCAATGTCCCTTTTCCTCAGTATGATCTGCCTGAGACCCGAAGAGCCGTGTTAAGGTCTCAGGATGATAATACCCTATTATGCTTGATGAATGGGAAACCCCTCGTAAGTTTGGATCATGTTCCTCACAAAAAACTAGCCTTCTTGTTTGGCAATTCTATCAAGAAAGACCGCTAGCCTAAGACGAAATGCGAGAAATGAGTGTATCAAAGCGGAAGCAGATTGATTCATCTTTCTGAAATGACGAGACATCTGTCGCTGTCCCACTATGCTCCTGACAGACATCCTCATGGTATGGTCTGGGACCTAACTCTTTTCCAGCAGGCCAGGGTGGAAAGAATATGCCACATAATAGGTCCCCAAAATAGGGATATATTCTATAGCTCATCGAAGAGAAGTAACACTCACCTGAAGGGCCTAAAATCTAGCTGTGTGCCTCATGAGGATTCTTCTCTGCCGATTCCTGTAAGAATTCTCTTCTTCGTGAACTTGTTTGATAAGGTTGAAAGGAGGTATCCAGATGAGAATATGCGGCTGATAGGTCTAATGAGTCCAGAGAATAAACGTTGGACCTGTCTTTCGATCTGGGCTCTGAACAATTTTAAAGATGAACTGCTGGACTTGAAAGTTTATGAGCCAATCCATTCTACTTCCCATGAAATTTGCACCAATCTCCACTTATTTTTAGCCTTAGAGGAGAGATACAACAGTAGAACGGGCACTTTTGTGACCCCTCAAGGAGAGATAGGCCTCACTCTTCATGAGATGTAGTATATCTCTCATCTGCCAATGGGTGAAAACCCGTATGAAGAGTATGTGCCCTTGTGGAGAAGAACCCAAGAATAGTTGCAATCTTCGAGGAATTATTATGCCACTTCATGATTTGTACCATTTTCTATATGAGCCACGTACATGGGACATGTTATTTATACAAATGGTTGGCATATTTATTTTTGGGCCGCATTCATGAAGACAAGTCGCAAGAGCACCTGGACTGCGATCCTAACTTCTTTTAGCCATTCGATCGTATAACTATTCAGAAATTGATAGAAAGATTTCGGCATGCTGATAAAGATTTGACAGAGGATCGACAAGGATTTACAACTGGTACTCCCATTGAAACTTATGTCAGACAAGGTGGGAGGCCAATGTCTCAAGAAGCAGCTCTGTCTGGCTTTTTATCCTTGTGGCTGCGACGATTCTTGGGCCCCGGAGCCAGTGCTGTTGATAGGATTCATCGCGGTGTACTATTCTCCGCCACACGCTTAGTATTCGGGCACAAGATGGATCGTCTCTCTGTAATGACATGCCATTTGAATGCGGGTCTTCGCTCTTTCACAGATACCATGATGATAAATCCCAATACCCGAGATGATTTCCCCCGCATTGAGATGTCGTACACTTATCTGTTCGACTGCTTGTTGCTATACAACCCCATTTTGATGGATCTGACTTTAGGCATTGTAGGAGGAGACTTCATTAGCCGTTTTGCCATAGGCCGATGGAAAGTGAACTCTCTTACCAACTGCCGAAAGGCGTTAAGTAAGGGTTTAGAATGGAGATTCTACAACATTCCTCCACCTCAAGGAACCGAGAATCTTCCTCCTTTGCAGGTGGATCTATAGCCTATGGCTATCTGTCCACCACCAGCTACCTTCATGTGGTTGAAGATGATCATGCCTTCCTACCTGGTGTATCGATTTGGTGGTGAATGTAGCCTGGAACCATACCTATCTAGCCGATTTTCTTGCCAATTCGGCTATGATCAAATACATGTGGGCAACGTCACTACTTGTTTACAAGCTTTCGGCTATTTGATTGATGACGCTAGAGGATGGGGATATTACAGCGCTACTTTCTCCATGCCCAATACTACTCCTGAGATGGGCCCGCATATGTTATATATATATATATACAAACTTTTATACCTCGGCCAATACTTTTTTCGAGGGATTCACCCTATCAAACAGTTTTGCAAGTGACAAGCGCTCACGGTTGGGGACCAGAACTACCCTAGAATTTTGAAAAATTGAAGAGAATGCTCCAGTCGATGAACCTTTTGAAGATACCCTTGTCGGTCTCCCTGACGAGGTGAATGATCCTTTCGATATTTCTCTTAAGAAGCGGAAAGAAAATCTCCAGCAAAACTGACTAGCAAAAGACGAAAAGTTAGGGAATCATCTGCACCTTCTGTCCCTAAAGGAAAAAGACGAAAGAAGCAGTGCTTGTTATTACTGAACATCCTACAGCGAGGACTAGATCTCAGACACGACAAGCTAAAGCAGGGATTTCCTCTGGGGGAAAGGGACGACCACTTCTCCAATCCCAAAAGAAGATAAGAGACCAGATGGGCATGATGAGCCTTCTGAATCCGAAGGATTCCCTCCAATGCCACTTAAGCGCAAAACAAGGAGGAGGTTGTTGACAACCGAGGTTGAGCAACAAGAGACAATGCCAGGATAGTCCCCTGGTCAACCAAAATTGTTTTTGCCGTCGCAAGACCCACTCCTCACAGGTAATATTCTTGCCTTCCTAATCATTAATTTACTAGAAATTTCTATTTATATATATATATATATATATATATATATATATATATATTCTCTTCACAGAGACTCCAGTGTTGCATGTTCTGGTCTCAAATGTTGCATCGGAAGAACCAGCATCCTTAAAGGTCGCTGCTCCAGTGGTTGCACTTGCTGTGGCCGAAGTGATGTTCCCATCACCAACCATGGATGCTCCGGAGATGGGAACTCCCGAGGCGGTGTTGCCCTCAAATGTTCCTACTTCTTCTGAACTCTTTTTGGAAGACAAGGAGATGATAGAGGCACTAGATGACTGTGATTTTGGCAATGATCTACTTAAAAAAGAAGATAATAAAAATCCAGTGGCTGAGAATAGCCAAACTGCCATTGAGGGTAAAGAATACCCTGTTGAAGATGAGGGCCATCAAAGCCCTAAAGATAATGAAGAAGTTGATGCTGAGGAGCTCCAGACTCTAGCTGAAGTTGCTGAAATAAAAGGGGTGGAAGCAGCTGTAGCCCCAGGTGGCCAAGTTGGCTCAGTGGTCGGAAGCGGCCATTTTATGCCAGGTGGTTCAGAGGCTGGAAGCAGCCAGGCGGCTGTCTCTGAGAACACCATGACAAGGCTCCATACAGAGCTAGACGTGCCTTATGAGACCCCATATCTACTGCCAAGCTCAGGTAAATTTTTGACTTTTATTTACCCTAGCTCCTTTGATGATGTATAAAGATTGTGCTTCTTGATTTGCAGAAAGTCCCGTGGGGATGATTGCAGTAGCTCCATCTACTGCTTTCAGCTTTAGCTCGACTATGGCTCCTCTGGACATGGGGACTCAGGTTGGAGAAGAAAGCTCCTCGATGATGCCAGCTCCAAGATCTCTTGGTGCCCAGACTGTGATTCCTCCATCTTCAGTAGAAGGAGGAATTTAGGCTGAAGTATCAACTCTTGGTGTATCAGCGATGAACAAAGCCATCGTCAAGACTTACACCACTGCTTTCTTTGTCTCCTTGGGAACTTTGGTTCAAATGGTCTTGGAGAAAGGTCACCCCTACGAGCCAGTGAAGACAACTGTCTCTTTTATCATCAATACTATCCACAATCTTGGTGATTTGGATAGGGTTAGCTTCTTAGAACACATTATGGATGCGCTCGAAGAGTCAAGCAAATCCTACAAAGATTTGACGAGGGGTAATATCCAGAGGCTCGTAGATGCCGAATGTGAGGCAATGGCTCATGAGTCTGCAGCACGATGAGCAGCCTTAGAAGAGTTTGTCGTTGCCTTCTCCACGTGCTCTACAGAAATAGATGCTGGCATTGTTAAAGTTGCTTCCTCTATTGAGCACTATATAGCTGAAGCCACATAAAAGGAGAAGGAGGCTATTGAATTCTAAACTTGTCTCCACGAACTAGAGGCCGAGATAGCCAGGCTTCACGAGACGCTTTGAGCAGCCCAAAAACAAGAAGAAGAATTACTTGAAATGCACCAGGTTGCTGCAAGCCATCTAGATGATCTAAGACGGCAACGAAAGGAGTTTGTTCGAGTTCAAGCTACAGAAATCGAACGCCGAGTTAGCTTCCTGCAACCTTTTGATCTAGAATCTGGGAGAGCTTTGGCTAGGCAAAGGGTACTTGACTCCAGAACTGAGAGGGTTGCTTCTTTGAAGAGGAGGATAACTGAACTCAGCACTCAGCCTCCCAAGTAAAACTATCCAGATTGTGACAACTTTTTGTTGTATTCTTTTGAATGTATAATTTTATGACTTTGCAGGTCTTTTGGATAAAAATTGATGAACTTTTATGGCTCTATTACTTATTGCGTATTTGTTTAAGCCACAATTAATAGATAGGAGTAAGAAATATGTTCAGAGGTACCGGAGGTACCGGACGTGACATTTCTATTGAAAATTACAATACTTATTATATCTATTCAGAGGTAATGTGGACATGACAGAATATAACTTATAATATTGTCATTTTGAAGATGACATCATCAGAGGTAATATGGACGTGACGAGCCAATAATGTAGATATCAGAATTCAAAGGTGATATGGACATAAATTCATGTATCTATTGATTATCCTTGAGCTAGCTGGGACTCAAGAACATGATATCTTTTAAAATAACTGGGTTTCAAAAGATGATGTTTGCAATGATGTGGTAGATGTTGTTGTCATTCTGAATAGACTCCGCTGGGATTCAAAGATTTGAAACATGTACAATATAACAAAGTACATATCTTAAAACATGATATTTTTTTAGAAATTTGTCGTTAATAGGCATCATTACAATTCGGCCATCCATCCCTGACAATTGATAAGCTCCGTTAGAGAAAACTTTACTTCTAACGTAGGGACCTTCCCACTTTGGTTCAAACTTGCCCTTGCTCATGTGTGTCATAGTCATAGGACGTCTGATAGTTAGTACCAATTTTTCTTTTTGAAATGCTCGTACTTTGACTTTACGGTTGAAGGCATTTGAAATACGGGCTTGATATAGCTCAATATGATGTTGAGCTAGTAACCGCTTCTAGTCAAGTGCTTTAAGTTCTTGAAGTCGATGACGGTCATTGTTTTCCGTTATGAGTTCATTGGCAATGGCTATTCTTAATGAAGGGATTTGGATTTCAAATGGCAGGACAGCTTTGCATCCGTACACCAAAGAGAACGATATACAGCCGGTCGGGGTACGTAAGGTAGTACGGTAAGCCGTAGATATTGTTCAAGTTTTTCGCTCCAATTGCGTTTATTGGCAGAGACCAAATTCTTGAGAAGCTTGATGATGGTCTTGTTGAATGCTTCTGCCAACCCATTAGCTGCAGGATTGTAGGCTGTAGAAGCGATATTGTTGATTCTGTTATCATTATAGAATCGAGTGAACTTTTGACTAATAAATTAGGGCCCATTATCATGGATAATTTGCTGAGGAACACTGAATCTATAGATTACATAATGTTTGATGAAGTTGATGATGCTGCTTATCTTAACTTCGGCTAAAGGTATAGCTTCGGCCCATTTAGAGAAGTAATCGATTATAGCTAGGATAAACCGATGTCCTCTAGATGACGGTGGGTTGATAGGACTAATGACATCCATATCCCAAGCTTCGAAGGGCCACGATGCCGTAGTCGGATGTAGGAGTTTTGATGGTTGGTGGATGAAGTCTGCATGAATTTGACATTTTTGACATTTTCTTGCTTACTTGATTGCATCTGATACTATCGTGGGCCAGTAGTAACCCATACGTCGGATATGATCATGTAGCTTAGGACCAGACTGATGTGTACCATAGACACCATCGTGAGCTTCACGTAGTATTTGTCTTGCTTCATCTCCCGCAAGACAACGTAGGAGCAAATCGTCGAATGTTCGCCGATAAGGTATTTTGGAAATGTGATTGTAATAAAACCAGAGTGATCGCCGACGGATTATTGTAGCCTCTTTAGGATCTTCAGGTAGAATGTCATGAACTACGAAGTCGATGAAAGGAGCCCTCCAGTCTTCACTTGTAGTGCAAACTTTGACTGAATTGCTGAATTCCATATGTAGATTATTATCGACACAAAATACCTCCATATTAGTGATGACGATCATTTGTTATCTTTTTACAGGAATTGCCATACTGCTGCTAGATTAGCAAGTGTATCAGCTTCAGTATTGCAAGCTCGACGTACATGTTCAATGAAAAACCCTTGAATAATGGAGCCAATTTGATTGGTGCTTCATGGTATGGAATGAGATCTTGATGCCGAACTTCATACGTGCCTCTAACCTGATTGACGATCAACTTAGAGTCTCCATATACTTCAAGATAATCGATGCCCAATTGTTTATGTAATGCCCCAATCCCAAAATATATAGGTTTCCATATACACTCCAATATATGGAAACCTCGTACGAATATATAAGCTGTAAAATACAGTAGAACTATAACTAATCTCATCCACACAAAATAAATGAATAAAAGATCTGATATAATAAACTATAAAATTGTCATTTGGTACATGTAGTTGGACGGAGACAAATCCACTACCAACTATGAAAAGAAATACATGATAAGCAAAAGAAAAATTTTGGCGAGCGAAGCGAAGATGATCCAAGTGCATTATCCTCAAAAAAATAGCGATGATCATGGCTAAGGCTAAAGCACCTGCAAAAGACAATAACACACACCTGGAGAGATAACCAGGTCCTTAGAGGGACGTAACAAGACACATAATATCATGCCATATAAACTGAATAAATATTGCTCAAATAAATAAGTAAATCGAATTATAATATGGTCCAATATGCACCTACTGAATGAGCGTACCATCCCCCCAACCAAACAAGGACAGGAGATGGTAAACTAATTCACGGTGACGTATCTTTCCATGCCATGAATCTAATATGGTATCCGGACCCCAACAAGGTTCAATACCTTCTCATCGAAGTAGTAAGTCATACCTACAACCAAACAAGGACAAGATGTGACAAACTAATCCACGATAAGTTATTGTTCCAAGCTACGGTCAGATACAAATACCCAAACCAAAAGTACTCGTACCTAACGGATAAATGTGCCTAACCGTTCTAAGTAAAATATAGTTTAAGAACAATCCTTCCTACGCATGGGCCCTGGCTAAATAGGATCGGCGTAGTCCCCCTTGGGTACCAGAGGTCCCATCAGTAAGAGCATGACGTTCCGCAGAATCGTCAGTGGCCGTCAGTAATCATGGGTCATCAACCCCGTATCTCCAGCGGAGAGTCCGGGTCACAAGAAAAGTGCATCGAAGCCCATACGCTATGGAATTGTCCTCCCCGCCCAATGCCTACTGTGTTGTATCCACAACACAAACCACTATAACCGCTAAGTCAAACTAGCATGCAATCTCTATTAGCGGTTATTCCTATCGCACGGCTTATACGTACTGGTGGCCAGCCAATCATGCACTTTTGTGTCCTACATGCGACACACAACTTCGTGTTACAACGTGTCAAGGCCAATAAATGCAACACACAAAGGTGGTCCCTTAAATCTAGGTTTAATATGTAAGAAAATAATACATAGCAGAAAATATAAATAAACGGTAAGTTCTAACAGTTTATGTCATGTATCATAGTTTATTTTGCATAAAGAAAATAAATAATGCATAAAATATGAGCTAAAATAAATAAACAGCAAATGGCAAGGTGTCTTGCCTAGTAGGACGCCTGGTGTGCTATGATGATCAAGGTGGCACGATCTGCAACTTCGATGCAACAACTATGCAAGGTGACCTCTGTTGGTGACACGGACAGTTCCATTGGATCCAGAAGGGTCAAATTGGTTAGGGTGGATATAAAGTAGTCTCGAAATTGGCGAAAGAATAGAAATAACGGGATTGGTCATGGAAAGGAGAAAATCAAAGAAAATGGATAATAATATATTATGATTTTTGAAGACTATTTATAATTTTTGAAAACTATATTTTAATATCCCGAAATATTTTATAAATAGTAAACTCAATGTAAGTCAAAAACTATAGTTTACTTAGTAAAAATATTTTATATAAGTACTTGAGAATATATTTTATTAGTCGAAATAGTTTGGTCGACACCCAGTTCAATCTGCAATGTCCAGAGAGATTTAAGATAAATCTCCTGATGTACGCAAGCCGTCCCTAGAATCCTCCTAGCTCTTTTAGGTTGCGTGGAGGACGCATCTCTTGAATGGCTTTGATTTTCTCGGGTCAACGTGTATACCCTTAGAGGTAATAATGAATCCGAGAAATTTGCAACTAGAGACTCCCAGGAATGACTTGGTAGGATTCATTTTGATTTGATGCTGGCATATTAGATCGAAGATAGTTCTCAAGTCTTGGATGTGATCTTCCTTTAGACGACTTTTGACAGCAATATCGTCGACATAGCATTCGTCTATCTTTCGTAAATGTTCGCAAAAGATGGTGCTCATGGCCTGCTGATAAGTTGTACCAGATTTTTAAGACCAAACGACATGATGGTGTAACAGTAGACTCCAAAAGGAGTACGAAAAGATGTATGTCTCTCATCTTCAGGGTTCATCCAAATTTGATTATATCCAAAAAATCTATCCATGAAAGACATTCATTCGAACCCGTAGGTATTGTCGACCATGATATCAGTGATCGAAAGAAGGAACTCATCCTTAGGACAAGCATCGTTGAGGTCTCTGAAATCACTACAGACTCGGACCTTCCCTATTTTTTTAGGATGGAGATGATGTTAGCCACCCAGTCAGGATGTTGTTCTTCTCTGACAAAGCCGTAAGCAATGAGCTCTTTCACTTTAGTTTCTACGGCATCAATTATGTCAGGTCGGAATCGACGTTGTTGCTGTTTGACCGACCTTGTATTAGGCAGGATATTGAGCCTGTGAGCGATCTAAGGATCTCGTCCTTGCATATCCTCATAACTCCAAGCGAAGACATCAACGTATCCCCGAATAACCTGAGTTAATTCTTGCTTCTCTGCTTCTGGAAGGCTTTTGCTGATGAAGATTGACTTGAATTAATTGGTGTTCAGTAGGTGGTTCTCGTTGCTCGAAGCAAGGTTTCCATTGATTGTCCATTCTTTGTGCCCAATGATCTGACTCAAGAGCTTTGGCAAAATCATCATCGCCTTCGGAGAACTTGACAGTCACCATATTAGCCAATAAGGTTACTCGATGGACATATCCTACACTGGTGTCAGAATCCCATAAAATTGAGTCAAACGAGTTAGATCGCTCATCTTTGTCAGACTCAGAGGCGTTTGGGATTGTGATCGGCGAGTTATAACCCAACCCATGCTTTGTTTTGCTATAGTATTACAGTGACTTTCCTTTTGTTGTAGGGATACGAATAGGAGTTCGCCTTCTCTTATCACCATTGAGGCCAGTTTTGAAGTTATAGCCCATCTTTTGAACGATATCTTTTGATTGTTGACTGTAACGACATAGTTGAAGTCGTCTATTATCGTCGTTTTCAGCCTCGTTATTGGACGTAGCATCTTGATTCAATCCTTTGCTGAAGAGGATAGGATGTTCATCTTTCTTTCGAGAAGAAACTAGAAAAAAGAAATCTTGTGTTTGTTCTAATGATACTTCATCTTGTAGAGGTTGAACAGCTCTTATTGTAAGGGTTTTGAAGTTATCTAGCATTTATAGGTAACATCGAGTAAAATAGTTGACATCAGTATAGTACAAAGGAGATGTTACTTTATTGATAATTATATTATCATTTACAATATGGTTCTTGATCTTATACGATGGCTTGCTAAGATTGATGACCAGAGGCAGAGAATGAGGAAGGAAAGGAGAAGGGGAAGGCTTGTTACGATGAAGGTCGATAACAAGAGGCTCAGAAGAGGTGAGCTCCTTATGCTCCTTCTTTTCAGCAAGAGGATGCTTAGCATGAGAGGAGAGATGGATGGTCAGCGTATGAGAAGACGAAGGATGAGAAGTGCGCCATTTGATCGGAATCACTAGGATATTGTCTGGGTTGTCCTTCTGATCTTCTTCAGTGTCCATGTCCAGTGCAACTTTCATGAACTCCTCTTTGTACATCCTGGAGTCAGTAAAATATGCTTCGACACTCGGAAGGGATTAAGATCAGCAACTTTTTTGCGGACTTCTTTGTGGTCATCCACATACTTGAAGTATTGATGGAGAGTGGATGACACGATGTTATGCTCAAGCAACCACGGTCTTCCTAATAAGGCATTGTAGGAGCCGTGATTGTCAATCACATAAAAAGTTACTTTCGTGCGGAGGTTGTCAATTTGAACTTTCAGGCAAATCTTCCCCAATGGTTCGCTCCTTTCGAAATTAAATCCCAGGATAGTAGTGATTGTTATGAAAAGATTTTGGATCAGGAGTTTTAGTGCATCTAGTAGGGTCTTCGGTATGATACTGAGTGTAGACCCAGGATCAATCAGGATGCGATCAACCTTCATTGTATCGACATATCCCGTATAGTAGAGAGGTCGGTCATGTCGATTGTCTTCCATAAGCATATCCTTTTGTGTGAAAGTGATGTTGGGAATCAACTCCATCACACTATGACAATGGAAGCATGCTACATGTTCATCGTCTGGTTTCTTGAGAAGTCCTAGACAAGCGTCAGCTTGTACGAAAGCTTCGCTTAGTGCTTCCTGAGTTTCCCTCGAGAGACGCAGAAGCTCGAAGATTGATAACCTCGTCGGAGTATTGGCTAACTGAGCTAATATGTCAAAGCTATATGGCCTTTCAAGTCCAAGAGGTGGAGTTTTTTTTAATATTTTATTAAAGCGAACTGCTTGTTTTCTTTTATCGACCGTCGTCGGTTTGGGAGGAGTCGGTTCCACTGGGGCGATAAAGTCGATGGAACATTAACAACAGAAGGGAAGGACGCCGGAGAAGCATCTGAGACTGGAGGTGTGGCCTCTTGTCCTTCTGGATAGTCTCGAAGGTATAGTCTCCCGGATCTGGTACCAGTCAGGACTTCTTCTTCCATAGTTGGTGCGAAGGAAACCATGTTGCAGCCCTTCGTCCGAGATTTGTCTTTGGAAGACTTTTTTTTAGAAAGAAGAAGAATCTGTCCAAAATTCCAAGCCAACACGAGATTGATTATGTTAGAGACGTAGGAAAAGGGGTACGGAAGATCCTCTTCCATGATTCATACCTGGGGCTTTCTCCAGGTCATATCCCATCTTAATCATCAGTTCGCAGGACTGTTGACTATAGAGGTAGAATACTGGCCGATAATTGAGCTCTGGCTTTGATGTTATTGTCTTAGGAGAAGAAGATGAGTCTGTTGCCAAAGTGAAGGTAGCATTCAAAGGCGACAGATAATGACCACCGATAAAAGTAAAGTGGTATGACTTATATTTGGTTGTATTTTTGGACTTTGAGAATGAAGCAGGCATCTCAAAGTCGGCAACCAAGTCAGGATGGATCCACATGATTTCTGTCTTGTCAGTTGGCAAAGGAACAAGCCCGTCACTTCGTGCCGGCAAAAAGATTTACAATCTCCAGGGTAGCCTTCGGTATGGGAACGACTCCATCCTACTTAAGTTGAGCAGAAAAGTCGTCGAACTACAAAGAAATGACATTAGCAGTCATAATCTTCTCATCTTGCTGAAGAGTGATCGTGCCTGCGTTAATCGGCTTTTGTATCTTCTCTTTGAGCACGTAGGATGCCCTGGTTGGGTGTCCGATGAACCTGTGATACACACAGTATTTGGGATGATCAATTTTACCTACTTCATCTGGCCTTTTTGGTTCGGGTAACTGAAGTTTATTGCTTTGGATTAAGCAATCAAAAATGCTCATGATATCATCCTCATCAAAGGAATACTCCTATTTCGAACGTTGTACTCTCTATGGCGGTGCCGTCATTGTTGATTGACCTACGCTAATGGCTAAAGCTTCTTTGCCTTTGATATTGATGGCTAAAGCTTCTTTCAGGCTACGAGTGGAGATGACTTCGAATGACGATGAGACTTCTGTACATATAGAGCAACTTATGAAGCTGTGTTTTGGGCTACCAGAGTCACTGTGCTATAGGTGACAAGTAGGCTTGTGCTTCAGGTTGACGAGATTACTGTGCTTTTGGAGCAACAGGTTGACTTGTATTGGTTGTGATGGGAGTTCCCAAGTCTCTTTTAGAGAAGTGACTTAAGCTTCTGATCCGGAATAGATGACTGCATCGTAGGAATGGAGATAGTGTGAGCATATCACTATCATACGCCTCATGCGGATGTAGGTAAGTAGCTGTACCTCTAAACAGTGAAGGCGTTGGCTGCGAAGGGAAGGGTATGACACCGTTGCACGTCTGAGATTGGCACAGGCAGATAGCTGCGCCTCTGGAGTACAGACACTAGCTTCTGGAATAAAAGAAGGGGAGGGGGCCCACCACCATCTTATTTCTGAGGTTGGCGCAGGGAGGTAGCTGCGCCTCTGGCTTGAAGGCTTTGGCTTCTTCAAAGTGTCGGATTGCTGATATGCTTCTGAGAGGCTGCACCGACAAGAATATCAGAACATGCTTCGGTTGAGGTCAATCCTCCAGTGTGTATATCGAGAAGAAGGAAGGCGGTACTTCAATGAAGACTGTATCCCTTGTAGATCCCTCTAGGCTTCTGTCGAATCTGTACTAGATCCTTTGTAGAAGAACAAAATTAGTCCCTTATGTATAGTCTTGATGTGTCTGTACTAGACTTTGGTAGACATGACAATGAAGGGACTTCTCTCCATATATTCTGTTTTGTCTTTTTAGCACCGAGCCTGAGTCTTTTGCCTCTTTTGCGCTTTGGCGAAGGGATGTCTTCAGCTGAGATTTTTTATGCTTCTATAAGAGCCCATTCAAAGTGTCCCAAACTTGAGTCAAGCTCGGGATACTTTGAACAGAAGCATGAACACGCGTCAGGACTGTACGAGCTGGGTGATGGCTGGTGTTACGCCTAGCTCTTAGCATTAATTGTCCTGAGTTATCATTTCAGAGAATGGGCTCCTGATGGCTTCTTGATATTGGAGCCTCTCTTATCTTTGTCGGGATCATAAATCTCTTTAGTAGTGGGGGTTCAGAGTCACGTTCCTTTGGCCACTCGCAGTACTGCTATCTGTCATGGAGTGAAGCTTTAGCTTAACTTGTAAGCTTCCTTCTGACCGATGTTTGGCTCGTGCTTGTATCATGTGAACAACCTACATAAAGGATTGTCCTTCTTTAAGATAAGACTCAGCTGCTTCAATAATGGCCTTGCTTACCCGATGTTCAGCTCCTGACGACCCTGGAGTTTGCTTGAGGTGGCCGTCGGTGGCAAATCTTTTTATCCAAAGAAGCCATGTAGTAGAACTACCATTGGATCTCGAGACGCCCCATGCCCTAGATGTCGTGGGTGTCAATGGCGTCTCGGACCTCTGCTTCCTGTGTTTGGATTGCTTGCCATCCTGACCGAGGAATAGCAAGGCCTGCTGCTGTGGTTGCTCTCACCGGCCAGCTAGGAAGATAGGAGAGTCCTGTGTTGGTCTTCATCCCCGGCTCGGGCCAGTAGCAGCTTCAGGCTGTGGCTTCCTTTTGACCAAGAAGTGTTTGGCTCTGTCACCGCCTCGCCCGCGCTATTGAGAGCTTGTATCACAATTTCAGCTTTTTTGCTTCTATATATGTAACTACAAAGAGTCTGTAATAGGTCTTTGTAGCCACATGTTTTTATATGTAGAAGCTTTCTTGTTCCTTTTGCTTTTGTCTCCAGAATAAAGAGGTAACCTTATAATGGATTTTGCCTGACCAGAGGTAATATGGACGTGGTAGGCTTGATCTTTGCTGGGTTATAGAACAACAATTCAGAGGTAATTTGGATGTGAACTATTTTCTAAACTGTCAGGATAATCATAGAACTGATGCGAGAAGAATGACTACTCAGAGGTAATGTGGACATGGTAGTCGCATCTTCCAGGTGAAGAGGAGCAATCCAGAGGTAATATGGACGTGAAGTGCTTTATCTACTTGAGAGAATATATAAGAGGGAGAGCGAGAGATCCCCTTACCAGAACTCATGGACACCCTTTTCAGGGGATGTGGGTGCCTATGCTGGTTCTATCTTCAGGCGTAATACTTCTTTAGGAACTTGCCGTTGATGAGCATCATTAGCAAGTCCCCGTTAGGCTTAGCTAGCCGATAAGCACCGTTGGAGTACACCTTTTCTATGACGAACGGTCCTTCTCACATGGGCTCGAACTTTCCAGCCATCTTGTGGGTCATCACCATCGGTCTCCATACTGCCAAGACGAGGTCGCCCACCTGGTAGGATCTTTTGCGGACCTTTTTGTTAAAGGACCCAGAGATGCGAGCTTGGTAAAGCTCAATCCTTTGCTGTGCGGGTAAGCAATTTTCATCTAACGCTTCTAACTCTTGTAATCGCCTGCGCTGATTGTCTTCGACGGTTAACTGATTAGTGATCATGTTAGCAGACAACATCTTCTTAAGAACTTGACCCATGCTGATATCGGAGTCCTAAGTTGAGGAGTCAGAAGAGTGTGAGTGCCTCATGACTTCTTCTTCTGAATCTTCTGAGGTGGTTATAGGTGTAACATACCCCAGCGCTCGACGACTACGAGTATGTTGGTAGTAGTTTTCAGTTTTTCCCTTTAGAGCGTAAATCTGTATGGGAAGCCGCTGGCCTTTCCCATAATTGAGTCCCTTGTTGCTATTCAGGTCGTACCCCATCTTCTGGATAAGGTTTTTGGCCTGCGCCGTGTAGCGGTAGAACTGCATTTTGTTGCTGTCAAGGTCTGGGTCTTCAGAGTCATTCGCTGCAGATGCTCTAATCGATCGAATATGATGGGTTCCTCTTCTTTTTTCCTGGCTAGAACTACGAAGTAGGTACCTCGGGCAGGGACAACTTGGCTAACATGGTTGGCAATTGTCACTTGCATCTACAGTTTACACAAAGAATTATCCAGGAAATACTTGGTGTTCCAGCACGCGCTAGAGTAGTTCGATGACAACTTTCTGTTGATGAAGTGGGATATTTTATCCCAAGAGATTATGTCGTTGAAAGAGTGGGCCTCTGTATCGGCATAGACGTAATCTTCTAGCTCTTCGTCAGTGAGGGCTAGAGCTGTCGCCGGAGGAGAAGGAGGATGCCTCCCTTTCAGCTTGACCATCAAGGGAATGGTGGTCGGATGCTCCTGTGCCTTCATGGACGACCTTGGGGACCTCCAGGGTAACTTCATTTGTATAGGCTCCTGACCATCTTTCATTGTCACTGGAGGCGAAGGTGGAGCTTTGCCCCGAAGCTTAACAATAAGAGGCGTTGACACCTTGGGAGGCCTCCCCTTCAGCCGAACCTTTAAAGGTTCTTCGACCACTGCTGTGCTTTTTGAAGTTGTCTCTGTCTCGTCGTCAGCATTGTTGCTGTCGTCGTTCCAGGGGACTGACTTGTACAGATCAGTATCGGTACAGTAGGCTTCAAGTTCTCGGAATGGGTCCATATCAGCGAACTCTATTTTGATAGTCCCGTTGCTGGACATATATTTCATACACTGATATAGGATGGAAGGGACAATCATGTACTCATGGATCCATGGTCGCCCCAGTAGCAAGTTGTAATTTATGTCTGTATCAATGACATAGCAATTTACTCCAGTATGAAGGTCATCGATCTGACATTTCAGACAAATTTTGCCCAAGGGCTCACTCTTTTCCGCGTTGAAGCCACTGATTGTTGTGTTCGAAGCTGTCAACCGATGCATCGGAACCCTTAAAGTTTAAAGCAGGCTTCTTGGGATAATGCTCAAAGAGGAACCTGGCTCGATGTGGATGCGATCAACCTAAATGGCACCGACATACCCCGTATAGTACAGGGGCGGTTGTGCCGGTTATTCTTTTGCAACATGTCTTATTGGGTAAAAGTGATACTGGGAATCACTTCGACTACGCTGTGGCAATGTGGGCAAGCTGTGGGATCTACTTTCGGAGGCTGAACCTGGGTGAAGAAGGACTCGACGTTCTGTAAAGCTTCACTGAGCGGATCTCGGGTCTCTTTAAAGAGACAAAGGAGCTCGAAAAGTGACAATCTAGCCGGAGTATTAGCCAACTGTGCTAGAATATCGAAGTTGTAGGGCTTGATAGGCCCGATTGTCGGATCCTTTCTGAGAGCATGGCTCTCCTCTTATCTCTGTACCGAGCGGGTGGTAACCAAAGCATCGTCGGTCGACGTCGAGGCCATGCGGCATGCCTTGCTTTTCTTTCCTTTGGCAGAAAGTGTCGTAGATGTGATCATGTCGGGAACCAAGTCAGGATGTATCTACATGACTTTGTCTTGAGGCATGGAGAACGGGACGAGCCCTTGAGCGTTGTCCCGTGCTGGCGGAAGGTTGACTGCTTCCATCGTCGCCTTTGGAATATGGATGACGCCATCTTGTACCTCTGTGGCTGAAAAACTCCTGAACTGAAGAGTAACCATATTGGCCGTGACGATCTTCCCCTCGTAATCCAACGATATGACGTTGGTGATAATGAGGCCCTGAATTTGCCCCTTCAACACATAGCAGTCATGTATTGAGTGATGGACATACTGGTGATAATGGCAGTACTTGGGATGGTCCACCTTTCCCACTTCATCAGGACACCTGGGTGCTGGGATGGGCAGTTTGCCGCTCTTCGTAAGCATCTCGAAGAGCTCCAGTGTATCCTCATCATTGAAGGAGTAAGTCTTCATCGTTCTCTACGCTTTCACAGACTTGGGGTTCGCAGCTGCTGAACCGTTGGAGATGTTGACGGTCATGGCTTGCTTGCCTTTTTCGTCTTTGGGGTTGTTGCTGTACGAGCGTCTTCCTTGTCTTCGGGCGCAAGAAAGTGTAGCCCCAAGAGCTGCACGTCCTGGGCTTTCTTTTGTGCGGCATCCGCCTCTGTAATGAAAGGCGTCCACTCCGTGCAGGGAGTACTGTACCATAATTTTATAGCAGGTAGCATGTTCTTGTGGCAGGAGTCCATAAGCATGGGCTCGGGCATGCCGGGTGGTAGTCTGAGGGCTGTCTGGCGGAAGCGCTCAATGTATGGGCGGACATGCTCTTTCTTTCTCTGGACAATTTCCATGAGGGTCGACATGGTCATATCCATGCCTCCTTCGTAGAATCGGTCCACGAACCGAGTCTTCAGGTCTTCAAATATGACATACAGTCGTCCGGAAGATTGTAGAACCACTCATAGGCTTTCCCCTACAGGGCTTCTATGAATATGTTGGACAAGAGAGCGTCTTCCGTTGGCAAGTGCCCTATTACTGAGGCAAAGTAACTCAAGTATTGTCGGGGTGACCCCTTTCCTTCATAAGGTGTAAACGTCTGTGGATTGTATTTGGGAGGATAAACGACGTTGTCCCACTCGGCAGGGTATGGCTGCCGGATTTCCATCATCCGAAGCGTTGCTTGCTTTTCTATGGCATCATGACGAGGATACAGCTCCTTGATGGTCTGCTGTATCTCGGCCGGCATTGCAGAGCTTATAGCCGATAGAGTAGACGAGGATGTTCCTGCCTGGTAGGCAGTAGACAACTTGTTGGATTCGTCATTAGTTGGCAGATCATGCGCAGGTGTAGAGGCAGCAGGGGCCATGCTACTCCTGAGGTTGATTATGACCGAGGATAGGGTCTTCATGGTGTCCGTCAGCGTATCTAACTTGTCTCAAGGACTTCGATACGTCTGAGAGCTTCGTTGTTGTCTTCCTCATTGCCGTCGACCATAAACATAGACCGAGTGTGTGGGTGACTCGAGGGAGCCGTGGATCCTTCACTTTCAGGCTCAAACGCCCGAGGCTCGCTGTCTTGAGGATATACTGTAAGATTGTAATCTTTTTCGGACCCAGTATTGTTGCTACCCCCGGTCTGGTGACTGGCTGCGCCAATGGAGACATCCGTGTCGTATTGTGCCACGTCAGATTGGAACACAGGGTTGTTGTGCAGGGTAGGAGGCTGGCTACCCCCAGTTTTGGCAAGGCACCCAATGCAGATTTGGTACGAGTGCCTTAGAACACACCTGCATCGGGTACCTTAGCTTTGATGTTCTCTGACTTCTTTTTCGGTTTAGCAACCGACATAGGAGGATTCTGGAAGGGCTCCTTGAAAGCTCTGGAACCCTGCACCGCGTAGCATGTGGCGATACATGGCTCGTTTTCTCTATGGCTCACCGACCCCTTGTTAGGCCTCTGGCGTGGAGTCGGCGAGGAGTAGAGTCTCTGAAAGACGGAGCGCCTGCTCGGCGGTGGCGCAGCCGTCTGCTGACAATGGCAGTTGATGGTAATCTGGGTACAAGGGTGCCTTGATTTAGACACGTCTTGCGCCACAGATTCTTCTTCCGCTTGGGAGAGGGTTGGCTCTTCTGTCGTAGCACTCCCATTGTACATGCAGGGAAGCTGCATATAAGCATAGTCAGAGCGGGTCTGGCGAGGAAGCCTCCTGTCGCTCCTGCGGGAACGCTGCTCGTATGGCTCCCTCTTCGTGGGATGCACCCCCTGGCTTGGCTTACGCACAGGAGTACCCCAGTTAAAGGAAGTGTAACGCCCCAGTCCTAAAGTATTTCGGACTAAGTATGTCGACATGCAAGCTGCATATATACGAAGTAAACTCTAATATATGGAACCATCGTATGTATATATAAGCTATAAAATGCAGTAAACTATGACACTAATCTCATCCACAAATAAAGAAGAAAGAATTTGTACATCAACTCATCAATTATCATTTGCAAATCGTTGGGCGGAGACAAATTCACTAACAACTAAAAAGAGAAGAAATACATAACAATTAAATTTTTCGAGCGACGCGAAGGCGATCCAAGTGCAATTACCTCAGAGGAAGAGAGTAAAACATGGCCTTGGCTAGAGCACCAGCGAAACGTCACAAAGGCACTCACCTGGAGAGATCACCAGGTCGTCAGAGGGACGTAACAAGATACAGGAAGAACAAGTCATATAAATGCTGAATATAAAATTTGCCACAAATAAAAGTAAGTGATAAGACATCAATAAGGTAACCTAACCGTACTAAAGTGAACATGCAGTTGAGAAACAATCCTTTTGACGCATGAGCCATGGCTGTCAATTGGATCGGCATAGTCCCCATATAGGGCACCAGGGGCCTACGTCCGTAACATCCGAAGATCGTTAGATGGCATCATGTGCAAGAGGGTACATCCATAACGCTCTAGTAAACGTCAGAGGGCACCTGGAGCCTGCATCTTCGGAGGAGCGCACAGGTAATCAGGGAAGTACAAAGAAGCCCATATGTCAGGTATTGTTCTTCCCACCTAATGCTCTTATTTAAGTCGCATCCACGACCTTATACCTCTACTAACTACTAACTCTCCTAACATGCCTCTATTAGCAGTTAGACCTAACGCATACACACGGGTGATCAGCCAACACGCAAGAACCTCTACATGCTACTCATCTCACACATATCTTGTGGTACAACTGTGTCAAGGTTTATGCAATACACTACAGATGGTAGTCCCTTAACTCTAGGTCCATATGCAATCAAAGGATAATAATAAAGTAAGCTAATATCACTGAGCAGGTAGTAAATTAATTAGGAACTGTAATAATGGTACAGCTAGAAGAACTTGAAATAAATGAACAGTGATATACAATAACTAAAGAAATGCAGACTGAATATAAACAGTATAAATGGCAAGGTATCTTGCCTGGTGTTACGCCTGCTGTGGTGCGATGGACCAACAAGTCCTGTTTTGTCCATTAGCCAGGGCCGAAATGTAAGGGTCCAAATTCAAAAGAAAATATGAGTGTATAATTAGTCACGATCAATGATAGTTTTTTTAGGAGAATTTATAGAGATAAATATATACACTATTTTGAAAATATTTATAATACTTGAAACTAGTTTTTATGAGTCTAAATAATTTATAGGAAAATAATTAAAAGTAAAAAAAATTGTTTTCGGGCAAAACTCTAAGTTGTAAAATATGATCTTAGGTAAAACCCTATATTTCACCAATTAAAATATATTTTAGAATTATTTGAAAATTATCACTAAATCATTAGGTCAAAAAAAATTATAACTTTGTAAAGATATATTGGAAGTCAAAAATAATCTTGTTAGGACAAAAATATAATTTTTGGTCAAATATTTAAACACGTGAAATGTAGAAAAACTTTTTAGTGCTACAGCTAAATTTGTCAAGTTGTTATTATTATTATTTTTAGGTCAAAATAGTCTATAATCTAAACATTTATAACTAATATATATAATTTCCAAAACCATTAGTAATATAATTGGCAAACTAATAATAATATATATAATTTCCAAAACCATTAGTAATATAATTGGCAAACTAATAATAAAAGTACTAATAACAATAATAATGTTGTTTAGTAATGATAATTTCTAATAAACATTTCATATCTGTTAATAAAACACACACAAAAGAGAAACAAACGAAAACAAGAGAAAATAACAAATATAAAAGAACAAAGCAAAACAAAAAAGACAACCAAACAAAATAACATGTGCCAAACAAATTTAAACGTGTTGTTCTCTCCTTGAGAACACAGGGAGAACGAAAAGAGGGGAGGTGAGAGAAACTGAGGGGAGAGATCAAAGAACAATGGGGGAAGGAGGAGGGAGAGCAAAAATTATAGGGCTTGGTGACATGCGGCCTCGACAGAGTCCGAGGCGGTGCGCGGCGAGATGTTTCCACGGGAGGAGGGAGGCGACAAGAGAAGATCGTGTGCGCACGGTCCACGGACAGCCGACGGCTTGGGGCTTCGGTAGAAGCGCTCGGCTGCTCGGGTCTCGGTCAGATTAGGCTTTCCTCTCCTCTCCATGAGTGATGATGGTGGTGTTGGAGGTTTTTGTGGGCGACGCCGGTCGGTAATGACCGTGGCGGGGATGGTGATGGGTGTTGGTGGCCGTATTGAAGTCTGGTGGTGATGGGAATGATGATAACTACGGTAATTTTGGTGGCCGGAAAAAGGGTTCTGGTGCGGTGGCGAGGAAGAGGGGACGGCGAGGTTTTAGGTGGACGGGATTTGGGCGAGGATGATACTGAAGGTGGTGGTGTTGGGAGGCAGAGGTGATGTCGGAAAGGCTGTTGGCCGGGAGTCGTTGGTGATTATGATGATGGCAGTGGTGAAGTTTTGGGACGGGTCGGTCCGACGAGGGCTGGGTTTTGTAGTCGGTCGAAGAAAGTAGACGACGGTGGTAGTGATGGGCTATGGGGCTCGTGGCCTGGGGAGATGGTGCCGGGTGGGTTGCGTCGTGTCAGGAGTGTCTGACACGATAGGATGGATGTCCGGGATTGTCGGACATGTAGAGGATATTTATAGGGAAGATTTATGAAATGCCCAAAAACTAAAAAAGTTTTATGTAAAACCCACCGCTAAAAAAAACTTTCATCGCGTGCCCAGAATTAGAGAAACTTATCCAAAGCGGGTTCCAAATGACCCTTTTGCCCTTCCTTTTAATTTATTGGAAACACCCACAAAACTGCTCTTAAAAAAATGTTTCAATACTCCATCTTCTTCCATACGCTGCTCACTTTCGAATCTAGGTTTTCTTCTCAAAAATCTTCAAAAACTCGTCGAAAAATTTCGGAAAGACCGGGACGAACGATAAAAGTGCTAAAACGGAGGTCCAAACATCATTTTTTTGCGAATCTAAAATTTCAAAAGGCCGTCTAACGATGAAGCGGTTACTTTCAGTCTCCTCGACGATACGCTCATTTTGCGACAAACGGGACCTCGTTTCGACCTCCCAGTCAAAAGTTATGGCCCTCCAAAGTTTCAGCTAACCATAAAATGCAGGAGAATGGCATTCTCCGTCTTAATTTACACGGAGAATGACCATTCTCCGTCTTAATTAGGACGGAGAATGCCATTCTCCGTCTTAATTTACACGGAGAATGGTCATTCCAGTGTTAAAACGCAGGAGAATGACCATTCTCCGTGTTAGAAACACGGAGAATGCCATTCTCCGTGTTAAATGAAACGGAGAATGTCATTCTCCGTGTTAAATAAAACGGAGAATAGCATTCTCCGTCCTAATTAAGACGGAGAATGGCCATTCTCCGTGCTAAATTAAACGGAGAATGACCATTCTCCGTCTTAATTAGGACGGAGAATGCCATTCTCCGTGTAATTTATCACGGAGAATGGTCATTCTAGTGTTAAAACGCAGGAGAATGACCATTCTCCGTGTTAGAAACACGGAGAATGCCATTCTCCGTGTTAATTAGGACGGAGAATGCCATTCTCCGCCTTAAATAAAACGGAGAATGCCATTCTCCGTCCTAATTAAGACGGAGAATGACATTCTCGGTCCTAATTAAGACGGAAACGGAGAATGTCATTCTCCGTGTTAATTAGGACGGAGAATAGAATTCTCCGTCTTAAATAAAACGGAGAATGGCATTCTCCGTCCTAATTAGGACGGAGAATACCATTCTCCGTCCTAATTAAGACGGAGAATGCCATTCTCCGTCCTAATTAAGACGGAGAATGGTCATTTCTAGTGTTAAAACGTGTAATTTAGTTTTTTCAGGAATAAAGAGTTTCGTTCTTCTTTCAAAGCGATGATAATTCTTATGGAAAAGAAGAAGAAAGATCTTCTCTCCACAATTGAAGATCTGAGTTCAAATGTCTCCACGATGAAGATGATGATGATGGTGATGATGACGACGAGCGATGATCTGAGTTCGACTGAAGAAAAACACACCGAACTACGAACGATCTTTGCGATCTCTGCTGAATATGAGAGCAATGGAATTCAGATTTCCCGTGAAGAAGAAGAAGACGAAAATCGCAATCCAGATCTGAGTTTTTTGAATTCAAATACATATAGATGACCAATTCGCGCGGAGGGGTAGTTTCGGTATTATAAAAATAGCAGTTTCTAGCGGGTGGCATCTAAAAGGGAATCTTGGAATATTTAACGTGAAAATACTTAATTCTGGGTATTTCATAAAACTTATCCAGCGGGTGGGCATTTCATAAAAGCCCACCCCGAAATTGGGTTTCTCAGCAATTTCCAGATATTTATATTTGTAACGGAGAAAGATATAGTGGATAGGAAGGGGCACGGACATGGACACGATGCACAATTTGTGGAAATTATTTGTGGAGATGATTGTGGGGAAATCTATGGAAAAAAGAATAATAAGCCTCTCCTTATTTAGGAGGTGAAAGCTTCTAATTGGATAGGGATTATGATTGTTTAAACTCCTATAGATAAATCGCTTATTAATTTAAATTGATTAGAATTAATCAATCCAAATTCAAATTTAAATCTTGGTGAATCCTTTCTTTAACTTAAAAGCTATAATTAAAATCAAATTCGAATTTAAATCACATAATTGTTTTAAATAGTAAATCAAACAAGTTTTAAAATTATCTTTTTAGAAATAATATAAACTAATAAAAATAAAATTTGAAAATTAACATATATACATGAATTAAATTCATGTACCTTGTATGCAAATATTTACAAAATTATCGTTTTCTAAATTACTACTACATTTGAATAAAATAAAATAAAGTAAAATAATGTTTTGGAAAAATATCAACGCGACGATTTTTACCATTTTAATCAATGCAAAACAGAAATTATTTATCACATATTATTTTGAACCTTTACCCTTCCTATAAAAAATGTTTTATAAAAATATGTACCTCGCACATATTCACACTTGACGAGCAAATACAAAAAAAATGATATCAATACCAAATAATTTTTTTCAAAAAAACGTAGTAAAATTTAGGGGGTTCACATTCTACCCAACTTACAAGAATTTTGTCCTCGAAATTTAGGAATAGTTAGGATTGGTAGGGTTGAGGAGTTAGAAGAAGTTTATTGATAAGAATCACAATAATCATTGGACGAGGAGTTCGAGACAGAAGTTAATGAAATAGGCAATTTGGATAATTTAGAAAAATAAAATCAACATATTTAGTTTAAAAGATGATCAATGCATGACAAGCCATCGACATTTAAATTTAATCAATACTACTATTCATTCTATAGACGTGTGATCTTATAAATAGGCAACAACTCCCTCTATCTCAAATCTAGATTACCATCTCGTTAGTTTCGAGTCGAATTTAATCGTCATATCCTCTTATCACTAAATCTTCAAAATTTTGATTTCTCTCAACATTGATATACGACTTAAATTTTCGTAAAACACAATTTCCTTTTTCCTTAATTTGAGATTTACTCAAAAAACTCAGATGCCAACATATACACATATAATTGTAATATCTCATAATAGGATGCCATGAATTTAGAAGTTTTGAACTTAATAAATCTCTACCCTAGTTCTTTCAGAATATTTTCTTCAAATCAAATTTCATCTTCTATAACCTTCTTGAAATTCGAAATCCAATATTCTTAAATTTATGAAGGTGAAAATTATCTCATTTTAACTTCTTCTTCTTCTTCTTCTTCTTTTTTTGATGTCTCTCCTCAAAATTTGACTCATAAAATTTGATTCTTAAAAATATATTTTCAAGTACTACCTCTCATCATAAAAATTTGGTAGTAAAAAACCTACCAATTTAATAATTTTTTTACCTTAGTCGATAGTACAATAAACCTCACCTTAATATGGCCTTTATAATCATCAATCATTAATTCTTAAAGCGTTAAGAGCTTAAGAAATGTCATATTTTCTTTGAAATCTAATAACTTCCAACACTTTATTTATCCTCCCATAAAATTTTCTTAACCATGGATTTATCTCGAAGAACCATTATCAATTGAGAAGTCTACTATCATACTTATCAAACTTACTCCGTCTAATGGATTTTACAACAAAATCTCACTTATGGCTATAATCATTCAACTGCAACTCTCCTGTAGGGATTTTCTAATCTAATTCCCTTCTAACCGAAGGGTGTCATGATCAAATTTTTATCTTTGAACAAGAAAATCATAAAAGGAACAATGTTGCATAAACTATAGAGGAATCATAATGAAATACGATTGAAGTAATTCAATTGGAATAGAGGAAAAATATGAATAGACTTAATGATCGTGGTCGGGTTGAATGATAAGTAAGGGTTGCTAACTATCGCACGAAAAGTAAAAAATGTTATGGTCTAAGTAAATTTAGATAAAACATGATATAAAGAGTATTAAGAAATCAAGTAGATCAAAAATAGAATACTTAGAGGCTCAGGCGGCATGGTTCTTATGGAAAGGATAGTCTTCTATGTTAAGGTCCAATCAAGAGGAACGATTCTAATTATTCTCAAGTTTCAAATGATTAGAGATTATGAGAATATATCTTAGGTTTGAGGGAAAGGGTGAGTAACTCGAGTTAAAGATATAGTCACATGGTTTGGTCGATGACTATCTACACTTGTGTATATACAACTATCTCGGTCATGGGTGATATGGCAACTAATGGAACACTTCCATCTTGTTAGGGTGACCTTGATAAGATCTAAAACTATAAGTTCGAGTTCCTCAAAGTCTCCCAATATAGTTCTCAAAGTAACCTACCAAAATTTCTTAACAATTCTATGTCGTCAAGCATAATCATATATTAGAGTTTCAATTCCTTTAATCAATCTCAAATATACCCTCATCGTGTCATTAATAATTTTTTTCCCAAATTTTTTAATATTATCAATCAATGGTTTAAACTCAAGATTTTAAATAATCTTATCAATATATATATATATATATATATATATATATATATATATATATATATACTAAACTACCACTTTTTCTAGTCGGCTGAGGTCGTCTACAAAATCATAACTTAAAATTTTGAAATTCTTTAATAAATCTCAAGGTAGCTTTAACATATTACAAATCAATCCAACTTAAACTTAACCGTAAATCATGCGACACAATTTTAAGATATTTCTCAAATCGATTTCATATCCCAATAAATTATAATAAAAAATCAATAATTTGTTTTCTCAATCCTTTATAGAATCTATCAATCCTCTAGTAGTATCAACATGAATTTATCTCCACCTCTACTACTCAACTTAGAATTAACTAATCCTTAAGATCCCACTTTTAGGAAAAATAAATTGCCTTTATAACTCAATTAGGACCTCAATGCATACCAATTGTCAATGTAATCCTTCTAGTCATGTGTTCAACCTATGAGCATATACTAGTGTAGTCATCTTCCTAACCTCTATCAAGCACGGCAAGTAAAGATTTACGGTAGAAAGAGTTCAAGCAAGATGCAAATCAAGGAAGGCAAACGAGATTTCAAAATTTAAAGTCAAGAAAGGAGATCAAGTATGTGGATGTGATACTAGACTCTATTCCTATCTGTAGGCCCGCTCGGTACAATAACATAACCGAGACGACAAACTCGACCTACATGGGCCACCACAAAAAAATATAACGCCCCAGTCCTAAAATATTTCGGACTAAGTACGTCGACATGCCAGCTGCGTACATACGAAGTAAACTCCAATATATGGAACCATCGTATGTATACATAAGCTGTAAAATATAGTAAACCATGACACTAATCTCATCCACAAATAAAGAACGAAGAATTTGTACATCAACTCATGAATTATCATTTACAAATCGTTGGACGGAGACAAATCCACTACCAACTAAAAAAAGAAGAAATACATAACAATTAAATTTGTCGAGCGATACAAAGGCGATCCAAGTGCAATCACCTCGGAGGAAGAGAGTAAAACATAGCCTTGGCTAGAGCACCTGCGAAACATCACAAAGGCACACACCTGGAGAGATCACCAGGCCCTAAGAGGGACGTAACAAGATACATGAAGAACATGCTATATAAATGCTGAATATAAAATATGCCACAAATAAAAGTAAGTGACAAGACATCAATACGGTAACCTAACCCTACTAAAGTGAACATGAAGTTGAGAAACAATCCTTTCAACGCATGAGCCCTGGCTGTCAATTGGATCGGCATAGTCCCCATATAGGGAACCAGGGGCCTACGTCCGTAACGTCCGAAGATCGTCAGAGGGCATCATGTACAAGGGGGTACGTCCATAACGCTCTGAGAAACGTCAGAGGGCACCTAGAGCCTGCATCTCCGGAGGAGCGCACAGGTAATCAGGAAAGTGCAAAGAAGCCCATACGTCATGTATTGTTCTCCCCACCTAATGCTCATATTTAAGTCGCATCCACGACCTTATACCTCTACTAACTGCTAAGTCTGCTAACATGCCTCTATTAGCAGTTAGACCTAACGTATGCGCACAGGTGATCAGCCAACACGCAAGGACCTCTACATGCTACTCATCTCACATATATCTCGTGGTACAACTTTGTCAAGGTTTATGCAATACACTACAGATGGTAGTTCCTTAACTCTGGGTCCATATGCAATCAAAGGATAATAATAAAGTAAGCTAATATCACTGAGTATATAGTAAATTAATCAGGAACTATAATAATGGTACAGCTAGAAGAACTAGAAATAAATGAACAGTGATATACAATAACAAGGAAATGCAGACTGAAGTATAAATGGCAAGGTATCTTGCCTGGTATTACGTCTGGTGTGGTGTGATGGACCAACAAGTCCTATTTTGTCCATTAGCTGGGGCCGAGTTGTAAGGGTCCAAATTCAATAGAAAATATGAGTGTATAATTAGTTACGATCAATGATGGTTTTTTAGGAGAATTTGCAGAGATAAATATATATACTATTTTGAAAATATTTATAATACTCGAAACTAGTTTTTATGAGTTTAAATAATTTATAGGAAAATACCTAAAAGTCAAGAAAAATTGTTTTCGGGCAAAAACTCTAAGTTGTAAAATATGATCTTAGGTAAAACACTATATTTCACCAATTAAAATATATTTTAGAAATATTTGAAAAATATCACTAAATTATTAGGCCAAAAAAAATTATAACTTTGTAAAGATATATTGAAAGTCAAAAATAATCTTGTTAGGACAAAAATATAATTTTTGGTCAAATATTTAAACACATGAAAATGTAGAAAAACTTTTTAGTGCTAAAGCTAAATTTGTCAAGTTATTATTATTATTATTATTATTATTTTTTAGGTCAAAATAATCTATAATCTAAACAGTTATAACTAATATATATAATTTCCAAAACCATTAGTAATCTAGTAGCAAACTAATAATAATAATAATAATAATAATAATAATAATAATGTTGTTTAGTAATGATAATTTCTAATAAACATTTCATATCTGTTAATAAAACACACACAAAAGAGAAACAAAAGAAAACAAGAGAAAATAACAAATACAAAAGAACAAAGCAAAACAAAAAAGACAACCAAACAAAATAACATGTGCCCTACAAATTTAAACGTGTTGTTCTCTCCTTGAGAACACAGAGAGAACAAAAAGAGGGAAGGTGAGAGAAACTGAGAGGAGAGATCAAAGAACAGTGGAGGAAGGAGGGAGAGCGAAAATTACAGGGCTTGGTGGCACGCGGCCTCGACAGAATCCGAGGCGGTGCGCGGCGAGACGTTTCCACGGGAGGAGGGAGGCGGCAAGAAAAGATCGTGTGCGTGCGGTCCACGGACAGCCGACGGCTCGGGGCTTCAGTGGAGGCGCTCGGCTGCTCAGGTCTCGGTCAGGTTAGGCTTTCCCCTCCTCTCCATGAGTGATGATGGTGGTGTTGCAAGTTTTTATGGGCGACGCCGATCGGTAATGGCCGTGGCGGGGACGGTGAAGGGTGTTGGTGGCGGTATTAAAGTCTGGTGGTGATGGGAATGATGATGACTGCGGTAATTTTGGTGGCCAAAAAAAGGGTTTCGGTGCGGTGGCGAGGAAGAGGGGACGACGAGGTTTTAGGTGGACGGGATTTGGGCGAGGATGATACTGAAGGTGGAGGTGTTGGGAGGCAGAGGTAATGTCAGAAAGGCTGTTGGCCGGGAGTCGTTGGTGACTATGATGATGGCGGTGGTGAAGTTTTAGGACGGGTCGGTCCGACGAGGGCTGGGTTTTACAGTCTGTCGAAGAAAGTAGACGACGATGGTGGTGTGGTAGTAATGGTGGTGATGGGCTGTGGGGCTCGAGGCCTGGAGAGATGGTGCTGGGTGGGTTGCGTCGTGTCGGGAGTGTTTGACACGATTGGATGGATGTCCGGGATTGTCGTACATGTAGGGGATATTTGTATTTATAATGGAGAAAGACATAGTGGATGGAAAGGGGCACGAATACGGACACGGACACGATGCACAACTTGTGGAAATTATTTATGGAGATGATTGTGGAGAAATCAATGAAAAAGAGAATAATAAGCCTCTCCTTATATAGGAGGTGAAAGCTCCTAATTGGATAGGGATTATGATTGTTTAAACTCCTATAGAAAAATTGCTTATTAATTTAAATTGATTAGAATTAATCAACCCAAATTCAAATTTAAATCTTGGTGAATCCTTTCTTTAACTTAAACGCTATAAATAAAATCAAATTTGAATTTAAATAACATAATTGTTTTAAACAGTAAATCAAACAAGTTTTAAAATTATCTTTTTAGAAATAATATAAACTAATAAAAATAAAATTTGAAAATTAACTTATATACTTGAATTAAATTCATGTACCTCGTATGCAAATATTTACAAAATTGTCGTTTTCTAAATTACTACTACATTTGAATAAAATAAAATAATGTTTTGAAAAAATATCAACGCGACACTTTTTACCACTTTAATCAATGCAAAACAAAAATTATTTGTCACATATTATTTTGAACCTTTACCCTTCCTATAAAAAAATATTTTATAAAAATATGTACCTCGCACATATTCACACTCGACGAGCAAATACACAAAAAAATGATATCAATACCAAATAATTTTTTTAAAAAAACATAGTGAAATTTAGTGGGTTTACAGGAAGATTCAACTAGTTGAGGCATCGGAGCACGAGAGCCAGTCTTGTATAGCTTTTCGTTGGCTGCGTGTGTTACTGTCAATACGGGCCTCTGGTCTGTCGTAGGTGTCGCACGCTTGTTGTACGAAGTGTGAGCCACCTGGGATCTCTTCCTACTGCCCCAAGCGGGTGAATAGTATTCAAAGTTCACCGAAGGTTTACCTGAAGGGAAAGTAATTCTGTCGAAGACAGATCTCCTTCCTGGTAATACTCATATCGTGAGGGGTTGGACCGGTGTGTGCTTCCTTTGGCATCGTTCCTTCGTCAGATCAACCATTGAACTACCATCTTCTTCGCCATGTTTTCCCGGGACAGGAATCGGGCGAGGGGATAAGGCTGTAGCAGCCAGGATCTTCTCTGTGGCCTTGACGTTGAGGGGGTCCTGAGACGCAGTTCCCGCCATCTTGCTGCTGATTGCAACTGCCTTAAGCCTCCAGACACGTCGAGTCTTCTTCGGTTGTATGAACCGCTTCGAAGTCTTTAAATTTTCATCAGAGAGGAGATCTTCAAAAACCTGCTGGTCGAAGCGTATGACCAGCATGTTTTGAAAATATAACAGCAAGTTGTCATCAGATTGCATCACCGCCTTCTCATTGGAGGAGAAGGTAGTCTCCAACAGGGTCGCCATTTTATTTGATGTAACAAAAGGTTGAAAGACCTTTTTGCTTTATTGAATGTATAAGGTATCTGTGTACAAAGAAGGAAGTCCTAAACAGGATATTCTAAGTACAGGGAAAAGAGGTTTCTGGAAAAGTGTGACGATGGAGATCGAGGACTGCAGCGGCTTCTTTACTCCGTTGACGATCTGATGACGAATCAACCTTGCTATGGCTCTCTGGCACCTCTAATGGGACTCTGGGGTCACCGATCAAGAGGCTGTCTGGATGAGAAGATCCCTTGAAGATGGTTGGTTGGTTGGTTCTTTAGTTGATAGGTGGATGAGGGTGGTCGGCTCTTCGTAGATAGAGATCGTTGCTCCTTTGAAGATTATCGATTGTCAATATTCCATCTTTCTTTTTCCTCTCTTTTTCTTTTCTTTTTGTGGAAGAAGAACTCCTATTTATAGAGAACCGAGCACATATGCGATGTGCATTAGGGTTTCTGAGATATGAAATAATCTGCCGTCATTGTACGGTACGAGATTCTGCGGCGCTGACACGTGGCGGACATCGATATTCCTCTCAAACGAGATCTCTGGTAGTTATAAACATAACCGAAGGAGGTGACATGTGGCACGTGCTAACTTGCTTGCTCGGATATAGCCGAGTAAATCTTGGAATTCTATTCTAGATTTGGAGTCTAATTGATCCCCATCTAAGATTTAAATCAATTTGATATAATAGCATTCATGATTTAATTCCAATCTCCTCTGCAAGAGGTGGTTTAAACAAACCAATTGGGGTAGACCCATGCTTCCTGCACCTCTGGTAAGGACTAAGTGCTGCTGTGCTTCTGGGGCGACGAATAGACCATGCTTCTGGAGACGACGAAACCTCTGTGCTTTCAGGATATGAGTGGACTTGGCTTCGAATGACGACGAGACTTCTGTGCATGTAGAGCAACTTATGAAGCTGTGTTTCGGGCTACCAGAGTCACTGTGCTGTAGGCGACAAGTAGGCTTGTACCTCAGGTTGACGAGATTACTATGCTTTTGGAGCGATAGGTTGACTTGTATTGGTTGCGATAGGAGTTCCCAAGTCTCTTGTAGAGAAGTGACTTAAGCTTCTAATCCGAAATAGACGACTGTGTCATGGGAATGGAGATCGTGTGAGCATATCACCATCTTATACCTCATGTGAACGCAGGTAAGTAGCTGCGCCTCTAAACAGTGAAGGCGTTGGCTGCGAAGGAAAGGGTATGACACCATTGTGCATCTGAGATTGATGCAGGCAGATAGTTGTGCCTCTGGAGTACAGACACTGGCTTCTGGAATAAAAGAAGGGAAGGGGGACCTACAACCATCTTATTTCTGAGGTTGGCGCAGGGAGGTATCTGCGCCTCTGGCTTGAAGGCTCTGGCTTTTTCAAAGTACCGGGTTGCTAATATGCTTCTGAGAGGCTGTGCACACAAGAATATCAGAACATGCTTCTGTTGAGGTCAATCCTCCAGTGTGTGTATCGAGAAGAAGAAAGGTTGCGCTTCAATGAAGACTGCATCCCTTATAGATTCCTCTGTCGAATCTGTACTAGATCCTTTGTAGAAGAACAAAATTAGTCCCTTGTGTATGGTCTTGATGTGTCTGTACTAGACTTTGTAGACATGACAATGAAGGAACTTCTCTCCATATCTTCTATTTTGTCTTTTTAGCACTAAGCCTGAGTTTTTTGCCTCTTCTGCGCTTTGGCGAAGGGATGTCTTCAGCTAAAATTTTTTATGCTTCTACACACACGACCTGATATTTACTTTGTAGTAAGTGTGGTGAGCCGCTACATGCACGACCTACGTAAGGGTAATATGGACACAATGTACCAGATTTTGAGGTACTTGAAGGGTGCCCAGGGAAGGGGCTGATATTCATGAAGAACAGTCACATGAGCATTGAAGGCTACTGTGATTCTGACTGGACTAGCTGTGCCGATGACAGAAGGTCTACCTCAGGATATTGTATATTCGAAGGAGGCAACCTAGTCTCCTGGAGGAGTAAAAAACAGTCTGTGGTGGCCAGATCAACAACGGAAGCAGAGTACAGAGCTATGGCCCTGGGAGTTGTTGTCACGTCCCGGTCCCGTAGGACCGATCGTCCTCGTTAAGGCGTGATGCCACACGAGCCTAGGTTGCGCTTGCGCAAGGCGGATTCCATAACGGCCGATTACAGTGGCTTGCGACAGGGTCATCGCACAGAAGTTCCAAGCAGAAATATTGAATAAAAAAGGCAACACAAGCTTTAAACAAAATTAGAGTCTTTATTGATATAGAAAACAAGATTACAAATATGACACGTGGCCAAGATTTACAAGTCTCTCAAGCTCACTTTTCTCTCAAATTGTAAGTCACTCAGCTCTCTCTCATTTCTCAATACAAGCTTCAAGGCAGCAATTTACGGATGCTTCAGATAGGCGATGTCCATACAGTATGTCCCATATAAGTTTCGACTTCAAGCAGCCGCACATCTCGAAACGCCAAGGGACTCCGTGCCTCGACGCATTCAAGTGAGCTCCGTGCCAACGAGCTTCTACCTGTGCCTGCACATGTATAACGCCCGTGGTTCGTATTACGTATTTTGGTATAAGTGTACGTATTTTGACTCATGTTGCCTGTCACATTACATGTTTTATTTTAGCATTTCATTGCTTGATTCGGCTTGGTTCAGTTTTGCATGTGAACCAACCCTACCTACCTCTACCACTATTCCCATTTATATCCCATCTACTTTTCTCTCTCATCATAACTCAGCATTTACTCCTCCTTCTTCTTCTTCTTCCTCTCTGGCATAGAGCTCCACCTACCCCCTCTTCCATCGACAAGTGCATCTTGCTTCATGGAGGAACTCAAGTTTTGTTGTCCCATTTTTTTACTCATGAGATTCTGAGACACTTTAGTACTTAGCCTTTTAATTTTCATGGCTCATTTCATGTAGATCTAAGCTTGTTACATTTTCAGATTTTTTGGGTTTTAATCTATTAAACCTTGTTATTCTCAAGTTTTGATGGTTCCATGTTGTAGAAAATTTCTTTCTGCCCTATTTTGACCAATGGAAGTCCGGATTCTGACCTTAGATGAAGGAGTATGGAACTTGGAATCAATGGCTTCATGGTTCTTCTTCTCGGAACAGTGGAGAAGAAAAATAGTGCTTGACCGCATGACTTTTCATGCGACTAGATCCCCTACGGCTCCTCTTTGGCCGTATAGGAATCTGAGCCGCATGACCTTGCCTGACTCAGCCGCATGGCTTTTCATGCGGCAAGTCCCCTTTGGCCGTATGGCCTTAGCCGCATGGCCTTCACCCGCATGACTCAAGTTAGCCCCCGAACCGCATGAGCCCACTATCGCATATGCCCGATCTCCTTTGGCCACATGAGCGCGATCTCCCTTGGCCGTATGAGCCCGATCTCCCTTGCCGCAAGAGCCCGATCTCCCTTGGCCGCATGAGCCGATCTCCCTTGGCCGTATGAGCCCGATCTTCCTTGGCTGCATGAGCCTGCTCTCCTTCCCGAGCCGCATGAGCCCGTCCTGATTAGCCGCATGGCTCTTTCCATAGCCGTGCACTCCTTTTACCATGTTGAGCTGTTACATTTATGCTTTTGTCTCATGACTCTCTGTGTAACTTGGGTCTCTTGATAGAATGCTTGTACCATATAAATTCTATATATGTTCCATGACACGATAGTGACCCATCGTGGTGCACTCTTGGCAAGTAACATGACATGATAGTGGCCTGTCGTGGCACACTCTTGACAAGTAAACCTGACATGATATACCTCGATATGCTGTTGCGACGGCTAGCATGACATGATAAGAATGAATGGCCTGGACACCGAGGGTGATTACGTTTGTACAAATGAACCAGTATTGTCTTGCACCATGTCTAGGATGGGGACCCTTGAGTACCACGGTCAGGGGTACCTACTGAAATTGACTAAGGCTAATAACTAGAATAATCTAGTAGTCATGAAGAGATTTCCCAGATACAGGCAATTCCGTTATCTGGGCGCACAAGTGGACTTGTAGCCTACCGACGAGTAGGGCACATTTCCAGCACACTGTCATGTGTTGCACCCTTCATGAACGAATATTCGACCTGGATAACCTGGATGGTCTGCAGGGCTTGTGGCTGTTGGAATATCTCATTGCATCTTGCTAGTAACTAGGCCTGTGATAACCCTAGTTAGTTAAAGTATCAAGCCGTACTCATTGCTTGGCCGTGATTGATTGGATGGAGTCTAACTCAGTCTAGTCTTGACTTGATCCTGTACAAGAATGTAACATGACCTGAATGCTTGTGTTTTACCTTATCGTTAAATGGTAGGAAACCAAGTTCCGTTCAGACGAAGGGTTACTACCCCGGTCCTTGTTTGGTTTAAGGGTTGTAACTTGGTTATCTGAATAGTTCCATGGTTATCCTATCATAGATCATCATAATTTTCCATATTTCCAGTCTTTTATTATATAACTATGTTTTGTGTTAATTGCTGGTTTTAGTTCTTAAGTGAAGCCTCCTTTGTGGCACTTGCCCTTTCTGGGATCTGACCCAGCTGGTTTTGTATGGCCAGATACCGGAGTAGCTCCATAGGATCTTCCTACTTTCCAGCCAGATGGTGACCACCAGGCATAACCAAGGCAACGAGTGGGTTTCCTTTTTGTTCTCCCACTTTATTGTAAAAATATTCTTTTGAGGCGTTTAGCCGACGAGCACGTGTTAGCTCGTATTGCACCTTACTTATTGTCTGCCTACGGGCTGTAACATGATTGACGAATCCTAGGGTTGATCATGTATGATTGAAACTCTTGCTAGTCTTCACATTTTATACGACTAGCTTCATGATCATCCAAATATGTAATGTATGGGACGCCTTACTATTGTATATTTGATGCTCTAACATCTTGTAATTGCTTCTACTTGTTTGAGATAGAGACAATAGGCTTGTTCATGACCATAAGAGACTGATGATTTGTAGTTAAGCCCTCATGTATCTAGACAGCCGTAACCGTATAGCGAGGTGGATTCCATTTTAATATACGTAGCTGGCTATGTATGTCTCCGCTCTCCAGTATTCTGGTTCTGGGGCGTTACATGGTTTAAGTGGTGGCCTATGCAGGTCTTGTGAATCAAGATATGTGAGGGTTTACTGAATAGATGTCTCAATCAGCACTCGCCCTTGATCTCTGCTCGTATCCTCTGAGTCCCTGAATTCTTGACCTGATCACATGCTTGTATCTTTGATTTGTCATGGTCCTTTCTTATTGTTTCCTATGTCGTCTTCTTCAGCAGCATTGTTCCTGGTCCTACCGATCGACAAGGCGGAGCACCTCCCGTGGGTCCACAGCAACCTGGAGATCAGATCCAGCATTCAGGAGTAGCCTCAAGAGTCATGCCTACTGGGGGTCAAGAGCCACCAGTTCAGCCAGTCCAGCCTACAGAGCCCGATGATGGCACCTTGGTGGGTCTCATCAGGATATTGTTAGCATCTCAAGATCGTCGGGGCGATGCCCTGTACCAGGCATTACAAGATGTTTTGAACAGATACGGTCATCAAGGGAACCAGGCAGCCAACAGCTTCAAGCGTTTGAACCCTCCCTTCTTCGATGGCAGCAAAGATGCGATTGCCGCAGATGCTTGGCTGCAGGATACAGAAGTGATTCTAGAAGCGGCGAAGATGCCCAAGATTGAGAAGGTGGCGGTAGTACGCCTACAGTTATTGGATCTTGCCCGCAGCTGGTGGGCGGCACAAACCGTTGGATTAGTGGCACCTGTTGCAAGGGCAGTATTTTGTGAGAGATTCCAGACCAAGTACTTCGATGCTGTAGCTCGATAAGACCTACAGGCGAGGTTCACTAATCTGAAGCAGATGGGCAGGACCGTCGACGGATATGCGGTCGAGTTTTCGATACTTAGTCGGTTTGCTCCCACCTTGGTAGCGATCGAGTTCTACAGAGCCCAGCGGTTCCTACAGGGGCTCGATCTAGAGATTTTATTGGCAGTAGAGCAGTTTGAGCATCAGACTTTTGATGCGATATTGAGAGCAGCCATGAGGTACGAGTATACCTCCCGGAGGATTGAGGACAGGACCGAAGCGGTCTCACGGCCAGATAAATCAGTCTTCAGCACCAGCCCCGGCAGCCAGGGCTTTGACCATTGGAATCCCGAGGCGGGCGGCCTCAGTGACGTCGATTCAGCATTCGACCCCAGCATTTCCCTAGCAGCAGAAGCAGAGGCAGACTTCCGCAATGGGTTGCACACATTACGGAAAGCTAGGACATGTGGTAGCAGAATGTCGCAGGGCGCAGGAATTGTGCCTGGCTTGTGGGGCAGTGGATCACAAGATAGGATCCTGCCCGAATAGGAGGAGTTTATATTCTTCGACCTTTTCTAGTCCTTCGGTGAGAGGACCAGCCCCAGTCCAACAGCAGCAACAGTTTCCGAGGCCCTTGTCGTCTCAGTCCCAAGTATTCCAGCAGCAAAACTCCCAGCAGTATGGCCAAGCCCAAGCCCCGATACAGAGCAGATAGAGTGGTTTTCAGCAGAGGGGACCCGCACCCAGAGGACATGGTCAGGCGATGGCGATGACCGTAGAAGAAGGATTGGCACCAAGTAAGGTAGTGGCAGGTACTATTCTCGTCAACTCCTTTCCAGCATCAGTATTATTTGACTTTTGTGCATCATATTTATTTATTTTTGTACGATTCACGACACGGATAGGACTGGAGCCTGAGTCATTATCAGTAAGGCTCAATATACTTACTGGTAACGGTCTTGTGGGAGTAGATATAGTATTTTCCTCGTGTCGGAACGTGGTTAGCGGTAGAGAGTTCCCCGCTAGATTGATAGAGTTCCCGATGGTCGATTATGATGTGGTCTTAGGGATGGATTGGTTAAGGAACCAGTGTGCTAGGATAGACTGCCATGTTGGCAGGGTTATTTTTAGCATTCCAAGCGAGCCAGAGGTTTCCTTTTACCGAGGTGAAGTTGAACCTTCTCCTCCGGTATTACGGATGGCAGTAGCAGCAGTACAGTTACCCCGGATAGTCGAGGAATTTTCAGATGTTTTTCCAGAAGAGCTTCCAGGAATGCCGCCAGAGTGAGAGATCGAGTTTACTATCGACTTGATCCCAGGATCAGCCCCAGTGTCAGAGAGAGTCTACAGGATGGCGCCGTCAGAGTTGGAGATATTGTACAAGATGATTGAAGAACTCAAGACCAAGGGATTCATTCGTGCAAGTGGATCGCCTTGGGGAGCCCCGATGCTTCTTGTGAAAAAGAAGGATGGTATATCCAGATTATGTATAGATTATCTACCTTAAACTCAGTGACAATCAAGAACAGATACCCTCTCCCGAGGATAGACGACTTGTTTGATCAACTCAAGGGGGCAGCAGTATTCTCAAAGATTGACTTGCGGTCAGGATACCATCAGATCAGAGTTAGAGAGCAGGACATCTCGAAGACAGTTTTTAGATCTAGATATGGGCATTGGAAGTTCATTGTTATGCTATTTGGAGCAACCAATATGCCGACTGTATTCACGGACCTCATGAATCGCATTTTTATGCCATATATGGATCAGTTCGTAATTTTGTTTATAGACGACATCCTGGTCTACAACAAGAGTGTAACGGAGCATGAGCAGCATCTCCGTGTGGTTCTTCAGATTCTCAGAGAGCACCAGTTATATGCCAAGTTCAGTAAATACGAGTTCTGGCTCGATCGTATTTCATACTTGGGTCATATCATCACCAGAGGAGGAGTAAAAGTGGATCCCCAGAAGATCGTGGCTATTGAGACATGGCCAGTACCCAGCACAGTTGCAGAAGTTCGCAGTTTTCTTGGCTTGGCCGGCTATTACCGACGATTTGTTTCAGATTTTGCTCGGATTTTAGCACCTATGACCTAGTTGACCCGTAAGGATGTGCAGTTTGTTTGGACGATCGAGTGTCAGGAATCCTTTGAGAAGTTGAAACGAGGCTTGATGACGGCACCCATTCTCACGCTTCCAGATAGGACCGGAGGATTTTCAGTATATTGTGATGCTTCAGGCAGAGGTTTAGGATGTGTTTTGATGCAGCATGGGAAGGTAATAGCTTATGTGTCACGTCAACTTCGTGGTCATGAGAGGAATTACCCAACCCATGACTTGGAGTTGGCAGCAGTAGTGTTTGCTCTTAAGCTTTGGAGACATTATCTGTATGGAGATAGGGTAGAGATTTTTACCGACCACAAAAGCCTGAAGTATGTATTTATCCAGAAGGATCTTAACATGCGTCAGAGAAGGTGGCTAGAGCTACTTGTGGATTATGATGTCAACCTGCAGTATCACCCAGGGAAGGCTAACGTCGTTGCAGATGCATAGGACAGAAGAGTCGGAGTTTATTTTCTAACAGCACAACCAGAGTTATTCGTAGATCTTCAGAAGATGGGTATAGAAGTTGTCCTTCCTACCAATGTGGGATTGATGGCTAGTATGCAAGTTCAATCCACTATAGTCGAGAGGATTCGGTTGGCACAGTCGACAGATTCCAAGCTTCAGCGACTCAGAGCAGAGTGTGAGACAGGATGACGGCCAGAGTTATATATCCATACGGATGGTATACTTCGACATGGGAGGCATCTTTGTGTACCCAGTAGAGATATCAAACAGGAGATCATGGAAGAAGCTCACAGTTCGCAGTATTCCATTCATCCCGGTGGCACGAAGATGTACCGTGATATCCGTCAGCACTTTTGGTGGAATGGCATGAAGAGGGAGATGGCCCGGTTTGTCTCTCGGTATTTGGTTTGCCAACAAATTAAAGCTGAACATCAGAGGCCAGCTGGACTTCTTCAGCCCTTGTCGATTCTAGAGTGGAAGTGGGAGCACATTACCATGGATTTCATGACTGGATTACCTAGATCCCCGGCTGGTAGAGATGCTATTTGGGTTATTATAGACAGACTCACGAAAGTGGCTCACTTTCTTCCGTTCAAAGTTGGTCAGTCGATAGCTCACCTAGCGGAGATGTACCTCAGGCAGATCGTCAGATTTCACGGTGTTCCAGTCAGTATCACCTCGAACAGAGATTCAAGATTTACGTCGCACTTTTGACGTAGTTTGTAAAAGAGTTTGGGAACTCACCTCTAGTTCAGCTCAGCTTATCATCTGCAGACAGATGGTCAATCTGAGCGTACCATACGAACCTTGGAAGACATATTGAGATCTTGTACCCTCGACTTCGGTGGTTCGTGGGAGGATCACCTGCACCTGGTGGAGTTCTCGTACAATAACAGTTTCTAAGCCAGCATCCAGATGGCACTGTTCGAGGCACTATATGGTAGGAAGTGCAGATCTCCTTTAGCTTGGGATGTTATCGGCGAGAGGCAAATGCTTGGTCCCGAGATAGTAACCCGGACTATTGAGGTGGTCAGACAAGTCAGAGATCATCTTCGAGTTGCACAAGATCGCCAGCGCCATTGGGCCGATTCTCACCGGCGTCCCTTTGAATTTTTTGTCGACGACCATGTATTCCTTAGGATCTCACCTACCCGTGGCGTCAGTTATTTCGGCGTACGGGGCAAGCTTTGTCCTAGGTATATCGGGCCATTCGACATTCTAGAGCGAGTATGAGATGTGTCCAATCATCTCGCTCTTCCGCCTTCGTTGTATGAGGTGCATGATGTCTTCCATGTATCCCAATTGTGACCGTATATCCCGGATCCGAGTTACGTCCTTGATCATTCGAAATTGGTTGTTGGTACCAACCTTTCGTATGAGGAGAGGCCCGTATCCATATTGGACCGGAGATAGAAGATACTCAAGAACAAGACTATTAGTTTAGTCCGTGTTGCTTGGGGTCATCACTCTCTAGGTGAGTCAACGTAGGAACATGAGGATGATATCCGATCACGATATCCCGACTTGTTTGACTCGTAAGATATAATATCCTTCTTATGCCTTACACCCTCAGCTTCCTTGCTTGTATAAATGATTGCTTGATTAATTGTCTAGTTATAACTTGCTTGTGATTAATATAGCTTGTCCTTGCCTGTCTAGCCTCTTAATTAAATTCCGAGAACGGAATTCTTTTAAGGTGGGTAGAGTTGTAACGCCCGTGGTTCGTATTACGTATTTTGGTATACGTGTACGTATTTTGACTCATGTTGCCTGTCTCATTGCATGGTTTATTTTAGTATTTCATTGCTTGGTTCGGCTTGGTTCAATTTTGTATATGAACCAACCCTACCTACCCCCACCACTAACCCTATTTATATTCCACCTACTTTTCTCTCTTCTCATAACTCAGCATTTACTCCTCCTTCTTCTTCTTCCTCCCTGGCATAGAGCTCCACCTACCCCCTCTCCCACCGGCAAGTACATCTTGTTTCATGGAGGAACTCAAGTTTTGTTGTCCTATTTTTTTACTCATGAGATTCTGAGACACTTTAGTACTTAGCCTTTTAATTTCCATGGCTCATTTCATGTAGATCTAAGCTTGTTACATTTTTGAATTTATTGGGTTTTGATCTATTAAACCTTGTTATTCTCAAGTTTTGATGGTTCCATGTTGTAGAGAATTTCTTTCTGCCCTATTTTGACCTATGGAAGTCCAGATTCTGACCTTAGATGAAGGAGTATGGAACTTGGAATCAATGGCTTCATGGTTCTTCTTCTCGAAACAGTGGAGAAGAAGAACAGTGCTTGACCTCATGACTTTTTATGCGGCTGATAGATCCCCTGCGGCTCCTCTTTGGCCGCATAGGCATCTGAGCCGCATGACCTTCCCGACTCAGCCACATGGCTTTTCATGCGGCAAGTCCCCTTTGGCCGCATGGCCTTAGCCGCATGGCCTTCACCCGCATGACTCAAGTTAGCCCCCGAGCCGCATGAGCCCACTGTCGTATATGCCCGATCTCCCTTGGCCGTATGAGCCCGATCTCCCTTGGCCACATGAGCCGATCTCCCTTGGCCGCATGAGCCGATCTCCCTTGGCCGCATGAGCCTGCTCTCCCTCCAGAGCCGCATGAGCCCGTCTTGCTTAGCCGTATAGCTCTTTCCATAGCCGTGTACTCCCTTTACCATGTTGAGCTGTTATATTTATGCTTTTGTCTCATGACTCTCTGTGTAACTTGGGTCCCTTGATAGAATGCTTGTACTAAATTCTACATATGTTCTATGACACGATAGTGACCCGTCGTGGTGCAATCTTGGCAAGTAATATGACATGATAGTGGCCTGTCTTGGCGCACTCTTGACAAGTAAACTTGACATGATATACCTTGATATGCTGTTGCGACGGCTAGCATGACATGACAAGAATGAATAGCCTGGACACCATGGGTGATTGCGTTTATACAAATGAACCAGTATTGTCTTGCACCATGTCTAGGACGGGGACCCCTGAGTACCACGGTCAGGGGTACCTACTAAAATTGACTAAGGCTAATAACTAGAATAATCCCGTAGTTATGAAGAGATTTTTCAGCTACAGGCAATCCCGTTATCTGGGCGCGCAAGTGGACTTGTAGCTTGTCGACGAGTAGGTCACATTTCCAGCACACTGTCATGTGTTGCACCCTTCATGAACGAATATTTGACCTGGATAACCTGGATGGTCTGCAGGGCTTGTGGCTGTTGGAATATGTCATTGCATCTTGCTAGTAACTAGGCCTATGATAACCCTAGTTAGTTAAAGTATCAAGCCATACTCATTGCTTGGCCGTGATTGATTGGATGGAGTCTAACTCAGTCTAGTCTTGACTTGATCCTGTACAAGAATGTAACATGACCTGAATGCTTGTGTTTTACCTTATCGATAAATGGTGGAAAACCAAGTTCCGTTCAGACGAAGGGTTACTACCCTGGTCCTTGTTTGGTTTAAGGGTTGTAACTTGGTTATCTGAATAGTTCCATGGTTATCCTATCATAAATCATCATAATTTTCCATATTTTCAGTCTTTTATTATATAACTATATTTTGTGTTAATTGCTGGTTTTAGTTCTTAAGTGAAGCCTCCTTTGTGGCACTTGCTCTTTCTGGGATCTGACCCAGCTGGTTTTGTATGGCCAGATACCGTAGTAGCTCCAGAGGATCTCCCTACTTTCCAGCCAGATGGTGACCACCAGGCATAACCAAGGCAACGAGTGGGTTTCTCTTTTGTTCTCCTACTTTATTGTAAAAATATTCTTTTGAGACGTTTAGCCGACGAGCACGTGTTAGCTCGTATTGCACCTTACTTACTGTCTGCCTACGGGCTATAACATGATTGACGAATCCTAGGGTTGATCATGTATGACTAAAACTCTTGCTAGTCTTCACATTTTGTACGACTAGCTTCATGATCATCCAAATATGTAATGTATGGGACGCCTTACTATTGTATATTTGATGCTCTAACATCTTGTAATTGCTTTTACTTGTTTGAGATTGAGACAATAGGCTTGTTCATGACTATAAGAGACTGATTGCTTGTAGTTAAATCCTCATGTATCTAGACAGCCGTGACCGTATAGCGAGGTGGATTCTAATTCAATATACGTAGCTGGCTATGTATGCCCCCGCTTTCCAGTATTCTGGTTCTGGGTTATTACAATATGGAAATTGTATGGGTGTCAGTACTCAACTGTACTGGTGGAGTGAGCTCCTCGCCCACCCATATAAACCAAAACGTTCATTTACTTTGTGCAACATAATCCCTTATGATTGTCTTTTTATCCTTGCCTTAGGATCAATTTTAGGACAGAGACTCTTGGCTAATTTGTGTCTCTAGACCGTCACCGTGCCATTACGCTGATAACTTGCTTATCGTTGAGCCCTTAGACCCTTTTCGTGCCAACAACATTAGAGTGTCGACTTATACTTGTCTTTTCGCTCATACTTTGGGATGCAATAACTAGTTTTGTGTCATCGACTTGGTCCGTGCTTCAAACATTCCAGGCGGTGCCTTACAATTCAATGTGACTTGACTAACTTTACCCTACGGCCCTTTTTGACTTAACTCGAGATAACTCAACCACGACGCCACATTCGTGCCGAAGCACGTATCCTTGCTATATCTAAATCTTAGGCTCCATAATGGTGTTGCAACCATACATACCTAATCCGTGCCGATTCATTGCTGGCGTGCACCGATTCAAGGCTGGCGCTTTCTATAACTCGTTCCTCCCGTGCAAATTTATTACTGGCACGTGCCGATTCATGGCTGGCATTTAAGAAACTATATCTTGTTAACTCAACTCGTGTCATACTTGTACTATCTCTGATTCGAACGACGTCGTGCATGCAGATTGTCGCTTAGCACTCCAATTTATCTATATAAAAGGTCATTAGCAATGTCAAGCTATCTTAGACTTGGATGAGGATAGACGGCGATCATCCAATGGGTAGCTAGCCCGTGGAAGCCCCGAATCTCCTATGCAGTTCATCCAGCATCATACTTTAGCCAACTCGCTTCCTCTGGGAGCGACAAGATCCCGTAGCCCCGACGATCATGTCGAGGAAGACTACACCTTGTCGACAAGTTATCCATGACCACGCACCTACGACGACTTCTAGACTTGACATAAATTCAAGGCCTACAAATGATACAACTTTCTTTCTCTTCCTTAAACTTCTTTATCCAAGTCCATACTTTCCATTCTTCATGCGAGACTCCCAAGCCACAGGACCGGTCTCGACGACAAACAGTCGCGTGAACTTTTCTATTCTTTGAAACACAGGGAACAACTCTTGCCTAGCCTTCCAAATAGACCTGAACAAACATGTTTCCTTCGTGTCCCATAGACCGTGGCATACTTATCCTTGAACCGATTGTGGCTCGTGTATTAGACTAACTTATGTTTTATGCGACATTATCACCTAAGTCATACTTTATATGACGAGCCTTATGATCATGGGACTATGTGACTTGACAACCGCAAAAAATATAGGAAAGTGCTTGCTATGACTTCGAAAGCCCAGCATAACTATGCCTAACTTAATCGTGCAACAAATTGACGAGCAAAGGCTCTGTCAAGCCTTGCACCATGGAAACGTGTCATGCACATGTTTGACTTGAACAACCAAGTTCTTTGTGTGCCTAGACTTATGCCACAAGCCTTGCAATACAACTTAACCCGTGGTACGAGAAAAGGCTATGCTAAGCCTTGGACGATAGGACCATGCTTGCTTTATCAAGCATCTATACGTGCGACGCCTATAACTTAGGCTAAGTTTATAGCTTTGTGGCAACTTAATTAGACCATCTTTCCTTCTCCCAAGCCACGAAACGAAGGACTGAGTGCCATTTTTGAAAGCATGACGTACGATACTTCTAAGCCAACCGTAGGACCTTTTTATGTTGTAACTTAGTCTGATCCAACTTGGGATTATTCCCTAAGCTATGTGAATTTGTCTCTTTTATTATCAAGCCTTCTTGTGCATTTGAAAACTTTCGTTGTATTAGTGTGAATGCCAAGTTGGCAAGTTCACCGAAGCCACCAACCTGAGCGAGGAGTCACCTCGACCGAGCGGGTCTTCGAGCAAGCCGTTGCATGGCTAAGTTCGAACGTCGTTGGTGTTTCGATTCCTCCGATTGAGCTGAGCGGGACGGGGCATTACCAATCCTGATACTTATATGAAGGGTCCGACATCGATACTGCAAACCTTGGTCAAGATATGGAATAAGTCGGGCAATAGTAGCCAGACTTATGTTGCACAAATGCATAAAAGCAATGTCCATATCCATATCCATGTCCACAAAATTTTTGCATCCCGTATCCATGTATCATTTCTTTATTATATCCGTGTTTGTATTAAGGCAACATAGTTGCCAACACTTGCCTGAGTAAAAAAGATGCCATCTTCTCAGCCTGTGCTTGAGGGTGGATTCATAGAAGGATTTGGTATGAAATTGGTAACATGGCCCTTCTTCAATTGGATCTGCTAGGTCTCTTATGATCACATCAAATTTATCCTCAGACTTCTGTAGCTCATTCCTGTTACAGTATACAAACATTACCCGAATGTATTACAAAGTAAAGCTCTGATCCAACATAGTAATATAGTATTTACTTGTGTAGGTTCAGCATATGAGATGATATATTTGAAAATTGTGTCGAAATATGGGATTACCGAGCATCGTTAATGACAGTTGGAGCTTCGAATCGAAGAAGGCATCTCTATTGGCGACCAGATGCGATTTGCAGAAATCAACAACTTCCTGCAGTAAACCATAGGATTTAGTCAAAATGGATTGGTAAATACTCAAGGTATGGACTAAAATGCATGGCAACAGATCTACATACTGAAGTTCTGAAACCTTAACTGACATTCCTATAGATTAGCATAAATACTCGGGTATGGAGTATGAAAAAGCTCCATTAAAGAATAAAGTCTTTAGGAATGGGTATCTACCATGATGCTAACCCTCTACATAGGTTGATGCAAAATTCATAGCCAAGTTAGACGCATCACACATGCATAAGAGCGTAATGTCATAGAACATAGACGGCTAGTTGGTTCCTTAATTCTATTAATAGAAATGATTGGATCTCTTATAACAATTGTAAAGCAAGTAAAATTACTTAATGGGTAAGGAACAAATGCTTAATTAAGCTTTAAAATGCTTCAAAACTCAGAGACAAAATACTCCACAAATAGTTCCCTTGTCTTATACTTAGCAATTTATTCCTCATCGATATCGCACATGATCACTCTTTTGACAGTTCTATGCCGAAGGATTTCTCTTGCCTTGGAACCCTCACCCCCTCCCATAATGAATATGGTCTTTGGACTTGTCACGACCTGCCCCCAGTGAAAGGACACGAGACCGTGGGTACATCTAGCATATGCTACAGTGTCGGCGGTAGAACATTGTCCTAGGTCTCAAAAATATCTAACACAATTTGTACCTGTCTAGTATATACTCTCAATACGGGCGAAAATCTCAGAAAGATACAAATAAATCACAATATACTAATGATCGATATCAGCATGAAATAGAATAGATAGAAAATATCAAAGTATGATACAATCCAGAATTGAAATGAGTTTAAGTGTTATCAACACTACACACAGAGTACGAAATAATAACATAACATGAGTAGCTGGAGACAAGTCCAAAATAATATCCTTACAGTCTAATCTAGAACTACATGTGTCTCCTATAGGCTAGCTGGATCCTCCTAATGATCTAGATCGCAAGTGTCATCTATGTCTGTGCCATAGTAAGTGGTACAGAAGTTCTCCAAGTTCTCTGTAAAATTTATCAACATATCCAGTCAGGATTGGAGTGAATATATAACTCCGAAAGCAGTTCCAAAACATGGTAACAAATATAGAACTAGCAATAGAATAAGATACATGACATACTGTAGAGGAAGTACAGGAATACATGAGATATAGATGAGTAACTGAGTACATGAAATAGAATAGAGAATCTATGAACTGTAATAAGTATAAGTGTTTCAGAGCACAAGATAGTGATGTGATCGGTTTAGGTTGTACATGATTATTCTAGGGTAACTCGATTATACGTGAAGGCATAATCGACATATACATGATTACACTAGAGGGATTTAATCACATAACCACTTCTACTCCCCCGCCCCGATCAATACATAAGGATTCGATCACGTTATGTTACGTACATAATTTTTGTTTATACATGAGTACATGTGAGAATATGAGAGTACATGAGAGCATATGAGTGTATACGAATAATATAAATACAAAGAGTACATGATAGAATACATGAACATGAAATACCCGATGCACCCGATAAGGGGATAACATCTCATGATAAGATCCATAGCGTACTGATCTGTGATAACAATGTATCAGCATCAAGTAAAGTAGTCTAGAGCAGGCAATATAGATACTATAATGAATGAAAACTAACAGAGAATGTACTCGCCTGATATCCTGAGCAACGGATGTGTATTGGTGTCCAAACATGAATCATAAAGACTTATGATGAGAATTACAGGTCACTGAGTGTTCTAAATTAGACAATAGTGTTATATGCATGCTGCTAGGCCATATCTAGGTTAATAAAGTCAAATTTGGTCAAACCTAGTCCAATGGCCAACTATTGGTCAAACATTGGTCAATTAGCCTAATCCAGGGTTTTAGGCTAGTAGACTATCTAGTGTTAGGCTAATGTGGTATCAAAACCACATTCAAATCCTAAACTCAAACAATATATATATATATATCATACCTTTAGTGTAACTAGAGGATATCTCTACTAAAAAATCCTAATCAATAGCTAGCATATATATATTTATAAATGTATATGGCTATATATATATATATATATATATATATATATATAAAAAAAAAAAAAAAAAAAAAAAAAAAAAAAAAATATATATATATATATATATAGCTAGCATATATATTTATAAATGTATATATATATATATATTTTCTATATTTTTTTTCTATATATATATATATATAAAATATATATATATATATATATATATATATATATATATATATATATATATATATATATGGCATAAATGAATATAGGAGTGCATGATCAGAACAGGTGGACAGAACATGTACAGACGGGAATTAACCAATATGGGGACTGAACCAAAAGTTCAATGACTGAACTAAAAAATATGGGTGAAACCCCACTGTTCCTAACTGATCTGAAGGAGGAAAATCTTCCACTCTAAGGTATCAGTGAGCTAAGAGAATATGATACACACATGAGTTAATGACTGAACCATATAAGAATGGATTTGACTGATATAAGTTAACACCTAAACTAGATACCTGAGCTATTTGGGTCGAATTAAAAGTGCTTAACTGAGAAAATGGTTAAGAGGACAGACTCTAATAAGGTGGCCTATAATAACAATGTAGGGGACCTCAAGTTCTAGGGGGGAACATTACTTGATTGACCAACAAGGAGACTGTTATTAACCAAATGACTGAACATATAATGAAAGGTGAGCAACATGATATCTAGTAATCGATTCAACCAACATATGAAGCAAACAGGCACATGAATGTAAGGAAGCCGTGAGTGTAAGTTGACTGAACTTTGTTCAAATAAGTTTAGACATGAAGTTAGATTGGATAAAGTGGACAGATGTTTATATGGACTGCTCTTACTATAAAGTATGCAGGTCATAATAGTTAGTTCATTACTGAACTTAACAAGGATGGTCAGATATTAGGATAAGAGAATATGATACACATATAATTGTATCAGTTGGTACAACAGACAGAACATGGGCTAAACACTCTTAGCCAAAAGGGGAATATAGAGTTATGGATTGATACTCTAAGAGTATCGAGTATCAGTCAAAAAGTATACATATACAAGGGTCCAATTGATCATGATATGGTTGGGGACATCAAATAAGGACAGAAGAAAAATGAAGGGTTTAAGTTATGAATGGACTGAACAAATGGAACTAGGGGTGTGCATATTTGGACCAAACCAAACCAAACCGAATTGGTCGGTTTTTAATCAAACCGATGGTCCATTCGGATTGGTTCGACTTGACTAGTTAAAAAATCGACCAATTTGGTTCGATTCATGGTTTGGTCATTTCAGAAACCACTTAAACCGAACCAAACCGAACCTAGTTAGTAACAACCTAGAGTTAGGTTTATATCTGGTTCAACTTATCCATCACATGGTTTATTTATTTTCTATTTTCAATTCATAGATCTATTAGATTTGTGGAAAATTTTTTTATGCAAGTGATTTACTTAGAAGATTATTGTCCACTCTGGTATCTCATATAAACATCTTCCAAACATGAGATGGTTAGAATTTATTTTTGTGTGAATTTACTTTGTGAAACACTTTTATATACTTGAAACTTTTTGTCTCATCAAAATCGATCAGCCGAACAGATCCAAACCGAACCAAGTCGGTCGGTTTCAAAACCGAACTGACCAATTGGTTGGTTTGGTTCGACTGTGATTATTTTTAAACCGGTTAACTTCGGTTCGACTTCGGTTGTGACCAAATAGGACGACCACCGACCGATGCATACCCCTAAATGGAACAATGTGAACCGATGCATTCCTTATGCATCAAACCCAAATACAGGCAGGATCATAAGTGCAAGGGATTGAACTTACAGAGATAGACCAATATAATGTAACACTTGTACATTACCAACTTAACACAAATGGGATAAAACACAATGTCACGACCCGCACCCAGTGTAGGGGTACGAGAAGTGGATATGTCCAGCCTATACCGCAGTGTCGGCGGTAGAACGCTGTCCTAGGTCATATACATCTAACAATTATAAGGTACCTATACAGTATATACACTCCACACAGAGGATAATACAAAAATGTACAACTCAATCACAACTAAGGTAGAAGTACGATAAGATAGATAGATAGATAATGAAAATCATCAAATGAAATACAGACAAGAGAAGAAGTCTAAGTGTCTAAGATGACATCTCCACAAACATCCAAAATAATAACAAGATCCCAAATATAAACATAAATGTATCCAAAAGAGACAAGACATCAAAATGAGATAGAAGTCTAAGCTAACTAGCCTAAACTATAGGGGTGACATCCTCTACTGCTGATGGATCCTGCTGAAGGTCCAAGTCGTAGATGTCATCTACGGCAGCTCCATAATAGGTAGGGCAAAGGTCCTCGTCATCCTTTGTAATATTTTTAACAGGTCCAGTCAGGACAGAAACGAGCACATAATCTTAACAGTTCATATCAAGACATGAATATAAAGCATGCAATAGAGTAAAACACATAAAATGCTGAAAGAAAATACATGTAGTATAAGAGAGAGAACTGTAATATAAATAGCTACTGTAAGTAGAGAACTATCAGTGACAAGTGATGTAGAGTACAAAATAGACATGTGAATGACTTAAATTTGTATATGATTACACTAAAGAGTTTGTACAATGACTACAATGGAATTGTTCACATGATTGCTTCTACTCTCCCGTACTCCAATCAATACACAAGGATCCAGACAAGTTATGTTATTGTACAATATTTCACATGGGGGCCCATAAATGGGTACACATGAAGGTATACATGAGGGCTCTGTGAACATGAGAGTACATGAATCACAAGAGTGTACATGAATAATGAAAGCACAAGAGTACATGATGAAAGTAAAACACACATGACTTGATGTATCCGATGCTCCTGAGGGGGATAACATCTCAATATAAAGATCCGTATAGTACTAATCCGTGTTAACAACGTGACAGCATCAAGTAAAGAAATCTAGAGAAAGAATATAAATCCTAACAAGTATGAAATGATCAGAGAATGTACTCGCCTGATATCCTGAGTATCCGGTAAGTTTAGATGTCCAAACAGAGCAGATGAGTCCTATTTAGAGCAACACAGGTCACAATATGTCCAGAATGGTGATACTGAAGATTATAATGCATTTTGTATGATTTCTAGGTCATTCTAGACTAAAGTCAACTTTTGGTCAACTCTAGTCAACTACACTAGTCAAACTAGGTCAAGTAGGTCAAGTCCTAGCCCAATCAAGTCTCACTAAGCCTAACCAAGTCTAGCCTAGCACTCACACACAATCACAAGGTCAACACCAACATCACAAATACACAAATACATATACACATATTTCTACATACACTATATATATAGGCATACCTATAGGCATATAAACATTCATGTTTAAGTTCATACATTACCTCCTTACATTGCATACATACTTATATACATATATATTTTCATTCATGCATTCATTTAATCATTCATTCATGTCATTCATTATCTTGCATTTTTTATTGCATATATATCCATTCAAAACATACCTTATATACATATATATATATTTTTTTTTACCTTATATACATATATATATATATATATATATATATATATATATATATATATATATATATATATATATATATATATATATATATATATATATATCTTATATATATATATATATATATATATATATATATATATATATATATATATATATATATATATATATATATATATATATATATATATATATATATATATATATATATATATTTCCAAAACATACCTTATATATATATATATATATATATATATATATATATATATATATATATATATATATATATATATATATATATTTTAAAGAACCCCCTCTTTTTATTAATCAAGGCTCAAAATGCTGAAACCTGACACGTATACAAGGCAAAAGCCGAAATAAGTATACCACTAAAAGGAAAGACTGGGGAGGGGGGGGGAGCGACCGCGGCCGCCAAAACTAAGAGGTGTACGGTTGCCAGAATCCTGGAGAGTTGTGGGAGCAAAGTGAACTCCTTTTGCGACATTGCCGGTGAATTTCCCGGATAAGCTGTTCGGCAGAGTATTGGTGTTCCTCGTATCTCGCTTTGTTACAATTTTTCCAAATTGCCCAGGTAGCGGCCGCTGCAACGATCTGGTGGCCGTGGGACGCAGCTCCCCAGTGGGCCAGAAGATCGATAAAGCGCCCATCTCCTGGGGTGGTTTTGTAGATGTGATTGAGGGTGTTCCAGATTTTGTCAGGGATGCTTCCGTCCCGGAAGATGTGGTCAATAGTCTCCGTCTGACGCTCGGTGCAGCAATTACAAGCAGACGCCTGGCTAATGCCGATGGAGTTAATGATATCGTCGGTTGGCAGTTTCTTTCTCATGACTCTCCACAGGAGGAAGGACCATTTCTTAGGGATGCAAGAGTACCAGTATCTCGCAATGAAGCAATCTTGACCATTCTCTTGGATCGCGAGTCTCGCCGATCGCACTGAGAATACTCCAAAACTTTTCAGCGACCACCTCAGCTTGTCTGCGTTGGGCCCAAGTGTAAGTCCGTGCTGGCGAATGATGTCAACCGTTTCGCTGCCAGACCAATCGCGGATCTTGTCCCAATTCCAATCGTTATTGGTGGGGTTCCACAGGTCATTGATCTTGCTATTTCTGGGGGAATCGGTAATGTTCGGGATAAGGCTGTCTCCGATCCATCTCTCCAGGAAGGGGTTAGCCTCGTCTGAACCCAGATGAAGTCTGATCGTAGGTTCTGCCTGTTCTCGGCCCCGTAAAATACGACGCCAAGCCGCTGAGGATCTGCTGATAGCTGTGGCCATCACTGGTGTATGTGTTTGAAGTACCTGGCCTTTATAAACCTGGTCCACAGGTTTTGGCTTGTGCGTAATTTCCACCACAGCTTCATCGAGAACGCTTTGACGATGTGATCGAGTTTGGTGAATCCGAGCCCACCGTTCGCGATCGGGGCTGCCATGGTTTCCCAGCTGGCCTAGTGGTGTTTTTCTTGCCCCTTGTTGTGCCCCAGAAGAAATTGCAAAAGATCTGCTCAATCGACGCGATAACCTTCTTGGTCGGGGAACAAACCGCTAGGGTGTGGATGGGGACGGAGTTGAGCACATGCTTGATGAGAATAATTTTGCCTCCTGGGGATAGGGTTGCGTTATGCCATCCTTCGATATTGTTCCTGATTTTGTTGATCAAGTTCTCGAAGATGCTGGCGTTAGATTTCCCGTACACCAGGGGGCAACCTAGATAGTTGAAAGGAGGATGTGCCACCGTGAAGAAAGTTAGATGGGTGAGTCTGGTTTCGTTCTCGATATTGATGCGGTGGTGGGTGTAGATGACACTCTTGGATTGGTTGATCTTTTGGCCTGAGCATCTGGAGTACCGCTCCAGGGTGTTATGAACCACCTTCATCGATCCGACATCCCCGGATGAGAAGATGAGTAAATCATCGGCAAAGGCCAGGTGGGTGATGGTGGGGCATCCGCTGGACGTGTGATATTGCTGGAAGTTAGGGGTGTTGACCATGTTGTTGAGGTTTCTGCTCAGGGCGTCAGCAGCAATGATGAATACCGTAGATGAAAGAGGGTCGCCCTGTCTGACTTCGCAGCTTGATTTGAAAAATCCCTCTGATTGGCCGTTGATAACTGTGGAGAACCATGAGTTGCTGACGGATCTCCACACGATGCTGGTCCAGTTTTCTGAGAATCCGAAAGCTCTGAAGGCCCAGATCATGAACTGCCAATCGAGTCTGTCGTATGCTTTTTCTATGTCAATTTTGATGGCGATGTTGCCCCCTCTAGCCGAAAATTTCATGCAGGTGATAAGTTCTTGAGCCAGCATGATGTTGTCCTGGATGTCCCTTCCGCGAACGAATCCGCTTTGCTCCTCCGAGATGATTTTGGAGAGAGTGTCTGTCATTCTAGTAGCTATGATCTTGGATATGATTTTGTTGGTGAAAGTGCAAAGACTGATGGGTCAAAAATCTCGAAAGGAGTTAGGGTTGTCTTTTTTCGGGATGAGGATGAGGTTGGCGTTGGAGATTGCTTAGGGGTAGTGTGCTCCTTCAAGGAAGGCAATAGCCGCTTCGGTGATGTTTCGCTTGATAATATCCCAGCATGTACGAAAGAAGGTGCCAGTAAAGCCATCTGGGCCGGGGGCGCTATGTACGTTCAAGGCCCATACCGCGTCTTTCACTTCCTGCTCAGACAGGGGGCGCTCCAACCAAGCGTTGTCGGCGTCATTGATGATAGTGGAAATTTGGTCAAGGAATGATGTGTCTTTGTGGACCGTCTTCTTGGAGAATAATTTGGCGTAGTAATCAGCGGCCGCCTCTTGGATCCCCTTGTGGTCAGTTCTGATGATGACTTGCTCGTCAGCTATATGGTGTATCGATAGTTTGTGTCTTTTGTCACTGACACAGGCGTGGAAGTATTTTGAGTTTTTGTCCCCGTCGCTGTCCTATTTCAGTCTGGCTTTCTGCTTCTAGAAATCGGTCTCGACTTTCAGCCTGAATTTGAGCATCGCCTTGGTTAGGTTCAAGGCTCTCCTGGCCGCTGGGGATCGATCAGATAGGAATAAAGCTTATGCTCGGGTAACATCATCTTCAGCGACACGAATCGCTTGGAAAATGTTTCCGAAGGCTAGTTTGCTCCACTTGGAAAGAGCTTTCCTGGTGGCTTTGAGCTTGTTGCTAACCCGAGTGAGACGATTAGGGGAGTCCTGACTGTTCCACGCTTCTGCAACGATGCTCAAGAACTGCGGATGATCAGTCCAAAAATCGAGGAATTAGAAGTTCTTTTTGGGTGGGTAGGTGTTGTTTTTGATTTCCACCAGGATAGGGGCATGGTCGGATTCTGTAGAGTTGAGGTGGGACAGGGTGGAGCTGATCCTCATACCGTGCCAGTACGCGTTGGTGAGGGCTCTGTCCAGACGGAAATATTGACGACGTTCGCCGTCTTGCATGTAACACCAGGTGAATTCGCTGCCTTTGAACTGGAGAGGAGTAAGATGAGCTTTGAATATGAAGTCGTTGAAGTCTTGCATGGCTGATAGGGGCGTTGGACGACCTCCAATCTTCTCGTCTCTGTGGGTGATGGCGTTGAAGTCCCCTATGCAAAGCCAGGGGGTATTGGTGTTGTGGAGATAGGTGTCGAGAAGGTCATTCCAGAGCTATTTATGTTCAGCGATGACACAGCTACCGTGGACCGCAGAAAGAATAGCCCGCTCCGGGAGAGTGGGGTGAGTGACCCAGCAAGAGAGGGCTTGTTGGGAGTCCTGAATGATTTCGAGTTTAATGTCCTTCGATCCGAGAATCCAAATGTCGTGCCTGCCAGCTATCGCCGTAGGGAGACCCAGAGCTAACTGGGTAGATTTAAGACGTTTGGAGGGAATTTTGGGTTCAATGATGATGAAGACGTCTATATTATGAATTTTCTGAAGACTGGAAATTCTCCTTAATATCGGTTTGTTAGCCAGACCTCGAACATTCCAAGATAGGATGTTAAGCATTTATCAAATTATGGGGGTGTTTTTTGTTCTGCCTTGCGGCGGATCTGGTTTGGATGGTGGCAGTTTTAGCGGTGCCTGATTCGCTCCGTTGGGAGTTCGATGGTTCCGCATTCGATGTTGTGGGAGGATTGTGGTTGTGGCTCTCGAGCGGGCCTGATGAGGGGCCTATCAGATCTCCTGCTGAGTCGACTACCGGATCCTCCGAGGGAATGGTTAAGGAGTCGTGTGCACTCTCAATCAACAGTTGCTATAGGAGGAATCCTGCGGCTAAGACTTGTAGACCTCTCCTCGCTTGGTTGGGGCCAAGGATGGCAAGGGCGTCTTCGACCGGGTTCGCGCTGGGGGGTTGGTGAGCTTCGTAGTTATGGGGAGGTGTCAGGGGGACAGCTCCCTGACCAATGGATTGGTTCTGGACTTCAGCGCTGCCCAGGTCGGTAGCCTCCACCATTCGCGAGGAGGTGGAAGAGAGAGGCGGTTGCTCGGGAGTGCTGGAACCTTCTGGAGGGCTGTCGGAGTCCGGATCCTCCGATTCGAGAATGGCGAATTGGTTGGAGATCGCTATGTGTTGGGGGATGAAAGGGATCAGGGCCCTGCTCGGTTGATCGTTGGAGGCTGGCTCTCCGTTACTGGAATCGAATCGAATGTGGGAATTCGGAAGAGGGAGGATGGGCGACTTGGGGGTTTTCCAGCTGGTGGGTCGTTGTCTTTCTTGGATGATTTCTTTTTAAGCTCCGGGTGAAGGCGATGGCAGTACTTGGGTTGGTGGCCTCTTAGGTGGCAATGGTTGCAGAACAATATGTGATTGTCGTAGAGGATTTGTTGGGTGTGGGAGTGGTTGCCTAGCTCGATAGTGATGAAGTTGGGTGGTTCTGATGTGAGATCTAGTTCGACATAGATTTTGGCGTAGTGGGCTTTGGTGAGGTTACTGGTCTCGGGAGCCGTAGCAACGTACGTTCCGAAGGAGTTGGCAATGCGCCTTAGCGCCGCTGGAACAAAGCAAATAAGAGGGAGGTTAGGGAGGGTAATCCAAGCAGCAACTGTGGCTGAATCTTCTTTAGTGTTGAACCCTGGAGACCACTTGATTATCTTCATCTGGTGGGTGTCAATCCTGCAAGTACCCTTGGACCACACAGTCCTGTGGTCGCTTGCTGACGATAGGTGTAGAAGAATATGTCTGGGGTCGAGGGGGGCCACTCGGTAGTCGGAGGCGAGATTCTATTTGGCGATAGCTTCCTGCACCTTGGTAAGTTTGGGACAACCGGTAGAAAATTTCAGGATGAATGTGTGAGGAAAAGCCGCTGACAGAGACGACAGTTCCTTGTCGGAGAAGGGGATGACTAGAGCGGAGGTTTCTTGGGAATAATCAATGTCCGGCAGATGGACGTCTGGGATAATGGTGCCCTTCGGGGGGTTGAGATCCGGACGTAGCATGGCGGCATAGGAAGGTTGGGACGGTCGAGGAGCCGAAGGTCCCGAGGGGCCGGAACGGGTTTGCGAGGGGCCACTCTGGGGAAGGGTGAGCCCGTTGCTGGGAGGAAGGGGGGAGGATGGATCCGGGGAGTGCCTCCCTGAAAGAATGCGGAGGGGGGGAGCCGGGGCGCCTGGGGTGGCTGCGACGGCGGTCGCTACTCCTCCAGGAGGGACGATGGGAAGTTGCGGCGGTACAGCCGCCACTGAGGGAAGGAGGGTGACCGGAGAAGCCGCGGGAGGCGGAGCGGGGCCGGCTAAGACGGGAGCAGAGAAGGATGACGGGGACGCTGGGACGGAGAGCGCCGCCACGGGGGACGAAGAGGAGGCGAGGGCGGATGAGGGGGTTGGGGAGATTGGGGGCGCCGGGGTCGAGCTAGGGGGAGCTGGACGGCCAGAGGAGGGGGAGGGGGACAGGAATGATAGGGAGGGGACAGGGGATGGCGGGAGATCTGCGCCTTGGAAAAGGGGGGATGGAAGCGCAAAGGAGGATGGAGGGGTGGTGAGGGAAACTGGAGGGGGCCGGGGGTAGAGAAGCGCAGGGGGGGTTGGGTGGATTGCGCTGAGGGGGGGATGGAAAGCACTGGCGCGCTAGGTGGTGGTGGATAGGAAGGAGGCTGGGAGGGCAAGCGCATGGGAGCGGGGATGGATGGCCCAAGATGGCGGGGGCCTCCATAGGCTGAAGCTGCCCATTGCAGTTGCGCAAGGGGGGAGGGGTGTGGAGCCAGGTGCTGCGCAGTAGTAGATGAAGGGACAGGTGGCCATTCCTGTTGCGCAGGAGAAGATAGGTGAATAGGTAGCCTCACTGGCTGGGGCCCACCATGAGAAGGAGAAAAAGCACTGAGGGAACGCTCTGGGACAGAAGCGCACACTGATGGGGCCACCCCGCAAAAAGCGCCAGGATTTGAGTTCCCGAGGGCCTGAGGGGCGGGGGGCCCTAGGCCAGAGCTAGAGGGGAGCTCTCCTCCCGAGGGGGGAATGATGAATTCAAATAGAGGGAGAGGGCGGGATCGAGGTGCTGAGGCGGAGAAGGGCCGAGGGCGGCTGCTCCGCTGACCTGGTCGAAGGAGGACGGTGGTGTTTGCCATTAAAATTGTTTGATTGAAAACTTTAATACAAACAGAACAGTGTTCCAATACAGAACTTAGATGTAGTCCTAGGAGTACACTTTTGTTTAAGCTGGATCCTTAGTGCCAATGGAGCGAGTGGTAATGCGTTGACTCCGTTGACGGGCTGACGACGGTTATCGGTTCTCTGAAGGTGTAGATTGCTCTGGGTGCTGGAGCTTGCCGAGAGGAGGAAGACGTTGAGTGTCTGCCTCTGTCTCTCTGGTGATTCTCTGTATGTTTGCTGTGGATTCTGTACGTTGTCCGTCTATGTGTGGAAGAAGAAAATGATCCCTCTATTTATAGCTGGGCAGGTTGGCTGCTCATGCGCGCATATGTAGGATACGTCGGTACGTGGGGACGCCACGTGGAGATTGCTGATGGAGGCGCATGGATGATGCGCCCTACTCGAGGGGTTGAATTCTTCATACTGCTGTTGTGAGCCGGCACGTAGCAGAGGAGAAGATCTTTCTGTTGCTGAAATCTTGGATGAGTTGAGTCAAAGGACACGTGTCGTCGACTCATGGCTCGGAGATCTCGGATCTGATGGGGGGATGATTTGATGGGATGCACCTTGGATTGGGCGCATGATGAGATTTTGGCTCGTGACCTTTAGGAGTCACGAACCGTTCTGGGCGCATGGCTTTTGAGGCGCATGCGAGCGACTTTCCTTCTGTCTTTCGGGATCAGAGATTAGTCTGGGGCGCATGGCTTTTGAGGCGCATGCAAAGCTTCAACTGGAGACTCTTCTTCTGTCTTTAGGGATCAGTGAAGGGTCTGAGGCGCATGGCTTTTGAGGTGCATGCGGATGGTTGGATGGCCACGTGGCAGTAGCCGTCGGGGTAAAGTCATGATGATGCTGACGTTGTGGATGCTTCGTTTTCTGCAAAAGCTGTCAACCGTTCAGACTTGGGGAGGCGTACTGGCAACTCTGTCAGTTCAGCATTTAATGTTGGTAACATTCGATGGACAGCTGAGTGGGCACGTTGGTTGACGTTCCCCTAGGCGTATAAGGACATATGGGGGTGCATCCTCTGTGATGCGCTCGGTATAGGACGCATCTGTGGGAGGCGCTTGGTGTTTGAAGGGGTGTGATGCGCTGCCCAACGGATGCATCCGACACGTCTTTAATGATGCAGCTGTTTCGCTTCTCGAGTGCTTTTAAATAGCCGTTTGGCTGAAGTCGAGGCGTCTGGTGATTCTCTGTAATTTTGCTGTGGATTCTGTACGTTGTCCGTCTATGTGTGGAAGAAGGAAATGATCCCTCTATTTATAGCTGGGCAGGTTGGCTGCTCATGCGCGCATATGTAGGATGCGCCGGTACGTGGGGACGCCACGTGGAGATTGCTGATAGAGGCGCATGGATGATGCGCTCTACTCGAGGGGTTGAATTCTTCATACTGCTGTTGTGAGCCGGCACGTAGCAGAGGAGAAGATCTTTCTGTTGCTGATATCTTGGATGAGTTGAGTCAAAGGACACGTGTCGTCGACTCATGGCTCGGAGATCTCGGATCTGATGGGGGGGATGATTTGATGGGATGCGCCTTGGATTGGGCGCATGATGAGATTTTGGCTCGTGACCTTTAGGAGTCACGAACCGTTCTAGGCACATGGCTTTTGAGGCACATGCGAACGACTTTCCTTCTGTCTTTCGGGATCAGAGATTAGTCTGGGGCGCATGGCTTTTGAGGCGCATGCAAAGCTTCAACTGGAGACTCTTCTTCTGTCTTTAGGGATCAGTGAAGGGTCTGAGGCGCATGGCTTTTGAGGCGCATGCGGATGGTTGGGTGGCCACGTGGCAGTAGCCGTCGGGGTAAAGTCATGATGATGCTGACGTTGTGGATGCTTCGTTTTCTGCAAAAGCTGTCAACCGTTCAGACTTGGGGAGGCGTACTGGCAACTCTGTCAGTTCAGCATTTAATGTTGGTAACATTCGATGGACAGCTGAGTGGGCGCGTTGGTTGACGTTCCCCTCGACGTATGAGGACATATGGGGGCGCATCCTCTGTGATGCGCTCGGTATAGGGCGCATCTGTGGGAGGCGCTTGGTATTTGAAGGGGTGTGATGCGCTGCCCAACGGGCGCATCCGACACGTCTTTAATGATGCAGCTGTTTCGCTTCTTGAGTGCTTTTAAATAGTCGTTTGGCTGAAGTCGAGGCGTTTGGCACGTGGGTTTGATCTGCCCGGCCTATAAATAGTGGCATGGAGAGAAGGTTTCCTTCTCACTCTCTCACGTACCTCCAATATGAACTTAGGTATTCGGGTGCATTCTGTTGACGAAGTGTTCCCGAGGGTGAAGATGAGACGCCATGTCGTCGTTGATGCACTTGAAGGTGACTGTTATATCAAAAAGACGGAGTCGAGGGCTTCTGAGGCAGGCGGAAGGTGCCTGTTGCATCCAAAGATAGGGATGTTCGGGCCTCGTCTTCGTTGTGCAGGAAGAGCCGTAGATCGGAATGGCAGTGCTAGGCTCTTTCTTTCTTCAAAGTGGGTGTTGCCCACTCTGGTGGGTTTGGAAGCTGCTCTTTTAGCCGCATTTCGATTGCGGTCTTCCCTGGTCTTTGGAGGCTCTTTCGAAGCCTCCCCTGGCCACAGATTTGCGGTGCTCTTCTCTTCCTTGGTTCCAGCCAGAGGGTTAAATGCTTTGTTTAGTCGAAGCACTTATCAGGTGAGCCTGGCTGGAAGAGCGGCACATAACTGGGCTGCTGAAGGGATGCACATAACTGAGCTGGATGCACATAACTGAGCTGCTGAGGAGATGGTGGGATGCGCCTGGTTGGAGGCGCATGGTATCTGCTGCGCCTAACTGGCGACGCATGGTGGTTGCTGCGCCTATCTGGAGGTGCATGGTGGCCGCTGGCTGTAGTCTTAGGATTTTTCCTTTGTAGAAATTCTCCTTTGTACAACCTTTTCTAGACATGTAATAGACTTTTGTATATAAATAAAAGTCCATCTTCAAATGTCTATACTTATTGACTTTGCTGTGAAGTGTTCTGTCCGAGTTCTGGCGCATGTAGTGTCTGGCGCATGGGTTTTCTGGTTGTGAAATTCCATGCTTCTACAAGACCCCCTTCAAAGTTTTCAAAACTTTTGAATAAGTTTTGGAGTACTTTGAACAAGAAGCATGGAGGTCAGGGCGCATGATGGTTGGGCGCATGCCTGTTCGGGCGCATGCTCCTCTCAGTTAATGCATATGATGATGCCTTGGTAACCGAAAAGATTAATGATGATCTTTTGGTTTTATCTGCTGTTATCTTCACAGGACCCGAGGCGACGGCTAAGATCACTCGTCATCGGTTCACGCGTACGACCACGGCCTATAAATAGGTGAGAGATGGAGAGAGAGTTCTTCTGCTCTGTGCCTTTGCTTTATTTAGAGTCTTTCTTCAAAAAAACCCTAACTTTTCCCTCTTTGAGAAAATGGCTCCCAAGACTCCTCGCGGCGGTGCTGGCAAGGGAAAGGAGAAAGCAAAGGAGCCTGAGGCTATCGTGAGTGACATTCTCCGCCCGCCTGTCGAAGTTCGGCCGGCGGTAGTCGGTGAGCTTTATTGTCTTCTGTCGTTCTTATTTGCCAACATATCTTTCCTGCCGACGTTCATAGGCTCAGGCCTTTATCATGCACCGTGGTTTTAGTTGCTGACGCGCATGGGTTTTGTACCCTGATGATGCGCCGAGGCTCTTTTCCGATTTTGAGGCCAACGAAGATCTGGTGGACTCGGGTGAAGATGCCACCACTCTGTCTCCATGGGGATTTCGCTAGTTGCAAAGTATCCGGCCGTCCCATTTGGTATCGGAACAGGAACCAGTGTTACCTGGAACCATATTTGCTGAGCCGCTTTGCAAGGCAATTCGGGTACGCTCAATTGATGTTGGATAATCCCAGTGTCACCTTGGGGTACGCTGGAAGTTTGCTGGATGGTGCACGAGCTTGGCATTACTATAATACCGGATGTACTGGAGCCCGCTTTACGCTCCCTGTCCAGAATCCGCGGCCGCCGATTCTTTACTCAGCCGCCAGATTTTACTGTGCTATGGCTGCCGCACCCGCCGGATATGATAGGGAGACCAGTTTTATTGTAGGCACCCATTTATCGGCGGGTACAGACACTTTGGCGAAGGCTCGATCGTACCGTCCGCCCGAGTCGGGTTATCGAGGCGCTCCCACCGTATCTACCGGGGGTCAGGCAAAACCCTCGGTCGATCAAACGAAAAGGCGTGCAGATACAAAGGTCGACTCTCCCGTATCGAAAAAGCAGAAGAAGGCGTCGTCACCGACGGTATCCTCGGACTCAGCATCTGCAGAGGTAAGGTATCCCGTAAGGTCTGGTTTCAAGTTCAGCTTCTTATGTAATCATGCTTCTCCCTTTTTTGTAGGAGCCGCTGAAAAGAAAGCCCCGCACTCCAAAATTTGGTAGGAGCAGGCCAAAGGAGATGGCGGGCTCGTCTGAAGTGCATATTCCGCCAACTATGATGTCTCACATGGAGGAGAACACCGAGGATGTTGTTGTAGAGATTCCAGCGTCCCCGGATTATGTCAGTCGGGAAGCTGAGGATGCAGCAGCTTCCGAGAAGATGAAGGCCACAGCGTCGGCCTTAGATGTCGAGGGTCCAACAGAACTGCAAAAACCTGTTGCGAGGGTAACAGGTATGGTTGGAATAGAGGAGAGGGTTGATTCCCCTCCTTGTCTTGATGAAGGGGGGTCGGCTACAGCATTGCCGTGTCCTACCCCAGCCTCAATAATTGAGGCGGCTACCGATCAGGAGGTAGTGACAGATGCGGCCCCTGTGGAGGGGTTTGATGATGAGACCCGTCTGCCGATCACGATCGCTGAGGCGGGTCAAGAGGCAAGTGATGATCTCCCCATTCTGGCAGGGAAGGTACCGGCTGTTGATAGAACGTTGGGGGTAGAAGAGGTGGCCGTTGACGTCGGTGGTTCCTCCAGGCTTGAGAAGGGTAAGGGTGTGGAACCCTCTGTTACTCCTTCTACTTGGGGTACTATCTCGACGCCTGTGCGGGCTTCCTCTGTTCCTTCGGCTCCTCGGGCTAGCAGTCCAGCCCCTGTTGATGAAGAGCCTATTGATGCCGAGGTTCAAGCCTCGCATGTTGAGGTTGGCAGATCTTCTTCCGGTCCGCTAACTGTAGTAGCTCCGCCAACTCCTGCTATGACGCCGCAGGTACTGGCGGACGCAGACGAATATGTAAAATTCCTCGTCGAGGGGGTGTACAAAATGCTGTAGAGGGGTGTATCTGCGGTGATGGATGCCAACGGGAGCTTTGCGACGGCAAAAACTATGGCAATGCCCTGTATCGAGCTGATCCGCGTTCACCAAGGCCACGACCATATGGCCGAAATTCTGGAGGCTTCGGTGATCGAGCTGGACGAGCGGCTTGCGGAACTTCAGCGCATCCAGCGCAATGACCTCTCCGTCCTGATAGATGCAGAGAAGGGGAAGTTGATTGCCGAGATCGAGTCTTCCTACCAGGCCACTGTGGGCATTTGGGAGCGCGAGGTGGCTGAGACTGAGGCTGCGGTAGAGCAGTTGTCTCAGTCCATGAAGAAGACGATGGAAACGCGAGCTGCGTTGGATGCTAACATCGCAGAGATCAACACCCAGATGCGCCGCCTTGAGGACCAACGGGCCCGACTCCAGTTAGATGTCGAACGTGTCCGGGCTGAACACGCAGCATTTAAGCAGGAGGAAGCGACTTTTACTCAGCGGACTCTTGCCTTGGCTCAGCAGCGACAACAACTTGATGAGAAGCATGAGAGCGAAACTTCCGCTGGGGCTGTTGAATTGATGCGTCAAGAAGCTGACCGTCGAGTCCTGGCGACTGTGGAGACCCGTACAGCCGACTTAAGACGTCGAGTCAGAGAGCTCTCAGCCCACCCTGGAGAGGTTCAGGGACTGTAGCTTCTCCCTTTTTAATGTTCTTTTGCAACCCTTGCTGGGGGATAATGTAGTTTTGTACTCTCTCTTTTTTTAGAAAATAAGGAAGCACACAACCTTTTTTGTGATGTGTTCATTTTTGTTATTATGAACTTGATGATTTGTGTGGACCTATTATCTTTTGCGCACCTTGGTTTTTAGGTACAGATAATAAGTTTGAAGGAACCAACATGTTTGCTCAGAGGTGATGTGGACATGGCAATCATTGGGTTCAAAATGATAGAATCTTCCTACTCAGAGGTATTATGGACGTGGTAGGAATGATCCTGGGGGATACGCTGAACAACTCAGAGGTGATGTGGACGTGAAAGTTCTGCGATCAATGTACGACAACGCAGGGGTTGTTTGTACGAGATGTTTACTCAGAGGTAATGTAGACGTGGTAAACCTGAAGGGTAGCGTCGGCTTATGTAGTGTAAGATTTCGCTTTGTAGGGTGTAGAGGAACAACTCAGAGGTGATGTGGACGTGGTTGTCTTTCTACTGAAGGATGCCACGGAACAGCTGGGTTCCAGAAGCGTATGAGTTTGTGGAAGGAGATTGTGTGTGAGCCCCGATGATTGGGCCCACAGATCCCCTTTGGGGAAGCATATGTCTGAAGGATCAAGAATAGTACTTCTTTAGGAACTTGCCATTGATGGACATCATGAACAAGTCTCCATTGGGTTTGGCGAGGCGGTAAGCACCGTTCGAGTATACCGTCTCAATGATGAAAGGTCCTTCCCACTTGGGCTCGAACTTTCTTGGTGTCTTGTGAGTTAACACCATTGGCCTTCTGACTGCTAGAACCAGGTCGCCAACTTGGAAAGTCCTCTGTTTGACCTTCTTGTTGAAAGCCTGTAATATACGGGCTTGGTAGAGTTCGATGCGTTGTTGAGCCAGGAGACGCTTCTCATCGAGTGCCTCCAGTTCCCGCAGACGACGACGTTGATTGTCCTCTTCTGTGAGTTTGTTTGTTATTGCTACACGGAGTGAGGGTATCTGGATCTCGAGAGGCAGTACCGCTTCGCTTCCGTAGACCATGGAGGATGGTGTGTTGCCTGTTGGGGTTCGTACCGCTGTGCGGTAGGCCCAAAGGCATTCGCCAAGCTTTTCGTCCCAGTCGCGTTTGTTGGATGACACGACCTTTTTGAGCAGCCTAACGATAGTTTTGTTGAACGCCTCAGCCAATTCGTTTGCTGCCGGATTGTAGGCGGTGGATGCCACATTTTGAATGCGATTCTTGCCACAGAACCTGCTAAAAATATGGCTGATAAACTGAGGACCATTGTCATGAATGATCCGCCGGGGTAATCCGAAATGGTAAATGACATGGAGTTTGATAAAGCTGACCACCCTGGAGCTCTTTACTTCCGCCAGTGGGACTGCTTCTGCCCATTTGGAGAAGTAATCGGTGATGGCCAGGATGAAGCGGTGTCCTCTTGATGAAGGAGGGATGATTGGTCCCACAATGTCCATGCCCCAGGCTTCAAAGGGCCAGGAGGCGACCGTAGGATGTAGTGGTTCAGATGGTGTATGTATGAAGTCTGCATGAAGTTGGCACGCGTGACACTTCTTAGCATATTCAACAGCATCGGCGGCCATGGTTGGCCAGTAATAGTCCATACGTCGCAGTCGATCCTGCAACTTAGGATCGGGTTGATGAGCTCCGCAAGTTCCATCATGAGCTTCTCGAAGAGCTTCGGCTGCTTCTTCGTTGGACAGGCATCGAAGGAGGAGCCCATCGAAGGAGCGTCGGTACAGCATTTTGGTAGCTGTATCGTAGTAGAATCGAAGAGAGCGTCTTTTGACTGAGACGGCTTCCTTCGGGTCCTCTGGAAGGATTCTGTAGACAGCGAAGTCGATGAACGGGAACCTCCAGTCTCGGACATTAACACCAGTGTTCGTCGGCATGGCGTGAGCCACTCGCAAGCATAGGTTGTTTCTAGGACAAACCAAATCTCGTCCAGTTACCGTGACATAGTGTTGAGTCCCAAGGGGCGCTGCCAATGAGGCTGCTAGGCCAGCCAGAGCGTCAGCCTCCAAGTTTTGTAGACGAGGTACGTGTTCGATGAAGAACCCGGTGAAGGTTGAAATGATGTTCAATGCAACTTCATGGTAAGGGATCAGATCTTCATGGCGAACCTCGTATTGCCCCCGAATCTGGTTCACGACGAGTTTGGAGTCACCGTAGGCTTCCAGATGGTCCACCCCCAGCTGTTGTGCGAGTTGGAGTCCCATGATGAGTGCGTTGTACTCGGCAACATTGTTGGAGCACGGCTCCGAAAGGGAGTAAGCACGCTGGATGACCAACTGATCGGGAGAGACTAAGACTACCCCCACTCCTGCGATGATTTGGCCTTTGGGGCCTGTTCTTGAAGCGCCATCGAAAAACATCTGCCAAACGGAGCTTCCTTCGGTGACATTGGATTCTTGGACCTCATCCGGGATGTCTTCATAGAGTTTTGAGGATTCTGGGATGGGGTGTGCAGCTAAAAAGTCAGCCAGAGCTTGACCATTAACAGCTTTTTGCGGGACAAACACCATATTATACGGTGTTAGCAAGATCGTCCATGTGGCCAGCCGGGAGTTCAACGATCCTGGCTTCGTCATGAGGACTCTGAGCGGATTGACTCGAGAAATGACATGAATTGTCTGGCCCGAGACATAATGATGAGTCTTCTGGATGGCAAACACCAAAGCCAAGCACTCCTTTTCAACGGGGTTGTACCGGTGTTCGGCCCCGATGAGCGTTCGACTGAGGTAGTAGATTGCTTGCTCATAGCCTGTATCGCTGTTTTGAGCCAGTAGAGAGCCAAGAGAATGATCCATGGCACGGACGTAGAGGAGAAATGGTTTGCCGGCGACAGGTGCCACCAGGACTGGTGGGCTCGTCAAGTAGGCTTTGATGTCGTCGAAAGCCTTTTGGCACTCCTCTGTCAGACATAAGAGACTCCCTTCTTCATGAGCTGAGTAAAGGGTTAACATTTACCGGAGAGGTTTGCTATGAACCTCCGGATGTATGCCAGACGTCCCTGTAAGCCCCGAAGTTCTCGAAGATTCTTCGGAGGGTCCATGTTGAGGATGGCTTTGGTCTTCTCGGGATCGACATGAATGCCTTTCGCCGTGATGACAAAGCCCAAGAATTTGCCGCTAGAAACCCCCATGAAGGATTTAGCGGAGTTCATTTTGAGTTGATGTGCCCGCATGAGATCGAAGACTGTCTTTAGATCCTGTAGGTGATCTCCTTTGAGGCGGCTCTTGACTGCGATGTCGTCAAAATAGCATTCGACTGTCTTGCGAAGATGTTGACGGAATATGGTGCTCATAGCTCGTTGGTATGTTGCACCGGCATTCTTCAAGCCGAAAGGCATTACTGTGTAGCAGAAAACACCCTTCGGAGTCCTGAATGACGTGTGTTTTGCGTCATCGGGAAACATCTTGATTTGATTGTAGCCTGAATACCCGTCCATGAAGGACATATGTTCAAAGCCACATGTGTTGTCGATCATCACATCGGTGATTGGAAGCGGGAATTCGTCCTTTGGGCAAGCAGAGTTGAGGTCCCTGAAGTCGATACAGACTCGTATCTTCCCATTCTTCTTGGTGACAGGTACGACGTTGGCTACCCAATCTGGGTGCTGTTCCTCACGGATGAAGCCGCTGGTCAAGAGTTTGTCCACCTCCTGATCGATGGCATTCATAATGTCCGGACGGAAACGTCGCTGTTGTTGTCTGATAGGTTTGGCATCAGGTAAAATGTTCAACCTATGCATTGCGATCTGTGGATCGAGTTCCGGCATGTCTTCGTAGCTCCAGGCAAAGAAGTCAATATACTCTTTAGCCAGCTGGATTAGAGACTCTTGGTCTTCTCCTTCTAGACATTTGCTGATGAAGATAGGTTTGAAAGAAGATCCGTCCCCGAGGTCGATCTGCTCGACTTCGTCTTCGGTGGGAGGTTCACGTAACTCAAAACGAGACTCCCATTGTTCTCCTAGGCGTTGAGCCCAGGGTTCTTCTTCGAAGGGTTCTGGCGCTTGGTCTTCGCCTTCGCCTTTTTGAGATTGTGCTGACATCATGTTAGCTGACAGCACTTTCCTGAAGACTGATCCGATACTGGTATCGGAATCCCAAGTCGATGCTTCGGACGAGTGGAAATGTTCTACGTCTTCTGCGTTTAAGCTCTCTGGAGTTGATGGCGGCGTGACATAGCCTACCACCCGTCGAGTTTTGTTGTAGTAGTCTTGCGGCTTTCCTTTGGGTGTTGGAAGCCGGAGAGGAAGACGTCGACCCTTGCCGTAGTTTAGGCCTTTGTTGCTTTTTAGGTCGTAGCCCATCTTTTGGATGATGTGCTTTGCCGTATCCGTGTACCGATAGACTTGTACTCTGCCGGTATCAGGTTCTGGCTCGAGTGGCAGGAGGTCTTGATGACGCTCGACTTTGCCCAAAATGATGGATCCTTCTTCTTGGCTTCGTGGAGGGGCTATGAAACAGACTCCTTGAGACGGGACTACTCGATTTACATGATGGACGGTCGTTATTTGTGTTTGCAACGACCGTAGAGCGTTATCTAATGTATACATGGCATTCCAATGTGGAAGACAAGAATAATTAAAAGACACTCTGTTATTGATGAAGTACGAGATTTTATCCCGTGGGATTACATTGTCTAAGGAGGGTGCATCTACATCAGCAGAGATATATTCACCAAGCTCCTCATCTGTAAGCACTGGGGTCGGATTAGGAGAATCCACCATAGCTTTGTCTTTGGGGTCTGAGAGGGTTATGTGAGCCCTCTCTGGCATCTTGGATGACTGCGAGGGCTTGCCCTTAAGACGCACCTTCAGAGGTGCCTCAACTGCGCCTCCTGTGAGTGGTGCCTTCCCTTGTAATTTTGCCACCAGGGGAGCCGATGTTTGAGGCGGCTTTCCCTTGAGGCGTATCTTCAGGGGAGCCTCAGGAGTCGGTGCTTTCCCTGATAGTTTGATGCTCATTGGAGGCAGCTTCTGGGGTGGTTTGCCCTTCAGTCGGATCTTCAAAGGGGCGTCTGGAGTCATCTCAGGCTCCGTGTCCGGCTCAGTTGCCGTCTCTGCCTCATCATCAGCATCGTTGGCTTCCTCCTCGTCAAGTGGCTTGTACAAGTCGGAATCGGTGAAGTAGGCTTCAATCCCTTTGAAAGGATCGATGTCTGCAAACTCCGTCCGGATGACGCCGTTGGTGGATACATATTTCATGCATTGGTGGAGCGTGGAAGGTACCACCATGTACTCATGTAACCATGGTCGGCCGAGCAGGATGTTGTAGTTGACCTCGGCATCCACCACATAACAAGTCACCTCAGTTTTGAGGTTGCCGATGTGACACTTCAGTCGGATCTTGCCTAGTGGCTCACTTTTGCTAGCGTTGAAGCCACTGATGGTTGTGTTGGATGGCGCCAGCCGGTACATTGGGATCCCAGTTTTGATAGCAGCGCCTTCGGGATGATGCTGAGGGAAGACCCCGGATCGATCTGAATCTGGCTCACCTTGACTGAACCGATGTACCCTGTGTAATACAGCGGTCGGTTATGTCGGTGGTGCTTGAGCAGCATGTCTTTTTGGATGAAAGTTATGTTTGGGATAACTTCATCCGCACAATGACAGTGCGCACAAGTAGCTGGGAGGTCTTCAGGCTGCTTGACCTGACTGAGAAAGGATTCAGCATCCTTCAGAGCTTCGCAGAGAGCTTCTCGGGAGTCTTTGGAAAGACGCAGGAGCTCAAACAAAGACAGGCGTACAGGAGTACTGGCCAGTTGTGCCAGTATGTCAAAGTTGTGGGGCTTGGCTAGCCCCGAAGCATTCTCCTTCCGTAGAGGTCTGTCGAAACGGGCCTCTACCTGCTTCTGCTTATTGGCTGCTGAGGGTTTAGACGGGCCCTCCTCAGGGATGGTGCCAGGAGGCACCACCTCGACGGCAGATTTACCGGGCTGGGCGTTCTGTTGTGTGCACGTCTGCACTGGAAGTGCCTCTTCCGTTGAAGAAGAGACCGTACGGCAAGACTTGATCTTCCTACCTTTTGATTTGGAGGTAGAGCGTACCTCCGGTTGAGTCACCTCGGAGACGAGGTCAGGGTGAACCCAGAGGACCTCTCCTCGAGATGTGGTGAGTGGGATGAGTCCACTCGCATTGTCACGGGTAGGTGGCAAGTTCACTACCTCCATTGTCGCCTTAGGGATGGGGACGACGCCATCTTGTGTGGTGGTCGGCGGCAAGGTGTCGAACTGAAGTGACACCACATTGGCTGACACCGTCTTCTCTTCATAGTCGACGGAGATTACATCGACATTGATCATGCGCTGGATGTAATTCTTGAGGACGTAACAGTCCTTGGTCGGGTGTCCGACAAACCGATGGTAGTGACAGTACCTCGGGTTGTCCACTTTCCCGACTTCATCGGGCCGCTTTGGGTCCGGGAGCTTGATCTTGTCACCCTGCTTCAGTATTTCAAAGAGTTGCAAGGTGTCTTCGTCATTGAATGAATACACCTCCTTGGGTCTCGGTGTCAGTGGAGGCTTCTGAGTAGGCGCAGATGCGCCTTTCGAGGCATTAACAGTTAATGCCTGTTTCCCCTTTGCTTCTCGTCCGGAGTTGTTGGCTGCTGACCTTTTCCCCTTATCATGAAAGGCGGGGAAGCTGACACCCAGAAGACGTGCATTGGCTGCCTTCTTTTTTGCGGCTTCAGCTTTGATGATCAGGGAGCTCCAGTCGGGAGGGGGAGTAGAGTTGAGCCAGAGCTTTACTGCAGACAGCATGTTCATGCTGCAAGAGGAGAGGAGCGCATGTTCTGGCATGCCCGGAGGTAGCCTGAAGCAGGCCTGTCGAAAGCGTTCGATGAACACCCGAACCATTTTTTTCTCCTTCTGGCGTATCTCTATGAGAGATGCCATCGTCATGTCCTTCCCGCCGTCGTAGAAGCGTTCGAGGAAGAGGCGCGTCAAGTCGTCGAAGGACGATATAGAATTGTCGGGGACGCTGCAGTACTAGTCATACGCCACCCCTTTTAGGGCCCCAACAAAGATGCTGGTGAGGAGCGCGTCCTCCTTTGGAAGATGCCCCGTCTGTGACTGGAAATATGTCAGTACCGACGCGGAGAGTCCTTCCCGTCATACGGCGTGAGTGTTTGTGGTTTATATTTTGGAGGATAAACCACCTTGTTCCACTCGAGGGGATAAGGCTGGGGAATGCCCATCTTCTGGCGCTCCTCTTGCCTGTTTTTGGACTCGAAGCGCTCCCGCAAGTCCTTGATCATTTCGACCATATCCTCCGTGGAGCTAGGAGTCGGGGAAGGTGGTACATTCTGGAGTGGAGCGTTTGAGGGCTCCGACGTCCGGGGTGCTTCTGTGTCTGAGGGTGCCCATTGAAGAGGTACACTCGACTCCCCATTGGCTCCTGGGTCGGGACCGGTTGAAGTGTTTTGGTCAAGGCCGACCGGATATCAAACACTGCTTGAGTCAGTGCTTGCATAGAGGCAGAGAGGGTTTTGAGTCCTCCCTCTAATGAGTCTATGCGCTGGACAATGTCCTGTGGCGGCGCATCCGACTCAGAATTACCCCCAGTCATGAATACTGTCATGACACGGCCGGGAGTGGATGGATTGGTTGAGGCTTCGCTCTCGGCCTCACTTTCATGTGGGGGAGTCACCTCTCCTGGTGTTTCACCTTGGACACCCCCAGCCACATTCTGGAGGTTGTTCTCGACGGTCGCATCTGCAAGGGCCTGATTGTCCTCAGCTCCGTCTTGAAGGGCCTCTTCGTCTCTACACCCAGCCGTGTCCTGGGGGACATCCTCGTTTTGAGGGGCTTCTGGAAGGCTGACTTGGCCTCGAGGATGAAGATCCACCGCAGCTGTGCTTTGGACATCTTCGTCTTTGGAAGGAGGCTCAACAAGGGTCTGACTATCCCCAGCTTCCTCCAAGAACTTCTTCCTCGACCGAGTGCCTTCGAACACTCCAGAGGTCGAGACAGCTGCCTTGGTTTTCCTCGGCTGGCTTTTGGATGAAGACGAGGAATTGCCAGTCGTCTTTCGAACTGACGAGGAGTTGGAGATCACGTTGCATGAGGCAACCCTTGGCTCCTCTTCTGTTGACACCTTCATCCCGAGGCGATGTCGGAGGGGTGTCGATGATTGCAGCCGCTGGAAGACTGACTGCCTTGGTGGTACTGCTGCCTTGCAACAGCAGTTGATGGTGACCACCGCACAAGTATGCCCCGTGAGAGGCGCATCGTGCCTGTTGGTCGACTCTCCTGACCGGCGCTTGTGAGTGATCACATTACGCAGGTCGTTGGAGGAGAGTGCTACCTTCACACCCCCTTCAGGCGCATGGCAAGGCCAAACACCGGGGTAGACAGGTGAGTGCTGCGCCCCCTGATCTAATACCAAGCAGGCATCACGATCAGTAGTGGGGGAACCACAACATTTGAAGTGACTTGAACGGACCTCAAATGCACAACCAGAGGAGGCGCGGGAGTTCAAGACCACTGAATTTGCCTCACTCGACTTGGTTGTGCACGCAGTAGATACGCCCAGGTGAGATGAGGACTTTGAAGGTCGACTCGATTTTGGTGCAGAGGCACCTGATTCGACCTTGCACAGCTTGCCATCAGCAGCGCGCGTGATTGTGAGTGCGTGCCTCTGGCCTGTTGCTGGTATAGCACGTTTGTGGCGCATGGCCCGTGCCGCCTTGGATTTTTTGTACTAGCCCGCTGGGGCGCATAGTACTCAGTATCCAAATTCTCCTTGCCATTACAGCGAGTGAGTTTGTCAAAGACAGAGACTTTTTGTGGCGCATCAGAGGTGATACGCGAGGCATTGGCTGCACCCCTGCTCCGTCGACGCATCTTCCTCGCCTGAGAGGAAGATGGCTGGGGAACGTGGTCAGCCGCACGCTTCCCCGAGAGATGCACTGCATCAGCGGGCGCACCTTGGTTGCTGAGAACGTTAGCAGGAAGGAAGGGCTGGATTGGCGCATTCCCTTCAGCGGTGGTGCCCGAGGCGTCGACCTTGCGCACCCAGACACGGCGGGTCTTCTTCGACTTCGGCAGCCGCTTCGAAGGACTCGCACTTCCTTCAGAAATGAACTCCTCGTACGCCTGTTGATTGAGGCGCACGACCAGCGTCTTGTGGGAGGAGCCCACCTTCACGTCGTCGGCCTGTGACACGACTTTCTCGGAAGAGGAGAAAGAGGTTCCCAGCAGAGTCGCCAGCTTGTTTGCCATTAAAATTGTTTGATTGAAAACTTTAATACAAACAGAACAGTGTTACAATACGGAACTTAGATGTAGTCCTAGGAGTACACTTTTGTTTAAGCTGGGTCCTTAGTGCCAATGGAGCGAGTGGTAATGCGTTGACTCCGTTGACGGGCTGACGACGGTTATCGGTTCTCTGAAGGTGTAGATTGCTCTGGGTGCTGGAGCTTGCCGAGAGGAGGAAGACGTTGAGTGTCTGCATCTGCCTCTCTAGTGATTCTCTGTATGTTTGCTGTGGATTCTGTATGTTGTCCGTCTATGTGTGGAAGAAGGAAATGATCCCTCTATTTATAGCTGGGCAGGTTGGCTGCTCATGCGCGCATATGTAGGATACGCCGGTACGTGGGGACGCCACATAGAGATTGCTGATGGAGGCGCATGGATGATGCGCCCTACTCGAGGGGTTGAATTCTTCATACTGCTGTTGTGAGCCGGCACGTAGCAGAGGAGAAGATCTTTCTGTTGCTGAAATCTTGGATGAGTTGAGTCAAAGGACACATGTCGTCGACTCATGGCTCGGAGATCTCGGATCTGATGGGAGGGATGATTTGATGGGATGCGCCTTAGATTGGGCGCATGATGAGATTTTGGCTCGTGACCTTTAGGAGTCACGAACCGTTCTGGGCGCATGGCTTTTGAGGCGCATGCGAGCGACTTTCCTTCTGTCTTTCGGGATCAGAGATTAGTCTGGGGCGCATGGCTTTTGAGGCGCATGCAAAGCTTCAACTGGAGACTCTTCTTCTGTCTTTAGGGATCAGTGAAGGGTCTGAGGCGCATGCGGATGGTTGGATGGCCACGTGGCAGTAGCCGTCGGGGTAAAGTCATGATGATGCTGACGTTGTGGACGCTTCGTTTTCTGCAAAAGCTGTCAACCGTTCAGACTTGGGGAGGCGTGCTGCCAACTCTGTCAGTTCAGCATTTAAT
>JANAVB010015600.1:8895106-8977606 GCA_029216955.1 Iris pallida
ACATTGATACACACACTGATACGTGTCCGACACGCATACCTAATGGAAACAAATTTCTACCAAACTTTACCTACAGCTAGGGGACACCTAGATGGATGCATCTATGGAAAGAAATCAGAATTTAGAGGTGATTTGAAGGGTTTACCTATTGAGTGTCAAACTCAATAAAAAAGCCCCAAAATGTGATGTCCTCTTCCTCAAGCAAAGTCCAAATGAGCTCCTCTCCTTGCTAGCTAGCCTCCTTCAAACTCTCTTCCAAATTTCAATCGAAATGCAAAAGATTAGGATCAATTTGGTGGAGGAATAGAGAGATTTGATGAAAGGGGAAAGAAATTAGGGTTTCCTACAAGGGGGTGTTCTAAAAGAGGCAAGTGGTCATGAAGAGGGATTATATTGGCTGAAATTAGGTCATTAGTGGCTGTAGTGGCTATCCAAATGAAGAGCTAGGGTTAGGGTTTCACATGAATGGGCTTTGGGCCAAGACCATTAGCTAACTAGCTCAACTCCTTAGCCATAAGTCCAAATGAAAAATCTCATAATCCTTCCATGAAACTTAGCCACACTCAAGTCAACTAAGACCAATATAAGTTAGATTAGGGTCCCACACCATTCTACCATGCTATCTAAGTCACCAAAGTCAAAGTCAACTCTAGGTTAGTCTCTTAAGTCACAACTAGCAAAAGTCAAAAATGACAACCATCAATCAAATAATTAACAAATAATTCCAAGAAACCAAAATGACCAAAATACCCCTAGGCCAAAAATGATAATTAATATCCTAATCACATGGTTAGACTCTAGGTCAAGCAGTCTCTAAGGTTACACTAGCAAAACACCAAAATCATAGGTCACCAATTAAAATAGTTTTAAAAAAAAATTAAAAATTACCAAAAATCATAACATGATTTAAATCTTATTATTATAAGAATAAAATTGTAAAAGTTCAAAATTACCTTCATTTAGAAAAGTGGGTGTTACAAGTCTGCCCTCTTTAAAAGAATTTTGTCCTCGAAATTAAGATAGTCGTACTCTTTCTAGGTCAAATCCCCAATCATTCAAAGTCTCTATTCATACAATCCTATAATCATATACGTCTGTCCAAAATCATGAGATTCAAAATCTTCGTCCTACTAGTAAGCAAGGCTACGATAATCATAGAGTCCCCAACTATGGTACATACCTCTAGAATCATGGTATTTAAAATTTTTGTATTGTTGCATGCTTGGCCGCAAAAACCTTAAATTCCTACGTCCGAAAAATACGTCCAAAATTTGACTATATGTCGTCACTATGCAGGCTACTATGACTGTAGAAAATTCTAAATTCCATGTCTGAGGCGACCTAGCCCATATGACTTATATTAGAAAAATCAAAGTCAAATCAACACAAAATACTAAGGATCAAATTTATCGATGAACAAGGAGGTAGACAAAACTGTCGGAATTGAATTTCAAGATAGTTATTATAAGACAAAATTGAGAATGGAATCGAGAGGAACAGAACCTGCAAGTATCCCTCCTACTGCCTATGCATCCTCAACTGTCATGGCGAAAGCTCTCTCCTGCTGGCCTCCTCCTCTGGCCTGCTGCTAATGCTGGACAAACCTCTGCTGCCCTGTCGGAGCCCTAGCTCCTGCTGCTTCCTGAGTCAATGTTGTCTGGTTCTTGGGACACTCTCTACACTGATCCTCCACTGAACCACAAAGTAAACACCTGCCTAGTCTCTTCCTGCAGTCATTCCATCTATGACACAGCTTCTTGCAGAAAGTACAACTAACGGGCTGCTGTTTGGGTGCCTGCTGGTAAAGTGTATGTCCCTGGCCCTGAAACTGCTGCTGAACAGGCCTCTGTTGCTGCTGAATCTACACGTGAGGCCACTTGGCCTGGCCTCCGCTGCTGCTAGCTCCATGAGCGTCTCGTCCCCTTTTAAGCTTTAGCTCAATATCATCCTCTGCTGCTAGGGCACCCACCGAAATCTCTTTAAAAGTGGTGCTCCGGTCACTCTTGGTTAAGGACTTGACCTCCTTGACTAATCCCTTCCAGAACCTCCGAGCCTTCGTCTCACTAAGTCCCTCAACAAATCTGCCCAGACGACAAAACTCCCCAACGTACACCTCGACAGTCTGACTGCCCTGAATAAGATCTCAAACTACATCTCCAGGGCACCAAGAGCTGTGTCAGAGAAAAACTTCTCCTTGAATAGCTTCTTGAAGGTCGGCCAAGTCTATCCCTCTGTACCGACCCTCAGGTCCGTCTGGTACCAAGTGCGAGCCAGGTCCTGCATCTGACTACCTGTCGCCTCAGTCTGCAGTCGAGTTGGTATCTCCGCCAGCCGGAAGATATCCTCGATGTGCTCTATCCAGTCATCCGTATACAGAATCCCTCTGTGCCGCAGAAGTCCTACGGACGCATCTTCTGGAACTCCTGGATCCCTGGTGTCTTTGGCTGATACTGCTATATCTGGGCTGCCTGGGGCTGCGCAATGACTCTCTCAACCGTCGTTAGGGTAAGCTGATGGGCATTCACTATGCCCTGCTGAAAATGAGCGGACTGTTGTCGCTTGGCCGCCACCATCCTCTGAAAGAAGTCGAACAACTGTGCTGCGTCAACCGATCCTGAAGGCGGCTACTGCTGGAAGAAATTACGAATGACGTGGGAAGGTCTCGAAACAGGCAGAGGTACACCCCCGAATGCGATAGAAACTCCGACTTAAAAAGTTACCACGGGAGCTATCTGACCGGGCTGAGCCGGACGAGAGGTGGCAGACCTCTCAGTAGTATCTCTCTGGCCGGAGCGATGGGATCGTGTCTGCACCATCATGGAGACAGATCAAACAAGAAGGCAATTACTGAGAATGAATCGATAACGTTAAGGGAGGATAGTTTATTTTCAAAGGAAGACAACAAAGTAGCAAGAATTTTAGATGACGAAATCAGATGAGAGTTTTCCTAGGTGTGATTGAGTACCTTCAAAACTATATCCTATATCCTACTGCAGGCTGTAGTGATACTCTAGTTCGAATACCACTACATATCTCGACCTGCATGGACCACCACTAAAAACGTGTCACAACCCGTACCAGTGTAGGGGCACGAGAAGTGGGTACGCCCAGCCTACGCCGCAGTGTCGGTGGTAGAACACTGTCCTAGGTCACATACATCTAACAATTATAAGGTACCTGTACAGTATATACACTCCACACGAAGGACAATACAGAAATAAACAGCTCAATCACAACTAAGGTAGAAGTACGATAAGATAGATAGTGAAAATCATCAAATGTAATACAAACAGGAGAAGAAGTCTAAGTGTCTAAGATGACATCTCCACAAACATCCAAAATAATAACAAGATCCCAAATATAAACATAAATGTATCCAAAAGAGACGAGACATCAAAATAAGATAGAAGTCTAAGCTAACTAGCCTAAACTATAGGGGTGACATCCTCTACTGCTGATGGATCATGCTGAAGGTCCAAGTCGCAGGTGTCATCTATAGCAGCTCCACAATAGGTAGGGAAAACGTCCTCGTCATTCTCTATAATATTTTCAACAGGTCCAGTCAGGACAGGAATAAGCACATAATCTCAACAGTTCATATCAAGAAAGGAATATAAAGCATGCAAAAGAGTAAAATACAAGAAACGTTGAAAGAAAATACATTTAGTAAAAGAGAGAGAACTATAATGTAAATAGCTGCTATAAGTAGAGAACTATCAGTAACTAGTGATGTAGAGTACAAGATAGACATGTGAACGACTTAAATTTGTACATGATTATACTAAAGAGTTTGTACAATAACTATAATAGAATTTTTTACATGACTGCTTCTACTTCCCCGTACCCCAATCAATAAACAATGATCCAGATAAGTTATGTTATTGTACAATATTTTACATGGGGGCCCATTAATGGGTGCACATGAAGGGGTGTATGTGTGTGTGTTTTAGTCCAACGCGTGTGTGTTAAGGGTGTAATAGTGAGAGTGAAGAGTGAGAGGGTGTGTGTGTGAGTGAAACAAGTGGCAGTTATCAGATTTAACAAGTAAAATTAGGTTCACCTATTCAATTTCAGTTTAGTTGCAAAACCCAAATGGCAAATCAACTCAGTTATTAATATCCACACATTGATTTCAAGGTTCAGTTTTCAGGTTTTCCTCAAACCTGAATATATATTCTCAGGCAATATATGCCAGTTGAATCAATCTCAGGTAAGTCATTAAGATCTGAATTAACATGTAACCCTTATAAATGCATACATATGTATACGACAACAAAACCTAATCATTAAAACTTAATTCAGTTATAATAAAAAAAACCCATACATAACACAAATCAAAACTGAACTCCAACTCAGTTATGATGAACTCGAACTAATCTCAGGTTTTACATAGTGACTAATCTCATTAAGTCAATTTATAGTTCATAACATGCTCAGATTAAAACATATGAAATTCTCAAGAAAATGGGAAATCAAATCCCAACTACAAATTCTCAAAACTGAAAAAAAATGAACATGACACAGTGAAAAATATGAACATCAATTTTAATACCCAATTCATGCATTCAACTCGAAAATATTTAGGGAAATGAAGTGTATAGTGTAGGGACTAACCCCACGTGTCCTAAGGAAGCCAAATGTGTCAAAAAATATGACATGAAGTGTCAAAAATATACAATTTAGAAAGTATCAGAAACAGTGACAGTGGAGGCTCGTGCTGAGGTGTCGAGGGTTCCAGGGACTCGTGTGTCCAACCACCAGTGTCGTGCTCATGTCAGAGGGTAGGTGGGTTATATGGGCGCGCGTGTGTGTCACTGTAATGGGTCAAAGTCGTGTCGTGTCGTGTCGTGTCAAACAGGGTTGAAACTGTGTCAAAATTCAATATCAGAGATAGCGCAGTGCACTGTCTCGTGCTAGTGTGTCGATCCTTCCAGGACACGACGCACAGCACCACGTGTCTCGTGCTCGTATCCAGAGTTAGTTAGGGGGCTAGGGATAGGTGTGTCTGCATCGTGTCCTTGTCATGTCTACGTCCGACACGAAGCCCGTATCAGAGAGCCTTGTTTGCACGTAGACTTTCAGTGTAAAACCAGTGCGGGTGGGTTTTCGTGTCCGATATGACACAGGAGTCCACGAAACTTAGGAGGCACATTCGCAGACACTGCCCCTCGTGTCCAACAAGTTTCGTGGTGTCTCGAGCTGTGTCGTGTCCGCAATAAGCGTCGGATAGCAGGACAGCGCACACGCATGTCGTGCAGCGTGTCCGCGCCCGTTTTCGACACAAAATCGACAAGAATTTGTGCTCAGTCCAAAGGAGATTCAAAGCACACATATAGGGCTACACAATCATGATATTAGTTTTGAAAATAGTGAATAAAATAGTGGTTTAGGCATTTCATCAAACACATTGATACACACACTGATACGTGTTCGACACGCATACCTAATGGACACGAATTTCTACCAAACTTCACCTAATACTAGGGGACACCTAGATGGATGCATCTATGGAAAGAAATTATAATTTTGAGATGGTTTGAAGGGTTTACCTATTGAGTGTCAAACTCAATAAAAAAACCCCAAAATGTGATGTCCTCTTCCTCAAGCAAAGTCCAAATGAGCTCCTCTCCTTGCAAGCTAGCCTCCTTCAACCTCTATTCCAGATTTCAATCCAAATGCAAAAGATTGGGATCATTTTGGTGGAGGAATCGGGAGATTTGATGAAAGGGGGAAGAAATTAGGGTTTCCTACAAGGGGTATTCTAAAAGAAGCAAGTGGTCATGAAAAGGGATTATATAGGCTGAAATTAGGTCATTAGTGGGCTGTGGTGGCTGTCCAAATGAGGAGCTAGGGTTAGGGTTTCACATGAATGGGCTTTGGGCCAAGATCATTAGCTAACTAGCTCAACTCCTTAGCCATAAGTCCAAATGAAAACTCTCGTAATCCTTCCATGAAACTTAGCCACACTCAAGTCAACTAAGACCAACTTAAGTTAGATAGGGTCCCACACCATTCTACCATGCTATCTAAGTCACCAAAGTCAAAGCCTACTCTAGGTTAGTCTCTTAAGTCACAACTAGCAAAAGTCAAAAATAACAACCATCAATCAAATAATTAACAAATAATTCTAAGAAACCAAAATAACTAAAATACCCCTAGGCCAAAAATTATAATTAATATCCTAATCACATGGTTAGGCTTTAGGTCAAGCAGTCTCTAAGGTTACACTAGCAAAACACCAAAATCACATACACCAATTAAAATAGTTTTAAAAGAATTAAAAATTACCAAAAATTATAACATGATTCAAATCTCATTATTATAAGACTAAAATTACAAAAGTTTAAAATTACCCTCATTTAGAAAAGTGGGTGTTACACACAAAGAGATATCCCATACATGAATGTCTGATACATATATGATATATAGGACATCCTATCCAATTGAGCATCAAACAAGACAATACCAATGTAGGCAGAACAATATCCAGGAATATGCTCGAGCCCTCCTCTAAAACTCAACACTGATACAAAGGGTGTACAAGGAGGAATGAAATGACTGAACCACTTATATATACATATAGGGATTGCTAAAGATATGGAAACTTGACTGAACTAAAAATACATATAGGAACTGAACATTAGTTTAAACCAAAGAAAGGATATGGACTCAAGTGAACAATGTCCAGTGAAGGACTGAACTAACATTATGCAGGGGATTAACATGTATATAGTGAATAGTGAGGTATTGGACAGAATAAGGATAGAATAATTTGTAATAGTGAACAGAACAGGATATAAAAAATGTATAGGTTGATACATCAACTGTAGAGCAGGACAAAAAAGAAGACTGATACAAACATGGGGGTATGTGTAGTGTCCCGCTCCTAGCTGTTCACTATGTAAGGCTTGTGGCTTGATGAACTCGGTCAGAAACGAGTATTGGGAAAACTTACCATCGGCATCGAATCGATCACGGACAAATACATAAGAACCTTTCCAACTAATGGATTGGTTTCTCTTGAAATACGTCCAAAAGTTTTCTTTGGATGTTTTGCTGCTGGTTTTGTTGCTTGGTTTTGATGGATGTTTTTCTGAATGGTTTTCGTTGATTAGATTCTTGCCCGTTTTTATCGATTTTTATAGCATTCATTCTTGAGAATTCTGAGGAAAGGGAATATTACGAGACATAATATTAACCAAACTTTTGGTGCCATTGCAGATGGATGCATGACGGGAAGCTAAACACACAAGTGTTCCTCTCTCTCTCTGTAATTCTCTAACTGGTGAGTGTGGATCTCTGTGGTGGTTTTGTCTCTCTCGCTACTCCTTCATGCCAACTAAATAAATTGTCTTGCAACATCCGTTGATCGATAACTTGATGCTAATGCCACAAGTCAATACCACTAAGAAGCTAGAGAATGAACATTGAATGAATCGATTACACTGTTAACAACAATGATTGATGTTGTCCCTATGAACATTGAAATGATACTTGTCCCGTTTGAACGCTGGTATGCTGCGATGAAATGAACAATGAAATGAGATAAATTAATGCCTGAGATGATGGAATGTAAAATACTGAGAAATGAACATGTTGTCTCTTTACTTACAATATTATACCATGCACACTATGCTTAATGAGTCAGACACGCATTTGCATGGTCATGGACAACTTGTATACAAGGTATCGTTTTCTCGGACCATACCCGCGACGGTGGGACCAATTCGGTCTAGAATGAAACTCCATCGTGCTTTGGTGGCACGAGGTATCAGGACATTTATTCAACCTCGCTACTCGGTGAATGGCGCATCGCGTACCCTTCGAAGTCCTATATGGCAAGTTCAAAATGGTACACTAACACCAATGGTCATGTTGTAAGGATGCAAGCTAATGATTATTTTGTGCAGGGGTGGTAAGTATTATTATTATCCTGTATCTTATACAGGAAGCTATATTCGGCCAACGGTAAAATAAACAGTTGTTTCATATAATATCATGTTGCCTCAAATGTGATTTACTCTGAATGTTGCTTGTCCCTAACAAATCTTATGATTTAAAATGCTTGTCATTAAATTCAAATGTGGTTTAGCTGAATGGGCCAAAGGGGCTCACCAGTGCATTTTTATAATGTGCTGACCCCTCCTCCACAAGTACTGGAGAAGGATCGGGCGCACGTCTGAACTAAGGCTTTTGAGTTGCTGTTATTTCCTTTCAAGTTACTTTCAATAAAGATGCACAAAGTATTGCGGATCTTTCAAAGATTGTTGCTTAGATTTCAAAGTACTAAAGGAGCATGATGTATGGAAGGAGAAGTTATTTTATGGTAGCCTATCAGTTGTACTTCTTTTCATGAATCAATGTAGCCGAAAAGGTATTTCAAAGAATACTGAGAAAATTTGTATTTTTTGCTATAATTATCAATAAAATAAATATCATTTCTTCCTATTCTGCGTACTCATTATCTCTACAAATATGACTTATTTCACATGTTTTGAAACAACACAAAAGTGCACGTTCTTGGCTTATACAAGTGCAACTCCAGACTTGTACGACATCATGCCTTAGCGAGGACGAACGATTTGGCGTGAATCCAAGTGAAGCGAACGATTCCCTGAATTGGTGTATAACAAGTTGGTATCAAAGCACGGTTTCAATTCCTCGAATTTTTTAATTTTCTCAGTTGATGGTGTCGTTAGCGTTGGCATGAAATAATGTTCCATATAATAAGCCCATAAATATTTTATGAGTGCTAATGGAATTATTTTTGTTATAGAATGACCAAGGATGACGGCTCAAAGACGACCTCATCGTCTGACCCTGTAACCCCTCTTTTCGAAATCTTGAAAATATTTTAATTTATTTTATTTATTTGAATTAAATGGTGATTTTTAAAATTTTATAAATATTTAATGAGTTAATTTTAATATAGAAGGCCTTAGTTATGGTGAAGATTTAGAGTACAAGATGACTAGAAATTATGGCACGGATAACATGGTCGTGTGCCTTGACTAGTGTATTAGCCATGCTAGGGAAGGCCAAGCCATAAGTGTGTACCAACTAGGAAAACCAGGCTAAGTTGTGAGAAGACCCCTATAAATAATTTATTATTATTATTAAGAATATTATAACTTCTAGGAGACCCGATTAGACCGATTTTGCCCGAACTTGATCCGAACCAAACCAGAGCCCATGTAGGCAAGTAGTGAGACCAAAGGTGCCATGTAGACATACATTATGTGTATACAAATATTTTGCATTTATTTTAGGGACTGACAAATATTTCCTGAATATTTGTTATACATGCATTATTAGTATTTACATGGTTTGTAGATTAATTGCACAATTTTTAGTGGACCAACTAAAATTAGGTTAATTGTGTCTCCCAACACTATACCATTATTGGTTTACTGCATTTTGCTGTCATTATTACTTTTTATTATGGATCGTATAATTTAGTATAAAATATCTTTATTACTATTTATTATTTTGTTCTTAGGAAATAAATATTAGTGTGTACATATTTTTAATTGCAACACCCTACATTAGGAAAGGCATTGTTAAGATTGAGGGATTTATGGAGTATTATACCTATATATACATAAATATATGTGTATATATAGTTACATATAGATATGTAAGGAAAGGCATTGTTAAGATTGAGGGATTTATGGAGTATTATATATATATATATATATATATATATATATATATATATATATATATACAAAAAAAATATATATATATATATATATATATATATATATATATATATATATATTAAAAATATATATATATAATATATATAGATATATATATATATATATATATATATATATATATATATATATATATATATATATATATATATATTATATATGTATAATATATATATATATATATCTATATATATATATATATATATATATATATATATATATATATATATATATATATATTATAATATATATATATATATATACATTTATATATATATATATATATATATATATATATATATATATATATATATATATATATATATATATATATATATATATATATATATATATATATATGTATGTATGTATGTATGTATGTATGTATGTATGTATAATACTCCATAAATCTCTCAATCTTAACAATGCCTTTCCTTACATATCTATATGTAACTATATATACACATATATGTATATATATTCCGAATATATATATATATATATATATATATATATATATATATATATATATATATATATATATATATATATATATATATCTATATATATATATATATATAATACTCCATAAATCCCTCAATCTTAACAATGCCTTTCATTACATATCTATATGTAACTACATATACATATATATATATATATATATATATATATATATATATATATATATATATATATATATATATATATATATATATATATATATATATATATATATCATTAGAGATCTCGTTTTTGGCGATCGCCTAAACCCTAGCCGTGCCTTCCTTGCCCACGACCTCGACTTGGCCTCTAGCCGGGCCGGCGTCCCACGCCTGTGGAGATACCCGCCCCATCGGCTTCACTCCACCATGGCTAAGACGTTCGCCGAGGCGGTCGTGGTGGTCCAACCTGTGTCGACCCCCTCGATTCTAATCCGTGCTCCTTCGTTTTCACGAGGGATACCGGTGATATCCTTCTCTAAGGAGGAGGAAACCATCCTTGCAGATCCTTTCTGCTTCGCCCTCATTGGTAAGTTTTCCCACTCACGTCCCTCCATGGATGTGATCAGGAAGGCATTCATCAACTTCAAGTTCGCTGGTCTTGTCCAAGTTGGATCTATATACCCGAAGTACATCCTTATTCGTCCACAGGAAGAAGCGAATTTTCTACGTCTCCGATCGAAGGACCTATGGTTCATCACAAGGGCTCCTATGAGATTGTTCAGATGGCATAAAGAATTTTCTCCGTTGGAGGAATCCCCTCTAGCTCCGGTCTGGGTTTCTCTCCCAGGACTGCCTATCCAATTTTTTAACAAAAATGCTTTGTTCTCTCTAGCCATGGGCATCGAAAACCCCCTGCGACTTGATCGCGCAACTGAAGAGCTGACACGCCCCAGCGTGGCTCGCGTGCTTGTTGAATTAGATGCTAGCAAGACTCCTCCACCTATATTGGCCATCCAGTTATCTAATGGTAGAAAGATTTCACAAAAGGTAGAGTATGAGTCCTCTCCTTTGTACTGCACCTTTTGTAAGCACCAAGGACATGCACGGAGTTCATGCAAAGTTATCCAGAAGGAGAAGCAGCCTATGAGGGATCCCCCTACACAAAGCATGCGTGAACCCATAACTTCATCTAAGGACAAACAGGCTGCAGGCGAATGCTCTATTCAAGCTCTTGTAGAAGGAGGTTTAATTAATGTCCAGGCTCTTCCTTCCTTGAATGATCAGACACCAGATCCCAATGAAGCATTAAATATGATTACCCCACATGTGATGCTATCCACAGCTCCCCAAGTCCAAACCAATCCGATCTGGCATCCCATTCATCACCTGCGCAGGCCCCAGCTAATCCTGATGCCCAACCTACACTAACACCTCCTGGTGACAGTTGCAACAATCACATCATCGCGTCGTCCGAGGTCCCTGCAGAGTTCACCAACGTGATAGCCCTGGTCACCACCGCCATGCCAGATTCAAATGAGGCCCCTCCTTCTGCTATCATTCCTCCTGTACCATCTTTCATCCCATATAAGAACAGTGATGCGGTTCACGATGACCAGCTCGAAGAAGGCGAGATCAACCCTCTCAACACATCATGGGCTCAGCAAGTCTAGGAAGAAGAAGCACGTTCGGACCCAACTGAGACTGCAGCCGGCCGTCCTAAGAAGGTGCCGCCGTCGCCGTCTTCTCGCGTTCTACGATCTGCAGCTAAGCTCACTCCAAACCCCTCCACCTCTACCTCCTCTAATGTTTGACATCCTGTTATGGAATGTTCGGGGAATAGCCAATCCCATGACTCTTAAGAGAATTAAAACTTTAGTCCATATGCATAAAGTTCAGCTCCTCGCTGTTATTGAACCAAAAGTCTCCCCTGATCAATTACAGTACTATCAGGTTAAGCTTGGTTTTCAAATGGCGATCTCTAACGCTAAAGGAAATATCTAGATTTTTTGCAACAAAGAAGGACGGATTAACCTGGCTTAGTCTACGAACCAGTCTTTATCGGTCCTCTTCTCTCATCCTCTTATTCCAGCTACTTCTTTGATATCTGTTGTTCATGGCAGTAACACCAAGGAGGGACGACGCTTGCTTTGGGATTCATTGCTTAGACTCCCGAATCTCTTTCCCTGTCCCTGGCTGATCGGTGATGACTTCAATGCTATCTCACGATCGGAGGAGAAGTTCGGTGGTCTGCCCCCTAACGAGGCGTCCATGCAGGAGTTCAGGGAATTTCAGCTTGCTGTTGGTGTCACGGAGGCTCCATTCACTGGCAGCTGCTTCACGTGGATCAAGACGGACACTGGACCAGAGCGACAGGGATCCAAACTTGATCGGGTGCTCATGGATAGGCAGTAGTGGGATTGGGCTCCTATTACTTTGTGTGATCATCTGAATCGAACTGAGTCGGACCACTGCCCTATCCTCGTTCAGTTGCGTGCTCGCTCTGTTGTTCCTAAGAAACCTTTTTGGTTCCTGTCCTTCTGGCCTGCCCATCCTTTCTTTCTTCCCACAGTTGATCAGGCCTGGGCTTCGGTTCATCATCACAACCCTATCACTAACCTGGGCTTGCGGCTTACGGCTACTCGAAGGGCTCTATCTAAATGGAGTCACACCACTTTCGGTGATATATTCCAGGCAGTTAAACTTGCGGAGGACAGAGTTGTCGTTGCTGAGGTCGCTTTTGACAATGATCCTTCAACCCGACCTGATCTTCTGGAAGCACAGGCCCATCTCAAACAGAGAATCCAGATTGAGGAAGCCTATTGGAAACAAAAGGCTCGGCTTAAATAGGACTTGTAAGGGGATCGAAACACGGGGTATTTTCATTCATGTGTTTCTAATAAGCGTTGTCGTTTACATATTCACCAACTCCGAGCCGATGATGGTACCACTACCAGTGATCTTGAAGGCATCCATAAGATTGCTAATAGTCATTATGAAAGTTTGTTTCTTCCAGAGCCGGTCATAGCTGATGAGGAGTTCATGTCTGTGTTACCTAAGATCCTCAGTGATGAAGAGAGTGCAGTCCTGACCATGAAGCCCAACATGGAGGAGGTATATAATACTATTAAATCGATTGATCCACACAGTACCCCTGGGCCAGATGGGTTCACTGGGATTTTCTTTATCAAGAGCTGGCACATTATCAAAGATGATGTCTTGGCTGCGATTCATATGTTCTTTGACGGGTTCTCCTTACTGAAGGTTATTACTAACACTCTTCTCGTATTGATCCCCAAGAACAAGCACCCTTCTTCTATATCCGACTATAGGCCGATTAGCCTATGTAATTTTGTCAACAAGATCTTCTCCAAACTTCTTGCTAACAGGCTCTCCCCTATGATGACACGGCTCATTTCTCTAGAGCAAAGTGGCTTCATTAAGGGTCGGGAAATAGTTGATAATATCATTCTTGCTCAGGAGATGTTCAGCATGCTGGATCATGACAATTGGGGACGAAATGCGGCTATCAAGCTTGATATGAGCAAAGCATATGATAGGGTGAATTGGAGATTCCTACTCTATACTCTTCGCAGGCTTGGTTTCAATGAAACTTGGATTACAATGGTCCTTCACTTAATGAATAATGTGTGGTTCTCTACTTTGATAAATGGTAGCATGTCAGGTTATTTCCAAGCTTTCAGAGGCCTGCGTCAAGGTGATCCCCTCTCTCCTCTGTTGTTTGTGATTGCAGCTGAGTCATTGAGTAGGAACCTGCAGAATTTGGCTTCAATTCCTGGTTATACACCATATTACTCTCCTAGTGGATGCTCGAGAGTCTCTCATCTCGCTTACGTGGATGATATTCTTATATTTTCGGGGGGGTGATAGGCGTTCTATCCAACTTCTTATGTCTGTTCTTCAGCGCTGTGAGCGTGCTCTGGGCAGCTTGTTAATTCATCCAAATCTGCGATCTATGTCACTTCGATTTTTCGGTGGACAGGGCCAACTCGTTAAGTATGCTGACAGGTTATCAGATCAAATCTCCTCCTATTACTTATCTTGGATGCCCACTTATGACTGGTAGAAGAAACTCTGCCATGTTCGAAGATCTCATGGACAAAGTTCATAGCAGACTCGAGGGGTGGCATAACAAGATAGTGTCTCCTGGGGGTAAGCTGATTCTCATTAAGTCTGTATTATCATCTATTCTAATATTTTGTCTTGCTGCTAGTAATCCTCCTATAAGTGTCCTTACTCAAATCGAAGCCATGTTTAGCGAATTCTTATGGGGTTCGAAGGATGGCAATCGTAAACATGCATGGATCGGGTGGAATCATATTGCTAGACCCCATGAAGAGGGGGGCCTTGGGGTTAGGAGACTTAAGGATATTTTTGACGCTCTCACGGTTAAGCTTTGGTGGAAATTGAGATCTCAGGATTTACTATGGACTCAGTTCATGCGGATGAAATATTTCCCTCGGTGTCACCCAACTCAAGCTTTAGTTCAGTCTAATTCCTCAGATATACGGCATCGCATCCTAGCGGAAAGGGATCTTGATGAAAGATTCCAATTGATCAAGGAGGACGGGTCTGGCCTGCACTGGCTCCCTGATCCTCGTTTTACAGTCTCTTCAGCATGGAAGGCTATCCGTCCTACTTTCCCTGTAGATAATCGGTTCAAGAACATCTGGAGCTCCTGCATTCCCTCAAAATGGTTGGTACTATTATGGCGAATACTCCTTGATCGTCTTCCTACTGATGACCATGTTCAAAGGCTAGGGTTCCACCTTGCTTTGAGTTGCCATTGTTGCTCGAGCCCTATGTCCGAGTCTATTAATCATATTTTCTTTGATGGAGAGTTAGCTAGACACGCTAGGAGCACTTCCCAATCTCTCCTTCGGATACGTGGTCGGGTATCCAGCTTGGAAGGCTGTCTTTCTCTTTGGTGGAGGAGAAACAACCTTCATTTCAAGCAAATTACAGTCAGGGCGATCTGCTGGGTTTTATGGAAAAACCGTAACAAATGGAGATATGAACAGTATAAATACAATGGAAGACAGGTATGTCATGAGATCCAGAGACAAATAGCCAAAGCTACTATTGCCTGCTCGCATGGAAAGAAGAAAACCTGGATTTTTTTAAAGGGACGATTATGACATCTTTGTATTTTGCCCTTCTCTTTTAATAAAGTTTCAGGTTTTTCCGGAATATATATATATATATATATATATATATATATATATATATATATATAAAATAAAAACCTGAACTTTATTAAAAAAATAGGCGCAAAATGCCGAAGCCTATACTAGTAAGTGCGTTAAACGCAACAAAAGGACAGAAAGGGACAAGTGCGAGACGCGCACACAAAAAAGAAGGGAGGAGGACGACCTAAGCCAGGGCTTCCCAGAACGAGTTGGAAACGTGAGAGCAGCGCCTCCAGACTTTGTAGCATTGTCTGATGACCTCTCTGTACAACTGTATAGGGTAGATTTGGCGCCCTTCATATCTGAATTTGTTCTTGTTTTTCCAAAGAACCCAAATATCGGCGGCTGCTACGATCTGATGTCCGTGGGAGCGGCTCCAGAAGGCCAGAAGATCGTAGAAGCCCCCAGTCGGTTGAGCAATGTCAAGACTATTGTGAAGCTTGGACCATATGCCTGCAGCCAGATCTCCCGAAAGAAGGATGTGCTCTGCTGATTTCGACTTTTGTTCCTCGCAGCAGTGGCATTTAGAAGCGAGGCTGAATTCCATAGTTCCGATGATGTCGTCCGTCAGAATCTTTCGGCAAAGAGCACGCCAGATGAGGATAGACCATTTGATAGGAATGCATGCCTGCCAAAATTTGGCATAAACGATGTTCGGTACCCCTCTGTCTCTAACAACAAGTCCGACGAAAGCCAAGATGAATGTCCCACCCGGGTTGGGAGACCATTTCCAAGTGTCGCGCGTTACTGTAATCTACAGATTAGCCGCAAGAAGGCGGTTGGTCGCCGACTGGCCCAGTCAATCTCTGACCTTCCTCCAATTCCATCCGGAACTGTCCTTCCACAGGTCTCTAATTTCACAGCCTTGCGGAGTAAGGATGTTGGGATGAATGATATCTGTACCTAACCACCGTTCCAGACAGGCCGAGGAGCGACCGTCTCCCAACTGGAGACGAATAAGAGGTTCAGCGATGCTGCGACCCCGAACGATGCGGCACCACGATGATGAGGATCTGTTGTTAGTGCACGCCTCCGACAGTTGGAAGAATCTGGAGTACCTAGCTCTCATGAACCTCGTCCATAAGGAGGTCTCGGTGCGCAACTTCTACCACAACTTAATGGAGCAGGCGTCCACGATGTGGGCAAGTCTGCAGAAGCCCAGATCTCCTTCATCAGTGGGTTTGGCCATCGACTCCCATCCGGTCCAGTGATGTTTATCCTTGCCGTCATTATGTCTCCAGAAGAACTTGGCGAAGAGGGATTAGAGAGAGTGGAGCACCTTCAAGGGGGAAGCAAACGGCCAGGATGTACATCGGGATGGATGAAAGGACATATTTGATGAGAATCGTTTTACTCCCTGGGGATAAGGTTGTGTTGTGCCATCCTGCGATGAGTTTGCGGATCTTGTCTACTAGGGGCTCGTATATACCTGAGTTGGCCTTACCGTACACCAGCGGGCACCCAAGGTAAAGGAGGGGGGGTAAGACGTGCTGAAGGAAGTCATGTTGGCGAGAAGAGTAGAGCGGGTTCTGTCTGCTTTGTGATGTGTGTAGATGACGTTTTTGTTGCTGTTGACGTGCTGACTGGAGCATGTGGTGTGTCTGGCGATCGTACTCAAGACGACTTTGATCGATCCGCTGTCTCCGGAGGAGAAGATGAGGATATCATCAGCGTAGGCCAAGTGAGTGATAAGTGGACAGCCGGTGGTGGTATGGAAGTGGTTGAAACCGGGCATTCTGGGCATACTATTAAGGCTTCTGCTGAGGGCTTCGGCTGCAATGATAAAAATGGTGGAAGAGAGCGGATCCCCCAGTCTAACCCCACGGGTAGAACCGAAGAATCCAGCAGCCTGGCCATTGATGACGGTGGAGAACCATGTATTGTTGATGGATCTAAAGACGATATCAATCCATGGTTCGGAAAAGCCAAAGGCCCTGAATACCAAAATCATGAATTGCCAGTCCAGGCGGTCATACGCCTTTTCTATGTCTAGTTTGATGGCCACATTCTCCTCCCCCCACGACGGGAACTTCATGCACGTGATCATCTCTTGCGTAAGGAGGATGTTGTCTGTTATATGGCGCCCTTTGACAAACCCGCTTTGCTCTTCGGAGATGATCTTGGGGAGGAGATCAGACATCCGAGAGACGACAATCTTGGATATGATCGTGTTGGTGAAGGTACAGAAACTGATCGGACGAAAGTCTTTAAAGTTTTTCGGATTGTCTTTCTCGGGGATAAGGATGATGTTGGCGCATAAAATCGACTTGGGATATCTGGCCCCTTGGAGGAAGGCTATTGTAGCGTCGACTAAATCAGTTTTGATGGTGTTCCAGCAAGCTCTGAAGAAGACTTCGTTGAAACCGTCCGGCCCTGGGGCACTGGGCTCATTAATGGACCAGACCGCGGCTTTGACCTCCTCCTCAGAAGTGGTGGTCAGCAGGGTCTCGTTGTCGTTATCACTAATGAGGGAAGGGATAGCTGACAAAAGCGTCTCGTCATGTACGACCCGCTCTTTGGTGAAAAGCTTGGAGTAGAAGTTCGTCGTCGCGGCCTGAATACCGTCCTGGTCGTCAACCAGGTTGCCATTGTCGTCGAGGATCCGGTATAATTTTAATTTGTTCCTGCGTCCTTTGACGCACACATGGAAGAACGTGGAATTTTGGTCGCCGTCGGTGTCCCAGGTCGATCTAGCTTTTTGTCTCCAGAATTTGTTTTCCACTCTCAGCCTGGATTTAAGAAGAGCTTTGGCGAGGTTGAGGGAGACACCGGCCTCCGGGGATCTGTTAATAGGAAATTTGGACTCCGCGCGAGTGACGTCGTCCTTCGCCTCGCTGATAGCCTGGAAGATGTCGCCGTAGGCCTCTAAGCTCCAGGACGAGAGGGCCTTACGAGTGGCTTTAAGCTTAGCCGCCATCCGAGCCATCGGGTCAAGGACCGAGATGGAATTCCAAGCAGAAGCCAAGATATTTTGGAATTAGGGTTGGTGATGCCAAAAGTCGAGGAAGCGAAATGCTTTTTTGTTGTTGGTGTGATTGTTGCTGATCTGGACGAGGAGAGGGGAGTGGTCAAATTCGGTGGAGTTCAGATGAGAGAGATTAGTGATTAAGCCCTTTTCGGTCCAGCCTTTATTGATCAACGCTCGATCTAATCGGGAGTATTATCGCTGATGGCCCTCCTGCATGTTGTACCAGGTGAATATACTACCGAAGAAGGGGATGGGGGTGAGGTGCCCGTGAAAGGTAAAATTGTTGAAATCATCCATCGCTGGTTTGGGAGGAGGGCGACTACCGGACTTCTTCTCTCTGCAAGATACCGTGTTGAAATCTCCAATGCAAAGCCACGAGAGCCCCTGGGAATGGACCCTCAGCAGGTCTGCCCAGAGCAATCTGTGCTCGAGAATGTCGCAACTGCCATGAACAGCGGAGAGGACTGAACGTGACTTGAGGGCCGGGTGTTCGACCCAACAGGTGAGAGCCTGGGGAGAGTCGTGAATGATGCCAAATTTGAATTCTTGAGCAAGAAAGAGCCAGATGTCATTGCCACCTGCAACGGCCTGCGGGAAGCCTAACTTGAGTTTAGTGGCTTCTGTTCTACTTTGAGGGATTTTAGGTTCGATAATGATTAATAGATCTATGCGATGAGTCTTCTTAAGGCTGAGAAATCTGTTCATCGTCGGTTTGTTGCCGAGCCCCCTCACATTCCAGGAGATGATGTTAAGCATTGGACGAGGTGCTGGGATGAGGGTGATTGTGCTTTGTTGCGGAGCTTGTATTCCTTGCTGTCATCGACTTTTGATTGTTTTTGTTCTTCTTAGAGGAGGTTTTTTTGGTTAGTATGCTAGTGGGCCCGTTGCTTTCGGTATCTTTGTTGGTCTGGCCTTGCACTGCTTTCCTCGACGTCAGTATCGGTGATAGGTGGGTCGTTGTCTTGTTCTTCCAGGGCGCATAAGGGGTTGTAACGGTCCAGAAATCCTGCTTCTTGGGCTTGCCAGAATCTGCCAGTTAAGGTATGGCTGAATATGGTTTGAGCGTCCCTTGGGAGGGTGGGAAGATCTCGAGGGGGCTCTGTGACTGGCCGGTGTTCCTCTAACTGCTCAGAGCTGATCGCCGCTGAGTCCTCTCCTGGATGTAGAGGGAGGTCGACAGCTGATTTGGTGGAGTGAGAGGCCTCGTGGGTGGGTAGTATGATGGTCTCCGGTTGTATGAGGGGTTGGGTGATGAGGGCGTTTGGGTGATGTGAGGGGCCTCTGGTTTTGGGGGAATCTTGTTGACCGGTGGTGGTGGAAGGGTGCTCGTTGTGGTCATTGTTGGCGTCAACTGAAGGGGTGCCTGATAGGAGTTCGAATGAGTTATGGAGGGAGAGGATGGAGGGAGTGAAAGGAACGATAGCATGGCTGGCCGGGTCGGGCGTATGAGGGTGGGGGCGAGTCTGGCCTTCTATCTGAGGGAGGGGGTCGGGATTTGATTTGTGGATGATAGTGGCAGGGTCTCTATGAGCTGTGGCCGCGCCAGGGGTACGCGGGATTTTCTTTTTTAGTTCAGGTTGAGCTCTAAAGCAGTGCTGAATTAGGTGACCGCTCATCTGGCAGTGTTTGCAAAAGATGATGTTGTCATCGTAGACCAGCGGTTGGCTGTGAGTAACGTCTCCGAGCTCTATCTCAATGATTTTGGGGGGTCATTCGCAAGGTCTAACTCCACGCATATCTTCGCGTAGTTGAACTTGGAGAGGTTACGAGTTTCTTCGGCGATGGCTACCAGGGTCCCAAAGGAGCTGGCGATCCGTTTTAGAGCTGCTGCGGGAAGGCAAACCAGGGGGAGGTTGGGGAGGGTGATCCAGGTTGAGATAATTTTTGAATCAATTTTAGGGTTGAAATAGGGGGACCATTTGACCACTTTAGCGGTCTGCGTTCCCATTCTGGTTGTGCCCTTGGCTCGGACTATCGTATAGTCCGAATCAGAAGAGAGGTGGAGGAGCATATGCTTTGGGTCGAGCGGAGCGACCCGGTACGCAGTAGAGAGGCTCCACTTGGCGATTGCTGCCGCGGCTAAGGGGATCTTCGGGCAGCCAGACCCGAACTTGAGCACAAACGACTTAGAGAAAGAGGAGGATAGGGAAGAGATCTTCGACGCGGCGAAGGGGACCCGGATAGGGTCTCCATCGGATGCAGGCGGGAACTCTAAATCCGGGAGCTGGATCTTCTCAGTGGCCGATGGCGATCGACTCCCCCGGTCTGGCCTTAAGGCCTCGACGTAGGAGGCGCGAGGAGGGGCCTCGGAGCCCGAGAGGGGGGGAAAGAAGGTGTCAGCTGGAAATGATTTCTGGAGCCGCGAAGGAGAAAGATTCGACGCTGGGAGCGGAGCGGGGGCCTTGGGGAGGGCACCAGGAGGCGCCAGCCCAGAGGAGCTGCGCCGGGCAGGGTACGGGCAGGGGATGGCACTAGGCTGCGCCAACACGATGGAGAGCCCTGGTTGCACGGACTCTAGAGGCGCCAAGAGGCTAGAGGGGGGCCCTGGAAGAGGGGAGGACCTCCCGGGAGAGCCAAGAGGCAAGGGGGGACACCCCGAATTGTGCCAAGAGACAGGGGGAAGAGTCCCCGGAAAGCACCAAAAGGCTAGAGGAATGAACCCCGGGTTGTGCCAAAAAGCTGGTAGGAGGTGTGTCAGGAGAGCGCGCACTAGGGGCCTACGCATGAGGAGTGCAAGACAGGTCTCCCGAAACCTGAATATTGGATGCGCCAGGATCGGTTGCGCTCACCGATGTGGGGCCGCCACCCGAGAGGGGCACGTGACCCCCCGAGCTAGCAGCAAGGGGAGGAAAGGCGCATGGACCGCGCCACACTAAATCCAGTACTGGAGGGTTGACTGCACCTAAACCTGGCACGACTCCCAAGTAGGGCCCAATGCTCGATGGAGGGACGATCGCTCCAGCTCCCGAAGCCTGTAAGGAATTTGAAAGCGACACTGGAATCGAGGAGAGTGGGAAGGGGACAGAGGGAAAGGAGGGGCCTCGCTCCTTCGGGCAAATGACGCCGTCCGCACAGCCGAGGCGGAGACCAGAGTCACTGCTAGGCTGGGGAACAAGGACGGCGGTGGGAGCGGCGACCGCGGCCGAGCGGCTATGGTCCACCAGCTGGAGCTGGTCAGCGGTCGATACCGGCAACTAGGCCGAAGGGGGGTGGACCGAGGGCTGACGACGGCTGGGCGCCTTGAGGCCGGGAAGAAGACTGACGGTGGCCCGATAGAGCATGCCGCGAAAACCGCCGTCTTCCATGGGGAGGAGCAGCGATCTGGCAGCCTTGGGCCGCCGCAGCGACGACCATCCAGGTCGGCAGCTGAGGGGGCGGAGGTCGAGGCATGAGGGAAACGGGGGAGGAGAGAGTAGACAAAGTCGGCTAGGAAAACCTGGGAGGAAGCCATGCCGAAGGGGAGCAGGGGCAAAGGGACGCCATTATATATATATATATATATATATATATATATATATATATATATATATATATTAATATATATATATATATATATATATATATATATATATATATGTATATATATATTTTATATATATATATATATATATATATATATATATTTTAATATATATATATATATATATATATATATATATATATATATATATAGATTAAATATATAGATTAAATATATATATATATAGATTATATATATATATATATATATATATATATATATATATATATATATATATATATATATATATATATATATATATATATATATATATATAGATTAAATATATATATATATATAAAATATATATATATATATATATATTATATATATATATATATATATATATATATATATATATATATATATATATATATATATATATATATATATATATATAATATATATATATATATATATATATATATATATATATATATATATATATATATTTTTTTTTTTTTAAACCAAAGCCGGTGGACGACTCCACCCGACCTTGGCCCAGAGGCCGTGGCCATCGCCACCCAGCCACCTCCGCCCATTTGCAAATTAGTTAATTATTTTGTGCACGTTTGTCATCTCGAGATAAAACTTACGCCAACGGGACCGTATCATTTTTCTGGTCATGTATGCCAAGTTTGGTCCGATTCTGTAAAGATAGACCGGAACGCTATTTTGGCGGGCCCGCGACCCAATCCAACGGGCGATTTTATGTACGGCCTGCCAGATTCCAACTTTGGACATATAGTTTGGTTTATCTCGTCAAACCGGATCCATAGACATATAGTTTTATGACTTTATAGACCGTAGATACTAGCACACTTTTCGGTGCAAAGTGGGTCCAACGACAGACATCGTTTTGGCCCAAAATTATCGTTTTGCCTCTGTGTCTATAATTATACTTATGTGTAGGCTATCCTAGTTAATTTGACTAATCTTAACATGTTGGTAATATCTATTTCAGCCCCGGGAGATTGTTGTGAGAGTTGACTTTTGTGGCTCGTCGATTGACTGAATAGTACTGGTTCTACGTGCTACCATTAGGTAAGTATACATTGCCTTATTTACAGTTTCTGCATGCTTATTTTCTTTCCCTTCTAGTTATATGTCATCATTTAGTTTTATTGGATTGATTTGGTTGGTATGCTTTTCTTCATATCATGTATGTTAGTTAGTCGTCTCGTCCATATACCATTATTGTACATAGGTTGACATTATAGTTCAAATTTGATTTGTTCTCACTTACACCTTGACTGAGTCGTATCGTGTCATCACATGTACCTTGACTGAGTCGTATGTCGTAGAATGAGTGCGTTATAACTGAACTGCTATTTCCTTGTTTCGATTTTCTCAACTTGCAAGTCCACACTCGGGGCGAGGGTTGACTGTTTGTACCTGCGAGTCCACACTCGGGGTGAGGGTTAGTGAATTATTCAAACCCGCGAGTCCACACTCGGGGCGAGGGTTTGGTATCCGTTGATCTCTTGTTCACTTGTTTCTTCTAGCAGTTTATTTATGTTTAGTTGTTCTCGTATCCATGTTCATAGTCACTTGTCACTTCTGTCTCTTTCCTGCTTATTTTTGTGTGTATGATAAACTGTTAGATAGGTATGTTTTATGTATCTTGTTAGTCCCCTGAGGATCCGGTGATCTCTTCAGGTAGTTGATTGTACGGAGTTAATTAGCTGATCATTATGGTAGTTTATTACATTTGCAGGATCCAGGTATGCTAGCGATATTACTTTATTTTCCTCTCGTGCTTTATATTCCTTATCATGTTACGTTCTACTTGTTAGCCTACTTTTATAGACTCATATTATTTTTTCGGAGTCTAATCGAACATATATACTAGTGGGCTGCAGACCATGAACCATAATGTTCATTCTTGTTTCTATACTCTTCTTGTGGATTGAGATATAGTTTTAACTTGCCATAATTAGGCATATTACCATAGTCTAGACAACTTATACTTATTCGAGTTGGGCTGGAGTCCGCTTGATATGTAGCTGGCTTACATACGCACTCGCATCCCGAAAAGCGGGTGCGGGTTATGACAGACCCAATAGATAAATTGATGAAACTAATGGAGGCTCAGAGGAAGCAGAGCGAAGCTCAACATCGCGAGCTTCAGTAGCAACTCCAATACCAGTTCCAGGAGCAACTGGATACTTAACAAAAACAAGTGGACAATCTGACTCAGATTGTCACCAAGCTGACGGCCGATCAAAATGTTTCTGCAGCGGCCACAGTGACCGAGACGGTAACAGTTCCGACGAAGAAGCCTAAAATGCCGACACGAAAGAGGTCAAGCTTTACGTTCTCGGGCTTTAAGAGTTGTAACCTGCCTGAGTTCAACGGAAGGACGGAACTGGATGAGGTAATGGATTTCTTGAATACTTTGGAGGGCTACTTTCGGATGTTGGACGTACAGGGCATTAAGAGGGTGGAGTGTACCACTGTACAACTTCGTCTCAAGGCCCAGGAATGGTGGACTTCGCAGAGACAGGTACTTTGCGGTAATAGTCCGGATATGAAGATATCGTGTGAGACCTTCAAACAGGCCTTTATTGCCCAATTCATTCCACCAGCTGTTCGTCGATAGAAAGAGAAGGAGTCCGTAGCACTCCAGCAGGACAGTATGTCTGTGGATGACTACAAGACCAAATTTTTGAAAAGTATCGCATTCGCTTGGTACATGGTACCGAATGACGACGCCAAGCGGGAAAGATTCATGCAAGGCTTGAATGATGGCCTACAGCGCATTGTTCTAAGTTGGAAGTGTACGTCTTACAGGTAGTGTCACGCCCTAGAACCAGAATACTGGAGAGCGGGGGCAGACATAGCCAGCTACGTATATGAAATGGATTCCATCTCGCTATACGGTCACGGCTGTCTAGATACATGAGGGTTTACTACAATCCAACAGTCTCCTATGGTCATGAACAAGCCTAGTGTCTCAATCACAAGCAAGTAAGTAAAGTCACAAGATGCATGATCATTAAATATACAATAATAAGGCGTCCCAAATATTACATATTCAGCTGATCATGAAGCTAGTCGTTACAAAATGTTAGGACTAGCAAGAGTTTAGTCATACATGATCAACCCTAGGATCTGTCAATCATGTTACAGCCCGTAGGCAGACAGTAAGTAATTGCAGTCGAGCTAAATAGGTGCTCGTCGGCTAAACGCCTCAAAAGAAAATTTTTACAATAAAGTGGGAGATCAAAAATAAACCTACTCGTTGCCCGGGTTACGCTTGGTGGCCACCATCTGTCTGAAAGACAGGTAGATCCTCTGGAGCTGCTCAGATATCTGGCCATGCAAAACCAGCTGGGTCAGACCCCAGAAAGAGCAAGTGCCACAAAGGAGGCTTCACTTAGGAACTAAAACCAGCAATCAGCACAAAGTATAAATAAAGGTAAGAACTGGAAATAAGGAAATACACCAGGATGATATACGACGAGATAACCATGGAACTATTCAGATAACCAGGTTACAACCCGTAAACCAAACAAGGACCGGGGTTATAATCCTTCGTCTGAACAGAACTTGGAATTCTCATCATTTATCGGTAAAATAAATACAGGCATTCAGGTCATGCAGTGATTTGGAACAGAATCGGGACAAGGCTAGACTGGTTAGACTCCATCCAATCATTTCACGGCCAAGCAAGAATTACGGCTTGATACTTTAACTAACTAGGGTTATCCCAGACCTAGTTACTAGCAAGATGCAGTGAGAATCATCCACAGCCACAAGCCCTGCAGACCATCCAGGTTACCCGGGTTGAAAGATTTAAAGTTGAATTCAGGAGGGTACATCGTCCAGGAAACGAATGTACCCTTAGGTAGCTTGAAGGGTGCAACACATGACAGTGTGCTGGAAATGTGCCCTACTCGACGGCAGGCTACCGATCCCAAGGCGTGCCCAGGTAACGGGATTGCCTGTAGCTGGGAGATCTCTTTATGACTAATGTATTAATCTAGTTATTTAGCCTTAGTCCATTTCAGTAGGTACTCCTGACCGTGGTACTCAGGAGTCCCCTCCTAGACATGATGCAAGACAGGACTGGATTATTTGTACAAGCACAATCGCCCACGGTGTCCGGGTTATTCATACAGGTCATGTCACGTCAGGTAGCCGTCGCAACAGCTTATCAGATATATCATGCCAGGTTTTCATGTCAAGTGTACTGGTCAAGAGTATGCCACGACGGGCCACTATCAGGTCATGTCATGTTTACTTGTCACACCATGCCATATACAATTGTTATTTCAATCATGTCAATCAAATCGTGAGAAGAACAGTACAGAGCTATAGGAGAGTCATGCGGTTCAGGAATATGCGGCCAGGAATAATCTCATGCGGCTGGGAGGAGAACAGCCCATGCGGCTGAATAGGGTCAGGCGCATACGGCTGATAAAGAAAAGCTTATGCGGCTAAGGATATCTGTCCTCATGCGGCAAGTGGGAAGAGAGGGCGCATGCGACTGAGATGAATTGGGTCCATGCGGTTGAGATGAATTGGGTCCATGCGGCTGAGATAAATTGGGTCCATGCGGCTGAGATGAATTGGGTCCATACGGCTGAGACAGGAGCGGAGCCATGTGGCTAAAATATGTGCGCTTATACGGCTCATGAGGGATGCTTCGCCTATGCGGCTATGGCAAGCAGGGCTTTATGCGGCTGGGTCGAGCAGTCTCATATGGATGGGATCAATGCGCCTAAGCAGCTAAGGACAACATCGGAATTATGCGGCTGGGAAGTGGGTCGGTCTATGCGACCAAGAAGAAATAGGCTTATGCGGCTAAAAGTTCATCCCGTCATGCGGCTGGGAGAACACTTGCCGTATGAATTGTTCATGCGGTCAAGTCAAGCACTGTTCTTCTTCTCCATATTTCAGAGAAGAACACCATGAACCCAAGCTTCCAAGCTCCATAAAACCTTCATCCGGAGTCCAAATTCGAACTTCCATAGGTCAAAATGGGGTAGAACGAAATTCTCTACAACATGGAATCATCAAAACTCGGAAATAATAAGATTAAGTAGATGAAAACCCAAAAATCTGAAAATAAAATAAACTTAGATCTACAAGAATTCGGCCATGGAAAGTAAAATTGTCAAGTACTAAAGTATGTTAGAATGCTGTAAGGAAGAAAATGGAACAATAAAATTAGAGTTCCTCCATGAAGCAAGTTGCACTTGCCTAGACCTCTCTCTCTCTCTGGTAGGTGAAGTAGTTATTGGGGGAAGGAAGAAGAGTAATGAAGAGAGAGAAAGAAGAATGGTAATAAATACCAAAGGTGGTGGTAGGTAGGGGGTTCACCCATGGTTCATGATGAACCAAAACAATCCCAAACCAAACCAAGCCAACCCGAACCAAGAATAAACCAAGCCATGAAGAAAAGTAAGCAAGAAATTAAGAAATACAAGATAAAATACGTATACGTATTCCAAAATACGTAATACGAACCACATGCATTACAACTCTACCCACCTTAAAAGAATTCCGTCCTCGGAATTTAATTAAGAGGCTAGAGAGACGAAGGCAAGCTATATTAATCACAAGCAAGCTATAACTAGGCAGGCAATCACTCATTCAAGCAAGGAATCGAAGACAAGAGGCATAAGGAAGACATTATACCTCACGAGTCAAACAAGTCGGGATATCGCGATCGGATGTCATCCTCACGCTCCCACGTTGACTCACCCAAAGAGTGATGGCCCCAAGCAACTCGGACTAACTTGATAGTCTTGTTCTTGAGTGCCTTCTCTCTCCGATCCAATATAGACACGTGCCTCTCCTCATACGAAAGGTTGGTACCAACAACCAATTCCGAATGATCTAGGATGTGGCTCGGGTCCGGGATATACCGTCGTAATTGGGATACATGGAACACGTCATGCACCTCTCTTAGCGACGACGGAAGAGTGAGATGATAGGATACATCTCCTACTCGCTCCAGAATATCGAACGGCCCTATATACCTAGGACTAAGCTTTTTTCGTACGCCAAAACGAATGACGCCACGATTAGACGAAATCCTCAGGAATACATGGTCACCGATAGAAAACTCGAGAGGGCGCCGATGAGAATCGGCCCATTGGCGCTGGCGATCTTGGGCAACTCGAAGATGATCCCTGACTCTTCTGATCACTTCAACTGTCTGGGCAATCATTTCTGGACCGAGCATCTGTCTCTCTCCGACATCATCCTATGCTAGCGGGGATCTGCACTTCCTACCATACAGTGCCTCGAACGGTGCCATCTGGATACTAGCTTGGAAGCTGTTGTTGTACGAGAACTCCACCAGGTACAAGTGATCTTCCCACGAACCACCGAAGTTAAGTGTACAAGATCTCAACATGTCTTCAAGAGTCTAGATTGTACGTTCCGACTGACTATCTGTCTGCTGATGATATGCTGAACTGAACTGGAGATGAGTTCCCAAACTCTCCTGCAGGCTACGCCAAAAGTGCGACGTAAATCTAGAATCTCGGTCCGAGGTGATACTGGCTGGAACACCGTGTAACCTGACAATCTTGAAAACACAAGTGAAGGCAACTCTAGAGGGGGGTGAATAGAGTTTGTGTCGAGAATCACCAAATAAAAATTAACTCTATATCACCTCCACAAAATAACTATCAAGATAGTAAATAAATCAGAAGGAAATACGGAAGTAAATAAAGATCAGAAGAGCATACGCAAACACATCAGTTTTAACCTGCTTTCCCTCGTGGAGGACTAGTCCAGGCCTGAGAACTCTAGCTCAGGATTCAAATATACTATTTGTGAAATAGTAGTTTACAACCCGTGCCTTTTCTTCAGAAGAGCACGTCAACTTCTTACAGAGGATCGCAGTGGCGATTTGCTTGGATTTTTCCAAGCGACTTGGAATTGTCCAAGTGACTTTTCTTTTCAACTCTTGCACAAAAACTTCTAGCTGAATCGCACTTGAGCACCTTGGGGCTTAGGAAGTTTTGTGGCTAGTAGATTGGAAGAGTAAGGCTCTTGACTATATAGGCTATGTAAGCGAAGAAGAATAGAAGAGTGGATGGTTTCAAATGAGAGAAACCAAGGCCTATTTATAGGGTTCGGGACAAGCAGAATTCGGCCAGAATTCGGTATGGATAATTCAAATTTTTGGCCGTTGGACAGCTTGTAGCAAGCAGGCCCTAAAAATCAGGGTGCTGGAAATCAGGGGACAGAGTTCGGCCCGAACTCTGTGTGGAGGCAGAGTTCGGCCCGAACTCTGTCTCCAGCAGACAGAATTGGTCCATTGGGCTTTTGGACTTTGTGGAGCTTGGGCTTGGTTCAGGAATTGGTCTGTTTGTATGGTAGAGCTTGGAGAGATATGTCTAGGGGTTGAGATGACTCAGTGCGACTCAACGTACACATTCTCCTAGACTCAATAAATTGAAGATTACAGACTTGGAACAAGTAGGAAAACCAAGAGCCCTTTGATGATGCCTTTCTTCTGATATTTGAGCAGAACTGAAGACGTCTTTTTCCCTGACAGTAGTCGTCCGAAGATAAACAGATCAGCGGAACCCCCGATGCGAGGCCCCGGATAGGTCGCTAGGCGGTTCGGAAAAATCTCTTTGTATGACGTCGTCTTTGTTCCATCATGAATTCTTCATTGCCTATGTCCTGGTTTGATCATGTTTGATCATGCTTACTGCATGTCTACAAATACATGTTAGGCCAGCAAAATATGTTGCAGTACGATACAAGCAAAGCAATATAATATAGGACAATTAGGACAATGCTAAGTTTAAGTAGCAACATGATAGTGAGTATATGAATATTAGTGACATCATTATGTTAAACTTAACTGATTAGCCATATTCAAAAACACGATGTAATCATTGGGCCAACAAATCTGCCTGAGGTACATCTCTGCTAACTGAGCCGTCGACTGACCAACTCTGAACGGGAGGAAGTGAGCTACCTTCGTGAGCCGATCAACTATAACCCAGATAGCATCTCTACCAGCTGGGGATCTAGGTAATCCAGTCACGAAATCCATGATCACATGCTCCCATTTCCATTCTGGGATCGGCAAGGGATGAAGAAGTCCAGCGGGCCTCTGATGTTCAGCCTTAACTTGTTGGCAGACTAAACAACGAGAGACAAACCGGGCTATCTCCCTCTTCATGCCATTCCACAAAAAGTGCTGACGGATATCACGGTACATCTTCATACCGCCCGGATGAATGGAATACTGTGAACTGTGAGCCTCTGTCATGATTTCCTGTCTGATATCTCCACTGGGTACACAAAGACGCTTACCATGCCTAAGTGTACCGTCTTCATGAATGCATAACTCTGGTCTATGTCCCGCCTCACACTCTGCTCTGAGTCGCTGAAGCTTGGAATCTGTTGATTACGCCATCCGGATCCTTTCGACTATGGTGGACTGAACTTGCATACTGGCCATTAATGCCGCACTGGAAGGGAAAACAACTTCTATTCCCATCTTCTGAAGATCTGCTAATAGTTCCGGTTGCGTTGTTAGGAAATAAACTCTGGTTCTCCTGCTCAATGCATCTACAATGACGTTGGCCTTCCCGGGATGATACTGCAAGTTGACATCATAATCCACAAGAAGCTCCAGCCACCTCCTCTGACGCATGTTAAGATCCTTCTGGTTGAAAACATACTTCAGGCTCTTATGGTCGGTGAAAATCTCCACCCTATCTCCGTACAAGTAGTGCCTCCACAACTTAAGTGCAAACACTACTGCTGCCAGCTCCAAGTCATGGGTTGGGTAATTCCTCTCATGATCACGAAGTTGTCGTGAAGCATAAGCTATTACCTTTCCATGCTGCATCAGAACACATCCTAAACCTCTGCCCGAAGCATCACAATATACTGAGAATCCTCCGGTTCCATCTAGAAGTACGAGAATGGGAGCCGTCATCAAGTCTCGCTTCAACTTCTCAAAAAAATCTTGGCACTCTGCTGTCCAAGCAAACTGCACCTCCTTGCGGGTCAATTGGGTCAATGGTGCTGAAATCCGAGCGAAATTTGAAACAAATCGCCGGTAGTAGCCGGCCAATCTGAGAAAGCTACGAACTTTCGCAACTGTGCTAGGTACTGGCCATGATTCTATAGCCACGATCTTCTAGGGATCCACTTCAACTCCTCCTCGGGTGACGATATGACCCAAGTACGAAATACGATCGAGCCAGAACTCGCATTTACTAAACTTGGCATACAACTGGTGCTCTCTGAGAATCTGGAGGACAACTCGGAGATGCTGCTCATGCTCTGCTTCATTCTTGCTGTAAACCAGGATGTCGTCTAGGAACACAATCACGAACTGATCCAAATAAGGCATAAAGATACGATTCATGAGGTCCATGAATACAGCCGGCGCATTGGTTGCTCCAAATGGCATCACTAGGAACTCCCAATGCCCATACCTCGATCTGAAAGCTGTCTTCAGGATGTCCTGCTCTCTGACTCTGATCTGATGGTATCCTGAGCACAAGTCGATCTTCGAGAATACTGCTGCCCCTTTAAGCTGATCAAACAAGTCATCTATCCTCGGGAGAGGATATCTGTTCTTGATTGTCACTGAGTTCAAGGTACGATAATCAACACATAATCTGGACGTACCATCCTTCTTTTTCACAAGAAGCATCGGGGCTCCCCAAGGCGATCCACTAGCACGAATGAATCCCTTGGTTCTGAGTTCTTCAATCATCTTGTACAGTATCTCTAGCTCTGACGACGCCATCCTGTAGACTCTTTCTGATACTGGGGCTGTTCCGGGAATCAAGTCGACGGTAAACTCGATCTCTCGCTCTGGCGGCATCCCTGAAAGCTCTTCGGGGAAAACATCAGGGAACTCCTCGACTATCCGGGGTAACGGCACTACTGCTACTGCCATCCGCAATACGGGAGGAGAAGGTTCAACTTTACCTCGGGAGAAGGAAAGCTCCGGCTCTTCTGGAATGCTAAAAATAACCCTGCCAATGTGGCAGTCTATCCTAGCATACTGGTCCCTCGACCAATCCATCCCTAAGACCACATCATAATCGGCCATCGGGAACTCTATCAATCTAGCGGGGAATTCTCTACCGCTAACTACGATCCGACACGAGAAAAACACTCTATCTACTCCCACAAGTCCATTACCAGTAAGTATATTGAGCCTTACTGATAATGACTCAGGCTCCAATCCAATCCATGTCACGAATCGTGCAGACATAAATGAATGCGATGCACCAGAGTCAAATAATACTGAAGCTGGAAAGGTGTTGACGAGAATAGTACCTGCCACCACCTCATCTGGTTCCAAAACTTCCTCTCCCATGGTCAAGGCCAGCACTTGACCGTGCCCTCTGGGTGCGGGACCCCTCTGCTGAAAACTTCTCTGCCTGCTCTGGATCAAGGCTTGGGCTTGGGCATATTGTTGCGGCCTCTGCTGCTGGAATACCTGGGACTGAGGCGACAAGGGCCTCGGCAATGGATACTGCTACTGCTGGACCGGAGCTGGTCCTCTCACCGAAGAGCTAGAAAGGTTAGACGATGATGAACTACCCCTATTCGGACAGGATCCAATACTATGGTCTGCTGCTCCACAAGCCAGACACAATCCCTGTGCCCTGCGACACTCTGCCACTACATGACCTGGCTTTCCACAATGAGAACATCCCACTGCGAAAGACTGCTTCTGCTTCTGCTGCTGAGGGTACGTTGGGGCTGAATGCTGAATCGACGTCACTGAGGCCGCCCGCCTCGGAGTTTCAATAGTCAAAGCCCTGGCTGTCGGGGCTGGGGCTGAAGACTGATTCATCTGACCGTAGGATCTTTTCTGACCTCCGGCCCTATCCACAATCCTCTGGGAGTTATACTCATGCCTCCTAGCTGCTCTCAAGACTGCATCAAAAGTCTGATGCTCAAACTGCTCAACCGCCAATAGAATCTCCAGGTGAAGCCCCTGATAAAATCGCTGGGCTCTATCATACTCAGTTGCCACCAAGGTGGGAGCAAACCGACTAAGTCTCGAAAACTCGGCCGCATATCCATCGACCGTCCTGCCCATCTGCTTCAGATTGGTGAACCTCGTCTGTAGATCGTACCAAGCTACAGCATCAAAATACTTGGTCTGGAATCTCTCTCTGAACACCGCCCAAGCAATGGGTGCTGCTAGTCCAACGGCCTACGCTGCCCACCAGCTGCGGGAAAGATCTAGCAACTGCAGGCGTACTACGACTACCTTCTCGTTCTCTGGGGTCCTGGCTGCTTCTAAAATCACCTCTGTGTCCTAAAGCCAAGCATCTGCAGCAATAGCATCTTCAGTACCGTCGAACAATGGAGGGTTCAAGCGCTTGAAGCTGTTGGCCGCGCTGTTACCCTGATGACCTCCTCTGGTCAGAGCATCCGTCACTGCCTGGTGCAAGACATCTCCACGACGATCTTGGAAAGCTATCAAGGTCCTGACAAGTCCTACCAAAGTGCCATCGTCAGGTTCGGCAGGCTGAACTGGCTGGACTGGTGGCTCCCCGTCAGAAGGCACGACTCTGGAGGCTACTCCGGAATGCTGGGCTTGATCCCCGGGTTGCTGCTGATCCGCGGGAAGTGCTCCGCCTTGCTGACCGGCAGGTCCAGAAACAATACCGCTGAAGAAGATGACATAGAGAATAATAAGGAAGGACCAGGACAGATCAACGATACAAGCATATGATCAGGATAAGAATCCAGGGATTCAGAAGATACGAGCAGAGATCAAGGGCGAATACTGATTGAGACATCTATTCGGTAAACCATCACATATCTTGATTTACAAGACCTGCATGGGACACCACTTAAACCATGTCACGCCCCAGAACCAGAATACTGGAGAGCGGAGGAAGACATAGCCAGCTACGTATATAAAATGGATTCCATCTCGCTATACGGTCACAGCTATCTAGATACATGAGGGTTTACTACAATCCAACAGTCTCCTATGGTCATGAACAAGCCTAGTGTCTCAATCACAAGCAAGTAAGTAAAGTCACACGATGTATGATCATTAAATATACAATAATAAGGCATCCTAAATATTACATATTCAGCTGATCATGAAGCTAGTCGTTACAAAATGTTAGGACTAGCAAGAGTTTAGTCATACATGATCAACCCTAGGATCTGTCAATCATGTTACAGCCCGTAGACAGACAGTAAGTAATTGCAGTCGAGCTAAACAGGTGCTCTTCGGCTAAACGCCTCAAAAGAATATTTTTACAATAAAGTGGGAGATCAAAAATAAATCCACTCGTTGCCCGGGTTACGCCTGGTGGCCACCATCTGGCTGGAAGACAGGTACATCCTCTGGAGCTGCTCTGATATCTGGCCATGCAAAACCAGCTGGGTCAGACCCCAGAAAGAGCAAGTGCCACAAAGGAAGCTTCACTTAGGAACTAAAACCAGCAATCAGCACAAAGTATAAATAAAGATAAGAACTGGAAATAAGGAAATACACCAGGATGATATACGACGAGATAACCATGGAACTATTCAGATAACCAGGTTACAACCCGTAAACCAAACAAGGACCGGAGTTGTAACCTTTCGTCTGAACAAAACTTGGAATTCTCATCATTTATCGGTAAAATAAATACAGGCATTCAGGTCATGCAGTAATCTGGAACAGAATCGGGACAAGACTAGACTGGTTAGACTCCATCCAATCATTTTACGGCCAAGCAAGAATTATGGCTTGATACTTTAACTAACTAGGGTTATCACAGACCTATTTACTAGCAAGATGCAGTGAGAATCATCCACGGCCACAAGCCCTGCAGACCATCCAGGTTACCCGGGTTGAAAGATTTAAAGTTGAATTCAGGTGGGTACATCGTCCAGGAAACGAATGTACCCTTAGGTAGCTTGAAGGGTGCAACACATGACAGTGTGCGGGAAATGTGCCCTACTCGACGGCAGGCTATAGATCCCAAGGCGTGTCCAGGTAACGGGATTGCCTGTAGCTGGGAGATCTCTTTATGACTAATGTATTAATCTAGTTATTTAGCCTTAGTCCATTTCAGTAGGTACTCCTAACCGTGGTACTCAGGAGTCCCCTCCTAGATATGATGCAAGACAGGACTAGATTATTTGTACAAGCACAATCGCCCACGGTGTTCGGGTTATTCATACAGGTCATGTCACGTCAGGTAGCCGTCGCAACAGCTTATCAGATATATCATACCAGGTTTTCATGTCAAGTGTACTGGTCAAGAGTGTGCCACGACGGGCCACTATCAGGTCATATCATGTTTACTTGTCACACCATGCCATATACAATTATCATTTCAATCATGTCAATCAAATCGTAATTTATCAAGGCATGGGCAAAGAATAATAATAAAATAATAGTACAGAGCTATAGGAGAGTCATACGGTTCAGGAATATGAGGCCAGGAATAATCTCATACGGTTGGAAGGAGAACAGCCCATGCGGCTGAATAAGGTCAGGCACATGTGGCTGATAAAGAAAAGCCTATGCGGCTAAGGATATCAGTCCTTATGCGGCCAGCGGGAAGAGAGGGCGCATGCGACTGGTATGAATTGGGTCCATACGGCTGAGATGAATTGGGTCCATGCGGCTGAGATGAATTGGGTCCATGCAGCTGAGATGAATTGGGTCCATGCGGCTGAGATGAATTGGATCCATGCGACTGAGACAGGAGCGGAGCCATGTGGCTAAAAAGTGTGCGCTTATGCGGCTCACGAGGGATGCTTCGCCTATACGGCTATGCCAAGCAGGGCTTTATACGGCTGGGTCGAGCAGTCTCATGCGGATGGTCTCAATGCGCCCAAGCGGCTAAGGACAACATCGGAATTATGTAGCTGGGAAGTGACTCGGTCTATGCGGCCGAGAAGAAATAGGCTTAGGCGGCTAAAAGTTCATCCCATCATGCGGCTGGGAGAACACTTGCCGCATGAATTGTTCATGCGGTCAAGTCAAGCACTGTTCTTCTTCTCCATATTTCAGAGAAGAAGAACACCATGAACCCAAGCTTCCAAGCTCCATAAAACCTTCATTCGGAGTCCAAATCCGAACTTTCATAGGTCAAAATGGGGTAGAACGAAATTCTCTACGACATGGAATCATCAAAACTCGGAAATAACAAGATTAAGTAGATCAAAACTCAAAAATCTAAAAATAAAATAAACTTAGATCTACAAGAATCCGGCCATGGAAAGTAAAATATCAAGTACTAAAGTATGTTTGAATGCTGTAAGAAAGAAAATAGAACAATAAAATTAGAGTTCCTCCATGAAGCAAGTTGTACTTGCCTAGACCTCTCTCTCTCTCTGGTAGATGAAGTAGTTAATGGAGGAAGGAAGAAGAGTAATGAAGAGAGAAAGAAAAATGGTAATAAATACCAAAGGTGGTGGTAGGTAGGAGGTTCACCCATGGTTCATGATGAACCAAAACAATCCAAAACCAAACCAAGCCAACCCGAACAAAGAATAAACCAAGCCATGAAGAAAACTAAGCAATACAAGATAAAATACGTACACGTATTCCAAAATACGTAATACGAACCACAGGCATTACAGGTAGGCATACGAAACAGCTCTCGAGATGGAAAGATTTTATCTGCCAGTTAGTTGTAGGGCAACACATGGCAATAAAGAAAACAAGAATCAGAAATGACCTTGGTCTGCGGGAAGGAATGACGCACCTAAGCATCATAATGCAGGTGACAATAGAGGGCCGCAGCAACAGTTACCATGTTGCAATAAATACAACCGATTTGGACACCGAGGAGATGAATATCGTACGGGATGTTTCAAATGCGGAGATATGAGCCATAAGGCAGTCGATTACAGAGGAAGAGGAGGAAACAGTATCTCGGGCAGTATAATAATCCGAACCGGGGCCAATATAACAATCAGATTCGTGGTCAAGTGAAACTAGCCTTACCAGCTCCAACTGGGAATGCACCGAATAAACAACAAGGTGCACAAGAAAGAGTTTATGCCTTGACTGAGAAAATGCACATGCCACAGAAAATATTATAACAGGTATGTTGCTGTACAAATACATACCCGCCTGGGTGCTATTTGATTCTGGTGCTATTTATTGTTTTATATCGTTTGATTTTGTAATAGAAAACAAATTTTGTATGACTCTATTAAAGACGGCTCTGTATGTTAGTACTCCTTCAGGAGTAGATATGCCTGCAAGTTTGATTTGTTGGGACGGCTATATCAAAATTGTAGGCAAGACTTTATCCTTGGACGCTATTGCACTCGACATCAAAGAGTACGAAATCATCTTGGGAATGGACTGGCTCAATGCCTGTCCTGTGACGATCGACTGTGCAAAGAAAAGAGTTGCATTTTGCCTACCCAGAGAAACGGAGTTCTCTTACTCGTGCGGCTCGACGTCCAAGGTAGCAATGGTGATATCGATAGTTACAGCTAGGCACATGTTATATTCGGGATGTGAAGGGTACCTTGCTTCTGTTCGGGACACCTAGATAAAGGGCACAGATGTATCAAACTAAAATTGTGGTAGATCCCCGGATGTGTTCCCAGATGAGATACTTGGAGTGACGTCGGATAGAGAAATTGAATTCACAATTGATACATTTTCGGATACTCGCCCGATATCGAAACAGGATGGCTCCGGCAGAACTTAAGGAATAAAAGTACAACTACAAGAATTACTAGACCGTGGATACATTCGCCCAAGTGTATCACCGTAGGGAGCTCCGGTATTATTTATAAAAAAGAAAGATGGGATGTTACGGCTGTGCATCGGTTATCAAGAGCTCAAAAAGGCAACTGTCAGGAACAAGTATCCCTTACCAAGGCTAGATGCTCTATTCGATCAGTTATAGGGTGCGATCTACGCTCAAGATACCACCAGTTGAAGATCAGACCCGAGGATGTTCCTAAGTCAGCATTCTATACAAGATACGAACACTATAAGTTTTTGGTCATGCCATTCAGTTTGACTAATGATCCAGCAGCCTTATGGATCTTATAAACAAAGTATTTCGACCGTTCTTGGACAAGTTCGTCATTGTTTTCATTGACGATTCCTTGATCTACTCGAAAGACAGGGAGACGTATGTTGAGCATTTAAGAACGGTACTTCAGATGCTTCGAAAAAATCATCTCAATGCAAAACTGAGCAAATGTAAATTTTGGATGAACAACGTGTCGTTCCTCGAACATGTTGTCTCGGTAGAAGGTGTTACCGTTGACCCAAAAAATTGAGGCAATGGTAGACTGGAAACGGCCTACAACAGCTAGTGAAATACGGAGTTTACTTTGTTTAGCTGGGTACTACTGTAGGTTTGTGAAAGACTTTTCAAGAATTGCTTTGACTCGCCTCACTTAGAAGGGAGTCGTATTTAAGTGGACCGACGCCTGCGAGAGTAGTTTCCAAGAATTAAAGCAATGGCTCGTCACGGCTCCAATTCTTACTCTTTCAGAGGGCTCAGAAGGATTTCAGATTTGCAGTGACGCATCGGGACTTGGGTTGGATTGTCTTCTCATGCAATATGGGAAGACGATATCATATGCATCGAGGTAGCATAAGTAGCATGAGAAGAATTACCCAACTCATGACTTAGAACTGGCGGCGAATGTGTTCGTATTAAAATTGTGGCAACACTTCTCTATGATGTGTCCTGTGAGATATCCACGGATCACAAAAGCCTGAAGTACATATCCACAAAAAAGAATTAAATTTGAGGCAACGACATTAGTTGGAATTGATCAAGGACTATGACTTGACGATTTCCTATACGTCAGATAAAGGGAACGTGGTAGCTGATGCCTTGAGTTAAAAATTCGTCGGGACACTATAAGTAGCAAAGGAGGTACTACGAGATTTGGAAAAGATGGGAATCGAATTCAGAGTTCGTACATAGAATATATAGTTGGCTCAGTTACTGCTTGATCCAAGTCTCCAGGAAAGGATTAAGACTGCTCAAAAGGACGATCCATTTTTGTAGAAGATACACGAGTTAATTCTAGCAGGAAAGGCGACCAACTTTGCGGTAGAAGATGACACTATCCGTGTTAAGGGAAGATTGTGCATTACTAAGGATGAGAAACTCTGGAAGAAAATGATTGAAGCTCATTTCACGAGGTATTCCTTACATCCGGGAAGCACTAAAATGTACAAGGATCTACGCACAATTTTTTGGGGGCATGGCATGAAGAAGGATGTGGCTTTAATTGTGTCACAATGCTTAGCTTGTCAATGTGTGAAGGCCGAACAACAACGGCCAGGCAGAGAACTACAAGATCTCGCTATCTTGCAGCGGAAGTGGGATAATATCAGTATGAATTTCATAGTGGGCTTACCGAAAACTCAGAAAGAAAATAATGCACTTTTGGTGATCGTGGATAGATTGAACAAGTCGACTCATTTTATTGCAGTAAAAATGGCATGGAGCGTTGAACGGTTGGCTCAGATCTACATGAATGAAATTGTCCGATTACAGGGGGTGCCAGCTTCTATAGTGTCAGATAGAGATGGGTGGTTCTTGTCATAATTTTGGATAAGTTTGTAATCAGTATTAGGTACAAAGTTGAATTTTGGTTCGACATACCATCCACAGACTGATGGACAGACAGAACGAGTAAATCAAATCCTTAAAGACATGTTGAGATTGTGCGTTCTCAATTCAAAGACAAACTGGGACGCACATCTCGCATTGGCAAAATTTGTCTATAATAACAGTTATCAGGAAAGTATTCAGAGCGCCCCATATGAGGCATTATATATATAAAAATGTCGGTCACCGATATGCGAGGATGAAGTCGGTAAACGGCAAGTGCTTGGACCGGAACTTATGGAACAATCAGTCGATAAGGTCCACTTGATTCGAGAAAGGCTCAAAGTTGCTCAAAGTCGACAAAAAAGCTATGAGGATGTACATCGGTGACCCTTGGAATTTACTATGGGCGACCGAGTCTTCTTAAAGGTCATACCCATACGAGGTGTGATGCGGTTTGGGTTGAAGGAAAAGTTGAGCCCGAGATTCGTTTGACCTTTCAAGATACTTGAGAAGGTAGCCTCGGTGGCTTATCGACTTGCACTACCACCGGCTCTGGCTGATGTGCACGATGTCTTCTATGTGTCTCAACTGCGGAAGTACGAGCATGATCCAAGATTTTGGATATGGAGGAAAAAGTTTTGCAGAATCGGACAGTTTCTTTAGTCAACGTGCTATGGTGGAACCATGGTGTCAAAGAGTCGACGTGGGAACCGAAAGAGGAGATGAGGGTGAAATACCCCTCGTTGTTTGGTAATTTTGAGGTAGGACTTTTGTTTTAAGTTTCGAGGATAAAACTTTTTCTTAGTGGTATATTATGTAGTGTCCCGCACCTAGTGGTTCACTATATAAGACTTGTGGCTTGATCAACACGATCGGAACCGAGTGTTGGAAAAACTTACCGTCGGCATCGAATCGATCACGGACAAATGCATAAGAACCTTTCCAACTAATGGATTAGTTTCTCTTGAAATGCATCAAAGAGTTTTCTTTGGATGTTTTGCTGCTGGTTTTGTTGCTTAGTTTTGATGGATGCTTTTCTGAATGGTTTTCGATAATTTGATTCTTGTCTGTTTTCATCGATTTTTATAGCATTGTTTGCCATTGATTATAAAAGAACAGAACAATTATATCGGAGGACTGGACTTTTACTTCACAATACAAACTCGCTCGTACAAAGAAAGCCTAGGGACGAAAACCTAGGTACATCAATCTAAGTACGATTGTTTATTTTTTATTCTGGGGGGTGACGATAGAGGCTTGGGAAAGCGACGGTCGCTCTGCCTTACGCCTTGGACGATCAGACGTAGCCTTGGCTCCAGTGAAGAACTGCTCTCAAGATGGAAATACTCTTATGTGCGCACCTTTTTCTCTTTGTGTGTCCAGTCCGGTGGAGAGGATCTCTCTTGCAAGGTAATGGCACCATGCTATATTTTTTTGTTTCTCTGGATCCGGTCTCTTTTACAAGGGAATGGCACCTTGCTATTTATAGGAGTGGGGTGTCATCATTAGGGTTTGCAATGATCACCCTAAAAAGATCGGCAGCTTGGGGACTTAATTGTCATTTTCCTTGATCCTATTTTGTGGGCAATTAATCTGGACTACTAATCTTGATTGCAACGAATCTGGACAATTAATGCTGATTGTGTAAAATTCGTATGGGCAATCAATGTCGATTGTCATGAATCTTGGGAAGCTCGAATCTCCTGCCACGTGTTTAATCCATGTGATTGCCATAAATCTGTTTTGATTCGGGTAATTATGATGATTGCACTAAATCAGGTTGTTGGGATTTGTTGATAACTTTTGATTGATTTAGTGCCACGTGGGAAACGGATCTTCTGCCACGTGTCATAACCGCGAGCCACAGCCGCATGAGGATAGCTTCTTAGGTTTTGAACCGCATGAAGGTGGCAGCCGCATAGGTGTAGCCTCCGAAATCTGAGTCGCATGGGGGCTATTTCCAATTGAGCCGTATAGGACTAGCCACGTGTCAAGGCTGTATGGGCGTAGCCTCTCAATATTTGAGCCGCATGGAGACGATCCCCATGATCCGAGCTGTATGAGAACAGCGGCCGCATAGGGTGACTTCTCATAACATGAGCCGCATGACGAGGGTCTTCACGCTCTGAGCCGCATGCGAGCATCAGCCGCATGGGGTGGTGGCAGCCGCATAGGGGGCTTAGTATTTGGTGGATCGTGCCAGCTGCAGAGGAGATTTTCTCCGTTTCCCGAGGAATACGCCGTCACATCGAAGTTCATTATTTCAGCTTTAATGTCAGATTTATTACTTTATGTCAGAGGATTTAATGGGAGGAGTCACTTTATGGCCAGCTGTAAAGCTGCATAGGGTCACGTGATTCTTGCCTGAGCGGCATGAGGCTATTGAAGGGTTTCTGAGCCGTATGAGGCTCTGATAGATTCCTGAGTCGCATGAGGCTCATTCTGCTTTAAGCCGCATGGGCTTCTTCTGTTTTGAGCCGCATGGGCTTCTTTTGCTCTTTTCCATGATTCTATAAGACCCCTTTCAAAGTTTTCAATTTGAAAAATTGGAATACTTTGAATAAGAAGCATGGTTATATGAGCTTCGCTGGCCGCATAGGATGTTCTTGGCCACATGGCTTGTCTGGCCGCATGGCTTGTCTGGCCGCATAGACTCCCTAGCCGTATGAACTGCTCTGGCCGCATGGATCGCTTCTGGCCGCATGCTGTTCTCTCTGCCATATAGGCGGCATTAATTGCTCTTGATTCGTTATGATTTGGAGCCGTCTTTAGGGGGGAATCCCAAGAGTCGGTTTATTAAATATTTTTGGATTTCGTGTTTTGATGAATCTTTTTTATCAGGGAGGGGGCAAAATCTGAGGAGTCGGTTTCTCGAGAATCGGCCGCTGAGGTTGATCCGGCCCTGACCACTTTGGTCAGTGACATGTGTACTGCTATTATTTCTGATGTGGTTCTTCCGAAGGCGGGGCCGAGGAGTCCTACGTTGCTGAGGGCTCAACCCATGGTGACGGGGGCTCTACTGCACCTGTCCTTAAGACAGTTCGACTTCAGCAGGGTGATGCTGAACCAGTTGTATCCCTTTTCAGAGTGGCTGGGGCAGAAGAACCAGCTGAACTCAACATGGAGGTCGCCGGTGAGGGTACCATGGCAGCTGCGAGCGAACCTCAGCCTCCACGATCCTTCCTTGGTAAGATGAGCCAAATTTTGACTAATGAGGAGGCCTATTCGCTCTATTATCACATCCTTCGGGTTACGTTGATTGATGGTTGCTCTGGACATACAGGTCCTGCCCTTTCAGTGCCGATGACGGACATTATTAAGTAGGCTCTGCTAGCGGGGATTTGGTGGAAGGGAGCGTGTCCCCTCCTCTTCTCACTTATCTTGAGGGGCCTCCCGCCGGATCGAGTTCGGGAGGTCATATGGCGGCCCAGCTTGGACAGGGAGCAATGGTCCCTGCATCTTCCTCTGCTCGTATGACTTTGGGAGTTGACCTCTCAGCTTTACCGAGTATTCAGATTGTTCGGGCCGTGGAGGAAGAATTGGCCGCTGTTCAAGCGTCCTTTCGCTCAAAATTTATTTTCCTTGTGGTAGGGGCGGCAAGTTCTGTTGCGTCTTCTTCGACACTGCCAGCCATACTTCCTTTGACACCGTCCTCTACGGAAGTTCTGGATGAGGCGTCGCAGGATGTGGTTGATAGTTTCTACCGCCACTTGAAGAGAGGAGTAGAAGCTGCTGTGGAGCAGGGGACCCCTTTTGCCTTGGCCCGACAATGTACCCAAGGCCAAATTGATATTCTCAAAACCCTTCCCGGTGGGGTAGGGATAGCTGCGCTTTTGGAGCCCAAACTGTTGGAGGCTGATCAGCTTGTGGCCCAGTTTCAAGTGCTACGACAAGCTGATCTGTCCGCAATAATTGATCAGGAGGGGGGGTTCCTCACCACCGCCTTGGAGAAGATAAGGCTCGTGCGGGATACATCTAGGCCGGTTATAATAAAGGACCTTGGCGACCTGTCTCTCTTGTATGATCAGCTGAGCCACCGGAACGAGGTTTGCAGGGCTCGGGAAGCGGTCGCCTTCCAGGGAGTAATCGATACAAGGGAGCAGATTCTCGAACTTCAGAAGAAGCTGGCCTTCTTGGAGTCTGAGCTTGAGGCTTCTCGTCCGGACAAAGAGCTGATTATTCAGATGTCGAAAGGATTTCCAGAGCTTCCGCTAACCTGGAACGTGCTCTGAAGAAGTTTGAGGAGGGCTGGCGGGCTCACGCGCCCTTGGAAGATGCGGTGCTGCTGACTCAGGAGGCTAAACGTCAGGCCAAACAGAGGTTTGAGCGGTCGACTGCCTTGTTGAGGGATCGTCTCAGGGCACTATGTATCGCCGAACAATAGTCGGCTTTTTTCCTTCTTTTTGTTTTCGTTCTTTTCCTTTCTTGAGAGGGACGTAGTCCCATAACATGTAGTACCTTTGACTTTCAAATAAAATAGTATGTTTTAATTTACCCTTCATTTGTATTGCTTATTGTGCTTGTGGTGTTGTGGTATTCGCCCCACTGGGGGACCGTTTGTGGACCTGCTACCCTTGGTATACCTTGGTTTTAGGTACGGATAACAAGTTTGATGAGGATACTTAGAACAATTTCACAGTAAGGTGGCCATGGAAGTTCCTGGTATCGGGAGAAAGAATGCCATAGAGCAGCTGGGCTCCCGGGGCATGATGAGGCGCATGTACTAGGAAACTTAGTACAGTATTTGTGGTCCACGGAGGACATTTTTGGTAAACAGAGGACATTTGTGGGCCTATTATCCTTGGCGTACCCTGGTTTTTTTGGTACAGATAATAGGTCGAGAGAGAACCATCATACTTACTCAGAGGTAATGAGGACATGGCAAATATGAGGGTTTCTTCGATGGAGCCTTCCCACTCAGAGGTAATGAGGACATAGCAGGAGTGGGCTCCATGAAGGGAATATAGAACAACTCAGAGGTAATGAGGACATGGAGGTTCTATGTGAGGGGGGATTTATTTTTGATGGAAGGGAAACAATCTCAGAGGTAACATCGACATGGTTGTTTCAAAAAATCTGTGGATCTGTTACCCTTTTTGTGCACTGAAAGTACGGGTATTAGATCATAAGAAGGAAGCTCTTTTAGGAGGAAAGTTCAGAGGTATGATCATACATGACTTACTACCTAGGAGAGGAGATATAGATTTATCTGTAGTGACCAGAGCGTAAGTTCAGCGGTACCTGCGGGTACATAACTTGAGAATCTGGGAGAGTTGGAGTCGGCATGTGAGTTCAGTGGTACGAAAGAGTACATGACTCGTCATTATGGAAGATTTATAGTAGGAATGTGAGTTCAGCGGTACGAGAGAGTACATGACTCGTCATCTTGGAAGATTTATAGTAGAGATGTGAGTTCAGCGGTACGAGAGAGTACATGACTCGTCATTTTGGAAGATTTATAGGCGGGATGTGAGTTCAGCGGTACGAGAGAGTACATGACTCATCATCTTGGCAATTTGTAGGCAGGATGTGAGTTCAGCGGTACCAAAGAGTACATGACTCGTCACCCTGGAGGATGTCGTTTCAGACATAATACTTCTTTAGGAACTTGTCGTTGACGGGCAACATGAGCAAGTCTCCGTTTTGTTTTGTGAGGCGGTAAGCTCCATTGGAGAATACAGCATCAATGATGAACGAGCCTTCCCACTTTGGCTGGAACTTGCCGGCGGTTTTGTGAGTCATGACCATCGGCCTCCGAACCGCCAGAACGAGGTCGCCCACTTGGAATGTTCTGGTTTTAACCTTCTAGTTGAAGGCTCCGAAGATACGTGCCTGGTATAGCTCGATTTGTTGTTGAGCTAGTAGGTGCTTCTCATCTAGAGCCTCCAATTCTTGTAGTCTGCGATGGTGATTATCAACCGTCGTCAATCTGTATGTGAGAGCCAAGCGGAGTAAGGGGATTTGAGTCTCCAGTGGGAGAACTGCCTTACTCCCGTATACCAAGGAGAATAGCGTGTTCCCGGTGGCCGTTCGTACTGTAGTACGGTACGTCCATAAGCATTTGCCAAGCATCTTATTCCAGTCGCGCTTGTTTGATGACACAAACTTCTTGAGAAGCTTGATGATCGTTTTGTTGAATGCTTCAGCCAGACCATTAGCCGCTGGGTTGTATGGTATTGAAGCAATATTCTGGATGTGGAGCGTATCGCAGAATCGATAGAAGGCGTGGCTTGTGAACTGCGGACCATTATCATGGATGATCCTTCGGGGCAGTCCAAAGCGATAGATAACGTGATGCTTGAGGAAGCTGATCATGTTTGAAGTCTTTACTTCTACAAGCAGAACAGCCTCCGCCCATTTGGAGAAGTAATATGTGATTGCGAGTATGAAACGATGTCATCTGGACGAAGGTGGAGTGATCGGACCCATGATGTCCATTCCCCATACTTCGAAGGGCCATGATGCCACCGTCGGATGTAGAAACTCGGATGGCTGGTGGATAAAATCTGCAAGGACTTGATTGGCTTTGTATTTTCATGCATAGTCTATTGCGTCTGAAACCATTGTGGGCCAGTAGTAACCTATTCGATAAAGGCGATCTTGTAGTTTCGGGCCAGGCTGATGGGCCCCACAGATGCCATTATGAGCTTCGCGTACGGCTTCTTTGGCTTCTGTATTTGACAGACATCGAAGCAGTAATCCATCGTATGATCGTCGATATAGCATTTTCGTCTCTATATCGTAGAAGAATCTGAGGGAACGTCTTCTAATAGAAGTGGCTTCTTTCGGATTCTCCGACAGGATGTCGTAGACTACGAAGTCAATGAACGGTTGTCTCCAGTCTGGTGCTTCGTCGACTGTTAGGGCGGAGTAGCTCTCGGCATACTGAACATTATTCCTGGGACAGACCAACTCATGGCCTATGATGTCAACCAGATGATGAGCATGATTCAGAACTGCTAAGGAAGCGGCAAGGCCTGCTAGGGCATCGGCTTCAATGTTTTGGAGCCTGGGAACGTGCTCTATGAAGAACCCCTCCAGGGACGAGATGATATCAACTGCTATTTGGTGATAGGGGATCATATTTTCATGACGAACATCGTATGAACCTCAGATCTGATTGACGATTTGCTACAAATCGTCGTATGCTTCAAGGTACTCTACCCCCAGCTATTTTGCAAGTCGGAGTCCAATGACCAAAGCGTTGTACTCGGCCACGTTGTTTGAACAGGGCTCCGTGAGGGAATAAGCTCGATTGATCACCAACCCGGTGGAAGAAATTAGCACTATTTCGACTCCAGCGACGATGTTGCCCTTGGGCCCAGTTCTAGAAGTGTCGTCGAAGAACATTTGCCATATGGTACCATGGGAGGCCATATTTGAATTAGCGACCTCATCTGGCATCTCTTCGTCTATTTTGGTTGACTCCGAACCTGGATGAGCTGCTAAAAAGTCTGCCAGGGCTTGACCTTTAACAGCCTTTTGTAGGACGAAGATCATGTGGTAGGGGATAGTAATATCGCCCAGGTAGCGAGACGAGAGCTGAGTGCACCTGGCTTAGTCATGAGGACCCTGAGGGGGTTGACTCTTGACATGACGTAGATGGTTTGTCCTGTGATGTAGTGTCGCGTCTTCTGAATAATAAAAACCAGAGCTAGGCACTCTTTCTCTACGACAGTGTATCGATGTTCTGGCCCCATCATCATTCGACTGAGGTAATATATAGCCTGTTCGTGGCCTGCATCATTATTTTGCGCTAGCAGAGCACCGAGAGAGTGTTCCATCGCTCGTACATAGAGCAAGAATGGTCTTCAAGCAATCGGGGCTTCCAGAACTTGAGGGTTCGTCAGATATTCTTTGATGTTGTCGAAGGCGCGCTGACATTCTTCATCCCATACGAATGAGACGCCCTTCTTCATGAGGTGGGTGAATGGCTGACATCGTCCGAAGAGGTTGGAGATAAACCTCCTGATGTAGGCTAGCCTCCCTTGAAGGCCTCGGAGTTCACGGAGGTTTCTCGGGGGACCCATCTCCATGATCGCCTTCGTCTTCTCAGGGTCTACGTGGATACCCTGGGAGGTAATAATGAAACCTAAGAACTTCCTGCTGGATACGCCCAAGAAGGATTTTGTGGCGTTTATTTTCAAATTGTGCGCTCGCATCAGGTCGAACACTGTCCTCAGATCATGCAGATGATCTTCCTTAGAGCGGCTTTTGACGGCGATGTCGTCGACGTAGTATTCCACTGTCTTGCGTAAGTGGTCTCTAAAGATGACGCTCATAGCTCTTTGATAGGTGGCGCCAACATTTTTTAAACTGAAAGGCATGTCTGTGTAGCAGAACGTGCCAATCGGTGTTCGGAATAATGTATGCTTTTTGTCATCAGGGAACATCTTGATTTGGTTGTACCCCGAGAAACCATCCATGAATGACATACGCTCAAAGCCGCAGGTGTTATCGATCATGATATCTGTGATAGGGAGAGGAAACTCATCCTTAGGACATGCCTCATTCAGATTGTGAAAGTCGATACAGATTAGAATCTTTCCACTCTTCTTGAGGACTGGTACTATGTTGGCGACCCAGTCAGGATACTGTTCCTCATGGATGAAGCCGCTGGCTATTAGTTTGTTTACCTCGGCTTCAATGGCATTCATGACATTAGGACGGAACCGCCGTTGCTATTGCTTGACTGGTTTTGCGTCCGAATGGATGTTGAGCTTGTGAAGTGCAACCTCGGAGTTCAGTCCTGGCATATCTTCGTAGCTCCAGGCGAACACGTCGATGTATTCTCTGACGAGTTGTAGTATTGATTTTCGTTCTTTATCTGTCAGATTCTTGCTGACGAAGATGGGCTTTGGAGAGGACTCATCACCGAGAATGACTTGTATAACCTCATCCTCGGTGGGAGGCTCTCTTTGTTCGAACCACTTCTCCGACTGTGCATCTAGTTGTTGTGCCCATGGCTCTAGCTCAAGAAGTTCGGGAATGTCTTCATCTTCTTCGTAGGCATCGGCAAGTGCCATATTGACGGCCCAGACTTGCCTGAGCATATCCTCGATGCTGATATCTAAATTAGAAATAGGTGATCCGGTTGAGTGTGAGTGCCAGTCGCAGGCGATCCCTTCCAAGGCTCCGATGAACAGTCGCGTAAGGATGGCATCGTCATGAGGCAGATGGTCGATTGTGACTTCGAAGTAGGTGATGTACCTGCTTGCAGATGTTTTCCCATTATATGGATTGATGTGGAATGGTTTATATTTTGGTGGGAAGGGAACATCTCTCCACGCAGCGGGATACGGTTGTCGTATCCTGAGGTCTTGGCAGTTTTCTCGGGCATGAAACATGGTCCGGAGCTCCTGGACCTCTCTTCTTGCCTTCCTGGCCTCGTCTACAGTGGTAGGAGCTGATATTTCATGAGGACTATCGCCCGGGTTTGGTACAGCTGAGTTCGAGTCCGTATTGACCGCGGAACCCAAGCTTGTTTGGCCAGGCGTTCTTTCTTGCAAAGTTGGAAGGGCTGCTTTGATTTTGTCCACAGACTTGACCAAAGCATGTAGTATGGCCTCCAGAGTGTCGATGCATTGGCGATCACTGGAACCTTCTCGGTTGCTGTCTGTCATGAACACCGTCCTCACATGAGGAGAGATGGAAGGAACGGTAGAGGACGTGCCCTCTGAGTCATACCCTTGTACAAAGAAGTTGTCCGGGTATGTGGGAATGCTCTCCTCTACTTCTGACTCAGAAAGAGTGGTACCCCCAGCTTCAGAGCTTGCCTCGTCTTGGGAATTGAGGACGTCTTCGGGGACGTCGGGATCTGCTACATCTGTTTGGTGAACCATTTCCCCCGGACTATCTTCTTGGAACACCGGGTTATTGTGGATATTTGGAGGAATGCTACCCCCGGCTCCAGTGTCTTCCATAGATGTGGACGAATCTTCCAGTGTGGCAGATTTCGTCTTTGAGCGAGTACCATGGTAAACTCCTCCTGCAACGGTGGTAGACAGCCGTTTAGAAGAAATTTTCTTGGTTACGCCGGTTGAAATTTTCTTCAGAGCAGAATTGCAAGAGGTGACGAGAAGCGCCTCGTCTTCTGAGCTTTGGTGTTGCAGCCTTTGGAAAATGGACTGCCGGTCTTTTTGTGCTGCTGCCTTGTTGCAGCAGCAGTTGACTATGACTTGGGTGCATTGATGTTCTTGACAGGACTCTTTATACGTCAAATCTTCGTCTCTTTCCTTGCGCTTGTGAAGAATCACGTTGCGCGGGTCACCTGCTTTGTGGGCTGATGAGTGCGTTCGCCTCCTACCTGCTCCTTGATGTGGGGGTTGATGGAACTGGAGATTCCTAGGACCCTTCCTTTGGTGTGCGTATTGATCGTTAGAAAGTTGAACAGATCTAATACGTGTTCTAACCCTTTATAGACGGAAACTAGGGTTCACGAATTATACCTGCGGCAGAAAGGAGACAAGTAATTCCTGGCAATCTCGAGCGGACGACCCCAAGATCTTCTGCACGTATTCCTTCCTCGAGTTGGACGTCGTGTGGGCGACGATCTCCCAACCTTTTCTTCTCCTTGGCAGCCCTCTCTTTCTCTCCTTACGTGAATCACAAATTTAGAGAAAATTTCAGATTTCTGATCAGTAATCTGGCGGCCAGAGAATAGAGGATATATATAGGCTACGGCAGGGACCATGAGGAGAAATTAGGGTTAGGCCTCCTAACGGATCTGGATATCCCGTGTTCAGCCCGAACACACAATCCAGGCCCATTAACAATAGCTCGGTCCACTAATGAGCTATTGTTGTACTACCTCCCTAATCCCAAATTATGTTTGTGGGATCCTTTTATTATATGCTCGTTTGGCTCCCCATGTTATGATATCGTATGTCCGTCGATCAAATTAAGTTACTGACAACTATATTGATTCGACATCTTTTATCCTTAAGTAGTACCGCTCAACTTTATTTGTCATGTCAGATATAATCCACCTGCAGGGTTTACATGACAATCCTTATGAGCTCCTTAAGAGGACATCATCAACCCGATGTATCGGGATATGGATTCCATTTATAATCAACAGCCCATCATACATACAATGTTATTACCCAATTCATAGAGGTTGTTGATCCATAGTGAATCTCACTCTTTTATGAGTCAAAGTAATACACACTGCATATATATGTCCGTTATTATATCCGGATTAAGAGCACAAGCATCCATAATAACAGAGGTGTTTGTTCTCTTACGTAGTCAGTACAAAGAGAACAACCTCAAGTGGTCATGTTCAATACACACAAAGTGTACTAGTGTAAACCTATAGTCAAGATAGACTAATACCAGATTACACTACAACCTTTCCAATAGATTGTCCAAGTCCATCTAGGTTGTGAACTATTTATATACTCCATAGGAAACTGATAATTTGATCTTCTGTGTGACACCACACACCATATTATCTACAATATAGAATATCAGACATTTGTATTAACACTTGCAACAAATACAATATACAAACATTTGCCCATATGATTCTTATTCAAAATTTAAGAAAATAAGGTTACTACAAAAGTGATGCTTTTAGTATATAACCCTAACAATCTCCCACTTATACTCAAAGTATTGCTTTTCAGTATATTGTTACAATCTCCCACTTATACTTAAAGCCATGCTGCTACACATCTGACTCCTATTCCCTCAACATGATTGTCAAAAGCCTTAGCTGGTAAGCTCTTTGTAAAGGGATCAGCTAGGTTGTCGGCTGATGCTATCTTGATCACAGTAACTTTTCCTTTCTTTACAAAATCTCGTATCAGGTGGTACTTGCGCTCAATGTGTTTGCCTGTCTTATGGGCTCGTGGTTCCTTCGAGTTTGCAACTGCACCACTATTATCACAATAAAGTGTAATAGACTTAGGCAAACTAGGTACCACATCCAAGTCTAACAGAAAGTTTCTGAGCCAAACCGCTTCTTTGGCTGCCTCAGAGGCGGCCACATACTCGGCTTCCATGGTGGAATCAGCAATACATTTTTGCTTGATACTCCTCCACACAATGGCTCCACCTCCCAAAGTAAACACATAACTTGAGGTAGATTTCTTGGAATCCCTATCTGACTGAAAATCTGAGTCTGTATACCCCAAGGGAACTAAACTATCTGCCTGGTAAACTAGCATCTACTCTTTAGTCCTTTTCAGGTACTTCAAAATATGCTTTACGGCAGTCCAGTGCTCTTGTCCTGGGTTAGACTGATATCTGCTGACCATGCCTACGGCAAAGCAGATGTCTGGTCTCGTACATAGCATTGCATACATTAAGCTTCCTACTACTGAAGCATAAAGAACTGCCTTCATATTCTCTATCTCTTTAGGTGTCCTCGGACACTGCTCCTTTGATAGAGCAATTCCATGTCTAAAAGGTAAGAAACCTTTCTTAGAATTTTGCATACTAAAACGAGTTAGTACAGTATCGATATAGGATGCTTGGGATAAGCCCAACATCATTTTCTTACGATCTCGTAGAACTTTGATCCCAAGGATGTGACCTACTTCTCCCAAGTCCTTCATATCAAACTGTATGGATAACCATACCCTTATATCAGATAATACCTTCACATTGTTTCCAATGAGCAAGATGTCATCCACATAAAGTACTAGGAACACCACCATATTTCCATCACACTTTTTGTATACACATGATTCATCCTAACATTGATCAAATCTATAGGATTTTATCACCTGATCAAAACATATGTTCCAAGATCTGAAAGCTTGCTTAAGTCCATAAATGGACTTCTTGAGCTTACAAACAAGATGCTCCTGGCCCTTTTCAATGAACCCGTCTGGTTGCTTCATATAGATGTCTTCTTCAAGACTTCCATTAAGGAAAGCTGTCTTGACATCCATTTGCCAAATCTCATAATCGAGATGAGCTGCAATAGATAAAAGAATCCGAATAGACTTAAGCATGGCTACAGGAGAAAAGGTTTCCTCATAATCGATACCCTCTCTTTGAGTAAAACCTTTTGCTACAAGCCGAGCTTTAAAGGTTTCAACCTTACCGTCTGATCCTCTTTTTCTCTTATAGACCCACTTGCATCCAATGGCTTTTACACCAACGGATGGTCCTACAAGTTCCCAGACCTGATTAGAATCCATAGATTCTATTTCAGATATCATTACTTTTTGCCAAGACTCTGTATCTTTATCTTGGAGTGCTTCATTGTAGGTACAGGGATCATAATCTTGTTCCTCAGGGACGAAGTCTGACGACTCTCCCAAGAACATATATCTATCAGGTTGTATCACAACCCTCCCACTACGACGAGGCACTATCGGTTGTGGTGTAACATTTGTGACACGTTGTGCAGTTATTTGTGGTTCATCCTCTTGTACTGTTGGTACTGAAGTACTTGGTGTCTCACGTCTCAGTTCTTCTAGAACAACTCTACTTGTGGGTTTATGGTTCATCACATAGTCTTCCTCTAAGAATCGGGCATTGGTGCTAACAATGACCTTCTGATCCTTAGGACTATAAAATAAACCTCCTTTCGTTCCTCTTGGATAGCCTACAAACAAGCGTACTTCTGTACGAGATTCCAACTTATCTGCTTTTCCATTCAGTACATGTGCTGGACTACCCCAAATGCGAACATGTTTCAGACTAGGCTTACGCCCAGTCCACAGCTCTGTGGGAGTAAGAGGTACTGACTTAGAAGGAACCAAGTTCAAAATATAAGCTGTATTCTCTAAGGCATATCTCCAAAACGAATCTGGCAAATCCGAATAACTCATCATTGATCTAACCATCTCCATAAGAGTTCTATTCCTTCTTTCGGCTACACCATTCTGTTGGGGCGTTCCAGGTGCAGTCAATTGGGATGCAATCCCAGCCTCTGATAAATAATCCTTAAACTCTCCAAAGAGGTACTCGCCACCACGATCTGATCGTAATGACTTGATATATTTTCCATGACGTTTCTCCGTTTCAGCCTTGTACTCTTTGAATTTCTCAAAGCACTCAGACTTACGGCGCATCAAGTAAATGTATCCATACCTTGAATAATCATCAATAAATATGACAAAATATTCAAAGCCACCTCTAGCTTGGATAGTCATGGGTCCACACAAATCAGAATGAACCAATTCCAACACATCTTTGGCCCTATACCCCTTTGCCGTAAAAGGCCTTTTGATCATTTTACCTTCCAAGCAGGATTCACAGACTGGTAGTGCCTCCACTTCCAGTGAACTCAAAGGTCCATCTTCAACCAGTCTTTGAATCCTTCTTAGGTTAATATGCCCCAATCGCAAGTGCCAAAGATATGTTTGGTTCATACAAGAAGGTTCTTTTCTCTTATTTAAGTTAGATGACATATTATTGATTTCCATAAGTTGCATTATGAGCGAAATAGGATTAATGACATACAAATTATCAACCAATATACCAGAACAGATAAAATGTTTATTCTTTCTAATAACAATATTGTCATTAAAATAAACTGAATATCTATCCTTAACTAACATAGAAACATAAACTAAATTCCTTCTAAGTGAAGGTGCATAAAGACAATCTCTCAATGTCAAAGACTTATTTCTACCAAAAGATAAAGTAACATCTCCTAAAGCAACGACCGATACTTTTGTAGCATCACCCATGAACAAGCATATCTCTCCATCACTGAGCCGTCTGGTTTCCTGGAACCCCTGCAATGTATTGCAGACATGATTAGTGGCTCCTGTATCTACACACCAGGTGCCGGTAGATAACACCGCTAAACATGTTTCAACTACTAGTAAATGAGATATACCTTCTTTGTTCCCTTGTTTGAGAAGTGGACAATTAGTCTTCCAATGTCCTGACCCTTTGCACTTGAAACATTTGCCTTTCAGCTTTTTCACCGCGCCTTGAGGTCCCATGCCCTTCTTTGCTGAGTTTGCTTGTTTCTGAATGTTATTCTTCTTCTTACCGCCTTTTGGCTTAGAAGTAGAAGCCTTTTCAGAAACAAAAACATGACCACTCTGCCTAAAGAGAGATTCAGCATCCTGTAGCTCTTTTGCAAGTTCTGTCAAACTATATAACCTTTTGTTCATGTTGTAATTAAGGCAGAAATTGTCAAAACATTTAGGCAGTCCCGAGAATGATATCGACTTGGGATTCCCCATCGATTTCAGCTCCTAGGATCTCCATCTCATTCAGATGACCCATCATATTGAGAACATGATCCCTTACTGGTGTACCCTCAGCCATTTTTGTATTCGTCAAAAATTTCATAACAAACTGCCTAGCTGCTCTACTCTGATGTCAGAAGAGTTCCTTGAGGTTATACATCATGTCATAAGCTGTGGCCATGGCCTGATGCTGATGTTGTAGTACATTTGACATAGATGCCAGAATGTAACACCGCGCCATCTCATCTGCCTTTTTCCACTTCTTATAAGCCTCTTTGACCTCTTCATCAGAGTTAGCATCAGGCTTAGGTGGGCATTCCTCAACAAGTACATATTTGTACTCCTCAGCAGTCAGAACAATGTCCAAATTACGTTTCTAGTCAATATAATTAGGTCCAGTAAGTTTGTTTTCTTTAAGAATCACCATAAGTGGACTGAAAGAACCCATTTTTGAAATCCTGAGAATCACATAAATAAAATTATGTAGGGCAAAAAAACTTTTTGAATTAACTAAATATTGATTCCCTTAAAACAATAATAAAAAATTCACCAACACCTTGAACACCATGAATTTAGCATGCCACGATAGTGTGGACGTATACAAATTCAACTTTGTTCAAGTAGATTTTTCTTATTAATTTTACTATCATGTCAACATAACTTTATGACAAATAAAATTAATATGCTGGTCTTGCTCTGGTCATACAAATAATAGCAGTGACTCCGATGGGGAGGATACCATTATTTGTATCTAAGTGTATACCATTACTTAATACTAAGTCCATTACCTTGTAATGAGTTCCTTCAGATGGAGAAGTGAACACATACTAGGTAACTTTCTACAATTATCCCTAAGGAAGTTTGTACTGGTGATCCATAATTATACTCATCCGATATGGAGGAAAGCACTAAAGCCAACACGCAAGTATAATTACTTCACCTACAAACCAGTAATGGAGACCATAGGATTTATACTAAATAAAAATCCTCTCCCACTTAGTTATTTAACAATGAGGGTTTTATACTAGTTGATATTATGTCCATGTTGTCCATTATTAATGTAGGCTTGGTTTTTCAAAAAAAATAACCACACAATAATAAACATGCATAATCAGAAAAAACAAAATGACAAAAATAAAAAAATATATCCAACTATTATGGTCATCTTTGCTGCTCCGTCCTCAACTATCCGAATCCAAAATCTGGCGCTGCGTAGATGTATTCGGGGTTCGACCTACCCGGTCAGGTCACGGGGTTCGGGACAGCGCCCCATTTTTTTTTAAAGGTTTTGGCTGTCGATTCCTTCATCGAAAATCATCTGTCTGCCTCTGGACTGCTTAAAACCAGCATCTCGTCCGGCGTCAGAAACAGCCACCACCGCCATCACGATTGATCAAAAATTATTAAAATTACATCAATCCTATGCCTCCCGAAGGAGTTCACACATAATCTAGATTAAAAAATTAAAATAATAAGCACGATCAACCCTCATGATTTTAATTACATCCACAGCAACAACAACATCCACGATATGTCTGTGGTTTAAACAACACAATCAAAAAATATGCATTGGACCATAATAGTTGGATCTAAGATACCTGCAAAACCAAGTTAGAACAGATCTACATCTACCGACTATTACACAACGCAGGTTTTATTAGACAACATGGACGTATCAATCAATACGTAGATCCAAAGTGGCTCTGATACCAATTGATGGAACTGGAGATTCCCAGGACCCTTCCTTTGGTGTGCGTATTGATCGATAGAAAGTTGAACAGATCTGATACGTGTTCTAACCCTTCATAGGCGGAAACTAGGGTTCACGAATTATACCTGCGGCGGAAAGGAGACAAGTAATTCCTGGCAATCTCGAGCGGACGACCCCAAGATCTTCTACACGTATTCCTTCCTCGAGTTGGACGTCGTGTGGGCGACGATCTCCCAACCTTTTTTTCTTCTTGGCAGCCCTCTCTTTCTCTCCTTACGTGAATCACAAATTTAGAGAAAATTTCAGATTTCTGATCAGTAATCTGGCAGCCAGATAATAGAGGATATATATAGGCTACGGCAGGGACCATGATGAGAAATTAGGGTTAGGCCTCCTAACGGATCTGGATATCCCGTGTTCAGCCCGAACACACAATCCAGGCCCATTAACAATAGCTCGGTCCACTAATGAGCTATTGTTGCACTACCTCCCTAATCCCAAATTATGTTTGTGGGCTCCTTTTATTATATGCTCGTTTGGATCCCCATGTTAAGATATCGTATGTCCGTCGTTCAAATTAAGTTACTGACAACTATATTGATTCGACATCTTTTATCCTTAAGTAGTACCGCTCAACTTTATTTGTCATGTCGGATATAGTCCACCTGCAGGGTTTACAAGACAATCCTTATGAGCTCCTTAAGAGGACATCATCAACCCGATGTATCGGGACATAGATTCATTTTATAATCAACAGCCCATCATACATACAATGTTATTACCCAATTCATAGAGGTTGTTGATCCATAATGAATCTCACTCTTTTATGAGTCAAAGTAATACACACTGCATATACATGTCCGTTATTATATCCGGATTAAGAGCACAAGCATCCATAATAACAGAGGTGTTTTGTTCTCTTATGTAGTCAGTACAAAGAGAACAACCTCAAGTGGTCCTGTTCAATACACACAAAGTGTACTAGTGTAAACCTATAGTCAAGATAGACTAATACCAGATTACACTACAACCTTTCCAATAGATTGTCCAAGTCCATCTAGGTTGTGAACTATTTATATACTCCATAGGAAACTGATAATATGATCTTCTGTGTGACACCATACACCATATTATCTATAATATAGAATATCAGACATTTGTATTAACACTTGCAACAAATACAATATGCAAACATTTGCCCATACGATTCTCATTCAAAATTTAAGGAAATAAGGTTACTACAAAAGTGATACTTTTAGTATATAACCCTAACAGGAGTAGCGTGAGTACTCGCCCCTGATCCTTGTTAGGAGATTCTTGATAACTATCCCGTTCGTTGGCCGTCCGGGGATGGACACGGGTAGTTCTGTACAACTTCCCATCAGGGGCCCGAGTAATAGTCATCGGAACGCCCTGGTAGTCAGAAGTCGGGACAGCCAACTGAGCTCGTCGAGCCTGCGCTGCCCGAGACTTCTTTCTCCTAGCACTTGAGAGTGCGTAGTAGAAGAGTCTAAGCTGGTCACAACAGTGTCTGGCATATGCTGTAGAGAGCCTTCGTGGTCAGGACCGTATGAGAGGCGGTCAAAGACTGACCGTGAGCCGCATGGGAGAGATGATATGCGGCTGGGATCGGTGGCCGTACAGGCTGTCTGCATGCGGCTGGTATATGTGGCCGTGCAGGCTGTCTGCATACGGCTATCCTTTGTGGCCGCATGAACTTTCTGTATGCGGCTAGAAGTCGTGGCCGTGCAGGCTATCTGCATGCGGCTGAAAGTTCTGGCCGCATGGGCTTTCTGTATGCGGCTGACAGTTACGGCCGTATGAGCCTTCATGCGGCTGGCGCCCTTATGCGGCTTGGATTGCACAGAGTTCCTCTTTGCCCCTGCAAGTCCGGCATCATAGTGTTTTCTTCTGCCGGACTTGGGGATAGCATAGTCTTCTGTGATCTGAAGTGGGGCCGCAGGCGAGACTTCTCCGTTGTCTCGGGCAACAGAGATTACTTCTTCGAGAGCTTGGGAAGGAGCAAAATTTTTGGGTCTCCACTCCTTACGGGCCTTCTTTGTGAGGGCTCGCCGCTGGACTGGGCCAGCGCTCCCGTCGGAGAGCATTTCTTCAAACGCCTGCTGGTCGAACCTAGCGACCAGCGTTTGTTGAGTGGAGCTAAGTTTGGCTGCGTCTGATTGCCTCACAAACTCCTCAGCCGTGGAGAAGTTAGTCCCCAGCAGAGTCGCCATCGTGTTTGCCATTGATTATAAAAGAACAGAACAACTATATCGGAGGACTGGACTTTTACTTCACAATACAAACTCGCTCGTACAAAGAAAGCCTAGGGATTAAAACCTAGGTACAGCAATCTAAGTACGATTGTTTATTTTTGATTCTGGAGGATGACGATAGAGGCTCGGGAAAGCGACGGCCGCTCGGCCTTACTCCTTGGACGATCAGACGTAGCCTTGGCTCTGGTAAAGAAATGCTCTCAAGATGGGAAGACTCTTCTGTGTGCGCCTCTTTCTCTCTGTGTGTCCAGCCGGGTAGAGAGGATCTCTCTTGCAAGGGAATGGCACCTTGCTATATTTTTTTGTTTCTCTAGATCCGGTCTCTTTTACATGGGAATGGCACATTGCTATTTATAGGAGTGGGGTGTCATCATTAGAGTTTGCAATGATCACCCTAAAAAAATCGGCGGCTTGGGGACTTAATTGCCATTTTCCTTGATCCTATTTTGTGGACAATTAATCTGGACCGCTAATCTTGATTTCAACGAATCTGGACAATTAATGCTGATTGTGTAAAATCCGTATGGACAATCAATGTTGATTGTCATAAATCTTGGGAAGCTCGAATCTTCTGCCACGTGTTTAATCCATGTGATTGCCATAAATCTGTTTTGATTCAGGTAATTATGATGATTGCACTAAATCAGGTTGTTAGGATTTGTTGATAACTCTTGATTGATTTAGTGCCACGTGGGAAACTGATCTTCTGTCACGTGTCATAACCGCGAGCCACAGCCGCATGAGGGTAGCTTCTTAGGTTTTGAACCGCATGAAGGTGGCAGCCGTATAGGTGTAGCCTCCGAAATATGAGCCGCATAGGGGCTGTTTCCAATTGAGCAGCATAGGACTAGCCACGTGTCAAGGCTGCATGGGCGTGGCCTCTCAATATTTGAGCCGCATGGAGACGATCCCGATGATCCGAGCCGCATGAGAACAGCGGCCGCATAGGGTGACTTCTCATAACATGAGCCGCATGACGAGGGTCTTCACGCTCTGAGCCGCATGCGAGCATCAGCCGCATGGGGTGGTGGCAGCTGCATAGGGGGCTTAGTAGTTGGTGGATCGTGCCAGCTGCAGAGGAGATTTTCTCTATTTCTCGAGGAATACGCCGTCACATCGAAGTTCATCATTTCAGCTTTAATGTTAGAGTTATTACTTTATGTCAGAGCATTTAATGGGAGCGGTCACTTTATGGCCAGCTGTAAAGCTGCATAGGGTCATATGATTCTTGCCTGAGTCGCATGAGGCTATTGAAGGGTTTCTGAGCCGCATGAGGCTCTGATAAATTCTTGAGCCACATGAGGCTCCTTCTGCTTTAAGCCGCATGGGCTTCTTCTGTTTTGAGTCACATGGGCTTCTTCTGTTCTTTTTCATGCTTCTACAAGCATTCATTCTTGAAAATTCTGAGAGAAGGGAACATAACGAGACGGAATATGAACCAAACTTTTGGTGCCATTACAGACGGACGTGTGATGGGAAGCTAAACGCACAAATGTTCCTCTCTCTCTCAGCAATTCTCTAACTAGTGAGTGTTGATCTCTGTGGTAGTTTTTTCCATCTCGCTACTCATTCACGCCAACTAAATAAATTGTCTTGCAACATCCATTGATCGATAACTTGATGCTAATGCCATAAGTCAATATCACTAAGAAGCTAGAGAATGAACATTGAATGAATCGATTACACAGTTAACAAAAATGAATGATGTTGTCCTCATTGGAATGATGCAATGAAATGAACATTGAAATGAGATGAATTGATGCCTGAGATGATCGAATATGAAATACTGAAAAATGAACATATTGAAGCTTTACTTACAATATTATACCATGCATACTATGCTTAACGGGTCAGACACACATTCGTATGGTCATGGACAACTTGTATACAAGGTACCGTTTCCTCGGATGGTACCTACGGCGGTGGGACCGATTCGGCCTAGGAGGAAACCCTATCGTGCTTTGGTGGCACAAGGTATCGAGACATTCATTCGAGCTCGTAATCCGATGAATGGCGGATAGCATACCCTTCGAAGTCCTATATGGCATGTCCGAAATGGTGAACTAACACCAACGGTCATATTGTAAGGATGCAAGTTAATGATTATTTTGTGCAGGGACGGTAAGTATTATTATTATCCTGTATCTTATACAAGAAGCTGGATTCGGCCAACGGTAAAATAAACAGTTGTTTGATATAATATCATGTTGCCTCAAATGTGATTTACTCTGAATGTTGCTTGTCCCTAACAAATCTCATGGTTTAAAATGCTTGTCATTAAATACAAATGTCGGTTTAGCTGAGTGGGACAATGGGGCTCACTAGTGCATTGTTATAATGTGTTGACCCCTCCTCCACAGGTATTGGAGAAGGCTCGGGCGCACATCTGAACTGAAGCTTTTGAGTTGCTGCTATTTTCTTTCAAGTTACTTTCAATAAAGATGCACAAAGTATTGCGGGGCTTTCAAAGATTGTTGCTTAGATTTCAAATTACTAAAGGGGGATGATATATGGAATGAGAAGTTATTTCATGGCAGCCTATCAGTTGTATTTTTTTTCATGAATCAATATAGCCGGAAAGGTATTTCAAAGAATACTGAGAAAAGTTGTATTTTTTGCCACAATTATCGATAAAATGAATAAGATTTCTTTCTATTCTTCGTACTCATTGTCTCTACAAATGTGGCTTATTTCAAATGTTTTGAAACGACAAAAAAGTGCACGTTCTTGCCTTGTACAAGTGTAACTCCAGACTTGTACGGCATCATGCCTTAGCGAGGACGAACGATTCGGCGTGAATCCAAGTGAAGCAAATGATTACCCGTATTGGGGCGTGACAATATAGACTCAGAAGGGCAGAACAGTATACTCAAGTGACTGAAGAAGTGAGCCTAAGGGATTTAACCCAAGTGCAGGACATAAACACAACTGCCATTCATGGATCTGAGCTAAGGAATGGTAGGGACAGTGTAGGTTGCAAAGACTGAACAATATCATCTACAAACAGAGCTAAGTATACATCAACTAATGGACTGCACAACCATTAACTGAATCCATACATAGTGAACAGCATACCACAACCCCAAGCCCATATTCACTATTCAAACCATTTTCAATCCTCTTGAACAAAACCCAAGATTAATAACCCAATATATAACTAATAGAAAAACAAAGTTAAAACTGAAATTTAAACATTAACTGCTCTATGAGCCATTTCATCAAACACTTGGTGTGCTTATCCGATACGGTGCGATACACCCTTGATACACACTCCTAAATGGATCCGAACTTGACCCAAGGCATGTCTAATATAATGGGGGTCCTATATGAATGCATCTATACTAATGAAAGGAAAATTAGAGGGTTTAGAGGGCTCTTACCACTTGGGAGATGGATTCTCAATGAACAAATTTCTAGATCTAGATCTCCACCAAGCTTCAAGAGCCAAATTGCTCCAAATGCTCCCAAGCTAGCCAATAGAGTCTTCTTCTTTATAAGGGGAAGAGATTGCAATTGGTTTGAGGGAATTTGGACTCAATTTGCGAGATAGAGGAAATTTGGGGAAGAACAACTAATTTAGGGTTAGGGTTTCAATGAAAGGGGGAAGAAGGAGAAATGTTTGCTATTAATTGCAAGGTGGAGAGGCTCATGTGGCCAGCCATGGGGTGTGGCTAGGTGCAATGCCTAAGAAGCCCTTTCTATTTGTCATGTCAAGCCTCTTTGGTAAAGGCCCAAACTAACTTAATGTTTTAGCCCACAAGTAGATTCTAAATGGTTTCTAGCTAGATTAGAGTCTACCTAACTAATTACAATAAATCTAAAGTTGTCTAATCTCACTAACTATGTTTTTTTGGTCATGACTAACATCTAATCAATGGGCTTCTAAGGTTTTACCAATTTATGACACTAACACAATTCTTTTAATTAAAAGATATTAAAAATAATCAAAAATTTACAAAATACCAAAATACCCTTATTCTAGAAAGTGGTAGTGACAAATCTACTCTCCTTAAAATAATTTCATCCTCAAAATTAAAAGACGAAACTAGCACATAAAAGAGAAGGATAGAAGGATCATACCTCAAGGCTCAAAAAGATAAGTGTATCGCTCGCGCATCTCATACTCCCTCTTCCAGGTTGACTCACCAGGAGAGTGATGCCTCCACGCGATACAAACCAAGGGAATGGTCTGATTCCGCAACACCTTCTTCCGACGATCCATAATCTCCACTGGTTGTTCTGGATAGCTGAGAGCTGGGCCCACCTTGATTTCGGAGTGATCTAGTACGTGACTGTGATCTGCTACATACCATCTCAACTACGATACGTGGAACACGTTATGAACTCCTTCTAGTGCATGTTGCAAGACTAGCATGTAAGTCACGGCACCGACTCTCTCGCGAATAACGAAAGGTCCGATGAAACGCGGACTAAGCTTTCCACCTCCACCAAAGCGAATAGTGCCCCATGTCGAAGATATCCTCAGAAGTACCAGATCTCCAACCTAGCAAAAACAAGGTCTCACACTTAACTATAACAACCAATCATAAACAAAAAAGATTTACAAAAACAAGCTAACATAATCATAAAATCTAAGCTGCACCTCAGACTCCAAATGTCTCCGATGGCTATCGGCCCAATGTCGTTGTCTATCCTACGCCACGCAAAGTCGATCTCTGATAAGCTTCACCTTCTCGGTTGTATCCATAACTATCTCAGGTCCCAATAAAGATCTCTAGCCAACGTCATCCCAAGACAAGGGAGTACGACATCTCTGAAGTACAGGTAGACAACTCTAGAGGGGGATGAATAGAGTTTATAGCAAAAATGATCAATTAAAAATTTAAACTCTCTTCACCAACTAAATAATCAGAGTAAAAGAAATACGAAAATAAATAGTAGAGAGCAAGCACAGCACAACAAGATTTTTAACCTGGTTTCCCTCGTGGAGGACTAGTCCAGGCCTGAGAACTCTAGCTCAGGATTGAAATCCACTATTTGTGAAATAGGGTTACAACCACGTACCTTTTCACAGAAGAGCACGCCAAACTTCTTTCAATTATTGCTTTGGCGAAACTTGAACTTTTCCAAGTGACTTACAACATCTTGCACTTCAAACTTCTAGCTGGATCATACCGAGCAACTTGGACAGTTGGGAAGTTTCAATGCTAAGTGGATGGAAAGGTAAGGCTCTTGAATATATAGGCTATGTAAGAGAAGAAAAAGAGAAGATTAGATGGTTTCAAATGAGAGAAACTAAGGCCTATTTATAAGGTTCGGGGTAGGCAGAATTCGGCCAAAATTCGGTATGAATAATTCAAAATTTTGGCCATTGGACAACTAGCAATGATCAAGACCTAAAAATCAGCATCCTGAATTTTAGGGGATCGAGTTCGGCCCGAACTCTGTGGGAGGCAAAGTTAGGCCCGAACTCTGTCTTCTATGGACAGAATGTACTTTGTGGGCTTTTGGATGAATGGGTTGATTGGGATTTGGCCTAAGTAAACCTATAAAGCTATGTCTAGCCCAAAGTTGCTCAGTATGACCCAACATACATCATCCTATACTCAAGAACAATAAAAAATAAAGACTCCAGTATACAGAATAGTAACATTCCAAGCAGCTGTGATCTTGAACCAATGAGCTGAGTAGATTGATTTCGAGCTCGATGTGTCAAATTAGACTATGACAAATATTGTTTTGTTAATTTTCAAGATTAGGTTGACTGTGATCCTGTTTGGGTCAACAATCTCCCCCATTTTGATAATTGACAAAACATGATATTTGTATCTCCAATATTCATACCTGGACACATTATGGCTCCTCCGTACTTGAACAACCGTACACCTCCGTAAATTGATATTTCCTGTAACAAGTACTCATCCAAATATATATATCCAAGTATACACAATTCATACATAATGCATGGTGCTAGCAATGGTTCACAGTTCATAGTACTAAGACAAATATCAATGGTTCTCCCCCTTTTGACAATCAGCAAAAATGGAGACAAAAATAAAGAAATAAAAACTACCAATCACATAATGAAAGAGAACATGCAAGTAGTAGTACTAACTAATAGCAAACCGAGCCATAGAGTTCAAAACATAAACACATAAGCAAAAAGAAACATAGTGCCAAAATAAACATAATCTTAATCATCGGTAGCAGTACAAATGGCGATATCCATCAAGGAGCATGTGAAGGCCCCGTACCATCAGAACCGGTACGACGGGGATCCACAAATGCAGAAGTCGAATCAAGATAGCGACGAACCCACGAATCGTCAATGCGATAACCGTCGCGAGACGGATCACGCATCATCGGAATCGGCATCGTCGAATGGGAGGCCATGGAGTACTGAATGTCGTGGATGGAGTTGCTGAGCGCACTCATCTGCAAAGTAGGGCAGTAGTCCATCTCCGTCCAGCGATCATCCATCTCAGCCCAGCGCGCATCCTCCAAACGAAAATGATTGTGAAGCATGATTTGAAGAGAGTCCAGTGTAGCAGTGGACTTGGGAGCAGGTGAATCGAGAGCAGCAAAGGGTACAGGAGAATCAGCCTCCTCCGTAGCATCTGACTCAGAAGAAGCTACAACAGCAACAGTTCTCCTTGCCTTAGTTAGAAAGGCAGGAGGGGGCAAGGACTGATACTGATCCAATGGAACATGAAAGGCACGAAAGGTCAAAGGAAGATACATGGTATAAACCAAAAATTTTGGTTTAGGCCTAGCACGAATCATCCAATCCATCATCGTGCGAGGAAAGTTGAAGGGGACGCAAAAGTGGAGAAAGAAGAGAGCAGTAATCTTAAAGTAAGTAACTTCATATGTCGATCCAGCTTTTGGCGAGACCGAAGAAAATATGATACGATAAAGTTCATAAAAATGATTATTGAGATGTTTATCCATAAGTTTTCGAGGAGAGGGATTTGGAGAGCAAAGATCACCCTTGAAACTTTCCAACGTGCTTTCACCGGGAAAAACAAAGTCCCGGGCATCATCAAGTCGTTCCCACGTGTTTGGATCGGGCAAACCAAGTAGGTCGGCTAACTCAAAATCATCAAAAGATATATCTATAACGGCGACACGTGAATAGATGCGTGTGCGGTCATAAGTCATGTTGCAATAAAACATTTGTATGACATTCACATATATCGGTTCACGAGTTGCAACAAGCTCATCAAGACATAAGTCACGAAAATTAGGAAAAAAATAGGAAAACACCGTAAACTTAATAGGGTATCCCGCAAAGACACTACGATGACGAAAGTCGGCAAACCATGCGTTGGACGCATCTAAGGACACAAAAAAAGGGTCATCGTATGTGTCGATATTGATGGGTGGAGGTGGATTAAAAAGAGGGTGCACCAAGTTAGGAGGAGGATGAGGAATAGGTTGTGGTGGAGGATTAGGTTGAGTGTTTGGGTTAGGATTAGTAGAGGATTCACCAATACTTCTCCTTGGTCTTTTACCCTACCAAGCAACCTAGGAGCCATGAAAAAAAATTGAGATGTGAAGAGAAGGAGAGAGATATACCTTAAAAGAGACCTAAGATGGAGGAGAATAACTCCAAGATTGACTTTCTTGAGTTTGGAGAAAAATTTCCCAAGGATTGGAGCCTTCTAGGGTTAGAGTTTTGGAAGAAATATGTGTGGAGATGTATGAAGAAGACAATGGAGGAGAGAGAGAGAGAGACAATTTCGAATTTATGTCTCTTTGGTCGGCTGGTCGAATGAAACATGGGCCATCGGATGAAGAAAAGATGGACGGCTGAGAGTGATCTGAGGTTCTGGAACAAGGACACCGAACTCGGCCCGAACTCTGGGTGGGGCAGAGTTCGGCCCGAATTCTGGTCCCTTGGGCCAGAACTTCAAACAGGAAATAAAAAATGAGATTGAAATAAATTTGAGTAAATGGTCAAAGATATGAATAAAAACAAGATTGAAAATTAGAATTTTCAAATGAGGTATGCTATAAATAAAATTTAACCATATAATAACTAAGGAGTTATGACATAAATCAATATGGTAAAGTTGCTATGGGATAGCTGCAGGGGCCGAATCCCAGCTAGCGGTAGTCCGAAGACTAGTGCACCGTGTTGCTTAGGCTTTTACGCCTTGTTGTCAGAAGGACCCTTTCGGCTTGTACCCATAGCAAAGTTAGCATAGAGAATCGTAACATAATTGATAATTACGCAGACCAATTTAATGTTTAACCATTTCATCTAAAATTCCTAATTCCCGACAAAGAAAATTGAATCGCTCCTCGGATAATGGTTTTGTAAAGAAATCGGCCAACTAATGAATAGTGTCAATAAATTCTAAATTAATAGTGCCATTCTGTTGGTGATCACGCAAAAAGTGGTGACAAATTTTAATGTGCTTCGTGCGTGAGTGGCATATAGGGTTGTTAGTGAGATTTATAGCAGTAGTGTTGTCACAAAAAATAGGGATGTGCATAAGAGATAAGTTATAGTCTTCAAGGATTTGCTTCATCCACATAATTTATGCACAACAACGACCAGCTGCGATATATTCAGCTTCTGTTGTGTATAGTGTGACAGAATTCGGCTTCTTGCTAAACCAAGAGACTAGAGCCTTTCCTAATAAATGACACGTGCAGCTTGTACTTTTACGGCCGACCATGCATCCAGCGAAATCAGCATCAGAATACCCAATGAGGTCAAATGATGTTGATTTGGGATACCATAGGCCCACTGTAACCGTACCCTTAAGGTATCGAAAGATACGCTTAACAGCGGACATGTGTGATTCCTTAGGATTGGCTTGATTTCTAGCACACAGGCAAATACTAAACATAATATCAGGGCAACTAGCAGTTAAATAGAGTAGACTGCCTATCATACTTCGATACTTACGTTGATCAACAGGTTTGCCGCTTTCATCTTGTTCTAGTTTGATTGTAGTAGCCATTGGGGTGCCGATTGGTTTGACGTTGTCAAGGTCAAATTTCTTCAGCATGTCCTTTGTATACGTTGACTGACAGTTGAAGGTTCCATTTGATGTTTGTTTGTCTCACAGTCCAAGAAAGTAATTGAGCTCTCCCATCATGCTCATTTTAAACTCGGTCTGCATACACTTAGCAAAATCTTGACAGAGAGTTTCATCAGTAGAACCAAATATAATATCATCAACGTAAATTTGCACTAAGATAATAGTGTCTTTGAAAGATTTTATAAATAGTGTAGTGTCAACTTTCCCTTTTGAAAAACCTTTTTTAAGCAAGAAATTGCTTAGCCGTTCATACCAAGCTCTAGGGGCTTGTTTGAGGCCATATAGCGCTTTCTTGAGTTTGAAAACATGGTCATGAAATTTGTGATTTTCAAAACCAGGGGATTGTTTTACAAAAACTTTCTCCTTAATAAATCCATTCAAGAAAGCACTTTTCACATCCATTTGAAACAGTTTAAGGTTTTGAAAGTTAGCAAATGCACAAAGCATCCGAATGGATTCAAGTCTTACAACAGGAGCATACGTCTCATCGTAGTCGATACCTTCCTCTTGGTTGTATCCTTGAGCTACTAAACGAGCTTTGTTGCGTGTAACTGAACCATCTTCATTTACTTTATTGCGAAAAACCCATTTCGTACTAATAATCGAGTGATTGGCTGGCCTAGAAACGAGTTCCCAAACTTGGCTCCTCTCGAATTGGTTGAGTTCTTCTTGCATGGCAGAAATCCAAAACTCATCATTAAAAGCTTCTAAAATATTTTTTTCGGCTCAATTTGTGAAATGAAGGCAGTACTAGCAATGGTGTCTCTCAATGATGATCGAGTGCTTACTTCGCGTGAAATCTCACCTATGACCAAGTTTTCTGGATGTAACGGCTTGAAAGAGAATTTCTTTGGCAAGCCCTCCAGAGAATTGGTTTCAGTGGTGGTATTCATCGGAGTAGAAGTTGATGGCTCAACATCATCATCAAGAGTAGTTGCTACACTGTTATCCTCATCAAAAGTCACATTGGTAGACTCCTCCACAATTAATGAGCATTGGTTGAATACTCTATATTCCTTGCTCTTGGCCGCATAGCCAAGAAAAATACCATCGTCAGCTTTGGCATAAAATTTGCCTAAGTTGTCTTTGGTGTTAAGGATAAAACATCGACAACCGAAAAATCTAAAATATGAAACGTTTGGAGTTCTTCCAAACCAAAGCTCATAGGGTATTTTCTTTGTAATAGGACGAATGAGCACCCTATTTAAAATATGGCACGCTGTACTGACAGCTTCAGCCCAAAAAAATTTCGGAAGAGAGAATTTATTTAACATGACTCTAGCCATATCGCCAAGAGTCCTATTCTTCCGCTCCACAACACCATTTTGTTGAGGAGTTCTTGGACAAGAAAACTCATGATTAAAACCATTTAAATCACAAAACTTTTCAAAATCAGTATTTTCGAATTCGTCTCCATGATCACTTCGAATTCGAGTAATCATGTAGCCTTTTTCGTTTTGAACCTTTTTAGCAAAAATTTTGAAAATAGAAATGGCATCACTTTTGTTTGTAAGAAAGAAAACCCAAGTAAATCTAGAAAATTCATCTATTATAACAAAAGCATAGAGTTTTTTACTAAGACTGGCTACTCTACTAGAGCGATGTGATCTAGTCTTTGCCATCCTGAAGATAGATCAAACAAGGAATCAATACTGAGTAGGAAACAATATTTATCAAAGAAGGACAATCTATCTCGAAGAAGGCAGTTATCAGAAGGAATTAAAGATGGCGGAATTTAGATCGAAGTTTTTTTAGTTGTGATCGAGTACCTTATAACCTCTCTTATATCCTACTGTAGGTTGTAGTAATACTCTAGTTTGAGTACTATTACAGAACTGAGACAAACTCAGAACGATATCTCTATGGGCTATTACTAAAAACGTGTCACGACCCGTACCCAGTGAAAGGGCACGAGACCGTGGGTACGTCCAGCCTATGCCGTAATATTAGCGGTAGGACGCTGTCCTAGGTCTCAACCATATCTAACACAATATAATGTACCTGTCCAGTATATACTTTCCATACGGAGGACGATCTCAGAAAGATACAACTCAATCACAATATACTAAAGATGGATATTAGCATAAAATAGAATAGATAGGAAATATTAAAGTACGATACAATCGAGAATTGAAATGAGTTTAAGTGTTATCAACACAACACACATAGTACAAAATAATAACATAACAAGAGTAGTTGGAGACAAGTCCAAAATAATATCCTAGCAGTCTAATCAAGAAACTATAGGTGTCTCCTCTAAGCTAGCTGGATCCTCCTGATGATCCAGGTCACAAGCGTCAACTATATCTGTGCCATAGTAAGTGGTGCATAAGTCTTCCAAGTTCTCTATAAAATTTATCAACATATCCAGTCAGGATTGGAGCGAATACATAACTCTGAAAGCAGTTCCAAAACATGGTAAGAAATATAGAACTAGCAATAGAATAAGATACATGACATGCTGTAAAGGAAGTACAGGAATACATGAGATATAGACAATAAACTGAGAATAAAATAGCATAGAGAATCTATGAACTGTAATAAAAATAAGTGTTTTAGAGCACAAGATAGTTATGTGTAGGGCTGCAAACAAGCCAAGCCGAGCCAAGCTTTTGTAAGCTTGAGCTTGGCTTGACTAGAATTAATCGAGCTCAAGCTCGAGCTCGAGCTTGATAATTTTTTTATTTTAGAGCTTGAGCTTGGCTTGAGCTTGTTTATGTTAAGCTTGAGCTTGGCTTGGTTTGAGCTCGAGCTTGGCTTGATAAGTAAGCTTGATTCAAGCTTGATAAACAAGCTTGATAAACAAGTTTGATAAGCTCAAAATCGAGCTCGTTAAGCTTGATTTCAAGCTCGCTCAACTTTATTTCAAGCTCATTAACCTTGATTTTAAGCTTAACAAGCTCGATTTCAATTTAGTTAGATTTGAATTCGAGTACCTGTGATATTATTAATTCAAAAGTCCCTTAATATCAATTATTAAGGACATATAAATATATAGTGCACACAAATATACATATATTTGGAATTCAACAAAGGACAAACGAGCTTCTAAACAAGCTCCTAGACGAGCTTCTAAATGAGCCAGCTTGCAAGCTCATCAACGAGCCAGCTCGCGAGCTCAAACGAGCCGAGTACTTCTAAGCTTGAGCTTGGCTTGTTTACTAAACGAGCTCAAAAATGAAGCTTGAGCTCAGCTTGTTTACTAATCGAGCCGAGCTCAAACGAGCTTTTATCGAGCCGAGCTTCGAGCAGCTCGCGAACAGCTTGGCTCATTTGCAGCCCTAGTTATGTGATCGGTTCAAGTTGTACATGATTATTCCACAGTAACTCGATTATACGTGAAGGCATAATCGACATATACATGATTATACTAAAGGAATTTAATCACATAACCACTTCTACTCCCCCGTCCCGATCAATACACAAGGATCCGATCATGTTACCTTACGTACATGATTATTGTTTATACATGTACATATGAGAACATGAGACTACATGAGAGCACATGAGTGTACATAAATAATACGAATACAAGGAGTACATGATGTACATGATAGAATACATGAACATGAAATACCCGATACACCCGATAAGGGGATAACATCTCATGACAAGATCCATAGAGTACTAGTCCGTGATAACAATGTATCAGCATCAAGTAAAGTAGTCTAGCGCAGGCAATATAGATACTGTTATGAATGAAAACTAACAGAGAATATACTCGCCTGATATCCTGAGCAATGGATGTGTATCGGTGTCCAAACTGGAGTCACAAAGACCTATGATGAGAATTACAGGTTACTAAGTGTTCTAAATTAAATAATAGTGTTATATGCATGCTGCTAGGCCATATCTAGGTTAATGAAGTCAAATTTGGTCAAACCTAGTCCAATGGTCAACTATTGTTCAAACATTGGTCAATTAGCCTGATCTAGGGTTTTAGGCTAGTAGACTATCTAGTGTTAGGCTAATGTGGTATCAAAACCATATTCAAATCCTAAACTTAAACAATATATATATATATATATATATATCATACCCTTAATGTAACTATAGGATACCTCTACACAAAAATCCTAATCAATAGCTAGCATATATATTTATAAATGTATATGGCTATATATATATATATATATATATATATATATATATATATATATATATATATTTTATATATGTATATATATATATATATATATATATTTTGAGTAGTGGATGATCAAAACAGGTGGCCGACAGAACATGTACATATGGGAACTGACCAATATGGGGACTGAACCAAAAGTTCAATGACTGAACTCAAAAATATGGGTAAAACCCCACTGTTCCTAACTAATCTGAAAGGGGAAATTGACACTCTAAGGTATCAGTGAGCTAAGAGAATATGATACACACACGAGTTAATGACTGAACCATATAGGAATGGATTTGACTGATATAAGTTAACACCTAAACTAGATACCTGAGATATCTGGGTTGAATTAAAAGTGCTAAACTGAGAAAATGGTAAAGAGGACAGACTCTAATAAGGTGGGCTATAATAACAATGTAGGGGACCTCAAGTTCAAGGGAAGAATATTACTTGACTGACCAAGAAGGAGAATGTTATTAACCAAATGACGGAACATATAATAAAAGGTAAGCAACACAATTTGGTAGATATCCAGTAATGGATTCAACCAAAATATGAAGCAAACATGCACATGAATGTAAGAAAGCGGTGAGTGTAAGTTGACTGAACATGGTTCAAATGAGTTTAAACATGAACTTAGATTGGATAAAGTGGACAGATGTTTATATGGATTGCTCTTACTATAGAGTATGCATGACAGAATAGTTAGTTCATTAGTGAACTTAACAAGGATTGTCAGATCTTAGGATAAAAGAATATGATACACACACAATTGTATCAGTTGGTACAACAGACATAACATGGGCTAAACACAGCCAAAAGGATAATTTTGAGTTATGGACTGATACTCTAAGAGTATCTGTCAAAAAGTATATATACAAGGGTTAGATTGATCATGATATGGTGGTGTTCGCCATCGAAAATGCGATATGGTTTTGTTGATTGATAAAACTTTGGTATTTCAATAACAAATAGAACAGTATACAATGTATGACTTAAGGTAGTCCTAGGAGTACACTTTTGTTTTTATCTAGAAATTATATAGGTGGAGCGAGTGGTAATGCGTTGACTCCATTGACGATCTGACGACGATCTTGAATTCTCTGAAGGTCTGGGCTCCTCTGGATGCCGGAGCTGTATGTAGATATGATGATCTATCTTTCTATGTATGTAAAAGAATAATCCTTCTATTTATAGGCAACAGACTGGTCTACTCATGTGCACATATATAGGATGCGCATGTACGTGGGAATGCCATATGGCTGATGTTGTGGAGAGCATAGACGATGCATCCTGAGTTGAAGCAGAATCTTATTTGAAGTGCACTGTTGGCTGCGGTGGAGCTGACACGTGGCAGTTACGAAGATTCAACTGTTGCTGAGATCTTGGGTGGTTAGCACCCATTCGTAGGCAGAACTGAGTTAAATAACACGTGGCGCATGCTCATGGCTCAAAGATCTTGAATTTGGGGGAGGGTGATCTGTCAGGATGTGCCTAGGATCTGGCGTATGGGGTGACTTGGTCTATGACTTTTTTAGAGGTTACAGACAAGTCTGGGCGCATGGCTTCTGAGGCGTATACAGAGCTTTGTATCAGGATGCGCCTAGAATCTGGCACATGGGGCGACTTGGTATATGATTTTTAGGAGTCACAGGCAAGTCTGGGTGCATGGATTCTAAGGCATATGCAGAGCTTCGAGTGCATGGTTGTGGAGGTGCATGTAAAGACTTAGCTTCTGTCATTTGGGGATCAGGAGCAAGTCGGGGCGCATGGCTTTTGAGGCGCATGGCCTATAAATAGCTTTATGAATAGTTTTGTTTCTTATTTCACTTAGCTTTCCTTCATGAAGACGAAGTTGATCGGCCCCCTACCTCGGCGAGTTGACGATGAACTTCTTTCGAGGACAAAGATGTGCCGAGTTGGTTTATTCACCATCGGCCCTATTTTCGTACAAGCCTGTGAAAGTGCATATTGCATCCAAATATCGGGATCATCGTGTCCCGACACAGGCTGAAGGCACATGTTGCATCCAAAGATTGAGGCGGTCGTGCCCCAATTTTTGTTATGCTGGAAGAGCTGCAGATCTGGGCTATCGTGCCCCAATTTTGTTAGGCTAGAAGAGCCACTCCTCTTGCTAGAGTGCTCGCATGCTGACAAGAAAGTGATTCGCTCTGACTATGCATGGTGATGCGCCTACGCTGAGATGCTAGAATGATGCGCCTGGCTGTAGCACTTGAGTGATGTGCCTGATTGTATGTTGAAATAATGTGTCTGGCTGTAGCACTTTAAGTGATGTACCTGGATGTAGCTTTTAGGATTTTCTTACTCTTTGTAAAAAAATTCTCCTTTGTAAAAGAGTTTTAGATATGTAAGGACTTTCATATGAAATAAAAGCCCAATTTTTATGTCTCTTGACTATTTTCTGCTATGCCAAGTGTTCTGTTGAGTTTCCTGGTGTATGTCAATTTGGGAGCATGAGAGTTAGGGCGCATAGGAATTTTGGCCTAAGATGCGCCTATAATTCCATGCTTCTACAAGACCCCCTTCAAAGTTTTTAAAACTTTCTGCCAAGTTTTGGAATACTTTGAACAAGAAGCATGGGTAGTCGTTGTTCTGGTCGCATGTCCTCGTCTACGTGCATGGCTTTACTGGGTGCATGACCGCCCCGCACAATGCTGTGGGGGGCGCATGCTCTTCTCATTTTTAATGCAAGAAGATAATGCCTCGAAGTTTTAAAGATTAATGATAATCTTTTGGAATATATGCAGCCGTCAATTTCACGAGACCCGAAGAGTTGTGCTGATGTCAGCCTTTATCGGTTCACGTGCGTGGCTCATCCCTATAAATAGGCATTTGTGAGGGAGAGAGAGAGAGTCTTCTACTTTTGTTTTCTCTTTCTCCTTCTTTCCCTAGAGTCCTTCAAAAACTCTAGCTTCTTTAGAGAGATGGCTTCTAAGACTCCCTGCGGTGGTGCTGGCTGAGAAAGGGGCAAGGACAAGGAGACCATGGAGGTCGACGTACAGGACACCCCCATCGTCGCAGCGACGCACGTCAATATTCGGCCGGTGGTGATCGGTGGGTGATCCTTTGCCTTAGTTTTTTTTACTTTGTAATACTGTTGGGACGTGTGGGTGTGACTGAAATGAGGTGCATCCCTATTGACATGCCTAGGCTTTCCATTGCTGACGCACATGGACTTTGTCCTGATGATGCGCCAAAGCTCATTCTGCTGACGCGCATGGACTTAGGTCCTGATGATGCACTGAAGCTCCATTTGCTGGCGTACATGGACTTAGGTCCTGATGATGCGCCAAAGCTTCTCTTCAAATGCGCCTGGGCCTCGGTCCTATGTGTGCACAAGATTCTATCCGTGCGTATGGGTTTCTACCCAGTTGATGCGCCAGATTGTTGATGCGTCTCATATGCTTGTTTTGAGCTTCTAAGTCTTTTTCTAACTTTTCTTTGATTCTGTTACAGTATCTATGCCGAAGGCGGAGGCTGTCGTGAAGGAGGAGATACTGCCTCCTCTCGTCAAACAAGAGCCGGTGACTATTAAGGAGAAGAAGATACCGAAGGTTGAAGTCAAGGAAGAATCGGTGACCATCAGGGAGGAGGTTACTCCCAAGGTTGAAGTCAAGGAAGAACCGATGGCCATCAGGGAGGAGGTTACTCCTAAGGTTGAATTTAAGGAGGAGCCACCGTTAGAGAGTAGTAGCACCGGGATTTCTGACCATCCTGTCCCTGTCGAGGATCTAAATTAAATAGAGCCTTCATATGCGAAATGGCGGAAAGAATGGTACATGCCTCAGCGCAACTGTGATCCCTGGCTGTAAAGATTCGTAGGTTGCCTCGCAGTTGCTGTTTCTGTGAATATGAATAAAGTCAATGTCCCTATTTTATTTTAGTATTTCTGTCTGTCTTTTTGGATCCGAAGATGTAGTTTTCTTTTGCTTCTCTCCAACGCTGATGTAATCCTTATTGGATGAAAAAATAAAGAATTTTTGCTTTGTTCATTCTTGTGGTGAATTTGTGATTTTTTGGGTGGACCTATTATCTTCCGTGTACCTTGGTTTCTAGGTACAGATAATAAATTACGAAAGAATGAAATTGACATGTTTACTCAGATGTGATATAGACGTGGTAAATATGGGTTAATGATAAAGCTTTTCTACTCATAGGTGATATGGATGTGGTAGGAGTGAACTCGGTAGGGATATATTTAGAACAACTCAGAGGTGATGTGGACGTGAATGTTCTATAATTGATGTGCAACAATACAGAGATTGTTGTATAGGATGTTTACTCAGAGGTAATGTGGACATGGTAAACATAGTAATGAGTATGATCCAACGTAATGTAGAATTCTGCTTTGTGGGGTGTAGGGAAGCAACTCAGAGGTGATATGGACATGATCGTTCTCCTACTGGGATGCAACAGAACAACTGGGTTCCAAAAGCACTTGCTTGTCAAAGAAGGGGAGTGAACTTGGTTATCAGGTTCACAAATTCCCTTGCTGGGGAGAGGGAAGTACATTTTGAAGGATGTCAGGAATAGTACTTCTTTAGGAACTTGTCGTTAATGGGCATCATGAACAAGTCCCCATTAGGTTGAGCGAGACGGTAAGCACCGTTTGAGTATACCGTCTCTATGATGAAGGATCCTTTTCATTTGGGTTCAAACTTTTCCGGTATCTTATGAGTTATCACCATCGGTCTCCTGACTGCCAGATGTAGAAGCATAAAATAAACTTCATAGACCAAGTCAACGAAGTTGAGAACTTTACGCAAAGTCAGACTCTACGCAAGGCCCATTTAAAGACTCTACTGAGTCAAATTCAAGCTCTACGCAGAGATCAAACAGAGTCTAACTTTACGCGAGCTCCTTTACGCAAGAGTCATCTTCAAACTCTACGCGAGAGCGACAGACTGTCCAGATTGCATTTAATGTACGTGATACTATTCTGACAGAATGATTTTCTGACAGAATATTGTACAGAAGCCGAGAAGATTTTTGCACCAAATACAATGCTTGTCGTTTAATGTGCAGATGAGCTACTTGACGCTCAACAGACCGCTTCTTTTACGTATGAAAGTTATTTAAGTTTTTACGCTCAAGGCTATCTCAGCTACTTTTGTGTGCATAGAGTTTATTTGAGCTAGCTATACGCTCAAGGCTATTTCTTAGCCACTTTACGCAAGAAGCTTACTTTGGACTATTTTACGCTCAATCTTTTCTGGCTATGTGAGAACGTGGTCTGCATACGTGGCTTTCATGCCACACTTATCGAGGAACGTGTGTACGTGCTCTCTCCATATTGTTGAAGTTATGGGACACGTGTCACCGTGCGTAGAGACCATAACTCTATATGGGACACGTGCCATCACATGTAGAGGTCAATTTTCAATCGTGGGTGGCAGTTACTTGCGTAAAGACTCGACATTGACGCTTTTTACGCACAGAGGTTTTAGTCTACAAATAGACTTATTTTTAAACGGAAAACACAACAGATCACATAGAGATCCGAGCCCAGATACTTTGAGAGCAAAGTGATTTTCCAGAGCATTTCTCTTCAACTTTTCTTCAAGAACAGAGTGAAGCAAAGCAGAAAAGCGTTCGACCTCGCCATCAGTACCCAGTGTGTCGATACCTTTCTGGTGACTTAGTTCTTCCAGCTGTTCATCTTCCAGCAGTTTTTCTTCATCATCATCGTGTGGTCCAAGGAACAAAGTGATCGTTCTCATATCAGACTTCCATAGCAATACTTTCCAGAAATAACTTGTACTTTTGTATTTTTTCTCGTTTTCTTTCAAAAGTCTTTTTAAGGGCATTTTGTTAAGTGAAACAAAATGGCGACTCTGCTGGGGACGACTTTATCTTCCGACGAGAAAGCAATTGCTCAATATGATGATGTGTCGATAGGATCGACAAAGAAGACTCTGGTTGTTCAATTCGACCAGACTGCTTACAAAGAAATGCTCAGAACCGGTGGTAGTACTCGCTGCTCCAATATTCAAAAATCATGAAAGTGCAAAAAGTTTGGATTCCTAAGTCCAAAGCACCCTCTAATCTTCTGCTGTCTCTGAAGGCAAGGGAATTCTTCCCACGCCTGTTGTTGGGACTCCCGTCTGTGACGAGGCAGTCCCTACTTCAGTTTTGTGCCCAGTGCGTAAAGTTCTGTCTCCCGTCTGTGACGTGGTAGATGCTCAAGTCTTGCGCTCTACGCGTAAAGGCAAATCTCCCGTCTGTGATGTGGCAGATACTTCTGTTTTGCGCTATACGCGTAAAGGCAAATCTCCTGTCGGTGACATGGTAGATAAAGTTCACAGTGGTGCTTTTGTACCTAAAGTGAACTTTCCTACACACGTGCAGCGTAAAAATAAGTCTTCTGTTACTATGACAGACAATTCCTTTGGTTTATCCAAGGAGAATAAAAATTGTGGCAAAATTTCTGTTTTACGCCAATAATTTTCTAGTGCTACTTTACGCCAAGTGCCTAATCTTAGGATTACGCGCAATGCTGATGGAGTTTACAGCGCACAAAAATCAACTCAAGATTTACGCACACAACTTCAAACGCGTAAAAATGCACAACTTTCTTCTGCCAATGATGCTAGTAATCTTCTTTTTACACAAGGGACTGGATATTTCTCTGTCCCAAATATAAAAAAGAAAATGCTACCTTCTGATTCTTCTGATTTACGCGAGTTACTTGTACAAAAGCGTAAAAACAGAAAATCTTCTGTGATACTCTACCAAGAAAACCATCATTGTGAGTGTCATCAAATTGTAATCAAATATTGTTGTGCTGCTACTAAACGGTCAGTTTTCGACCGATTAAGCTAAAACGTACCTCAGGAACAATTTAATGACCAAGAATGTGAGTTGTCTTATGCATCAGTCAATATGGCATCTCATATCAATAGAGGACGACGTCCAAGACGTAATTCGTCCCGGACTCCAGGTCAACAAAGGTTTAACCAAATTCTTGACACTTTTGAAGGAGTATATCAACATACTCGGTCAAGAAGTCAACGACCTTTAAACATGCATTCTTCAGATTCAGAGGCTGGGGGTACCCAGTACTTGGAGTCATAAACTTATAGCGTTGATTCATACCTCTACACCAATCCCTCTGTATGTTCAAGGAAGGTTGAATCTTGTGTTATTGGAGAAGAACCAGAGACGACTACTTCTAATAAAGAACAACGTCTTTCGGCAGTGAAACAATCGCTGAAGGACATGCTTGCTATGATGAAAAATATGTATCAAATAATGATGACTCAACAAATAGTCCAACCAGCAGTGGTAACACCAGTGCAAGTAGCAGCACAAACTCAAGATAGTCAAGGGGATGACATACCTTTGAATAATCTGAGTCAAGACCTGCTATCAATTAAAACTCTGCATCTCCTGATCCTCTCATTCTAAAGGATGTATCACCTCCGGTGGGGGTTACGGTACATCCAGCCACTATTCAACTCCCTTAAACTAATGAAGCTATTCAAGCTGTTCGGGAGTTAAAAGCACAGTTTGAGGTTCTTAAGCACAAAGATCAGCTCCAGAAGTTAGGGATCAAGCAACCTTATCCTCCCCATTAGAATGATGTGCCTTTTCCTTCCAAATTCAAGCCACAATCTATGGTATTATTTAATGGAAAGGCTTCTCCAAGTCAATGTATCAATTATTTTAATATTATGACTGTGCATCTCCAGAAGAATGATGCTCTTCTCATCCGAGACTTCATAGGGTGTTTGACAGGTTCAGCTTACGACTGGTATCGTAGTCTACCCGACAATTGCATATCGTCTTTTGACGATTTTAAAGCAATGTTTCTTTTCCGTTTCTATGAAGGAGGAATGGACATGAATATGTCCTCCTTAATAGAAATTAAACAAAAAGAAAAGGAGGATACTTGGATATTTATTGAATGTTTCCGACAGGCTACTTTGAAAATGCCTCCTGGTATGCCAGATTCAGCATTGATTGATACATGCAAAATGAATCTGCGACCAACCATCGCTATTTTTACAGGCTCCCAATTCACAGATTGGGCCTCGTTTATTATAGTAGCAGTTTCAGCTGAGACCAACGGTAGATTGGCTTGTGAACATGGGATGATCTTCGCCTCAGAAGTCAAAGGAAAGAAAGCCTCTTCAGGCAATAACTCTGGTAATCGCAATGGGAAAGGAAAGGAAACACTAGTGGTAAACCTTTCGAAACCCAAAACAATACCAAGTAATCCAGAGTCTTCTAAGCCGAAAGAAGAATACTCTTTCGATGACAGTGATATTCCTGGGATATTTTAATGTCCCGTGAAGAGTGGTAAACTCCAGATCCTAGAGCCAAAACGACCTAATGAGGTAGATTTGGTTGATAATCCCAAATATTGTATCTATCATAGATACATAAATCATCCCACGAAAGCTTGCTATGTCTTGAAGAAAAAGATTCAAGAATTGATAAATGCTAAAGCTATCGCTTTAACTAATGATGATCATACAGTCACAACCAATATGATTTCTCTTCAATTTGGAGGTTTTCCTCCACAGCAAGTTCCTGGTGGGCTTGTCCCAATTCCGAAGGCGACGATGAAGATTGTGAATCTTCCACCGGCCAGAGATCAAAGTGAAGGATTAATGTCACTCACTTTAAAAAATAGTAAAATCATGTGGGTATACCCTGACTTAGTACCTGAAGTGGAACATGAAAGTAAAACTTCAAAATCCAAGAAAGATAAAAAAGTCAAAACCTGCAATATGATTTCTCATGTTGTTACCACAGATCATGATGATTCTGATCATATGTGGGATGGCATCCCTTTGGAAGATAGACTACGGGGTCTGAATATATGCCCTCTGAGTTTGGCTTCTCCTACCAAACTAAAGCTCACTCATCAGCAGTGGTTAGCAATGAACAGTGTCCCTTTGTACAGGGCACAATAAGTTTTTGCCGTCTATGAGAAAGCTCCAATAGGAATTTTACCTCATGTTCCGAAAGTCCCTACTCTTGTGGCTACAAAGGTCTCTGTTCCTTCTTCATCTGTTGGACCATCAGTTGGAAGTCCTCTACCCACTCATATGTACAGTCAACAATCAGTCCATCTCATAAAAAAGGTGGGTTATAACTTTCAAAAAGCAGAAGGCTTGAACTATGGTAAAGGTATGCGAGTTCCTTTACAAATTCAAGGTCCAAAATCATCTGTTGGATTGGGATTTGAAGTTCCTCATAAAAAATCCCGTAAGAAAAAGATTAAGGGAAAGAAAACTAAATCCTGTAATATGGTACTTCATTCTCTTGAGTCTGGGGAAGAGGCCTTTACTGGTACAAGGTCTGGAAAGGACTACCACAAAGATTATGAGGGAACTTCCAAAGAAGCGGAAGACACCGCTGAAACACTACCGACTCAGTCATCTTCTGTTCCTGCTGAGACAAGGCCTACTAAACCCCCAGTGGTTGAAAAAGGACAGAAGGCAGTGCATTTTGATACCCCGTTGAAGTCTAGTTCAAATCAAGGGTCGATCAAAACCTATAAATTTGACATACTAGCCCAGTTAGCCAATACTCCGGCTAGGCTCTCTATTTTTGAGTTACTTCGTCTTTCTAAAGAAAGTCGAAAAACTTTGAGTGAAGCTTTGCTACAAGCGGATTCATGCTTAGCTCAACTCAAAAGTCGTGACAATATACCAGTATCGTGTCCTCAATGTCACAGTGTGATGGAATCCATTCCAAACATTACTTTCACACAAGAGGATATTTGTTAAAGCATAATCGACATGACATGCCTTTGTGTTATACAGGGTATATTGATTCTACTGAAATCGACAGGATTTACATTGATCCTGGGTCTTCTATTAGCATTATTCTTCAAGGTATGCTACGACCCTTGAGGATTCCTACTAGTGAGTTGACTTACACTAGTACGACAATTGTTGGTTTTAATTCTAGAAAGAGTAAACCATTGGGGAAGATTCGTCTGAAGATTCAAATAGGTGATCTTCGAACTATGGCAACCTTTTATGTTATCAACTCAGATGTATCTTACAACGTCCTACTCGGAAGACCATGGATACATGAGCATAATATTGTACCTTCAACTCTCCACCAATGCTTCAAGTATGTAGATTCTCAAGGGATTGAGAAGACTGAATTTGCAGACATCAATCCTTTTAAGGGTGTTGAAGTCTATTTCTCTGATTCAATACTCTACAAACAGGAGCATGTGAAGGAAATATCTGATATGACTGAAGATCGGTCGCCTGCAGAAGATCAATCTATTTTAGAAAATCCTTCAAAAGATCAACCTTTGATGATTAAAGTTAAAGGTCGAATTCAATCCCATCCTGTCAATGATGAACCTTTGGTGATTAAAGTCAAAGGAAGAACTCAAGCTACGTCTGATAAAGTTGTGAGGATTCCGGTCAAAAGTCGGGTTCAAGCCAACACTGGTGATCAACCTCTCATAATCAAGGTCAAAAGACGTACTTCTCGTGCAACTGATCCTGTAAACCCCCAATATTTTCTAATTATTTTAGTTCTTTAAAAATTAGTTTTGTTATATTATTTAGAATTAAAGAGGTAGTTGGTATATATGTATGTAATTATATATATATATATATATATATATATATATATATATATATATATATATATATATATATATATAAAAAAAAAAAAAATATATATATATATTTTATATATATATATATATAATATGTATGATTATGTGCATGAAATTTTAAGTGCTACTAAATATAGCCTACAATTGTTACAAATTTTTTTGATACTTATTTATAAATTTATAGGATT
>JANAVB010015600.1:8982606-9052606 GCA_029216955.1 Iris pallida
ACATCCAGTTTGAAATTGTTTTAATCAACTCAATTTTTGGTGCCAATATAGGATGGATCTTCGTAGTAGACGCGCTACTCCCCTCGCCATTACTGACGGGAACACCACTGCTCCAGAAGGACCGGTGTGTCAGCCACCTATGTCCCCTACCACTCCAGCACCATCCGGATTACAACCTATGATGACACTCCCCACTACTCAGGAGCAAGTCCCAGCACCTCAAGTGGGGCAGACAGACCCTGGAAACCCTGTAACTCAAGAGGAGTACCTACCGCCTCTGCCACCTTATCCACCCCAACTCCTACCACAGATTCAACCCTCCTATCGACCATCATCATATCCACCACCACCACCTCCATAATATCCACCATCATCATATCCACCACAATAGCCACCACAATATCCACCATCCTATCCACCCCAGCAGCCCCTACCATATCCATCACCATATCCACTATCATATCCACCCCAGTATCCTCTAAGAATCCACCTCAGTATCCATCCACATAGCCCCCATATTATCCCTTTTCCATATCCTTCATATCCTCCACAGTACGGGCCACAGGGAGCCCCACAGATCATGCCCCAGATGCCATACATGCCACCAAAGCAGCCCATGCCTCAGGCTGTGGGGCTATTACAGAGCAGATCCTCTAGAGCCTGGTACAGGCTCAGATGCAACAGAGCGAGGCCATCAGGAGGAGTTTGGAGACAGTATTGGCCCGAGCACCACAAGCCTCTGTGGGTTCTATCGAAGGATTTTGCAACATGAATCCTCCACACTTCAAGGGCACTGAAGACGTCATCGGGATCACCAATTGGCTGGTTAAGACATAGAATCTCCTGAAGGCTTCAGAATTATTCGCAGATCTATGGATGACGACAGTGAAGTTACAGCTGAAAGGAAATGCTTATGATTAGTGGACTGTAGAGGAGAGGCGGTTAGGAGTTAATCAGACGTGGGAGGAATTCAAAGGACAGTTCAATAAGAAGTTTTTCTCCGACACTGCCAAGGATGCTCTATATGACCAATTTCTACACTTGGAGCAGGCGAATATGACAATTGATGAGTACGACAACGAGTTTAGTCGACTGAGTCATTTTGCACCAGGGTTAGTTACGACAGAGCTGGAGAAAACCAAAAGATTTCATAGAGGCTTGAGTATAGAGTTGCAGAGGTACACCAGCTCTGAGCCGAGGGTCTCCCAAGTAGCCGTTCTGGCAGAGGGTAGAACACAGGAGGCCATAAGCAAGAAGGCAAATCGACGAGTTACATCGACTGTGGGATCAGCTAAGACCACTACAGGAGGGCCCGTGAGACGTCCTCCCACACATTAGCATCAGCAGAGGACAGGGCCATACCAGACACAAGAGAAGGCCACTTGCCATTATTGTGGTAAAGTTGGTCATGTTTTGCGAGATTGTAGACGACGGTTGGGGCATTGTTTGATTTGGAGATCGAATTAGCACCAGGCTAAGGATTGCTTATTTCAGAGGGTCACTCCACATAATCAGCAGCAGAGGCCAGCTATTGCAGGACTAGGAGCACCCCGACCACCCTTGCCTACTCAGGCAACCCAATTTCGGCAGTCTAGAGCACAGACGGACAACCAGAGAGTTGGGAAGGCTTTTGCACTAGCTACAGAGGAGGCTGAACCGGAGGTGGACGTCATAGCAGGTATCGTTTTAGTTGCATCATTTCATGCCATCACATTATTTGACACGGGAGCCACCCATTCATTCATAGCCACTAGCTTTGCCACTAGACACAGTATACCCAAGTCATCTTTATCTAAAATTATTAGAATCCTTACTGGAGGAGGAGTGGTACCTGTTTGTGGTGTTTGTAGAGATTATCTTGTAGTAATAATTGGTAGAGAGATGACGGCACAAATTCTTGTATTTTCGATGCCGATGTATGATGTGGTTCTCGGAATGGACTGGTTGAGCCAGCATTTCGCTCTCATTGACTGCCATAGGGGCAGTATCGTCTTTAGACCCCCGAGTGATGCAGAGTTTAAGTTCACCAAAGAGGAAGCCTTGAGGAGCGATGCACCTGCATCGGGGACTCACATGATGATGCAGGACATCCCTCAGCACCCTATCATCACCGAGTTCAAGGATGTATTCCCCGAGGAATTGCCAGGACTGCCACCTGACCGAGACATTGAGTTTTCTATTGAGCTTATTCCGGGAGCCGAGCCTATTTCATCTCGAGTTTATTGGCTAGCGCCCAAAGAGTTGGTAGAGATAAAGACGCAGATTGATGACTTATTGGAGAAGGGCTTTATTCGTGCCAGTGCGTCACCGTGGGGAGCACCCGTTCTTTTTGTGCCTAAGAAAGACGGGACCGTGCGCATGTGCATCGACTACAGAGCATTGAATGCAGTGACAGTGAAGAACAGTATAGACGATCTATTTGATTAACTGAGTGAAGCAAAAGTATTCTCCAAGATTGACTTACGATCGGGCTATCACCAATTGAAGGTTCGGAAGGAAGATATTGCAAAGACGGCTTTTCGATCAAGGTATGGACACTACGAGTTCTTGGTCATGCCTTTCGGTTTGACCAATGCTCCCACAGTCTTCATGAATTTAATGAACAAGATCTTTCACCAGTACTTGGACAAATTTGTAGTAGTCTTTATAGATGATATCTTGATTTACTCCAAGAGTTAAGAGGAGCATGAGCAGCATCTACGGATAGTTTTGGAAACATTGAGGAATGAGAGACTCTTTGCGAAGCTTAGCAAGTGTGATTTTTTTCTTGAGGAGGTATCATTTTTTGGTCATGTTGTTATGGGTGATGGTATATCAGTGGACCCAGAGAAGATCATAGCAGTCAAATATTGGCCCACTTCCACATCAGCTTCTGAGGTGAGAAGTTTCCTCGGACTTGCGGATTACTACCGACGGTTCGTAGAAGATTTCTTTCGAATAGCGGGTCCCATGACTTGATTAACTTGCAAGGATCAGGACTTTGTATGAATAGGCGAGTGTCAAGCCGCCTTTGACGAGTTGAAGAAGCGATTGACGACAGCACCGATCTTGACACTACCATCGGGCCCAGGAGGATTTTTGATCTACAATGACGCATCCGGGAAGGGATTAGGATACGTATTGATGCACCATGGTCATATAGTAGCATATGCATCACGACAGTTGAGGGTGCACGAGAAGAATTATCCGACCCACAATCTAGAGCTTGCAGCGGTTATCTTTGTTTTGAAGTTATGGAGACACTACTTGTACGGCGAGAAGGTTGATATCTACACTGATCATAAGAGCCTCAAGTACGTGTTCACACAGAAAGAGTTGAATATGCGACAGTAACGTTGGTTGGAGTTGATGAAGGATTACGAGATCGAGCTACATTATCATCCGGGCAAGGCTAATGTCGTGGCAGACGCATTACCATGGAACACTTTTTGACTACGCAGAAGGAGTTGATTAGAGACTTGGATCAGCTTGGTATTGAGGTAGTATTGCCTGGAGCCGATGGCGTATTAGCTAACCTCCAAGTACAATCATTATTGGTAGAGCGCATCAAGGCAGCATTGCCCACTGATGCTAGATTTCAGCGGCTCAGAGAGAGGACTGAAGCAGAGGAGCAGACGTGATTGAGGATTCATCCTGATGGGACATTGCGATGTGGTGATCGCATTTATGTTCCTAATGGAAAGCTACGGCAAGAGCTGATGGAAGAGGCTCACAGTTCGACTTACTCTATTCATCCCGGAGGAACCAAGATGTACCGTGACTTATGACAGTATTATTGGTGGTACGGAACGAAGCGAGAGATAGCTCGTTTTGTTGCCAAGTGCTTGGTATGACAATAAGTGAAGACAGAGCACCAGAGGACAGATGGATTGTTGCAGTCGCTACCCATTTTCGAGTGGAAGTGGGCGCACATTACCATGGATTTCGTCACGGGTTTTCCTCGGAGTCCTAGGGGACGTGACGCAGTGTGGGTGATTGTTGATAGACTTACGAAGTCAGCCCATTCTTACCTTCTAGAGTGGGCCAGTCGACAGAGGTATTAGTAGAGATGTATATGGAGCAGATTGTGAGATTGCACGGTGTGCCTGTTAGTATTGTGTCGGACCGCGACTTGAGATTTACCTCGCACTTTTGGAGGAGCATGCAATAGAGTTTGGAAACCCTATTGAACTTTAGCACGACGTACGATCCGCAGACAGACGGCCAGTCTGAACAACCCATTCAGGCGCTAGAGGATATGTTGAGAGCGTACATACTTGACTTTGGCGGTTCATGGGAGGACCATCTTCATCTTGTTGAGTTTTCCTACAATAATAGCTATCAAACGAGCATTCAAATGGCTCCATTTGAAGCATTGTATGGTAGGAAGTGTCGGTCTCCTGTTTGTTGGAGCGACATAGGAGAGTGACAGCTATTGGGTCCCGAGTTAGTCTTGAGCACAATGGAGACAGCGAAGAAAATTCAAGGCCACCTGCGAGCAGCGCAGGATCGTCAGAAGCAGTGGGCAGATAATCGTCGTCGACCCTTGGAGTTCAAAGAGGGCGACCATGTGTTCTTGAAGATATCCCCCACTAGAGGCACGATTCAATTCGGAGGACGTGGCAAGTTAAGTCCAAGGTACATCGGGCCTTTCGATGTCTTGAAACGGGTTGGAGAGGTTGCCTATAAATTGGCCTTGCCACCGTCGCTAGAGGGAGTGCATGACGTATTCCATGTATCTCAGCTGAGGAGGTACGTGGCGGATAGCAATCATGTGTTTGATCACTCTGAGATCACAGTTGGACCTAGTTTGTTGTACGAAGAGCAACCAGTAGGTATCCTCGATCGCCGAGTGAAGGTGTTACGGAATCAATCTATTCCATTGGTTCGCGTGGCATGGAAGTATCACTCTCCCGGGGAGTCTACTTGGGAGCACGAGGACGACATCCGAAATCGCTACCCGTATTTGTTCGAAGACGAAAGTACGTCTTGCTTTAAGCTCTTGAATTATTATCAATTTCCTTGCATTGCATTGATCCCCCGACCTTAGTTTAATTTCGAGGACGGAATTTTCTTCAAGTTGGGTAGGATGTAAACCCTCAATATTTTCTAATTACTTTAGTGCTTTAAAAATTATTTTTGCTATATTATTTAGAATTAAAGAGGTAGTTGGTATATATGTATGTAATTATATATATATATATATATATATATATATATATATATATATATAATATATATATAATATATATATATATATATATATATATAGAGAGAGAGAGAGAGAAATCTTTAAAAAAAGGGTTAACAGTGGTGGTCGGCCCAAGGGGGACCGACCACAACACATTGTTAAAAAAAAGGAAAAAAGAAAAGAAAAAGAAAAGGAAAAGGAAAATAAAAAGAAAAATAAATTAAAATAAAAATTACCCAAAATAAATAAAAATAAAAATTACCCACCCACTTAAAGTGGACGGGCCCCACCCCTCACATATGCTTGCTGCTAAAGCAGCAAGCTAATCGCCGACCCACAACCCGTGGGATTTACATATCCTTATTCTTAAACCTATTAGTATTAGGTTTCGCTACAAGTTGTTATAAATACATCTTTCTCCACAAACCTCAAAACCCTAGACTTCCAAAATGAAAATTATGGCAGAACATACCCTCTTCGCCTACAAGTTCGTTTCACCAGCGACGGAGTTTTGTTCCGCGACGAACGGAGCATCGAAAGTCAGCCCCTCGTCACCCACGGAGCAGTTTTTCCACTCAAGGTACCCTACTTTCCTACGACGTAACTTTTAACTCGTAGCACCGAATTTCGATCCGTAAGATTTTTTGGAAAGTAGACTTGACCCTCTTCGAGATCCTCTAGGTGGATTTCGAAACAACCCATTGACTTGCTCGAAACATCGAGACGAAGTTGAAGAAAAACCTGTTTTCTGTAATACTAAAAACTGTTTTTAAATGACAACTTGTCGGCCAATTTTCTTGCTGTGTATTAAAGATTTACAGAAACTAATCAAAATAGTAAAATGTAACATAACTGAGATCGCAACGCATCTTCTGAATCGTCGTTTCGATTAACTTGTAAAAAGTAAATTGATGTTGAAGTTGGAAGAAAACCTGTGTTAATTTATATAAAATTTCTGAATTTTTTTCGATACGGCGTGCGCCCCGACAAACCGGGCGATGTGGTCGCGTGCTATATGCATCGAAAGGCACGTATGGACGTTGCCGACGTGTGGGAACTGACAGAACTCAGTTTCGTCGCGTGTGTGTGACGAAATCAGTCCGTATCCGTCAAGATACCCCCGTATCGCCAATTTGCAAACTTCACCTAACTTCGTGTACAGTCGTCAATTCGAGACGAAACTTGCGCCAGCAGGTCCGAATCAAAATTTTGGTCCTGTGTGCCATGTTTGGTTCGATTCTGAGAAGGTCGATCGGAAACCCTTTTTGGCGGGCCCGCGACCCACTCAAACGGGCGATTTTGTACGCGGCTCATCAGAATCCAAAACTGGACATACCGTTGAGTTCCTCTCCTCAAACTAAATCCGTAGACTCTAGTTTGATGACTTTAGAGACCATAGACTTTGGCTCGCATTTCGGTGCGAAGCGGGTCCAACGGCAGACATCGTTTTAACCCGAAATTATGATTTTGCCCCTGTTTCAGAATTGGACTTTTGGACAGGCATTTCCTAGGTATATCTTCTTTACCGAGATCATTTTTGATGTTTGTTTCAGCGTCCGGAGTCATCTGTGATTTGTGAGTTTTGGTGCTGACACTTGCTACTCTTGGATTGCCCTTCTCGCACCGCAGGCAAATATACCTTGTCATAGATTCTGATTGTGCTCATTTATTTTCAGTATATTTTATTATTGCATATTTCTTTCTCTTATTTGTCATTTTGTTTATATTGGGCGTCCAAGTCACACTTGGGTGCATGCGGCTAAATTTAGTCGTTATATTTATTTATGTCTTATTTGCATGTCGACCTCGTGTCAGTTGACTACCCTATGAGTATGTGGGATATTTTCATATCCCCTGTGGTCTTGACACATGTGTATCACATGATGAGTGAGTTCATATAGGACACGGACCTGCGTACTCGACTGGCCATCGATACGTACGGGACGTGAGACGGTTATGAGGTAACTGCTATTAGTGAGTCGAGTTAGACGCCATAGCAGTTGCCAAGTGGACAGGTTGTGGATACATCTTGGACAGGAGCATTGAGGGGAGGGAACAGCTACTAGCGTAGAGGCTACATTTACTTTTTTTCCACACATTATGGGTGATAGTGACTCGGATGAGCACTACGTGCTGCCCGGCCGATAGTGTCTCGGATGAGCGCTACTTGACGGCCACTCTTTATTACTTGCTTGCGTGAATCCGTTACAACCCCTGCGTAGAACGTTGTCCTCAAAGTGCATCTCACATAGATGGTTAGGAGATCCTGTAGAGTCATAGTTGCATATTTTACACATTCAGTTACTTTGGCATGTTTTCTGTATCTTGTTATGTCCCTCTGAGGAGCTTGTGATCTCTCCAGGATTAGACGAGCAGGACTATCCTGAGGAGTACGGTGCAGCATTGGATCCATCATACATCGGTGACGAGGCATCTCCTGCTCATACTTAGTTTTTATTCTTTATTACCTGAGACCATGTATTGGACATCTTTTATCATCTTTCTTACTGTTTGAGGAGGTTGGACTCCATTTAGTTGAGACTATTTTTCCATAGCTGTTTGGAGTAGGAATGTCCACCCGGCTATATTTTGACATCATCTTTTATCTTATTTAGTGGACTTTATTATATTCTCTGTGTGAGCTGTGGATGAGATTTAGTTATATTATTGTGGCTTATCATGTATCATTATTACAGCTTATGTACCGATACGGGGATTACCATATACTGGTGTATTCTTTGTATAAGTACAGTTGGCATGTCTACGTACTTAGTCCTACATATTTTGGGACTGGGGGGTTACAGATCCAGAACCACTGGTTATCAACCTTGGGAAGTCTACGCTTAAGACGGATGACGGTCTGTTAATGATTAATCCAAAGCGTAGTAGTCAGTCTGTAAATGATGTAAATATTGATCATTCTGTATTTTTTCATTTTGATGAAGATTTCCTTTTGGAGTATATGGCTGTCAAATTTATTGAAAGAATGACTTTATCTGCTGATAATCAAAGTCATCAACACAAAACTGACATAAATACATAGGAAACCTTATATATTAATCATAAAGAGAATTCTTTTCCTCCTCATGTCGATGTTGGACCCTATGCTCAAAGGTTCCTAACATCTTCTCCTTATCTTCTACCTATAGCCTCATCATCACAAGCTTGTGTAACTTATAAACGTCACGAAAAATCTTATTTTGTGATCCTGTCTAATAAGAAAAACAGGCATCAAATGTGTTTGGCTTGGCCAGAAATATCCCTGTTATTCAGACAGATAATCTCGTAGAAAAAGATAAGGGAAAAATCAAAATTGACAAATATAGTCAACAATCTCTTGAGATTATCCAGAATATGGGATATGATTTGAAAACCATGCTAGGTCTCAATTAAGGCAAAGATAGACGATTTCCGTTATGTGTTGATCAGTTTTATCAAAAAACTCGTCATGGGTTGGGATACGATCCATCCCACATGTTTAATAAAGATATACAAGAAGAATTTTTTTCCAGTTCTTCACAATCCTCAGATTCTGAAGAAATTTAGTTTATTGAATCTGATACATCCCACATGTTTAATGAAAATATGGAAAAAGAATTTTCTTCCAGTTCTTTACAATCCTCAGATTCTGAAGGAGTCCAGTATGTTGAATCTGAGCGCGTCTTTTCAGTCAATATGGTTCAAACCGATAATGAATCTGAACTATTTAAAAATGACCCATGGGCACAACAAATGGACACTCAGTAGGAGCTTCGATTTGAACAACGGCAGCCACCCACAGAAGATGAAATTGTCCAGATTGATGTTGGAGACGAAACTACGTCTAAGCCAATATTTATCAGTAAAAACCTTTCTGAAGATGAAAAAGAGGAGTTGATAAAGCTGATAAAAGAATATATTGATATTTTTGCATGGAGTTATGAGGATATGTCGGGTTTGGATCCCAAAGTAGCTACTCATAAACTCAATATGCTTCCTAATGCCAAACCTGTAAAGCAACAGCAGTGGCATTTTCGACCAGATGTGATGGATGCAATTGAAGCAGAAGTTAAAAAGTTGATTACATGTGGCTTTGTCCGTGAAGAGCAACACCCAGATTGGGTTGCCAATATTGTCCCTGTCATGAAGAAGAATGGAAAAGTTCGAGTTTGCATAGATTTTCGAGATCTAAATACAGCTTGTCCAAAAGATGAATTTTCACTTCCAATCGCCGATGTCATGATAGATAATACATGTGGTTTTGAACATATGTCTTTCATGGACAGATTTTTGGGATATAACCAAATTAAGATGCATCCAGGAGATAAAAAGCATACTGCTTTCCGTACACCCCTTGGAGTTTATTGCTATACAATTATGCCTTTTGGTCTGAAAAATGTCGGTACTACCTATCAAAGGGCCATGAGCAATATATTTCAAGAACATCTACGAAAAATAGTTGAATATATTACGTGGATGATATAGCTGTCAAAAGTCGATTAAAGGATGATCACATTCAAGATTTGAAGGCAGTATTCGAGTTGATGCATCGACATTAATTAAAGATGAACCCCACTAAGTCTTTGTTAGGGATTTCCAGTGGCAAGTTTTTGGGATTTGTCATTACTTCTCAAGGTATTCATGTTGATCCTGATATGGTCAAAGCAATTCTTGAAATGCGTCCTCCACGTAATCTGAAAGAACTCCATGGCTTTCAAGGTCACATTGCTTATATCAGGAGATTTATATCAAATCTTTCTGCGAGATGTCAGCCTTTCTCTCGTCTATTAAAGAAAGGTGTATCATTTGTTTGGGATAAAGCATGTCAAAAAGTCTTCAATGACATCAAGCAATACCTTATAAATCTACCTATTTTAGTACCCCCAGTAGTGGGAAGGCCATTTTTGCTGTATGTTCGAGCCTTAGATCATTCTCTTGGTGCTCTTCTTGCAAAGAAAAATGAAAAGGGTCATGAACAGGCAATTTATTATCTCAGTCGAATGATGGTTGGAGCTAAACACAGGTATACTCCTGTGGAAAAAGAATGTCTAGCCTTGGTTTTTGCCATTCAAAAGACCAGACATTATGTATCCGGACAAAATATTCATGTCATATCCAGAATAAATCCTATTCAGGTATTGATGAGAAAGTCGAGTATTCTTAACTCCCGGTTAGCCACCTGGATAATGTTTCTTACTCCCTATGATATGGTCTACATACCTCAAAAATCAGTGAAGGGTCAAGCGTTAGCTGACTTCTTAGCGGCTTACCCTATACCTGAAACTTCCAAGCTATATGAGGATATTCCAGATGAAGTCATAGATTGTAATATGACTTTGAAGGATGATATTTGGCAGTTATACTTTGATAGAGCATCACAAGTTGGGCCTAAAGGCAATATTGTCTCCAGAGTAGGCATCGTCTTGGTCTCTCCTGATAAAATGGTTATATACCGTACTTATTCCCTCTATGAACCATGTTCCAATAATGTAGCAGAATGTAATGCTCTGTTATTTGGTCTTCAAGTAGCAAAACAATTGAACATTGAGTTCCTAGAAGCTTATGGAGACTCTCAACTGATTGTCAATCAGGTCAGAGGGACATATGAAGTCAGAAATCCTGACCTCATTCCCTATCATCAAGTGGTAATCGAATTGGCTCTTTCATTCAAAGGGTTCTTCATTGAATTCGTACCACGTTTTAAAAATTTGGAAGCTGACGCTCTTGTTAGTTTAGCTGCAGATTTAGCAGTTCCAATTAGAAGACAAAATACCATTACTTTTCATGGATAAAGATCTATTCTGTGTCATGAATAATTTACACATTGAACACTGTCATGACCGCTCCCGCTTTTCGAATACGATGCGTGTCCAAGCCCAGCTACGTATCGAACAGACTCCAGCCCGACCCGAATACGTAAATGCTGTCAAGGCTATGGTATACTGCCAAATCATGGCAAACAAATCTATATCTCAATCCACAATAAGAATAATAAACATGAATGAACACTATGGGTCATGGTCTGCAGCCCACTAGCATAAATGTCCGATAAGACTCTAAAAGAAATAACAAGAGTCTAAAACTGAATCAAGGAACAGGATAAATCATGATACGGTATGAAAGCACGAGCGGATAATAAACACAATAACGATACCTGACTCCCGCAAGAACCACAAATCCTCTGCCATCCAGAAGTACTAGCTAACTCCATACAATCGCTAAACCTGAGGAGATCATCAGGTCCTCAGAGGACATAGCAAGATACATAATATACATGCCTATCTAACAGTTTTATCATGCGGAAGAAAATAAACAAGAAGAAACAGGAACACGACAATGACTACGAACACGAACACAAACTCGAACACAAACACGAACACGAACCCGAACACACGAATACTAGAACAACTACGTATAAATGAACTGCCGGATGAACGATAATCATGAGATCAATGAAAGAAACCAAATCCTCATCCCGAGTGTGGACTCACGGGTATGAACTAAATACTAACCCTCGTCCCGAGTGTGGACTCTCTGGTTAGTACTAACCCTCGTCCCGAGTGTGGACTCTCTGGTTAGTTCACGACAAGGCACCCTCGTCCTGAGTGTGGACTCTCTGGTGCAAATACTACATCCTCGTCCCGTGTGTGGACTCTCTGATGTAAACACCCTCGTCCCGAGCGTGGACTCTCTGGTGCAAGTCAAGTCAAGTCAACACCCTCGTCCCGTGCGTGGACTCTCTGGTGCAAATAATCGACATCCTAGTCCCGAGTGTGGACTCACGGATGTAAATAGATCAAGAAAAATACCCTCGTCCCGAGTGTGGACTCTCTGGTGCCAAGAAAACAATATCAAGGATAGCAGTTCAATTACACGTACTCGTTCTATGACACGACTAAAGCAAGGTACTGACTAGAAACTCCAAGTGTGAACCACAAGACCAACATGGACACGGCTATATGAAATGAAACAACTCAAAAGAATAAAATACGAAAAGCACATGTCCATAATTAATCTAAAAGCTGGAAACTGAAATAAAATACATGTAATAAAATTGTAAAGGGAGGCAAGGTATACTTGCCTGGAGGTTGCCCGGAGAACCAACAATGTATCGCCAATCAACAAGTCAAAAAATCAAAGTCATCACAACTGTCTCCGAAAGCTGAAATAAACATTACTAATGTTCCCAGAATAGTCAAATTAGCTAGGATTGCCTGTCCTTAAGTCTAATTCTGGACACAGGGGCAAAACGGTAATTTCAGACAAAAACGGTGTCCGCCGTTGGACCCGCTTTGCACCGAAAAGCGTGCCAGAGTCAATGGTCTCTAAAGTCGTCAAACTATATGTCTACGAATTTGGTTTTCCGATACGAACCCAACCGTATGTCCAAAATTGGATTTCGGCGGGCCGTGCACAAAATTGCCCGTTGAGTTGGATCGTAGGGCCGCAAAACGCCGATTTTATCAACTGTCTCAGAATCGGACCAAACTTGGCATACAGGACCAAAAAAATGATACGGTCCTGTTGGAGCAAGTTTCGTCTCGATCTGACGAGCGTGTACGAAGTAATTAGAGAATTTGCATAGAGACCGATACGGTGAATTTTGACGGATACGCATCAAATTCGTCGTGCACACGTGACCAATTTGAATTCTGTCAAAGCCCACACGACCATGAAGCCGTTATGCAGCTGTCGATGCTTTCGGTTCGTGACCACGTTGCCCGGATTGGCGGGACGCACGTCGTGTGGATGGTTTTCTATGTTTTCAAAAACAGGTTTTTGACGAAGTTTACATGTGTTTATTTCTCTGTACAAAGCAAATTTCTACAAACTTCCTACTGGAATTTTCTAGCCCTATATGTTGCTAATAAACGCCTTCAGGTGGATTTCGAATTCGATCACTTGTTTGCAAGAAATCGAGACTCAAACTGGGGACTTTGGGACAGTCTCTATACTCATTATTTCGAAAATTTTCTCGATTTTAGAACTCGGTTTCCATCGCGTACGACGCGAATTAATTCAGACTTTCTGAAAGAGATTATAGAAGGTAAGGTTGTGTTCATACCAGAGTTCGTAGCTCATGAAGCCATCCATTATCCACGACGAATCGTCGCTACGAACACAGCCCCTGTGGCCACAACTGCTGCTCTTTTGGTTCAGTCGCGCACGCGTGTCGGCGCCCCTGCACGGTTTGACCGGCTGTGGTCGGCCGGAGGTGGCCCGCAGTAGCGTGCGTAGCCGCCGAGGTGGCCGCCCAGGCTAGGGCGAGCGTGGCGAGGGAGTTGGGTTAGGGTTTGCTCCTGTCGATTTCCTTCTCCGCTCATATATGTACTCGGCTGTATGGGCTTACTCGGTTTGGTGTGGGGGAGAAAACGGTTTGCTCGGGCTGAGCTTGGCCCGGGGTATTGTTTGGTTGGTTTTGCCACTGTGTGCTGGACGGGAAATGAGGACCTGTGGGCTGGCCTGTGGGGTGTTGTTAGCTTGGGCTCTGCTTGGTTACCATTTAATACTAATAGCAATACATATGTATATGTATATACACATAATATATATATATGTATACGTATATACACACACGCATTATATATATTTATATATGCAAACACATATACACCTATATTTTTATATATTTATACGTATATCTATATACACACATATACACATACATACTATACGTATATTTATATATACACACATATATTATACGTATATCTATATACACACATATACACATATATTTATATATACACACGTATATCTATATACACACATATATACACGCATTATATATACACACATATATATTTATATATACACATATATAATATACTCGTATATACTCTTATTTCTATATTTCAATATATATTTCTATATATTTATATCTATATATATGATACATATATACATTTCTCTCTATATATATATTTCTATTTAGCCTAATACATGTATTCCCCATGAATACATTTCCACATATATATATATATATATATATATATATATATATATATATATATATATAAAAATATATATATATATATATATATATATATATATATATATATATATATATATATATATATATATATTAAAAAAAAAAAAAAAAAAATATATATATATATATATATATATATATATATATTAAAATATATATATTAAAAAAAATATATATATATATATATATATATATATATATATATATATATATTAAAATATATATATATATATATATTTTAATATATATATATATTAAAATATATATATTAATATATATATATATATATATATATATATATATATATATATATATATATATATATATATATATATATATAAAATATATATATATATATATGTGTGTTTCTATTATCAGTCTAGAGCCTTATTTATATAAATATGAATATATATAGATATATAACATTTATTCGACAACCAATAATAATAAAATAATATTATATATTTAATAACCTCAAATAAAATAATAATAATAAATGTCACAAAATTTAAATAGACAATAATGGTGTATATATACCATCTTGCACCCTCTAATAATACCAGAAAATGTACAAAGCCTATTTTATACAAATATTATTGAATATCGACTAATAACAATATTTATAATATTTAAATAAGAATATTTAGGAATACTCATTAGATCACTGAATGGAATACGACACACAATCATACCAAAATGCATCAACACGAATGTCACTAGACGTATCGTATGACTACATGGGCGTGAGCTCAGTTCGGGTCCAGTCCGGGCTAAAATGGTATAACCGGTTTCTCTAAAACTCAATAATATAATTTACATAATAAATAAATCTTCGGTAAGGGTTTAAGTCGCAACTTGGCCTGGTTTTTCTAGTTGGGACATCACTATGGCTCGGCCTTTCCTACCAGAGCTAATACACTAGTCAAAGTACGCTACAGCACTATCCGTGCCACGATTCCTAGCCGTCTTGTACTTCAAAACTCAACCATGATTAAAATCATCTACCGTAATAATTAACTAAATAATTATTTATAAAAACAAATTTTAGAATCACCATTTAAATCAAAATAAATAAATAAAAAATATTTCAAAAATTTCGGGAAGGAAGGCTACAAACACAGTTATGCTACTGAATCAAATTCTCAGCAAAGGGATTGGAGAAGTCCATTTATTGATTATGCGCTCCATGGAATTTTACCTGAACATCCAAAAGAAGCTGCATTAATCAAAAGACGATCATTTCGATTTTAGTACGATTCTTATTTGCATATGTTGTATCGTCGTTCTTATGACGGACTTTTATTGCGTTGTCTTTCGGAAAGTGAAGCCAAACAAACACTTCGTGAAGCTCATGATGGAGTTTGTGGTGCGCATCAACTAGGTCCAAAACTACAGGACCGTATTCGAAGAATGGGTTATTATTGGCCTTCTATGATAGCAGACGCTGTGGATTATGCCAGACGGTGTAAAGCATGCCAGATTCATACTGAATTTATTCACCAATCCTCTGAATTCTTACATCCTACAGCAGCTTCTTGGCCTTTCAAAGCTTGGGGCGTGGATATTATTGGTCCGATTAATCCTCCTTTGTAAAAGGGCATCGGTTTATCCTGGCTATAACCGATTACTTTTCTAAATGGGCAGAAGTAGTTCCTCTTGTGGAAGTGAAAACGCCTAATGTGGTTAGCTTCATCAAACATTATGTCATTTATCGTTTCGGAGTTTTTCGAAGGATAATCCATGATAATGGACCACAATTTTCCAGTCAGGCATTTTATCGATTTTGTGATAAGAATTGGATCCAGAACATAGCTTCTATGGCTTATAATCCAGCTGCTAATGGTTTAGCGAAAGCTTTCAACAAAACTATTATTAAACTTCTCAAAAAGTTTGTCTCTTCTAATAAACGTGATTGGAATGAGAAACTTAGAGAATGTTTATGGGCTTATCGAACAACAGTTCGAACTCCAACTGGTTTTACACCATTCTCACTGGTTTACTGATGCGAGGCTGTTCTTTCATTGGAATCCAGATTCCTTCTCTTAGAATAGCCATTGCTAATGAGCTAACCTCTAAAAATAATGATCGCTTACGACTCCAAGAACTTGAAGGACTGGACGAGAAGCGTCTTCAAGCACAACAGCACATCGAGTTATATCAAGCCCGCATATCTTGAGCTTTCAACCGTAAAGTTAAAGAGAGGGTATTCAAAGTCGGTGAACTAGTCTTAGCTGTCCGAAGACCTATGGTTACGACTCATAAGAGTAAAGGTAAATTCCAAGCTAAATAGGAAGGTCCTTATGTAGTCGAGACAGTATTTTCTAATGGTGCCTATAGGTTATCGAAACCTAATGGAGATTTGATTATGATGCCAATTAATGGCAAATTCTTGATGAAATATTACGTTTGAATTTCTTCTTTATTTCCCAGCTACCAAGGTTTAGCTAAGCTGAAGATTTATTTATTCTCCTAAAAGAGAATTTTGATTTTCTGTCTTACCAGCTGATTCCAAAAAGAAAAAGATTTATTATTTATTATGTCTTTTGTACCTCTAAATAAATTTTAAATCTACTTCTTTTCCTTATTCATCTATCATGTCCACATTACGTCTGAATAGATATTAATCTATTTTCTTTGAGTTATTACGATCTATTATGTTCATATCACCTCTGATAGTATTGTATGCTCTAAAAAGAAAACAAGATTTGTTATCTATCTTGTCCACAATACCTCTGGATAGATATAATCTACTTTGTTGAGTTCTGAAAACTTATCATGTTCATATTATTACCTCTGATAATTGTTTTCTATCTCACAACCATTTTATAAAAGAAAAATGTTTCATTCGTTGCATGATTTGAAATATTACAACAAAAGAAAGACATGATACAAAATTCTTTATTGATCGTATGAAAGGAAGAATACAAAATTCTTTATTTCCTAATGTGGAGCAGATACATCTTTAAGCATTTTCTGCAGCTCTGCCAAACGCCTCTCACGAGAACTCAGTACAGTTGTAGTAGCTATGGTGCGACGAGCCTTTGCAGTATAAAGATGCGAGAGTTCAGCAAAAGCAGCTATCATCTTATCCTTGGCGTCATCAAGGGTTTTTATGGTAGCTTCAGCACCAAAGACCTTCTCTTCCAGTATGAGCTCTGTGCCAAATGTTTGTCTCGAGTTGCAATCATCTGCTCTCTCTCTGCCTTCAATCGAGCCAATTCTGCCTCAACTTCACGAATTCTATCATTTTGTTGATAGATTCTCATGTTTAAAGTTTCATAGGCTTCTCTATGTGTCTCCAGTAAGGGTTTAGTTTCATTTAGTAAAGCTCGCTCCTTGGCAACTTTGCTACTATAGTCTTGGAGAGATTCCTTAAAAATAGTCTCCCGAGTGATGTATTCAGCTGATAAAGCATCATACTCACTCTGGATGAGACTTTCAAGGTTTTTACTTGACAGCCTTAGATGTTCCTTAATAGGCTGTTCAAGTCCTTCTACTACTTTCTCCAGAGCTACTGCTCTCTCAGCTTCATTGAACATAGCAGCATTCCCAATGGTGGGAGCAATCGCAGCCTTTAAGCTTTCATAATTTAAGCCCTTCTTTAGGACCATCTTGATCAAGGCTGCTAAAGTTTTATAGAAAGCTTCAGTATGAATCTCAACAAGAAGATTCATTTCTGCATTGGAGCTCGGTGTGGCAGCAAGATCCGCTAAATCCTTCTTCTGAAGACTGGGTGCGGATGTCGTCGTTGCCTTGGTAGCAGGTTGAGCTAAAGCTATAGTTGTTGTTGTTACTATAGCTAATTGATCCCCATGAGTTCCAGAGACAATATCTTCAGCACTTTTGTGGATCATTTCTCCAGTCGTTTCTGGAGCTAAAACTACTTGAGCTTCGGAGACAGTAATTGTTGCGGTAGGAATGGTGATTATTGTAACCGATTCTGGTTCAGATACTGTCCTTTCAAGAACTTGTGCCGGATTAGTAGTAATAGCTGAAGGTGCTATTACTATGTCTCTGACTTCGGTTGATGCGTTGATAGTGTCTTCATCACCTTTGCTGGCTGCAGGCCTTTCAAGCTCTGACAATATTTCAGTTGCAGTTGGTTCTTCATATGTAACTGGTTCTTCATCTGCAGCTGGTTCTTCTTCTCTTTCTTCAGCAAGAGAAGGCAATTCTTGGTAGGCCTCCACTACAGGCTCTTCTGGTATCTCCATAGATGGAGAGTCTTCTTTAGAAGCAGAATCTTCTTTTGAAGAAGAACTATCTTCTTCAGACTCTATGTTTTCTTCATGAATAGTTTCTTGAGGAGGAAGAGGAGCTACGGGCTTTGCTGCAGCGATGACACCTACAAAGATTAAGCAAAATAGTTAATAAACAAAATCATAATACATAATTTTGTATAGATTTTGTGTAATTTATATTTACCTGGAGTAGGTGCAGGACGTGCCAAGAGTGAGTCATAATCTTGATCCTAGTCATCATCATCTAACTCAAGGGCTGGTTCATCCGAAGGGATGGGTTCCGCATCATTAGTATGAGTCATGGCGGTGTCTTCGATAGCTTGTGCCTTTTGTGGCAAAGTTAGATACATCGAAGTGCTGAGACGTCCGGGAGATAGGAGCCCCATAGTTTCTGTTGCTGCTGCTGATTGGGATGCTGAAGACCCTTCTCCAGGATGAGCTGAAAAAGATGCAATGTTTTGAGCTTCCTCGACTGGAGTTTCGCTTTCTGGAGTAGCAGCTCTCTGTCTGGAAGGCCCTTTAACAGTGACCTTTTTCTTCTTCTCTCGGGCAGCAATCGCTGTGTCAGATTTACGCTTCCTAGAGGTAGAAATTTTGATTGCTCCCGCTGGTGCCTCCCCTACTTCCGTTGGGATCACTTCCAGATATTCATCTGGAACAGCAGCAGCATCAGGAACGTCCGAAGGTACCCTAACTGGTTCTTCGACGTTTTCTTCCTTGTTCTATCGAAGACTTCCCTTCATGTTGTAGTCATTTGCAAAGGAACGGATGGAGGCATAAAAACGAGCATACGAATGAAGCATTCGTAACTCAGTTGTACTGGTGGCAGTTGACACACGAAATTTAGCACCGGTACATCCAGCGCTGAAATATCTCCATGCCCTTGCACCATCAACTAACTTCCCATAATAGTTGAAGGCAGTGGAGGGATTACCAACGTGAAGTTGGTCATACCCGAATTGACGAGCGAACCGACTAGGCAGGTATGGTTCAAAGATATAGCTGTCCTCAATCCTATACATCAAATGTGATAGTCTGATGCATATTAGCCAATTAAAAACAGGCGCAGGGAGCCCCGTCCTCTCTTGACCTACGTCTTCAAATTGTATACCGAGGTAGTCGGCTGGAACTGGTGGTCGTGTGCAGAAAAAGTTCCACCCATAAAAGTAGTTTAGTACTGCTCAAGTATTTGCCACTGAAGTTGCAATCCACGTGGCTTTATTGAACTTCTGGAGGAAGACCTCCGCATTATCTTTAGGGCCTGGTGGCAATAAAGTGCAGTTGTGATGCAGTAACCAGCCCGTTAAATAAGTGTAGAGCATCTCTACCCTAGGGAAATCTTTACGGTAGGGAGCATTATTGATCAGCTCCTCACCAAATGCTCGAAGACCAGCATTTATCCGACACACCATTGCCGGTAATAGGCTGAGTCTGGTCTTGAACACCAAACGTACTGCTGGCCATAGTATGTTTCGGTGGATTCTGTCAACCATACTAGTTCCTGGTACGACCCATCTTCGTAGCCACAGAGAAAGAAAGCCCGCCAGTAAGGCTTTCTTTGAGATCTTTCGACTGCCATGCTTCAGATAGCTCAATGCTTCAGTCCTCGCAGGGAATTCTCCAGTTTTGGTGGTCAGATACTTGTCCTGAGACTTAGATGTGATCATCAAACCATGGATCAAATCCGAAGGAATTATTGAGCAAAGGTTGATGGATTGAGCCTTGTTTTCTTGGAATCTCCCCTTGTCATCCTTGGATATCCTACTCTGATGGTATAATAGATATATTGTCCATTTATTGATGTATGCCAAATGCGATCTACTTTCATACATAGCGGTGCAAATTAGATAATGGCACATCAATTCTTGATATACTTCGACTAGATCGAGGTTTGTCTGACTGATCTCTGTTAATTCTCGGTTGGAGGGAACATATTCTTCATATGGAACTTCTCCCATTGGCAGCTTAGAAATGAATTGCATCTCATGCAATGCAAAACCTATTTCACCTATCGGGGTTGCAAAAGTCCATGTTGAGCTAATGTATAACTCCATTAAAGCTAAGAACAAGTTATTGTTCATTGGTATGCCTTGACTTGTGGAGGCTACTGCTTCAAATAGCCCAATGGCTTGCAGTTCTGCTTTAAAGTTCTACATGACCCAAGCACTGAGTTGAATCCAGTTCTTATTATGAGGGGTCATCCACCCTGGAAGCCTAGGGTTGACCTGGGGATATAGCACTGAGACGTTCATAAACTTGTTTATGAATATTGGTATCTGTACTGGTTGGATCAAAGCTGAATCCTCGCTTGGTGTGAATCAAGGCAGTAAACCAGAAAAAGGAATGACACCACCGCTAGGGGTACTGGTATGGTAGCCCATTTGGTTAGACCCATCCCTCTTAAATATGATTTTTCCTGGTCTACCATAACTGTTGGGAGTCAGGTTCCAGATCATATGTCTTGGGTGGGTGGCATGACAAACGAAGACAGGGAATAATCCCTTGACATTGACGGAAGGTACATCGCTCTTTTCCCAAATCTAAATACCCAGGACTCATTCTTGGGATTTGTCTGAGATTTGAAGTAAATGGCATCTCCAAACATGAAGGCAGGCTTAAAAAATTGTTAGCCATCCAGCGATGTTAGGAGTTCTCCGTTTATCAAAATCAGCAACATCCTGTCTTCCAGAGCAGCTATCAGTTGTTATCTCTCTTCATGGTACTATTTGTCACTTTGTGGGAACTCAACAAGAGACAGATTCTCCAAATAGTTGGAACCCAAGATACCAGTTGGGGAACCAAAGACTCCAGAGAGAGGATGAATCTGCAAGTCCACTGTAAAAAGAATATCAACAAAAAAAAAAGAAATCAAGTTAGTAAAATTTAGAATTGATCTCTATACATATTTATGCAAATGCTTCTACGCAAATAAGTGTTTGAGTGTAAAGATTTTGAAAATTTTCATTCTTGGTTTCAAAAAGATTAAAAAAATCGTCCTAAAGTTGGTTCATCTCTGCACAAGAGCTCTTTTTACGCAAGTGAAGATTTGTGTGTAAAGGATTATGAATATTTTTTCTTTGTTTCAAAGAATTGGAAAATATTCTAAGTTGAGGCAGTGTATGACTAAAAGTTTTTTACATGTACTTTTCTCTGTTCAAAAGAGTAAAAGTTGTACGCATGAAAACATAGACTTTTGACTTCCTTTACGCAAACACGTATGAATGTGGGTGACTTGCGTATTTTCAACTTTACGCTGGCACATATAGACGTGCGCGTATTTAAGGCTAAAACATTTTACGCTGGAAGACATGGGCGTATTTTGTTGTTTCTATTTTTATGCTGACACGTATAGACGTGGGCATATTCTGTTCTTTCTATTTTTACGTTGACACGTATAGACGTGGGCGTATTCTGTTGTTTTTATTTTACGTTGACACATATAGACGTGGGCGTATTTGATGGTTTTTATTATACGCTAACACGTATAAACGTGGGCATAAATTTAGGGTTCGGCTCTTCTTCTTCTCCGACGAACCCGTGGCCGAACTAGATAGGATTTTACCTATCATGGCCGGAGCCACAGCGGGATTAGGCCTAGGGGTCGCCACCGATGATTGAACAGTGGTCTCTGCACGTTCAGCCATGGACGAAGCAGCGACAGCGGGCTTCTCGCCCTTAGCGCCGACGGTGGTCTTGCTCTTTGGTGCCATTGGTTTAGACGTGGATTTCGAAGATTAGAGTAAAGAAGATTGAGATTGCAAGAGATGAGTAAAGTTCTCTCTCTACTCGTGAAGGTCTATTTATAGAAATGTTTGAAATCGGTTCAAATTCTGAGATGACTGTTGGTATCCCAAATTTTACGCTTCTGAGATGACTGTTGAGTATCCCGAACTATACGCGGATGACTGTTGGATATCCCAGATTTTACGCTTTTGTTCAAAGTATTTCAAATTTTAGAAAAATTTGAAAACTTTGAAGAGGGTCTTGTAGAAGCATAAAATAAACTTCATAGACTAAGTCCAAGAAGTTAAGAACTTTACGCAAAGTCAGACTCTACGCAAGGCCCATTTAAAGACTCTACTGAGTCAAATTCAAGCTCTACGCAGAGATCAAACATAGTCTAACTTTACACGAGCTCCTTTACGCAAGAGTCATCTTCAAAGTCTATGCGAGAGCGACAGGCTGTCCATACTGCATTTAATGCGCGTGATACTGTTCTGACAGAATGATTTTCTGACAGAACATTGCACAAAAGTCGAGAAGATTTTTGCACCAAATCCAACGCTTGTCGTTTAATGTGCAGATGAGCTACTTTACGCTCAATAGACCGCTTCTTTTACGCATGAAAGTTATTTGATTTTTTACGCTCAAGGCTATCTCAGCTACTTTTGTGTGCGTAGAGTTTATTTGAGCTAACTATACGTTCAAGGCTATTTCTTAGCCACTTTACGCATGAAGCTTACTTTGGGCTATTTTACGCTCAATCTTTTCTGGCTATGTGCGAACGTGGTCTGCATACGTGGCTTTTATGCCACACTTATCGAGGAACGTGTGTACGTGCTCTCCCTATATTGTTGAAGTTGTGGGACACGTGTTACCATGCGTAGAGACCATAACTCTATATGGGACACGTGTCATCACATGTAGAGGTTAATTTTCAATCGTGGGTGGCAGTTACTTGCGTAAAGACTCAATATTGATACTTTTTACGCACAGAGGGTTTTGTCTATAAATAAACTTATTTTTAAACAGAAAACACAACAGATCACATAGAGATCAGAGCCCAGATACTTTGAGAGCAATATGATTTTCCAAAGCATTTCTCTTCAACTTTTCTTCAAGAACAGAGTGAAGCAAAGCAGGAAAGCATTCGACCTAGCCATCAGTGCCCAGTGTGTCGATACCTTTCTGATGACTTAGTTCTTCCAGCTGTTCATCTTCCAGCAGTTTTTCTTCATCATCATCGTGTGGTCCAAGGAACAAAGTGATCGTTCTCAGATCAGACTTCCATATCGATACTTCCCAGAAACAACTTGTACTTTTGTACTTTTTCTTATTTTCTTTCAAAATCCTTTTTAAGGGCATTTTGTTAAGTGAAACACCAGTGTTGACACAAAGTCACAGTCAACCAAATATTAATAACATTGACTAAATAATACTTGTAATAATTCAATACGACACACGACGTCTACATCAAGCTCAAGTCAGAAGACAGCTCAGTCTTTGCAATTCAGTTATATTTGAGTCTGTATTTTACACTTTTATTGAGTCTAGACTGTTGTAAACTATGTCATGCTGAGCTCTTGAGACTCGACCAAAAGCCTACCCAAATCCATAAACTCCACCATCCAGAAATAAGCCCACAGATCCCCAAGAACCAGTTCTGTGCTCTGGAGACAGAGTTCGGGCCGAACTCTGCCTCCACACAGAGTTCGGGCCGAACTCTGTCCCCTAAAAATCAGCAACCTTAATTTTAGGGTTAGCTGGTTGCTAGTTGTCCAACGGCCAAATATTTGAAATTTTCTACCCGAATTCTGGCCGAATTCTGCCTACAAAAACCCTATAAATAGGCCAAGAATTCTCTCATTTCAAATAATCCAATCTTCTCTTCTCTTCTCTCTTAAGCTCAAATAAGCCATACCCTTCCCATCTACTAGCCACAAGCTTCCTAAGTCTCGAGTGCTCAGCATCTCTCAGTTAGGAGTCTTGTGTAAGAGTTGAAGAAATCGCTTGGAAAATTCCGAGCAAATCGCCACTGCGATCCTCTGTAAGAAGTTGACGTGCTCTTCTGAAGAAAAGGTACGGGTTGTAAACTACTATTTCACAAATAGTGGATTTAATCCTGAGCTAGAGTTCTCAGGCCTGGACTAGTCCTCCACGAGGGAAACCAGATTAAAATCGGCTGTATTTGCGTATGCTCTCTTGATTCTCTCTTTAAATTCCGTATTTACTCTGATTAGTTTTATTTGTGGTAGAGTTAATTTTTTAAGTAGATATTATCTCTATATACTCTATTCACCCCCCTCTAGAGTTGCCATCTGTTCTTCAATTGGTATCAGAGCTCTGTTCTCTTTACAAGGACTCACATCCTAGAGCTGATCCATGGCAACCACACAATCCTTGATTTCCAATCACGGTGAAGGACAGTCCACTAATAGGCCTCCCCTATTCGATGGAACTAACTACACGTATTGGAAAACAAGGATGAGTTTTTATCTCAAGTCTCTAGACTTTGACCTGTAGACTATCGTCACTGACGGTTACAAAAAGCCCGCCAGGATAGTTGTCAATGGTGATCTCATTGAGAAATCACATGACAAATATTCTGACGAGGAGAAGAAACAGGCAAGTCTAGACGCGAGAGCTATTAATGCTTTATTCTGTGCTATAGACAGGAATGAGTTCAACAGGGTATCTACATGCACCACATCCCACGAAGTATGGAAGCTTCTAGAAGTGATGCATGAAGGAACTACCCAAGTCAAGGAATCAAAAATAAGCTGTCTCACTCAAGAATACGAGGCTTTCAAGATGAAGCCAAACGAGACGATTACGTAAATGTTCACAAGATTCCTCGACATCATCAACCTCCTGTCCTCGCTTGGAAAGCAATATTCAAATCACGAGAAGATTCGCAAGCTACTTAGGGGGCTACCAAAAATTTGGAACCCTAAGGTGACAGCCATCATAGAAGGAAACGATCTCACAACCATGTCCATGGAGACCTTGATGGGAAAGCTAATGACTCATGAGCTTGACCTCAAGGACTTCGAAGAGCCTGCTCCTAAGGGTAAGGAGATCGCACTCAAAGCTCACCGACGGAGGGCTGAACCCGAAGAGACGGATGACGACAACTCAGAAGATGATGATCAAGCCCTCATGGTTCGCAACTTCAAGAAATTCCTTCGCTTCAACCGAAGAAAGAAGGAACCACAAGAAGATGGTGAAGAAGAGCCAACTTGCTATGGTTGCAAGAAAACTGGACACGTCCGAAAAGATTGTCCATTCTTGAAGAAGAGCAACCGCTATGAGAAGCCATACAAGAAGACTTCATCAAAGAAATATGCCAACACAAGCATTTGGCATGAAAGCGAAGCTAGTGACTCCGAGGAAGAAAAGGACTCTCCTCAAGATACGGCTAATGTGTGCCTAATGGCAACATCCGATAAGGTATCAAACGAAACTCTTGACGACTTCTCTTTTGATGAACTTGGCGATGCTTTCACCGATTTATTCGATGATCACAAAAAGATCATTGGTAAATACAAACACGCCAAGGACAAAATCAAAAGTCATGAAGTCGAAATTCAAAGACTTTCTCTATTGCTTAATAACATTAGAGACACTTCACCCACGGAAGTCACAGATGAGGTATCGAAGCTTAAACTAAGCCTTCATGATGCTGAAACACGTATTGAGCAACAAACACAAGAAATCATAACACTCAACACGATGCTTGTTGAAGAAAAGAGTAGACACAAGATTTCTATGACTAAGATATATAGCTTAAATACTAAGGTTACTGAACTGCAAGCTGTCTCTAAGAGATTAGAGACTAGATTGGGAAAACAGGTTGTTCAACCTCAAACCCAATCTCATGAGACACCCACAAAGCATAACTCTTCTCATGCTAGTCATCCGCATCATCCATCTACTACACATAATCATGCTTTCATATACACACAATTTTACAAAGGACACAAACCACATGCACGTAGAAATAATTATCATATGTCACAAAATCATCATGCTACACACAGTCATCATCATGTTGCACAAAGACACAATCAACATCACTCCACATATAGACAATCTCATCATGCCATGCCATATAGACAATCTCACCATGCCATGCCATATAGATAATCTTATCATGCCATGCCATAAAGACAAACTCATCATGCCATGCCATATAGACAATCTCATCATGCCATGCCATATAGACAATCTCATCATGCCATGCCATATCAACATCATCACCATGCTGGATCTAAATATCATCAATATTCTTATAGACATCATCAGCATGCTCCTAATGTGAATAGAAATGCTACATGCACTTATTGTGGTCTACATGGACACATATCACCATAATATAGAATCAGAAGATTAGTTGATAAAAAGATATATGCATGGTTTCCAAAAGCTAACTTTTCAGGACCCTCAAGAACTTGGGTACCAAAGGTCACATCTACTCTTGATGTAGGTGGACCTTCCCTCCTCAATTAAGAGTAAATGGATTCTCGATAGTGGATGCTCGCGGCACATGACGGGAGACGCACATCTTTTCACATCACTATCGATGAAGAGAGAAGGATATGTATCCTTCGGAAATAACCTAAAAGGTTATATTATAGGTAATGGTATTATTGGCTATCCTCCCTCTCCCGTAATAAAGGATGTCTGCCTAGTGACCGAGTTAAAGCATAACTTGCTCAGCATCAGCCATCTTGCTGACCATGGTTATGACATTAACTTTGGACAAAACAAATGCCTTATTTATGATAGGTCAACGGGAGACATCGCTTTTGAAGGGGTAAGAGAGGATAATATTTATACTTTCTATTTGTCTGGAAATACTAACAATGCAAGTAGATGCCTATATGCTCATAAAGATGAACGGCTACTATGGCACCAGTGTCTTGGTCATGCCAATATGGATAATATATCCAGGCTATCAACCAAGAAGCTAGTTAGAGGCTTGCCCAACATCACATTCAAAAAGGATACTGTATGTGCCGAATGTGAGTTGAACAAGGCAACCAAGTCATCTTTTCATTCTATAAACTCTGTAAGCACTTCTAGACCCTTGCAACTACTCCATATGGATTTATTTGGGCCTAGTAGAGTAGCCAGTCTTGGCGGAAAACTCTATGCCTTTGTTATTGTTGATAATTTTTCAAGATTTACTTGGGTTTTCTTTCTTGCAAATAAAAGTGATGCTATTTCGGTTTTCAAGATTTTTGTCAAGAAAGTTCAAAACGAAAAAGGCTACATGATTACTCGAATCCGAAGTGATCATGAAGGCGAATTCGAAAATTCTGATTTTGAAAGGTTTTGTGATTCTAATGGTTTTGATCATGAGTTTTCTTGTCCAAGAACTCCTCAACAAAATGGTGTTGTGGAGCGGAAGAATAGGACTCTTGGCGATATGGCCAGAGTTATGTTGAACAAATTTTTACTTCCGAAATATTTTTGGGCTGAAGCTGTCAGTACAGCATGCCATATTTTAAATAGGGTGCTTATTCGTCCTATTACGAAGAAAACACCCTATGAGCTTTGGTTTGGAAGAACCCCAAATGTTTCTTTTTTTAGAGTTTTTGGATGTAGATGCTTTATCCTTAACACCAAAGACAACTTAGGCAAATTTGATGCCAAAGTTGACGATGGTATTTTCCTTGGCTATGCCGCCAAGAGTAAGGGATATAGAGTTTTTAACAAACGCTCCTTAATTATGGAAGAGTCTACAAATGTGACTTTTGATGAAGATAACAGTGCAGCAGCTACTCTTGATGATGATGTTGAACCATCAACGTCTACTCCAATGAACACCACAACCGAAACAAATTCTCTGGAAAGCTTGCCTAAGAAATTCTCTTTCAAGCCTTCTCATCCAGAAAATTTGGTAATCGGTGAGGTTTCACGAGGAGTAACTACTAGATCATCATTAAGAGATTCTATTGCTAGCACTGCCTTTATTTCACAAATTGAGCCTAAAAATATTTCTGAAGCTTTCAATGATGAATTTTGGATTTCTGCTATGCAAGAAGAACTCAACCAATTCGAGAGGAGCCAAGTATGGGAACTCATTCCTAGACCGGCTAATCACTCGATTATTGGTACTAAATGGGGTTTTTAGAAACAAAGTAAATGAAGATGGTTCAGTCACACGCAACAAAGCTCGTCTAGTAGCTCAAGGATGCAACCAAGAGGAAGGTATCGACTAAGATGAGACGTATGCTCCTGTTGCTAGATTAGAATTCATTCGGATGCTTTGTGCATTTGCAAATTTTCAAAATTTCAAACTATTTCAAATGGATGTTAAAAGTGCTTTCTTGAATGGCTTTATTAAGGAGGAAGTTTATGTTAAACAACCCCCTGGCTTTGAAAATCACAATTTTCTCGACCACGTATTCAAGCTAAAGAAAGTACTGTACGGCCTCAAACAAGCTCCTAGAGCTTGGTATGAACGGCTAAGCAACTTCTTGCTTGAGAAAGGTTTTTCAAAAGGGAAAATTGATACTACACTTTTCATAAAGTATTTGAAGGACACTATTCTTTTAGTACAGATATATGTAGATGATATTTTTTTGGTTCTACTGATGAAACCCTTTGTCAAGATTTTGCCAAGTGTATGCAGACCGAGTTTGAGATGAGCATGATGGGGGAGCTCAACTACTTTTTTGGGCTGCAAGTCAAACAATTGTCAAATGGAACCTTCATCTGTCAGTCGAAGTATACAAAGGACATGCTGAAGAAATTCGAACTTGATAATGTTAAACCAATCAGCACTCCTATGGCTACTTCAACCAAACTGGAACCAGATGAAAGCGGCAAACCCGTAGATCAACGTAAGTATCGAGGTATGATAGGCAGTTTACTTTATCTTACTGCTAGTCACCCTGATATAATGTTTAGCGTTTGCCTGTGTGCTAGATATCAAGCAAATCCTAAGGAATCGTACATGACCGCAGTTAAGCGTATCTTTAGATACCTTAAGGGTACGGTTACAGTGGGCCTATGGTATCCCAAGTCAACATCATTTGACCTCATTAGGTTATTCTGATGCTTACTTTGCTGGATGCAAGGTCGACCGTAAAAGTACGAGCGGTACATGCCATTTATTAGGAAAGGCTTTAGTCTCTTGGTTTAGCAAGAAGCAGAATTCTGTCGCACTATCCACAACAGAAGCTGAATACATAGCAGCTGGGCGTTGTTGTGTACAAATTCTGTGGATGAAGCAAACTCTTGAAGACTATAATTTATCTTTTATGCATATTCCTATCTTTTGTGACAACACTAGTACAATAAATCTTACTAAGAATCCTATTTGTCACTCACGCACAAAGCACATTGAAATTCGATACCACTTTTTGCGTGATCATCAGCAAAATGGCACGATTAACTTAGAATTTATTGACACTGATCACCAGTTAGCAGACTTCTTCACAAAGCCATTATCCGAAGAGCGCTTCAATTTTCTTTGTCGTGAACTTGGAATTTTAGATGAAGCTGTCACAAATTAAAATACACCTGCGTAAATGTCGATTATATTGTGATTCTCTTATAATGAACTTGCTATGGATACAAGCCGAAAGGGCCCTTCTGACAACAAGGCGTAAAAGCCTAAGCGACACGGTGCACTAGTCCTCAGGACTACCGCTAGCTGGAATCCGGCCCCTGCAGCTAACTCATGGTAAATTCAAAATACTGAATTATAATATAACTCCTTGTTTATTATACGGTATATTTTGATTTATAATCTGCTGACATGCTATTTTTCAATTTCATATTGCTATCTTTTCCTTCTACTATCTGGTTTATTGACATTCTTAATCTTTCATCTTTATAACTTATCTTGTTTTCCCTCAGTTAACCAATTTTTTCATCCTTGCAGCCTGATTTCAGTTCTGGGACAAGGACCCAGAATTCGGGCCGAACTCTGCCCATACCAGAGTTCGGGTCGAGTTCGGCCTCCCTGTTCCAGAATCGGGGACTGTTCCAGCCGTGGATCTCATTGTTGATCCAATGGTCAAAATTGAACCCGACCAAGAGAAACCCTTACCTATATTTCAGTTTCTCTTCCCTTTCCTTCATTCTTACCACCTCCTCTACTTCTCTACCACTATTTTCTCAAACCCTAACCCTAGTTTTCTCTCCATAGTGCTCCATCTCTCATCAAAATCAAGGAGAAGGGCTATTTTCTCATTCTCTTTCACTGTTCATCATTTATTTGAGGTATAACTCACTCTCCTTCTCTATTTCAATTTCCCTATTTTGTGCAATGGCTCCTCGCTTGCCCAACCGTGGGAAGAGATCTCGGACCGAGGGTGCATCCTCGTCGAGTGCTCCTCCTCCCGTTGAGCAACCCGTTGAACAACAACAACCACCTCATCCGTTGTTCAACCCTTCACGTCCTCGTGACCCTAACACCTATGACGACCGAATCTTTGTGTCACTAGATGCGTCCAACGATTGGTTTAGTGACTTTCGGACCCGTCCGGTGTTTGCGGGACACCCCATAAACTTCACAATCTTCTCACAATATGAATCTATTTTTCAAGATCTTTGCCTTGATAAACTAGTTGCTACAAATTTCGTCATCTATCGTAGCGCTATACAAATGTTTTACTGCAACTTGACTCATGATGACACTCACATCTATTCACAAGTTGCGGGCATTAATATCGCCTTTGCTGATTCTGATTTGGTCAAGTATCTTGAACTTCAAGATCTCGATACTTGGGATAAGCTTGTTGAAGTTCGCTCGTTCCAATTTGTAGACGAAACTTCCCTTGAGAACTTCAAGGAAGACTTATGTGCCCCAAACATATGTCCTCGCAAGCTTATGGCCAAACACCTCAACCCTTACTTCTATGAAATTTATCGAATTATTTTCAACACCTTTCTGCCAAAAGCCGGCTCCACCGATGAAGTCACATATTTTGAGATCTCAGCCTTGTATCATCTTCACTATCGCATTCCTTTCAATCTTCTACGTACCATGATGGACTGGATGATTAACTGTAGGAAGAAACCACGAGCCCTGGTTTATCCCTTGTATCTTCCTATGGTCCTTCGTGCTTTCATTGTCCCTCTTCATGATTGTCCTTTCTTGCCTGCTCCTGCTTTTCTATCTAAGGCACGACGACTTCAGGCAGTCGTAGACTCTCCTGCCACTTCTGAGCATTCTGATAATGAGGAGCCCGATGCCCCTCCACTTGGACAGGATGCGCCACCTCCTCCTGCTACTCTTGACTCCATCCCGACCATGCTTCGAGATCGCTTCGCCTTAGAGGACGATCGTTGGACTCAGATGGACTACCGTATTACCCTACAGATGAGTGCCCTCAGCAACTCGCTGCACGATATTCGGTATTCCATGTCCCGTCATCCCTCTATGCCCATTCCCATGGAGCGGGATCCCGGTCGCGAGGGATATCGCATTGACGATCCCTGGGTCATACGCTACCTGGATCCGGGTGCTGCTATTGTGGACCCCAGCCGTTCATTCACTGATCCTTCAGACTCCGCTGGGCCTTCTCGTGCTCCATGATGGAGATGGCTTCTACCAGATGATGTTGCTGCTGATCATAGTCTATGTTTTATGCTTTCTAGTTTTTCAGTTGCTTAGTTGGATTTATGTACTTGGTTTATCAGTACTCTTTATGTTTTAGTTGTGATGACTCTTATATGCTCTAGTTATGAGTTATGACTCTTATGTTTCTGGTAGTTCTATTATTCTATGCCATTTGCTAGTTCTGTTAGTTCATATGCTGTTTCTTCTCTTTTGGTGTGTTTGCCCATTATTAGTTGATTCTTATTATATTGCTAAATGCCAAAGGGGGAGAGATATGTATATTCTGGTATATTCTTTTTGGTATATGTGCTATTTGGTGCTTTTAGGAGATTTTCCTTATCAGGCCAACAGGTTCAACGCATTGTTTACGGGGGAGCTATCTCGTTTAGGTCGGCACTGATTATGGGGGAGCTATGTTGTGTCCAAGTATGAATATTGAATATATATTTATTATTTTGTCAATTATCAATATGGGGGAGATTTTTGACACAAAGTCACAGTCAACCAAATATTGATAACATTGACTAAATAATACTTGTAATAATTCAATACGACACACGACGTCTACATCAAGCTCAAGTCAGAAGACAGCTCAGTCTTTGTAATTCAGTTATATTTGAGTCTGTATTTTACACTTTTATTGAGTCTAGACTGTTGTAAACTGTGTCATGCTGAGCTCTTGAGACTTGACCAAAAGCCTACCCAAATCCATAAATTCTACCATCCAGAAATAAGCCCACAGATCCCCAAGAACCAGTTCTGTGCTCTGGAGACAGAGTTCGGGCCGAACTCTGCCTCCACACAAAGTTCGGGCCGAACTCTGTCCCCTAAAAATCAGCAACCTTAATTTTAGGGTTAGCTGGTTGCTAGTTGTCCAACGGCCAAATATTTAAAATTTTCTACCCGAATTCTGGCCGAATTCTGTCTACAAAAACCCTATAAATAGGCCAAGAATTCTCTCATTTCAAATAATCCAATCTTCTCTTCTCTTCTCTCTTAAGCTCAAATAAGCCATACCCTTCCCATCTACTAGCCACAAGCTTCCTAAGTCTCGAGTGCTCAGCATCTCTCAGTTAGGAGTCTTGTGCAAGAGTTGAAGAAATCGCTTGGAAAATTCCGAGCAAATCGCCACTGCGATCCTCTGTAAGAAGTTGATGTGCTCTTCTGAAGAAAAGGCACGGGTTGTAAACTACTATTTCACAAATAGTGGATTTAATCCTGAGCTAGAGTTCTCAGGCCTGGACTAGTCCTCCACGAGGGAAACCAGGTTAAAATCGGCTGTGTTTGCGTATGCTCTCTTGATTCTCTCTTTAAATTCCGCATTTACTCTGATTAGTTTTATTTGTGGTAGAGTTAATTTTTTAAGTGGATATTATCTCTATATACTCTATTCACCCCCCTCTAGAGTTGCCATCTGTTCTTCAACCAGAACCTGGTCGCCTACTTGAAAAGTTCTCTATTTGACTCTTCTGTTGAAAGTCTGTGAAATGCGGGCTTGATAAAGTTCGATGTTTCTATAGACCAAAGAGAATGGTGTGTTACCCATCAGGGTCAGTACCGTCGTGCGATAGGCCCAAAGGCATTCACCGAGCTTCTCGTCCCAGTCGTACTTGTTGGATGACATGACCTTTTTGAGTAGCTTGACGATGGTTTTATTAAAAGCTTCAGCCAATCGTTTGTTGCCGGATTGCAGGCAGTTGATGCCAAACTCTGAATACGATTCTTGTCACAGAATCTACTGATAGCTGATGTAAAACCCCAAAATTTTCTACTTTTTTTAATAAATTTGGTAATGATTATTTTATTTTTTAGTATTGTACGTCGCGTAGTTGTATTGTACATCGCGCGCAAAAATTCGTTTTTCGAATTTGCTCGACGAGTGCGATTTTGTGCGAGCGTACATATTTTTAGAAAAATATTTTTTTCTATTTTTATCGTTTCAAAATATACATGTAATAATTATCGTACCAAAATTTCCAAGTTCATTATTTTATTTATTTTATTTATACAGAGCCTTTCGTTTATAACAGTTATTAGTAATAAATAATATTTTTCGTGCATACTTACATATTTCATAAATATTTTATTAGTTTATTTTAAGTAATAATATAATTTTTGAAATTATTATTATATGTATTTTTAGAAAATATTTTTTTTTGCAATTTAAATCTTTGATTGGATTTGATTTTAAATAGTTTAAAATTTAGGATAGAATTTATATTTAATTTGAGTTGATTATCTAGATTTAAATTAATTTAGATTTGGATTTGAATTTATTGAATTGATTTAAATTAATAGATTGAATATTCTAATTGGGTTTTAAATATTCCTAATCCTTATCCAATTAGGAATTTTCACCTCCTATATAAGGAGAGGTACTCATCCAGAAAATTTCACAAAACCAAACTCCACAATTCGTGCAACCAAAATGTGAATCGTGTCTGTGCCCGTGCCCTCTTCCCCATCCACTATATTTCTATTTGTACAAATATATTGTTACTCCGTGTCCGACAATCCCGGACACACCCGCCGCGTGTCTCACAGGATACAACGCCAGCCCTCTTCCCCATCGTTTCTTCCATCACCATCATCAGCCACTTTACCTATATCCCGACCACCACTATAGGTCGTAGCCATCGCTGCCACGGCCAGCAACGCTGCGTCACCACCAGCAAACCCCCGACTCACCACCAGAATCCCTCGACCTTCCTGGTGCCAACGCCACCTCCTAGATCCGATCCCACCCGAGTCATCAACAGTCCCACACCTGTCGTATCCACCAGCAACCCACCACCAACATCACCCCTGCCAACATCACCCCAAGCCACCGCCAGGATCGGCAACACCAACAACATCGGCCACCTGTTCTCATCTCCGCCATGACTCTACCGTTTCGCCACCACCATCCTTCGTCGAACCCTCGACTCCGGCTAACCCGTCACCGTCCCCCAACACCACCATCGCCACCATGACCAACTGTAGGAGCGTAAAAAGTGCTTCATGGACTTAGTCAAAGAAGTTGAGAATTTTACGCGAGCTACTCTATACGCAAGCTACCCTTTACGCGAGCTACTTTACGTGGGAGCTATTCATTGAACTTTACGCCGGGGACATACTGTCAGTCCGCATTTAATGCAAGAGATTTGATCCGACACAATGATTTTCTGACAGCAGGATTACACAGAAGCCGAGGAAATCTTTTCACCAAATCCAATACTCGTCGTATAGTGTGCAATTGGGGCTATTTTACGCTCAATAAAACTGCTTCTTTTACGCACGATAGTTATTCGAGCTTTTACGCTCAAGGCTATTGTGGGCGTAAAGTCTATTTTGGGCTACTTTTTACGCTCAAGGCTATTTTTCTAGCCACTTTACGCGAGAAGTTTATTTTGGGCTATTTTACGCCAGTTTGCCACTTTACGCTGGGAGTATATTTTGGGTCATTTTTACGCTCGATCTTTCCTGACTACTTGAGAACGTGGTTTGCCTACATGGCTTTCATGCCACACTTATCGAGGAACGTGTGCACGTGCTCTCCCCACTTTGTTGAAGTAGTAGGACACGTGTCACCATGCGTAGAGATCAAAACTCTACATGGGACACGTGTCAACGTGCGTAGAGGATGATTTGGATCGTGGGTGACAGTTACTAGCGTAGAGACTCGATTTTGTTGCTTTTTACGTACAAAGGGTTAAGTCTATAAATCAAGTTTTACGCTCCGCGCGTAAAACTCAGTCTCCTGTCTGTGACGTGGCAGACTCTCATGTTTTATGCTCTGTACGTAAAAATCAGTCTCCCGTCTATGGCGTGGTAGATACACAAGCTTTACGCCCCACGCGTAAAAATATGTCCCCCGTCTGTGACGTGGTAGACACACAAAATTTACGCTCCACGCGTAAAGGAAAATCTCTCGTCTGTGACGTGGCAGATACTCATATTTTGTGCTCTACGCGTAAAGGTAAATATCCTGTCTGTGAAAGTGTAGATAAAATTCACAATGATGTCTTTGCATCTAAAATGAATTTACCTGTACGCATGCAGCGTAAAAACATTGTTTTCAACCAACAGCCTTCCTATACTGCTGTACGCAAGGTACCAAACCTATAAATTACGCGTAATGTTGATAGAGTCCTTTGTGCACAAAAATCTCAGGATTTACGCACGCAACTCCAATCGCGTAAAAATGTACAGTTTGGTTCTGCTAATGCAGCCAGTAATCTTCTTTTTACACAAGGGACTAAACGTTTCTCTACCCCAAATGTAATAAAAAAGATTACTCCGTCTACTTCTTCTGATTTACGCGTGTTGTTAGTACAAAAGCGTAAAAATAGACAATCTCCTGTGACACTCCCCAAGAAAATCATCATTATGAGTGTCATCAGATTGTAATCAAATGTTGCTGTTCGACTTCTAAACGGTCAGTTTTTGATTTATTAAGCTATAATGTGCCTCAGCAGCAAGTTGATGACCAAGAGCATGAGTTGTTATATGCGTCAGTCAATATGGCATCTCATAATAACGGAGGACGACGTCCAAGATGCAACTCATCCCAGACTCCTGGTCAACAACAATTCAACAGACTTCTTGATTCCTTTGAAGGAGTATATCAGAATACTCGATCAAGAAGACAAAGACAGTTGCAAACTTCTGATTCAGAAGCTGGAGGGACTCAGTCTTTTGAGTCCGAAACTGATAGTGTCGATTCATACCTCTATACCAATCCCTCTGTATCCTCAAGAGAGGTTGAATCCTATGCTATTAGAGATGACCCGGAGACGTCATCTGCTAATACAGAACAATGTCTCTCTGCCGTTGAGCAATCACTAAAGGACATGCTTACCATGATGCTAAGTATGCATCAAATAATAATGACTCAGCAAGCTGCTCAGCCGGACACCGGTGCAGGTAGCAGCACAAACTCAAGATAGTCAAGGGGTTGATATGCCTTTGAATAATCAAGAGCTTGCTGTCAATCAAAATTCTGCATCTCCAGATCCTATCATTCCAGAAGATGTGCCACCTCCGGTGGGGGTTACGGTACATCCAGCAACTATTCAATCGAATGTGCTTCCTCAAACTAGTGAGGCTATTCAAGCAGTGCATGAGCTCAAAGCACAGTTTGAAGTTTTGAAGCACAAGGATCAGCTCCAGAGGTTAGGGATTAAGCAACCTTATCCTCCTCATTGGAATGATGTACCCTTTTCTCCAAAATTCAAGCCACAATCAATGGTGTTATTTGATAGAAAGGCTTCTCCTAGTCAGTGTATCAATTACTTTGATATTATGACTGTACATCTACAGAAGAATGATGCTCTTCTCACTCGAGTTTTCATCGGGTGTCTGACGGATTCAGCTTATGATTGGTATCGCAGTCTATCCGACAATTGCATTTCGTCTTTTGACGAATTCAAAGCAATATTTCTCTCCCGCTTCTAAGAAGGAGGCATGGACATGAACATGTCCTCCTTAATAGAAATCAAACAAAAGGAGAAGAAAGATACTCGGACGTTCATTGAATATTTTCGACAGGCAACTTTGAAGATGCCTCCTGGTATGCCAGATTCAGCATTGATTGATACATGTAAAATGAATCTGCGACCATCTATTGCTGTCTTCACGGGTTCCCAATTCACAGATTGGGGCTCGTTTATTATAGCAGCAGTTTCTGCCGAGACCAATGGTAGATTGGCTTGTGAACACGGGATGATCTTTGCCTCAGAGGACATAGGAAAGAAAGGCTCTTCTGGTAATAATTCCGACAATCGTAATGGAAAAGGAAAGGAAACTCTTGTGGTTAATCTTTCAAAACCTAAAATGACACCGAATAATTAGGAGTCTTCCAAGCCAAAAGAAGAATACTCTTTCGATGACAGTGATATCCCAGGGATATTCCAATGTCTGGTAAAGAGCAGCAAACTCCAGATTCCGGAGCCAAAAAGGCCTAATGAGGTAAATCTGACCGACAATCCCAAGTATTGTATCTTTCACAGATACATAAATCATCCTACTAAGGCTTGGTATATCTTGAAGAAGAAAATCCAGGAGCTGATAAATGCTAATGCCATCGCTTTAACCAACGATGAGCATACGGTCACAACCAATATGATTTCTCTTCAATTTGGAGGTTTTTCTCTACAGCAAGTCACAGATGGGATTGTCCCAATTCCAAAGATGGCGATGAAGATTGTGAATATCCCACCTACCAAAGAGCAAAGTGAAGGACTTTTGCCTCTTACACTGAAAAATGGTAAAATCATATGGGTACATTCTGATTTAGTACCTGAAATAGAGAATGAAGGTAAAACTTCAAAATCCAAGAAAGGTAAAAAAGTTAAAATCTGCAACATGATTTCTCATGTTTTAACCCCAGACCATGATGATTTGGATCATTTATGGGATGGCATTCCCTTAGAGGATAGATTGAGGGGTTTGAATATATGCCCTCCAAGCTTGACTCCTCCTACCAAGCTTAAACTTACCCATCAGCAATGGTTAGCTATGAATAGTGTCCCCATATACAGGGCACAATAGGTCTTTGCTGCTTATGAAAAAGCTCCTTCAGGGATTTTTCCTCTTGTCCCGAATACTCCTTCTCCTGTGGCTACAGAGAGTTCTATTCCTCTTCCTCCAGTGGCTACAGAAATCTCTATCCCTCATTCTCTTGTGGTTACAGAGATCTCTACTTCTTCTTCCTCTGTTAAATTATCTATTAAAAGTCTGCTACCCACTCACTTGTATAGTCAGCAATCAGTCCATCTCATGAAAAAGATGGGCTATGACTTTCAAAAGGCGGAAGGTTTGAATTATGATAAAGGAATGCGACTTTCTTTACAACTTCAAAGTCAAAAATCTACTGGTGGATTGGGTTTTGAGGTTCCTCATAAAAATCCTCGAAAGAAGAAGGCTAAGGGAAAGAAGACTAAATCCTGCAATATGGTACTTCATTCTCCTGAGTCTAAAGAAGAAACCTTTGCTGGTACGAGATCTGGGAAAGAGTACTACAAAAATTATGAGGGATCTTCCAAAGAAGCAGAGGACGTTGTTAAAATAATACTAGCTCAACCATCTCCTGTTCCTGCTAAACCATCTGTGGTTGAAATGGGGAAACAGAAAGTAGTACGCTTTGATGTCCCATTAAAATCTGCTTCAAATCAAGGGGTGGTGATGAAGCCCTACAAATTTGATATCCTAGCCCAGTTAGCTAATACTCCGGCTAGACTTTCGATCTTCGAGCTGCTTCATCTTTCTAAAGAAAGCAGGGAGACTCTGAGTGAAGATTTGCTGTAAGCAAATTCATGCTTAGCTCAACTCAAGAGTCCTGACAATATACCAGTGTCTTGCCCACAATGTCATAGTGTGATGGAAGCAATTCCCAGTATCACCTTCACACAAGAAGATATGTTGTTGAAGCATAATAAGCACGATAGGCCTTTGTGCTACACTGGGTATATTGAATCCACTAAAATTGACAGGATTTACATTGATCCTGGGTCTTTTATTAGCATTATTCTTCAGAGTATGCTAAGACCTTTGAGGATTCCTACTAGTGATTTGACTTACACTAGTACCACAATAGTTGGTTTCAACTCTGGCAAGAGTAAACCACTTGGGAAGATTCGTCTGAAGATTCAAATTGGTGATCTTCAAACTATGGTGACATTTTATGTTATCAACTCAGACGTATCTTACAACATCCTTCTCGGAAGACCATGGATACACGAGCATAACATTGTGCCTTCAATTCTCCACCAATGCTTCAAGTACGTGGATTCCCATGGGGTTGTGAAGACTGAGTATGCTGACATCAATCCTTTCAAGGGTGTTGAAGCCTATTTTTCTGACTCAATACTCTACAAATAAGAGCATGTGAAGGAGATATCAGATATGGCTGAAGATCGATCACCAGCTGAAGATCAATCTGTCAATGAAGATCCTCCAGAAGAGCAACCTTTGAAGATCAAAGTCAAAGATCGAATCCAACCCCAACCTGTCAACGATCAACCTCTGGTGATCAAGGTCAAATGAAGAACTCGAGCTTCGTCTGAGGAATCAGTGAATATTCCTGCCAAGAGCCAAGTTCAACCTCTCATGATCAAAGTCAAGGGACGTACTTCTTTTACGAATAATCCAGAACCACCACTGATCATCAACCTTGGCAAGACCACGCAGAAGACGGATGATGGTCTGTTGATGATCAATCCGAAACGTAGCAGTCAAATTATAAATGATGTAAATATTGATCATTCTGTACTTTCTAATATTAATAAAGATTTCTTTTTGGAGTATATGGCTGTCAAATTTATTGAGAGAATGACTTTATCTTCTGATGATCAAAGTCATCAATATAAAAATGACATAAATACAGAGGAAACCCTATACATTGATCATAAGAAAAATTACTTTCCTCTTCATGTCGATGTTGGACCTTATGCTCAAAGGTTCCTAACATCTTCTCCCTATCTTCTTCCTGTAGCCGCTTCATCACAAGCTTGTGTAACTTATAGACGTCATATAGAATCTTATTTTGTGATTCCGTCTAATAAGAAAAACAAGTGCCAAATTGTGTTCGACCTGGCTAGGAATATCCCTGTTACTCAGATAAATGATCTCAGAGAGAAAGATAAAGGAAGAATCTGAATTGACAAATATAGTCAACAATCACTTAAGATTATCCAGAATATGGGATATGATTTGAAGACTATACAAGGTCTCAATCAAGGCAAAGGTAGACGATTACCATTAAGTTGTGATCCATTTTACCAGAAAACTCGGTATGGGTTAGGATACGATCTGTCTCACATATTTAATGAGGATATACAAGAAGAATTTTCTTCCAGTTCTTCACAATCCTCAGATTTGGAAGAAATCCAATTCATCGAATTAGATACACCCTCCTATACAAAGAAAATATGGAAGAATGTTTTTCTAATTTTTTACAATCCTTTTATTCTGAAGGAGACTATTATGATGAATATGAATGTGTCTTCTCAGTCAACATGGTTCAAACTGATGGTGAATCTGAGCCATTTAAGAATGATCCTTGGGCATAACAAATGGACACTCAATGGGAGCTTCGTTTTGAACAGCGACAGCCACCTACAGAGGATGAGATTGTCCAGATTGATGTTGGAGACGGAACTACGTCTAAACCAATATATTAGTAAAATCCTCTCTGAAGATAAAAAGGAAGAGTTGATAAAACTGATTAAAGAATATATTGATATCTTTGCATGGAGTTATGAGGATATGCCGGGATTAGATCATAAAGTTGCTACTCATAAACTTAATATTCTTCCTAATGCCAAACCTGTAAAACAACAACAGCGGCATTTTCGACCAGATATGATGGATGCAATTGAAGCAGAAGTCAAAAAGCTGATCACATATGGCTTTGTTCGTGAAGAACAACACCCAAACTGGGTAGCCAATATTGTTCCTGTTATGAAGAAGAACGGAAAAGCCCGAGTTTGCATAGATTTTTGGGATCTTAATGCAGCTTGTCCAAAGGACGAATTTCCACTTCCAATTACTGATGTCATGATAGACAACATGTGGTTTTGAACGCATATTTTTCATGGACGGATTTTCAGGATACAATCAAATTAAAATACATCTAGGAGATGAAAAGCTTACCGCTTTCCATATACCCCTTGGGGTTTACTACTATACGGTCATGCCGTTTGGTCTGAAAAATGTCGGTGCTACGTATCAACGGGCTATGAGCAACATTTTTAAGAACATCTACGAAAAACAGTTGAATGTTATGTAGATGACATTACTGTCAAAAGTCGATTAAAAGATGATCGCATTCAAGACTTAAAGACGGTATTTGAGTTGATGCGCCAACATCAACTGAAGATGAACCCTACTAAGTCTTTCTTAGGGGTTTTCAGTGGCAAATTTTTGGGATTTATCATCACTTCTCAGGGTATCCATGTTGATCCTGATAAAATTAAATTAATTCTTGAAATACGTCCTCCACGCAATTTAAAAGAACTCCGCGGCTTCCAAGGTCGCATTGCTTATATCAGGAGATTTATATCCAATCTTTCTGGGAGATGTCAACCTTTCTCCCGTCTATTAAAGAAAGGTGTATCATTTGTCTGGGATGAAGCATGTCAGAAAGGCTTCAATGACATCAAGCAATACCTTACAAATCCACCTGTTCTGGTACCACCAGTGGTAGGAAGACCATTTTTGCTATATGTTCGAGCCTTGGATCATTCACTTGGTGCTCTTCTTGCACAAAAAAGTGATATGGGTCATGAACAAGCAATTTATTATCTTAGCCGAATGATGGTTGGAGCTGAACACAAGTATACTCCTGTGGAGAAGGAATGTCTGGCTTTAGTTTTTGCTGTTTAAAAGACACGACATTTTATGTCAGGACAGACTGTCCATGTCATCTCCAGAATAAATCCTATTCGAATATTGATGAGAAAATCGAGTATTCTTAACTCCAGGTTAGCCACCTGGGCGATGTTGCTCACTCCTTATGATATGGTCTATGTACCTCAAAAATCAGTGAAGGGGCAAGCATTAGCTGATTTCTTAGCAGCTCATCCTATACCTGAGACATCGAAACTATATGAGGACATTCCAGATGAAGTCATGGATTGTAACATGACTTTGAAGGATGACATTTGGCAACTATATTTTGATAGAGCTTCTCGAGTTGGACCTAAAGGCAATATCGTCTTTGGAGTAGGCATCGTCCTAGTCTCTCCTGACAAAATGGTCATATACCGTGTTTATTCTCTTAATGAGCCATGCTCTAACAATGTGGCAGAATATAATGCTCTGCTGATTGGTCTCCAAGTAGCAAAGCAATTGGATATCGAGTTCCTGGAAGCTTATAAAGATTCTCAACTGATTGTTAATCAGGTTAGAGGGACATATGAAGCCAAAAATCCTGACCTCATCCCTTATCATCAAGTGGTAATCGAATTAGTCCTTTCATTCAAAGGATTCTTTATCGAATTCGTACTACGTTCTCAAAATTTGGAAGCTGATGCTCTTGCTAGTTTAGCTGCAGACTTAGCTGTTCCAATTAGAAGACAAAATATCATCACTTTGTTGGATCGAGACTTATTCTGTATAAAGAATAACTTGCATATTAAACAGAGTTGTACTACAGAATCAAGTTCCCAGTAGAAGGATTGGAGAAGTCCATTCATTGATTATACGGTTCATGGGATTTTACCTGAAGATCCGAAGGAAGCTGCATCAATCAAGAGACGATCATTTCGATTTTACTATGATTCTTCCTTATATATGTTATATCGTCGTTCATATGACGGACTTTTGCTACGCTGTCTCTCAGAGAGTGAAGCTAAGCAAACACTTCGTGAAGCTCATGATGGTGTCTGTGGTGCCCATCAACCTGGTCCAAAATTACAGGACCGTATTCGAAGAATGGGGTATTTTGGCCATCCATGATAGCAGATGTTGTGGATTATGCCAGACGGTGTAAAGCATGTCAGATTCATGCTGATTTTATTCATCAACCATCGGAGTTCTTACATCCTACAGCAGCTTCTTGGCCCTTCGAAGCTTGGGGCATAGATATTATTGGTCCGATTAACCCTCCTTCTGTCAAAGGACATCGGTTTATCCTGGCCATAACAGATTATTTCTCTAAATGGGCGGAAGTGGTTCCCCTTGTTGAAGTGAAAACATCTAATGTGGTTAGCTTCATCATACACCATGTCATTTATCATTTTGGGATTCTTCGAAGGATAATTCATGATAATGGACCACAATTTGCCAGTCAAGCATTTTATAGATTTTGTGACAAGAATCAGATCCAAAATATGGCTTCTACGGCTTATAATCCAGCTGCTAATGGCTTGGCCAAAGCTTTTAACAAGACAATCATTAAACTTCTCAAAAAGTTCGTCTCGTCTATTAAACGTGATTGGAACGAGAAACTTGGAGAATGTTTATGGGCTTACAGAACGACAATTCGAACTCCGACTAGTTTTACACCATTTTCACTAGTTTACGGATGTGAGGCTGTTCTTCCACTGGAAATCCAGATTCTATCTCTTAGAATAGCCATTACTAATGAGCTAACTACAGAGAACAATGATCGCTTACGACTCCAAGAACTTGAAGGATTGGACGAAAAGCGTCTTCAAGCGCAACAGCACATTGAGTTATATCAAGCCCGCATATCTCGAACTTTCAATCGTAAAGTTAAAGAGAGGGTATTTAAAGTCGGTGAACTAGTTTTAGCTGTTCGAAGACCGATGGTGATGACTCATAAGAGCAAAGGGAAATTCCAAGCAAAATGGAAAGGCCCTTATGTCATCGAGACAGTCTTCTCTAATGGTGCCTATAGGTTGTCTAAATCTAATGGAGATTTGCTTATGATGCCGATCAATGGCAAATTCTTGAAGAAATATTATGTTTGAATTTCTTCTTTATTCTCCAGCTACCAATGTTTGGTTAAGCTGATCATTTGTCTTCCTAAAAGAAAATTTTGATCTTCTGTCTTACCAGCTGATTAAAAAAAAGAGATTTATTATTTATTATGTTCTTATGACCGCTGAATAGATATTAAATCTACTTCTTTTCCTATATATCATGTCCATTTGACCTCTGAATAGATATTAATCTATTTTTCTTTGAGTTGTTATGATCTGTCACTTTCATATTACATCTGATAGTGTCGTATACTCTAAACAGAAAAAGAGATTCATTATCTATCATGTCCATATTACCTCTAGATAGATATAATTTATTGAGTTTAGAAAACTTGTCATGTCCATATTACTTCTGATAAGTATTTTCTATCTCATACCTATTGTTTAATTTCAAAATAAATGATAGGGCCACAAAATAAATATTTTATTCATTACTTGTAAACATTACAAAAATGAAAAAGATAGAAGATTATAAAAGCTCTTTATTTGTCTAAGGCGGAGCAGATAAGTCTTTTAACAGTTTCTGCAGCTCTGCTAGACGCTTTTCACGAGAGCTCAATAAATTCTTAGTAGCTAAGGAGCGTCGAGCTTCAGGAGTGCAGATATGAGAAAGTTCAGCAAAAGTGACTATCATCTGATCCTTGGCTTCGTCAAGGGTTTTGATAGTAGATTCGGCTCCAAAGACTTGTTCTTCCAAGATCGAGCTCTGTGTAAGCTGCTGGTCTCGAGCAACGATCAGCTGATCCCTCTCTGCCTTCAAGCGAGCCAACTCAGCCTCAATTTCTCAAATTTTATCATTTTGTTGATGAATTCTCATATTCGAGGTTTCATAGGCTTCTCTCTGGCTCTCCAGCTCGGGCTTTGCTCCTGCCAAAAAAGCTTTTTCTTTGGCGACCTTTATGTTGTATTCATGGAGGGCTTCATTGAAAGTCGTCTTCCGAGTGAGGTATTCAGCTGATAAAGCGTCATACTCCTCTTGGATGAGATTTTCAGCGGTTTCACTTGACAGCTTCATATATTCTTTGATGGGTTGTTCAAGTCCCTCTACGATTTTCTCCAATGTCGCTGCTCTCACTGCATCGTTAAACATGGCAATATTTCTGATCGTAAGAGAGATAGATGCCTTCAAACTGTCATAATTGAGGCCCTTATTCAAGACCATCTTAATCAAAGCTGCCAAAGTCTTGTAAAAAGTCTCAGTATGAATCTCAACTAAGAGATTCATTTCTGCACTCGAGCTCGGCGTTGCAGCGATGTCTATCAAATCTCTTCTTTGAAGATTAGGAGCAGATGCTATTGCCTTGGTAGCAGGCTGAGATGAAGCCATTGTTGTCACTGCTACCATAGCCAACTGGTTCCCAGGAGCTTCAGGAACAGTATCTTCAGTATTTGTTACTCCAGCCGTTTCTGGAGCTGAAACTACTTGAGTTTCGGTGGCGGTGATTGGTGCGGGTAGAATAGTAGTTGTGGTAGCTGACTCTGGTTCAAGCATTGTCTCTTCAAGAACTTGTACTAGAGCAGTAGCAATAGCAGAAGATGCTATTACAACTTCACCAACTTCAGTTGATGATTTGACTATACCTTCATCACCTTCTTCGGCTACTGGCTCTGCAGGCTCTTCAAGTATTTCAGTTGTAGTGAATCCTTCTACAACTGATTCTTTATTAAAGTCTAGCTCTTCCTCAGCAGCCACTTCATCATCTACAGTAGGTTCTACTGTAGTCTGTTCTTTATCTCTCCCCTCAGCAGGAAGGGACAATTTTGGCTGAGCCTGCACTTTTGGCTCTTGTTGTACCTCCATAGATGGAGGATATTCTTCCTGAGTCTCCACTTCGGGCTCTCGTGGTATTTCTTCTGGAGCATCTTTTTCTTCTGAAGAGGAATCTTCTTCCTCAGATTCTGCGTTTTTCTCATAAATATCTTCTGGAGGAGGAGGAGGAGCCACGGGCTTCGATGCAATAATAACACCTACAAAAATTAAACAAAATAAGTCAATCTACAAAAATCATAATTTTATATGGATTTTGTATAAATTATATTTACCTGGTGTAGGTGTGGGACGTGCCAAGTACGCATCATAATCCTCATCCAAGTCTTTATCATCAAAATTGATAGCTGGCTCATCTGATGGGATGGGCTCTTTGATCAACAGTTTGTACTGGAGTGACGTCTTCAACAACTTGTGCCTTTTATGGCAAAGTTAAATGAAGCGACGAGCTGAGGCATCCTGGAGATAGGACTACTGCAGCTTCCATTGATGTTGCTAGTTGGGAGGCCGAGGACCCTTCTCCAGGATGAGATGAAGAAGATGCAACGTGTTGCGGCTCCTCGACTGGAATATCAATCTCTGGAGTAGCGGCCCTTGGTCTAGAAGGCCCTTTGGTGGTAGTCTTCTTCTTTTTTTCCAGGGACTTCTCTGAAAGAGTGATAGCTGCACTTTGTTTCCATTTACGGGACTTTCCAATAATGATAGGTTCTGCAGCTTTTTCTCCAACTCCCGTAGGGATAACTTCCAGATACTGATCTGGAACAACTGTGTCGTCAGGGATGTCTGATGGTACCCTGATTGGCTCCTTAACATTCCCTTCCTTGGGCCATCTTAGACTACCTCTCATGTTGTAGCCATGAGCGAAGGAGCGGATGGAAGCATAAAAGTGAGCATACGTATGAAGTATACGTAGCTCGGTGGTACTGGTAGCGGTTGATACTTTGAATTTGGCACCAGTACGGGCAGTACTAAAATATCTCCAACCTCTTGCACCATCTATCAGTTTCCTAAATAACGAAAATTGGTAGAGGGATTACCAACATGAAGTTGGTCATATCCAAATTGGCGAGCGAACCTACTTGGTAGATATGGTTCGAACGCACAATTGTCTTCATTTCTGTACATCAGATGGGAGGGTCTGGTGCACTGTAGCCATCTAAAAACTGGCGCAGACAGTAAAGTTCTTCCTTCAACTTCATCTTTAAATTGAACGCCGAAGCAGTCGGCTGGAACTTGTGGCCGGGTACAGAAAAAGTTCCAACCATAAGAATAATTCAAAACTGCTCGGGTATCTGCCACTGTCATGGCAGTCCATGTAGCTTTGCTGAACTTCTGGAGGAAGACCTCCGTATCTCCTGGGCCTGGTGGCAACAAACCGCAGTTGTGGTGCAACAACCAGCCCATCAGGTAAGTGTAGGGCATTTCTACCCTAGGAAATACATTCCGGTGAGGAGCATTGTTGATTAGCTCCTCACCAAAAGTCCTCAGACCTGCGTTTATTCGGCACACCATTGCCGATAGCAGGTTGATTCTGATTTTAAACACCAAACGTACCGCTGGCCATAGCACGTTTCGGTGGATTCTATCAACTGTACCGGTCCCCGGTACAACCCATCTCCTCAACCATAGAGAAAGGAAGCCTGCCAGCAAGGCTTTTCTGGAGATCTTCTGGCTGCCATATCTGAGGAAGCTCAAGGCTTCGGTTCCAGCAGAGAACTCCCCAGTCTTGGTGGACAAATATTTGTTCGGGAATTTGTAGCCAATCATCATATCTCGTATTTTATTAGCAGGGATTGTTGAACCCGTATTGATAGTTGGAGTTTTGTTCTCCTGGAATCTTTCTTTATCATCTTTGGATATTTTATCCTTATAGAAAAAGAGATATGTTGTCCACTTATTGATGTATGCTAGATGAGATCCACTCTCATGCATAGTAGTGCAAATCATGTAATGGCACATCAACTCTTCATATATCTCAACCAATTGAGGGTTTTTCTCCCTGATTTCAGTAAGTTCCCGATTGGAGGGAACATATTTTTCATATGGGGCCTCCCCTATTGGCAGCTTTGAGATGAATTGCATCTCATGGAGTGCGAGACCCATTTCACCTTTTGGGGTCGTAAAAGTTCCAGTTGAACTTATATATATCTCCATCAGGGCCACGAACAAGTTACTGTTCGGTGGTATACCCTGACTAGTGGAAGCCACTGTAAACCCCCTAAATTTCTACCACAATTTTTTTATTATTTATTTATTTTTTACTTCGTATCTGCACGTCGCATACGAATTCGCTTTCTTGTATTACGTAACGTACAAAATTCGGGTTTCGTAATTTCTCGACGAGTGCGAATATGTGTCGAGGTACATATTTTAGAAAAACATTTTATTATAAATTTTATTTTATTTAGAAAAAGTACATATGTGATAAATATTTTATTTTCGATAAAAGAGTTATTTTATCCGTCGCTTAAAAATAAGTAGTGGGTTGAAAATTTTGGTTTAAATAAAATATATTCCGGATATTTTGCGAAATAGAAAATTTGTTTATTTTGCTATACTTTAAGTATTTATCTTGATTTTCAAAATTAATTAATATTATATTTTAATATTTATGAAAAAGATATTTTTGAATCTTGTTTTATTCAATATTTGATTAATTATAGTAATTTAAATTTGGGAAAGATTTCATTTGGCATTAAATTAAAGAAAGTTATCCATATTGATTTGATTTAGATTACTTAAATTTTAGATCGATTTAAATAAAAGATGGAATTATCCATCGGGGTTTAAACTATTGCAAATCCTTATCCAACTGGGAATTTCTACCTCCTATATAAGGAGAGGTACTCATCCATCAATTCTCTACATCCATAGAGTGCATCGTGTCTGTGCCTCCCATTCACTATATTTTCTCTTCCATTGCAGTTATAAATTTCTGTTTCGTCCGACGGCCCCGGACTCGACGCCTTTTCGTGTCTCGCAGGACACGTGCCAATTCAACAGAGAATCCTAAACCTATCCGCCGTGCCATTCCTGACTACGGCAACTACACCGCATCACCGCCACCATCGAGATCCCAAATTCCTTCGACCGACGACCCAGCCTCCTCTCTCATCCAACCCTCCACGTCGGCCTCGCCTCTGCCAACACCATTGCCGCAATCAGCAGCTTCCCGTCGACGCCACCGGCACCCTCACCCTTCACCACCGCCATTAACACAACCCCTCCGTCGTCTCCCCAAATCCAGCATCCCGGCCACCGCCGAAATCCTCCTATCCATGAAACACCACCACTATTCGCCGGTAGCACCTGTCAAATACCCAAACCGCCACCACCGTCACCCGCCTTCACTGCGACCAGCACAACCACTGGCCGCGGCCGTCCAAATCAACATCACTACCCATCACAAAAATAAAAAGGAAGAGGAGAAAACCCAACCTGATCGAGATCGCCCCAGCAGCCGCTCCGCCTCCGCCTGAACGGTGGCTCCCCCACCGATCGAGCAACCGCTGCGCTATCAATCGGGACTTCTTCCGTCGAGACTGTCATGACCGAAACCCCTCCGCCGTCAGCGCCGTAGACGCGCCTCGTCGGATCTGGCCGCCGCTCTTACTCCGTACCTCTCCCGTGCACCGCCCGACGGCAGCGCCGGCGGCGCACCTCCTCCGCCAGGCCGAGCGCTGCGCCCGTGACAACCGTGAGCACAGACGACCGCACGTTCTAGCGTCTTCCGACCGATCGAGCCTGTGCCTCCGACTTCTCGCTCCTCTCCAGCTCCTCCTTCCTCTCTCGCGCAACCGCCGTGCTTCGCCGTCGGCCACCGGCGCCGGAGCCGCCCCTCTGGTGAGAAAACCCTCTTCCTCTCCCTCCTTCTGATCCTCTGTCATTCTCATTCTCTTTCTAAAAAGAGAGATTTTAAGAACAGCTGTTACTGCTCTGATATATCATCAGTATTATTATTATTATTATTATTATTATTAGTATTAGTATTTATTATTATTATCATAATTATACATTACTGTTATTATTATTATTACTATTATTATTATATTATTATTACTGTAAATTATTAGTATTACTGTTATTATTCTATCATTAAAATTATTTTTATGCTTTTATTATGATTATGATTTTATTATTAGAATTATTAGTGTATTATTCTCCAAAATACATATTTGACAAACTTTGGGTTTAACCCTAAACTGCTTAGTAAAAAAATATTTTGACTACCAAAAATTTAGTTACCTAGTAAATGCTATATTGACAACTTAGAGTTTTGCTTAAACAATTTTTATTTTTCAAGTATTTTTCTAAACATTATTTTTTTAATAAATTGGTAGTTTCCAAATTAAAAACTTATTTTTCAAGTATGTATTTATCTAAAATATTTTGGACTAATGAAAGATATTTTTTAAAGTATTATAAATATTTTTATAAAATAATATATGTATTTCTTCAAATTCTCTCAATTATCTTGATTGCGACTGATCATCTTTCCTATTTTCTCGTGACTCTCGGACCATTACACATTAAACATGGCCACTGGACAGACATGACTTGTCGGATTATCGCACCATATCAGGCGTAACACCAGGCAAGATACCTTGCCATTATACTGTTTATATTTAGTCTACATTTTATTACATATTACTGTTCATTATTTCCAGTTATTGTAGTTCTTGATTTACTACATGCTCAGTGATTATTAGTTTACTTTGTTACTATCCTTTGGTTGCACATGAACCTAGAATTAAGGGACTACCGTCTGTAGTATATTGCATATCCCTTGACATAGTCGTACCACGAGGATGTGTGAGATGAGTAGCATATAGAGGTTCTTGTGTGTGGGCTGATCCCCCATGTGCATGCGTTAGGACTAACTACTAATAGAGGTATGTTATGAGACTTAGAAGTTAGTAGAGAAACATGGTCATGGAGGCGACTTAGATAAGTACATTGGGTGGTTAGAATAATACCTGACGTATGGGCTTCGATTGCACTTTTCTTGTAACCCGGAAGCTCCGCTGGAGATACGGGTATGAGCCTCTCAGGTTGGCCACTGTCGTTTTTGAACGTCATGCGCTTAGATCACTGGTGCCCAAGAGGGGACTATACCAGATCCCATTTACAGCCAGGGCTCATGCGTCGAAGGATTGTTTCTCAAATTGCATGTTTACTTTAGTATGGTTAGTTTACCTTATTTATGTCTTGTCACTTTCTTTGATGGTGGCATAATTTATATTTAGTATTTATATGACATGTTTATTGTACCTTGTTACGTCCTTCTGAGGACCTGGTTATCTCTCCAGGTGTGTTTTGTGGTTTCTGCAGGTGCTCTAGCTAAGGCCATGACTTGCGCTCTATTCTTCGAGATGTTGCTTTTGGATCATCATCTCCTTCGCTCGATCAATTCATTTTCTTTGTATAAATTCCTCCTTATTTAAATTAGTTGGTAGTGGATTTGTCTCCACCTAACGATTGTATACATGACAAATTCAAAGTTGCTTTATATCATTATTTAACTTTGTGGATGAGATTTAGTGCCTTGGTTACTGCATTTTACAGCTTATGTATACATACGACGGCCTATATACTTCGTATGTATACAACTGCCATTATTACATTCTAGTCCTTCTATTCTTGGGACTGGGGTGTTACATGTTTTTGTGGTGGCCCATGCAGGTCTAGTTTGCCGTTTTGGTTACATGACTGTACCGAACGGGCCTGCAATATAGGATTAAAGTTTAGAATATCAACCACCTACTTGACATCCATTCTTGACTTCAAATTCCGAACTCTCATTCGACCTCCTTGACTTGCATCTTGCTTGACACCTTCTACCATAAATTTTTAGTTTCGTGCTTAGTAAGATGACTACACTAGTATATGCTCATAGGTCAAACACATGGCTAGAAGGTTACATTGACAATTAATATGCATTGAGATTTTATTTGGGTTATAGAGGCATTTATTTTCCTAGAAATATGATCTTAAGGATTAGTTAATTCCAAGTTGGGTAGTAGCATATTACCGCTTTCAAAAGATAGTTGGAATTTTATTTTGATATTACAAGGTGGTATACACAAGAGGATAGCTAGATCGAGAAAACAAATTGATTTGATTTTGAAGGTCCTTAAACATTTTTATGATTATTTGAGTTATAACTATACATCTTTGGAGGGATATAAATTTGATTTGAAAAAGATCATAAATTTCTAAAATGTGGGAGTATAGTTTACGATTAACCAAAATTTGAGGATGATTGATAATTTTGGTAAAATATTTTCTTGAATTAAATTACGACATATGATCTATGATTTATAAAGTTATTTAGATTTCGAGTTTAAAACCTTGATTATGGATATTTAAATTTTGGAAAAAAAAGAGAAGAATTACTTTTGAAGAGTAGTTGTGACTTATTGGAAGCTAGATATACACATTTGAAGGATATATAATTAAATTCGGGAGTTATTTAAATGTTCCATTTTGTAGTATGAAATTCGACTGATAAACTTATTAAATGTTGAGTTTAAGGTTTGAAAAAAAATGATTATTCGATTTACGATATACAAGGGTTGTTTCGAGATTGACTAGAGATTTAAAATTTTGATTAAAATTGACAGTATAAGATAATTGGAATTTTTGGCGGAGTATCTTGGAAATTTTATTGAGAAAATTTTGAGGAACATGAAATTTTAAATTAGATCATATATTGGTAGAGGACCAAGAAGCAAGTAAGGTCACCCTAGTGAGATAGAAGTATTCCACATTAGATTGCCATACCACCTATGATTATGATATTGCATATACACAAGTATAGTTAGTCATCGACCAAACCGATGAACATATCTTTGACTTACTCGACCTTCCCTCATATCTAGATCTTTATTCGTAACATCTAATGGTTTGCAACTTAGAAATGATCAGAACCGTCCCCTTGACCATACCATTATCTGTGAGACTATTTTCTCTCTAGAAACTGTGCCTCTAACTTATCTTAACTTGATCTACGAAATGTCTTAAATTATCTTTATTTCGTGCTTTAACCTTTTATTCTTGAGCATTAGTTAGTACCTTATGAAAATCCACTTTCTATTTTGATCATTCGACGTTCCCTATCGTGACTTTAAAATTTGGAGCACAACACTAGACTTTTCCTTCCCACAAATTTCACATGTAAGACCTAGACGAGCTCACCTTTATGTAGGTATATCATGTTCTACTAAAACACGTCCCCTTGTACTCTATTTTTATGGTACGACTTTCGGGCCATAAAGACTCAACCATAACCCTTACCATGTTACCAATATGGACTCCACCTCGATTCAAATTTTTCAACCTAATATGTGATGGTGATCTATTAAATGCTTAACTTGCATTTATCTTGCCTGTTTAACCCTTGTCATTTATTTTCATGTCTTATCTCGATTCACTTAGACACATAACATTTTTCGCTCTTCAATATTGTAACCCCTACCCTTCTCTCTTCCAATTAAACTGCTTTACTTATATTTCACTATGATTCCTCGATAATTTATGCAACCTTGTTCCTTTTTTGATTCCCTTATGCGAAATGAAATTGGATCATGACAATCTTTGGTTAGTAGAGGTTAGATTGGAGAACCCACAGCATGGATAAATAATTTAGTTGGTTAAGATAATTACAAGATTACGAGGTATAGATGGGACATAAATAAGTGTGCGATAAATCCAAATATATGAAGTAAGGAATGATATACGGTGTTTTGATGAAACACTCAAGAGTAAATTGACTTCTCGAATTTCAAAAGCTTGTTTTGAGGTAACTAAATATCGAGTGAAGAATCTTCTAGAGTGTTGGTTGTTTAAGAACCAAATTTATATACTAAATTTATGGATGTAAATTTTTGATAAGGACAATGTTGACATTGCCTTCGATAGCATATAGTGTTATGATGATATTAGCTTTCAAGATGACCAATTGTTGAAGAAAGAAACCATTACATTTTTGATTAAGTTCTAAGATGATTATGAATATGAAGTTAAGATGAGTTTCATTTCTACCATCAAAAAGATGAGATTGTTGAATTCAAATTTTCGAGAGAGAGACTAATAAATATTTTAGGAATTTTCAATTATGATCAAGTTATGAAGGTATATTGTTAGTTGTCAAAATTTATCAAACATTTAAGACGGACTTTATCTTGGTACATAAGGATGCATTGTATAATGACCAACAAATACAAATCGTAGTAAGGAGATTTTAACTTTAACTTGGGCCAATTGGTTGAAGGTTTTGGAATTTTAATTTTAGAGGAAAAATTTTAACTTGGGAAGATATATATAAATGAGCTATGAAGATTATGGAAGTCAAAATTTGAGACTATCGAAAATTCTATGACGAAATAGAGGAAATTAGAGTACATTTATAATCATATTGGTTTTGTTTAAGGGGACGTGGAACGGAAGTAATTTTTGGAAAGAACGATTTATGATAAGAGAGATTACATAAATATTAATGATATCAAAGGATTAAGGAGTTTATTACCTACTTATGAGGTTGTCCCTTTTTAAGGTTAATGTTAAGTTTGATTGAGCTTAGTCATTGATTGGTTGTCATATACATGATCGTAATCTAAATTGAAACCATCGAAATTTTCTGTTCTAGTCGCTCAAATGACATATTGCCATTGAATTGTCGCTCGCCTCATCGTCGAATATTTTGTTTGCATTCTCGTCCCAAGAAGATCTCGTAAATCTATTCGAATAAACCCGTTCCATCCCCTTCGCCCTACATACCCTAGTTACTCCTAAATTTTGAAGACAAAATTCTTTTAAGTTGGGTAGGATGTAAACCCCCTAATTTTCTACTACAATTTTTTATTATTTATTTATTTTTTACTTCGTATCTGCACGTCGCATACGAATTCGCTTTGTTGTATTACGTAACGTACGAAATTCGCGTTTCGTAATTTCTCGACAAGTGCGAATATGTGTTGAGGTACATATTTTAGAAAAATATTTTGTTATAAATTTTATTTTATATAGAAAAAGTACATATGTGATAAATATTTTATTTTGGATAAAAGAGTTATTTTATTCGTCGCTTAAAAATAAGTAGTGAGTTGAAAAATTTTGGTTTAAATAAAATATATTCCGAATATTTTGCGAAATGGAAAATTTGTTTATTTTGCTATCCTTTAAGTATTTATCTTGATTTTCGAAATTAATTAATATTATATTTTAATATTTATGAAAAAGATATTTTTGAATCTTGTTTTATTCAATATTTGATTAATTATAGTAATTTAAATTTGGAAATGATTTCATTTTGGCATTAAATTAAAGAAAGTTATCCATATTGATTTGATTTAGATTACTTAAATTTTAGATCGATTTAAATAAGAGATGGAATTATCCATCGGGGTTTAAACTATTGCAAATTCTTATCCAACTGGAAATTTCTACCTCCTATATAAGGAGAGGTACTCATCCATCAATTCTCTACATCCTCAGAGTGCATCGTCTATGCCTCCCATCCACTATATTTTCTCCTCCATTGCAGTTACAAATTTCTGTTCCGTCTGACAGTCCCGGACTCGACGCCTTTCCGTGTCTCGCAGGACACGTGCCAATTCAACAGAGAATCCTAAACCTATCCGCCGTGCCATTCTTGGCTACGGCAACTACACCGCATCACCGCCACCATCGAGATCCCAAATTCCCCCGACCTATGACCCAGCCTCCTCTCTCATCAAAACCTCCATGTCGGCCTCGCCTCTGCCAACACCATTGCCGCAATCAGCAGCTTACCGTCGGCGCCACCGGTACCCTCACCCTTCAATACCGCCATTATAACAACCCCTCTGCCGTCTCCCCAAATCCAGCATCCCGGCCACCGTCGAAATCCTCATATCCACGAAACACCACCACCACTCGCCGGCAACACCTGTCAAATACCCAAACCGTCACCACCGTCACCCGTCTTCCCTGCAACCAGCACAACCACTGGCCGCGGCCGCCCAAATCAACATCACCACCCATCCCAAAAATAAAAAGGAAGAGGAGAAAACCCAACCTGACCGAGATCGCCCCAGCAGCCGCTCCGCCTCCGCCTGAGCGGTGGCTCCCCCACCGATCGAGCAACCGCTGCGACATCAATCGGGACTTCTTCCGCCGAGACTGTCGTGACCGAAACCCCTTCGCCGTCAGCGCCATAAACGCACCTCGCCGGATCTGGCCACCGCTCTCACTCTGTACCTCTCCCGTGCACCGCCCGACGGCAGCGTCGGCGGCGCACCTCCTCCGCCAGACCGAGCGCTGCGCCCGCGACAACCGTGAGCACAAACGACCGCGCGTTCCGGCGTCTCCCGACCGATCGAGCCCGTGCCTCTGACTTTCCGCTCCTTCTTCCTCCATCGCGCAACCGTCGCGCTTCGCCACCGGCCACCGGCGCCGGAGCCGCCCCTCTAGTGAGAAAACCCTCTTCCTCTCCCTCCTTCTGATCCTCTCTCATTCTCATTCTCTTTCTAAAAAGAGAGATTTTAAGAGCAGCTGTTACTGCTCTGATATATCATCAGTATTATTATTATTATTATTATTATTATTATTATTATTATTAGTAGTAGTAGTATTTATTATTATTATCATTACTGTACATTACTGTTATTATTATTATTACTACTATTATTATTATATTATTATTACTGTAAATTATTAGTATTACTGTTATTATTCTATCTTTAAAATTATTTTTATACTTTTATTATGATTATGATTTTATTATTAGAATTATTAGTGTATTATTCTCCAAAATACATATTCGACAAAATTTGGGTTTAACCCTAAACTGCTTATTAAAAAAATATTTTGACTACCAAAAATTTAGTTACCTAGTAAATGCTATATTGACAACTTAGAGTTTTGCCTAAAACAATTTTTATTTTTCAAGTATTTTTCTAAAAATTATTTTTTAATAAATTGGTAGTTTCCAAATTAAAAACTTATTTTTCAAGTATGTATTTATCTAAAATATTTTGGACTAATGAAAGATATTTTTTAAAGTATTATAAATATTTTTACAAAATAATATATGTATTTCTTCAAATTCCCTCAATTATCTTGATTGTGACTGATCATCTTTCATATTTCCTCGTGACTCTCGGACCATTACACATCAAACATGGCCACTGGACAGACATGACTTGTCGGATTATCGTACCACATCAAGCGTAACACCAGGCAAGATACCTTGTCATTATACTATTTATATTCAGTCTACATTTTATTACATATCATTGTTCATTATTTCCAGTTATTGCAGTTCTTGATTTACTACGTGCTCAATGATTATTAGTTTACTTTGTTACTATCCTTTGGTTGCACATGAACCTAGAATTAAGGGACTACCGTTTGTAGTGTATTGCATATCCCTTGACACAGTTGTACCACAAGGATGTGTGAGATGAGTAGCATATAGAGGTTCTTGTCTGTGGGCTGATCCCTCATGTGCATGCGTTAGGACTAACTGCTAATAGAGGTATGTTATGAGACTTAGCAGTTAGTAAAGAAACATGGTCGTGGAGGCAACTTAGATAAGTACATTGGATGGGGAGAACAATACCTGACGTATGGGCTTCGATTGCACTTCCCTTGTAACCCGGAAGCTCCGCTGGAGATACGGGTATGAGCCTCTCAGGTTGGCCACTGTCGTTTTTGAACGTCATGCACTTAGGTCACTGGTGCCCAAGAGGGGACTATACCAGATCCCATTTACAGCCAGGGCTCATGCGTCAAAGGATTGTTTCTCAAATTGCATGTTCACTTTAGTACGGTTAGTTTACCTTATTTATGTCTTGTCACTTTCTTTGATGGTGGCATAATTTATATTCAATATTTATATGGCATGTTTATTCTATCTTGTTACGTTGTTTGTGGTTTCTGCAGGTGCTCCATCTAAAGCCATGACTTGCGCTCTATTCTTCGAGATGTTGCTTTTGGATCATCATCTCCTTCGCTCGATCAATTCTTTTTTTTGTATAAATTCTTCCTTATTTAAATTAGTTGGTAGTGGATTTGTCTCCACCTAACGATTGTATACATGACAAATTTAAAGTTGCTTTATATCATTATTTATCTTTGTGGATGAGATTTAGTGCCTTGGTTACTGCATTTTACAGCTTATGTATACATATAACGGCCTATATACTTCGTATGTATACAGCTGCCATGATTACGTTTTAGTCCTACTATTCTTGGGACTGGGGCGTTACAGCCACTGCTTCATACAGGCCGATGTCTTTCAGCTCCGTCTGGAAGTTCTTCATGATCCAAACACTAATTTGGATCCAGTTATGGTTGAAAGGATTTAGCCACCCTGGTAACCTAGGGTTGGCCTGAGGATATAGTACTACAGCCCTTATGAACTTATTGATGAACATTTGGGTCTGTACCGGTTGGATTAAAGCCGAATCTTCACTCGGAACAAATCCAAGCAAAAGACCGAAGAAAGGGACGAAACCGCTATTGGGAATACTGACGTGATACCCCATATCGTTGGCATTATCCCTCTTGAATATGATTCTACCCGGCCTTCCATGACTACTGGGAGTCAGATTCCACAGCATCTGTCGGGGATGGGTGGCATGGATGAATGTGGACAGTAGATAATCTCTATCCATGTCAGGGAGATACATTGCTCTATCTTCAGACTTGAACACCCAAGACTCCTTCTTGGGGTGTGTTTGTACTTGCAGTCTATTGCATCCCCAAATAAGAAAGCTGGTTTTGCAAATTGCTGGCCATCCAGCGAGGTCAACAGTTCTCCATTAATCATGGATAGCAGCATTCTATCCCCTTGGGCAGCTATCAACTGTGCTCTCTCTACAGGGTACTTCGGATTCGATTGGGAAAACTCTACATGGGACAGGTTCTCCAAATAATTTGAGCCCACCATACCAGCTGATGAGCCAAATATTTTTGCTAGTGGGTGAGCTTGCAAGTCCACTGCCAAAAGAAAAAAAAAATCGAGTTAGTGAAAATCTAATTTGAAATTTTTAAGCAGATAATTTGGTTTGACTTTTACGCTAAAGACTCTGACTATGCAAACTTTACGCTTATGGAAACTTTTAAAATGTAAAAGTTTTTTGTTTTACACAAAGTCTTTTACTTGTGAATTTTATGCTGGCACATGTTGATGTGTGTGTATTGTGAATTTTACGCTGGCGTGTGTTGACATGAGCGTATTTAATTTTTATGCCGGCACATGTTAATGTGAGCGTATTGTAAATTTTATGCTGGCATGTGTTGACATGAGCGTATTTTAATTTTTACGCTGGCACGTGTTGACGTGAGCGTATTCTAATTTTTACGCTAGTACATATTGATGTGAGCGTATTTTAAAATTTACGCTGGCATGTGTTGATATGAGCGTATTTTAATTTTTACGCTGGCACGTGTGGACGTGAGCGTATTCTAATTTTTACGCTAACACATGTTGACGTGAGCGTATTTTAAAATTTACGCTGACACGTATAAACGTGGGCGTATGTTCTTAATTTTACGCTGACATGTATAACATGGGCGTATTTTGTTATTTTAGTTTCTACGCTGACACGTATGACGTGGGCATGAAATCTGAAAGTTAAAGTTTTCTTCTTCTTCTTCGGCGAACTTGTAGCTGAGATTAAGTAGGGCTTTACCCTTCATTACTGGAGCCACGACGGGGTTGCTCTGTTGCGGCGTCATTGATGATGGGACCGGGGTTTTAGTGTGGTCGGCCGATGATGAACCAACGGGCTTTCTGTCCTTGCTGCCGGCGACGGACTTCTTGGGGGCCATTGGATCGAAACGAGAGTATGAAGGAGAAAGAAGAGTAAGAGAGATCGAGATTACAGATGACAAGTAAAACTTTATCTCTCTTCGAAGATCTCTATTTATAGAGAATTTTTGAATTGGTTCAAATTCCCGAATTCTACGCTGACTGTTGGATATCCCAACTTTTACGCAGATGACCGTTGGATATCCCGAATTCTACGCTGACTGTGAAATCCCGAATTTTACGCTTCTGTTCAAAGTATTTCAAATTTTGAAAATAATTTAAAAACTTTGAAGGGGGTCTTGTAGGAGCGTAAAAAGTGCTTCATGGACTTAGTCAAAGAAGTTAAGAATTTTACGCGAGCTACTCCCTACGCAAGCTACCCTTTACGCGAGCTACTTTACCCGGGAGTTATTCATTGAACTTTATGCCGGGGACAGACTGTCAGGCTGCATTAAATGCAAGAGATTTGATCTGACACAATAATTTTCTGACAGCAGGATTATAGAAAAGCCGAGGAAATCTTTTCACCAAACCCAATACTCGTCGTATAGTGTGCAATTGGGGCTATTTTACGCTCAACAAAACTGCTTCTTTTACGCACGATAGTTATTCAAGCTTTTACGCTCAAGGCTATTGTGGGCGTAAAGTCTATTTTGGGCTACTTTTTACGCTCAAGGCTATTTTTCTAGCCACTTTACGAGGGAAGTTTATTTTGGGCTATTTTACGCCAGTTTGCCACTTTATGCTGGGAGTATATTTTGGGTCATTTTTACGCTCGATCTTTCCTGACTACTTGAGAACGTGGTTTGCCTACATGGCTTTCATGCCACACTTATCGAGGAACGTGTGCACGTGATCTCTCCACTTTGTTGAAGTAGTGGGACACGTGTCACCATGCGTAGAGATCAAAACTCTACATGGGACACGTGTCATCGTAGAGGATGATTTGGATCGTGGGTGACAGTTACTAGCGTAGAGACTCGATTTTGTTGCTTTTTACGCACAAAGGGTTAAGTCTATAAATAGACTTATTTTTACATATCATGCATCAAGAGATCAACAGAGAGACAGGAGAGGAGATTCTGAGAAAACTCATACTTTAGAGTGATATTCCCAGAAGCATTTCTTCAACTTTTTCTCAAGAACAATGAAGCAAAGCAAGAAAGCATTCGACTGTGCCATCAGTGCCGTTGCTCGATACCTTTCCAGTGACTTAGTTCTTCCGATTGTTCGTCTTCTTCAAGCAGTTTTCTTCATCATCGTCGTATGGTCCAAGGAACAAAGTGATCGCTCTCAGATCAGACTTCCATAGCAATACTTCCCAGAACAATTTGTACTTTTTTTGTACTTTCTAGTTTTCTTTCAAAAGCCAATTTTAGGCATTTTGTTAAGTGAAACACCAACAAACCCCGGCCACCCGAACAACCACCTCCACCACGGCCAATGTCGGCGCCACCACCAACATCCACTAGAAAAATAAAACCCTAAATTAAACACACACGTACCCCCCTCAACACACCTGGCCGCCTCGCCGGCGACAGCCGCTTCCGCCTCCTCCTTGGCGTGCCGCACGCAGCCCAGCCGAAACCCCCTCCGGCGACTTTTTCGACTTCCTCCGCCACTTTTTTCGTCGCCGGCCGGATCCGCAGCTCCGCCGAGTCCTCCGCCGCTGGCCTCTTCCGCTTCCTCCGTAGATCGGCCTACCGTTGCCCTCCATCTTCCCCTGTTCCCGCCGCACAGCCTCCGCAGCCGCCGTAGACCGGCCGACCGCCACCTCCGCTTTCCCTTTCCCCTTCGTCCGCTCCAGCCTCCCTTCATCAATGCTCCCTTCCTCCGATTCCCCCTTTCCATTTCCTTCTCATCTGATCCTTCTCCCTCTCTAAATCTCCTCTCCATCCTCGTATTCTTGGTTCGGTTGGTTGGTCTCCTCCAAGGAGGAGAACCACCACCATTGTTGCTTTTGTTATTCTTATATTTTTTCTTCTTCCTTTTCTCCACTTTCTTTGTTTTAACCACAGTACATTTTTATTGTTTTAACCACAGTACATTTTTATTGTTTTTTATTATATTTTTCTGTTAACTATTATTATTTTATCATCTTTATTATTATTATCATCATTATTATTATTATCATCATAATTATTATTATCATTATCATTATTATTAATATTTTATTAAGGCTGATGTTTTGATGTTATTTTAATTGGATTATTTTATTTTTGTTCTTATTATTAACACTTTTAAGATCTTGGTCCTACAGTATGTGATAAGAGATTTGATAAATACTTAAAATAAAATATATATTATTATTTTCTTAGTATCAATTATTTATACAAGCTACTTGAGTAGTTAAAATAGATAATTTCATAAAAACTATTTTTATTATTGGTAACAACAATATCATAGGCTAAGATATATTGTTGCAAATTTTGTATTTATTTAAAGTAAATTATTTGAAAAAATTATAGTTTTACAAATATGGATTTTAGCATTAAATAATTTTCTATAATTATTTTGTTTCTCTTAGAATATTTTTGGAAAATATAGTTTTCTACCTAAATTGTATTTCCACAAACTTAAGAGTTTTCTGTGAACACAGTTTCTTTTATATTTTAGTATTTATCTAAACACTATTTTTAACTTGCAAAAATATAAGTTCTCATTTATTATAAATTTTCTTAAAATCATATATATATCCAATTTCTATCGACCAATCTCATGTCCATAACCAATCCCAATCTTTCTATTCCTTGGCCAATTCTTTCCTTCCACCTATTGACCCTAACTAATTTGACCCTTCTAGACCTAATGGAACTGTCCGTGCCACCATCAGAGGTCTCCTTGTGCAGTTGTTACCCGAAGTTGCGATTTGTGCTACCTTGATCATCGCAGTACACCGGGCATCCTACCAGGCAAGACATCTTGCCATTTGCTGTTTATTTATTTTAGCTCATATTTCATGCATTATTCATTATTTTCTTTATGCAAATAAACTGTGATACATGGCATAACCTGTTAGAACTTACTGTTCATTTATATTTCCTGCTATGTATTAGTTTTTCTTACACATTAAACCTAGATTTAAGGGACCACCTTGTGTGTTGCATTCATTGGCCTTGACACGTTGTAACACGAAGTTGTGTGTCGCATGCAGAACACGGACATGCGTGACTGGCCACCGGTGCGTATAAGCCGTGCGATAGGAATAACCGCTGATAGAGGTTGCATACTAGTTTGACTTAGCGGTTATAGAGGTTTTCTGTTGTGGATACAACATAGTAGGCATTGGACGGGGAGGACAATTCCTTAGCGTATGGGCTTCGATGCACTTTTCCTTTTGTAACCCGTGAGCTCCGTCGGAGACGCGGGTAAGATTACCCATGATTACTGACGGCAACTGACGTTCTGCGGAACGTCATGCTCTTACTGATTGGGCCTCTGGTGCCCCAAGGGGGGACCATGCCGATCCTATTTAGCCAGGGCCCATACGTAGGAAGAATTGTTCTTAACTATATTTTACTTAGAACGGTTAGGCTACCTTATCCGTTAGGTACGAGTACTTTTGGTTTGGGTACTTGTATCTGACCTGGCTTGGAACAATAACTTGTTGCGGATTAGTTTTCCACATCTTGTCCTTGTTTGGTTGTAGGTGTGGCTTACTACTTCGATGAGAAGGTATTGAACCTTGTTGGGGTCCGGATACCATATTGGATTCATAGCATGGAAAGATACGTCATCGTGAATTAGTTTACCATCTTTTGTCCTTGTTTGGTTGGGGGGATGGTAACCTAGTTCAATAGGTGTGTATTGGACCATGTTATAATTCAATTGACTTATTTATTTGAGCAATATTTATTCAGTTTATATGGCATAATATTATGTGTCTTGTTACGTCCCTCTGAGGACCTTGTTATCTCTCTAGGTGTGTGCTATTGTCTTTCGCAGGTGCTCTAGCTCTAGCCATGACCATCTCCATTTCTTCGAAGATGATTGCGCTTGGATCGTCTTTGCTTCGCTCGCCAAAATCATTTCTTTTCTCATGTATTTTCCTTTACTTGTTGGTAGTAGATTTCTCTCCGCCCAACATATGGTATCAAGATAATTCATTATCATTATATGATATCTTTTATTCATTTATTTGTGTGTGGGTGAGATTAGTTATGGTTCTACTGTATTTCATAGCTTATGTATTCATACGAGGTTTCTATATATTGGAGTGTACTTCGTATGTATACAGCTGGCATGTCTACGTTCCTAGTCCTACGTATTTTGGGACTGGGGCGTTACAGCTGATGAATTATGGACTGTTGTCGTGGATGATCCTCCAGGGCATCCCAAAATGGTAGATGACGTGATGCTTGATAAAGCTGATCACCTTTGAGCTTTTTACCTCTGTCAATGGTACTACTTCTGCCCATTCAGAGAAGTAGTCGGTGATTGCTAGGATAAAACGGCGTCCCCTAGATGAGGGAAGGGTGATAGGTCCCACTATGTCCATACCCCAGGCTTCAAATGGCTAAAAGGCGACCATAGGATGTAGAGGCTCTGACGGTCTATGGATAAAGTCGGCATGTAGCTGGCAAGTACGACATTTCTTTGTATAATCGACAGCGTCGGCCATCATGGTGGGCCAGTAATAGCCCATACGTCGAAGTCGATCCTGTAGCTTAGGACCTGGTTGATGGGCTCTGCATGTTCCGTCATGAGCTTCTCGAAGAGCTTCGGCTGCTTCTTTGTTTGATAGACATCAGAGGAGAAGTCTATCATAGGAGCATCGGTACAACATTTTAGTGGTCGTATCATAATAGAACCGGAGCGAGCGCCTTCTGACTGAGACTATTTTTTTAGGTCCTCCAGAAGGATTCCATAGACGACAAAGTCGATGAACGGGAACCTCTAGTCTCTGACGTTGATGCTGGTGTCTGTATCTATGATATAAGTTGTCCGCATGCACAAATTATTTCTAGGGCATGCCAAACCCCGACCCACTACTATAATAAAGTATTGCGTGCCGACCGGTACTGCTAATGAGGTAGCGAGGCCGGCCAGAGCGTCAACTTCTAGTTTTATAGCCGAGGCACATGTTCTATGAAGAATTCAGTAAAGGTTGAGATGATGTCCAATGCTGCTTTGTGATAAGAGATCAGGTCTTTATGGCGAACCTCGTATTGTCCTCAAACTTAATTGACGACAAGCTTCAAATCGACGTAAGACTCGAGGTATTCTTCCCCCAGCTATTTTGCTAACTAAAGTCCCATGATGAGGGCATTGTACTCTACAACATTATTGAAGCACGGCTCTGAAAGGGAATAGGAACGCTGGATGACCAGCTTGTCGGAGGAGATCAGGACTACCCCCACTCCTGCGATGATATGGCCTTTGGGGACTGTTCTTGAAGCATCGTCGAAGAACATCCGCCAAACGGGGTTCTCTTCGGTAATGTTTGATTCTCGCACTTTATCTAGAATGTCTTTATAGAGTCTGGACGATTCCGAAATTGGGTGCACGGCTAGGAAGTCGGCCAGTACTTAGCCCTTGACAGCCTTTTACGGGACGAATACCATGTCATATGGTGTCAATAGTATCGCCCAAGTAGCTAATCGAGAATTTAGCGCTCCCGGCTTTGTCATGAGCAATCTGAGCAGATTGACTCAGAAGATAACGTGAATTGTCTGTCCCGAGACATAATAGCGAGTCTTCTGGATGGCGAACACCAGAGCTAGACACTCCTTTTTAACGGGGTTGTATCGGTGTTCGGCCCCGATCATTGTCCTGCTGAGGTAGTAGATGGCTTGCTCGTGGCCTGCATTATTGTTCTGGGCCAACAAAGCGCCAGGGAATGGTCTATTGCAGGGACATAAAGTAGAAATGGTTTACCTGCGATGGATGCCACCAAGACTGGGGGGCTCGTCAGATAAGCTTTGATGTTGTCGAAAGTGTTCTGACATTCTTCCGTCCAAACATAGGAGACTCCCTTCTTTATGAGCTTGGTGAAGGGTTGGCATTTCCCGAAAAGGTTTGCGATAAACCTTCGGATGTATGCGAGACGTCCTTGCAAGCCTCGAAGTTCTCTAAGGTTCTTCGAAGGGTCCATGTCAAGTATGGTTTTAGTCTTCTCGGGGTCGACATGGATGCCTTTTGCAGTAATAATAAAGCCCAAGAACTTTCCACTAGAAATCCCAAGGAAAGATTTGGCGGGGTTCATCTTGAGCTGATGTACCCGCATGAGATTGAAGACTATCTTCAGATCTTGTAGGTGATCGCCTCGAAGATGGCTCTTGACGGCGATATCGTCAACATAGCATTCGACAGTTTTATGGAGGTGTTGGCGGAATATGGTGCTCATAGCTCTTTGGTATGTGGCACGTGCATTATTCAAGTCAATGGGCATTACTGTGTAGCAATAAACCCCCTTCGGGGTCCTAAACGACGTGTGCTTTTCGTCGTCTGGGAACATCTTGATTTGGTTATAGCCCGAGTACTCGTCCTTGAAGGACATGCGCTCGAAGCCACATGTATTATCGATCATTATGTCGGTGATCGTAAGTGGAAACTCGTCATTCGAGCAAGCTAAGTTGAGGTCTCGAAAGTCAATACAGACTTGGATCTTTCCGTTCTTCTTGGTGATGAGGATGACGTTGGCTACCCACTCCGAATGTTGCTCTTTGTGAATAAACCCGCTGGCCAGGGGTTTATCTACTTCTTTGTCAATAGCGTCCATAATATTGGGACGGAAGCGTCGCTGTTGCTGCTTAACGGGCTTAGCATCACGTAAGATATTAAGCTTGTGTATTGCGACTTATGGGTTGAGCCCCAGCATGTCTTCGTAACTCCAGGCGAAGACGTCGATATATTACTTGACCAGCTGGACCAAAGATTCTCGTTCCTTTCCTGCCAAGCTCTTTTGCGGATGAAAATAGGTTTAGATGAAGATCCATCCCCGAGGTCGATCTGCTCGACTTCGTCTTCGGTAGGGGGGACTCGTAATTCAAAGCGAGATTCCCATTATGCGCCTAGACGTTGAGCCCAGGGTTCTTCTTCGAAGAACTCTATTGTTTGATTGTCGTCTTCATCTTCTGAAGGATGTACAGATGTCATGTTGGCTGACTACACCTTCTAAAATATTAGGCCGATGCTGGTGTCGGAGTCCCAAGTTGAAGCCTCAGACGAGTGAGAGTGTGCGACGTCTTCTGCTTCTTAACTTTCTGGGGTTGTTGGGGGCGTGATGTAGCCCACCCCCCGTCGAGTTCGGTGATAATAGTCTTTTGGCTTCCCTTTCGGAACAGGGAATTGTAAGGAAAGATGTCGGCCCTTGCCATAGTTTAAACCCTGGCCGCTTTTCAGGTTATACCCATCTTTCGGATGAGATACTTGGCTCGATCATTGTACCGTAAATTTGTATTATGCCGCTGTCGGGTTCTGGCTCCGTCGATGAAATGTCTTGGTGATGCTAAACTTTGCCAAAGATGATAGGTTTCTCGTCCTAGTTCCGAGGCGAGACTATATAACAGACTCCTTGGTACAGGACGACTCGATTTACATGATTAACAGTCATTATTTGTGTTTGCAGCGACTGTAGAGCAATATCTAGAGTATACATGGCATTCCAATGTGGAAGACTAGAATAATTGAAAGATACCCTTTTATTGATAAAATATGGGATCTTGTCTCGAGGGAATACATCATCAAGGGACGGTGCATCCACATTGGCGGATATATACTCTCCCAGTTTTTCGTTAGTGAGTACTGGAGTAGCCTGAGGTGGTTCGGAAGAACCTATTGGGAGCTTGGCCTTTGTCGGGGCTCTGGTACCGTTAGAGATACGTGGGCCTTCTCTTGAAGCTTAAGATGGGCTGAAGACTGAGAAGGTCTGCCTTTAAGCCGCACCTTGAGAGGCACCTCAGTTGGTGTTTCGACGACTGGTGCCTCCCCAAGTAGTTTTGCTATGAAAGGAACTGACACTTGGGGAGGCTTCCCCTTGAGTCATATCTTCAAAGGTGCTTCAGTGGATGCTCCACCTAGAGAAGTCGGTACCCTCCTGCAAAGTTTGACCACTATAAGAGACAGTGTTTGAGGTGGCTTCCCCTTGAGTCGTACTTTTAGGGGAGCATCGATTATCATTTCTGCCTCCAAGTCAGCTTCGGCTTCATCATCGGCATCGTTGGCTTCATCTTCCAGATGAATCGACTTGTACATATCAGAGTCGGTGAAGAAGGCCTCAATCCCTCTGAACGGATCGACATCAGCGAACTCTGTTCGGACTATACCGTTGGTGGATACGTACTTCATACATTGATGGAGAGTGGATGGTACCACCATATATTTGTGTAGCCACGGCTGCCCTAACAAGATGTTGTATTTGACGTCTGCATCTACAACATAACAGGTCACTTCGGTCTGGAGATCACCGATATGACACTTCAGTCGGATCTTCCCCAGCGGCTCACTCTTGCTAGCGTTGAAGCCACTGATTGTAGTGTCGAATGTTGTCAGACGATGAATCGGGATCCCCAACGTCTGGAGCAGAGCTCGGGAGATAATGCTGAGAAAAGACCCCGGGTCGATCTGTATTCGATCCACCTTGATAGCACCAACATACCCTGTGTAATACAGTGGTCTGTTGTGCCTGTTGTTTTTGAGCAGCATGTCTTGTTGAGTGAATGTGATGTTGGGATGATCTCCCCCACACTATGGCAGTGTGGACATGCTGCTGGGTCATCCTCAAGCTGCTTGACCGACTGATGAAAGACTCAGCATCCTTCAGGGCTTCGCAGAGAGCCTCTCGAGTATCTTTAGACAGGCGGAGGAGCTCGAACAAGGGCAGCCGAGCTGGAGTAATGGCAAGTTGTGCCAGTATGTCAAAGTTGTGGGGTTTGGTTAACCCTAAAGCGTTGTCTCTTCGTAGAGGCCTGTCGAAGCGGGCCTCCTTATGCTTCTGTTTGTCGGCTGCTGAAAGTTGGAAAGGACCTTTACCTTGAGCAATTGAGGTGGTGATAGGAGGTGCCACTTCGACAGGGGCTTCCTCAGGCTGAGCGTTCTGCTATGAACACGTTTGTACAGGAAGTGACTCCTTGGGGGAGGAGGTCACCATTCGGCAAGACTTGGTCTTCTTGCCTTTAGCTTTGGAGGTAGAATATACCCCATGTTGAGTCAGTTCCGGAGCGAGATCTGGATGAACCCACATGATCTCCTCCCAAGATATGGTGAGTGGAATCAGTCCACTCGCATTGTCATGAGTTGGCGGAAGGTTGACCATCTCCAATATCGTCTTCAGGATGGGGACAACACAATGTTGATTTGTAGTAGGCGGTAAGGTGCCAAATTGGAGCGATACCATGTTGGCCGAGACTGTCTTCTCCTCATAATCGACTAAGATGACGTTCGCATTGATCATGCGTTGTATGTAGTTCTTGAGGATGTAGCAGTCTTGAGTTGGATGTCCAACGAACCGATGGTAGTGACAGTACCTCGGGTCGCCCACTCTGCCCACCTCGTCAGGACGCTTAGGATCAGGCAACTTGATCTTGTCGCTCTGTTTTAGCATCTTGAAGAGTTGTAAGGTGTCCTCGTCGTTGAAGCAGTAGACCTCCTTCAGGCTCGGTACTGGTGGAGGCTTCTGAGCGGGCCCCTGTGTGCTTTTCGAAGCGTTAACAGTCGATGCCTGCTTCCCTTTCGTATCGTGTCCACTGTTGCTGGTAGCAAGGCCATTTCCCTTTGTCATCAAAGGCGGGAAATTTAACTCCAAGAAGGCGAGCATTACGTGCCTTCTTCTCAGCAGCTTCGACCCCGAGGATCAATAAAATCCAATCGAAAGGCTGGGTGGAGTCGAGCCAGAGCTTGATTGCAGGAGTCATGTTTATGCTGCAGGCATCGATCAGTGCATGTTCTGGCATACCCGGAGGCAACCTTAAGCATGCTTGTCAAAAACGTTCGATGAAGGCTCGAACAGTCTCCTTCTCTGTCTGGCGCACTTCTATAAGAGATGACATGGTCATGTCCTTCCCACCGTCGTAGAATCAGTCTAGGAAGAGGCGTGTCAAGTCATCGAATGATGATATGGAGTGGTCAGGAAGACTGCAGTACCAGTCGTAAGTGACTCCCTTCAATGCCCTGACAAATAGACTGGTGAGTAGGATGTCTTCTTTTGGGAGATGTTCCATTTAAGACTGGAAGTAGGTCAGATACCGACGAGGAGAATCATTCCCATCATATGGCGTCAATGTTTGTGGTTTATACGTAGGAGGGTAAACCACTTTGTTCCACTCGAGAGGGTAAGGTTGCGGGATTTCCATCTTTTGACGTTCTTTCTGCTTGTTTCGTGCTT
>JANAVB010015600.1:9057606-9185106 GCA_029216955.1 Iris pallida
GCGGGCTCGGCGAGCCCAGACAGCTGTCCCAACCTCTGACCATCCGAGCGCTCCGCTTACTGTTATACGGGCCTCCGATGGGAAGTTGTACCGAACCACTCGAGTCCAGCCCCCGGCGACAAACGGACAGAATGGTTTCCAAAAGTATCCCAACAATCAGGGAGCAAACAGGGTGCCAATACACTCGGATGCTCGGGTTTCCCGGGCCCACAAATCGGGTGTAAAGGTTGCTCGAGATGCATCTGACTTGCATGACGTGATCTGTCACAAGCGCAAAAAAAGAGAAGAAGCCTCGGTGTGCAGAGAGTCCTTCCCTGGACATCACTGCACTCAAGTCATTGTCAACTGCTGCTGCAGCAAGGCGACCACACATGAGGAGCGGCGATCCGTCTTCCAACGACTACAACACCCAAGCTCGAAAGGCGAGGCACTTCTCGCCGCCTCCTGCAATTCTGCTCAAAGGATCCCTGGTAGCGGGAGAGAAAAGAAAACAAACGTCTCCAGTCCTAAAATCTCAACCAAGAAACTCCCTTCTAAGCGGTTGTCCACGACTGCCATAGGAGGAGTTTTCCAAGGTACTCGCTCAAAGACGAAATCTACCACGCTTGGGGAATCGTCATCCACATCTCTGGGAGGCGCTAGAGCTGGAGGTAGCACTCCTCCAAACATCCGCGATAACCTGGTGTTCCAAGAAGATAATCTAGGGAAAACGGGTTCCCCAACAGACGCAGCAGGTTCCGATGTCCCCGAGGATGTCCGCGACTCTCAAGACGAGGCAAGCTCTGAAGCTGGGGGTACCACTCCTTCTGAGTTCGAACCAGAGGAGAACATTCCTACATACCCTGACGACTTCTCTGTATAAGGGTATGACTCAGAGGGCGCGTCCTCCACCGTCCCTTCCATCTCTCCTCATGTGAAGATGGTATTCATGACAGACAGCAACCAAGATGGTTCCAGTGATCGCCAACGCATCGACACTCTGGAGGCCATACTGTACGCCTTGGTCAAGTCTGTGGACGAGATCAAAGCAGCCCTTCCAACTCTGTAAGGGAGGACGCCTGGCCAAATAAACTTGGGTCCTGCGTTCAATGTGGACTCAAACTCTACGGAACCAAACCCGGGAGACAATCCTCCGACAACATCGACTCCCAGTGCTACAGACGAGGCCAGGGAGGCAAGAAAAGAGGTCCAGGAGCTTCAGGCCATGTTCCACGCCTGAGAAAACTGCCAGGACCTCAGGATACGACAACCGTATCCTATTGCATGGAGAGATGTGTCCTTCCCACCAAGATATAAACCATTCAACATCAATCCATATAATGGGAAGACATCTGCAAGCAGGTACATCACCTACTTCGAAGTCACAACCAACCACCTGCCTCATGACGACGCCATCCTCACGCGGTTGTTCATTGGAGCATTGGAAGGGGTCGCCTTTGACCGGTACCGTAACTTGTCGGACAGCTGCATCCATTCCTTTGCTGGCTTTAAGCGTATGTTCCTGGAGAGGTACTACGAAGTAGGACAAGACGTGACGATGTCCACCCTTATGGACGTTGTCCAGGGAGAAAAAAAGCCGACAAGGAACTATATCGAGCGGTTTCGTCAAACCGTAATGAAGTTGCTTTCCGGTAACCCCGATTCCTCCTTGATTAAAATTTGCCAAAAGAGGCTGCTTCCCACAATCAGTCTCTGGATGGGCGAAAGTCAGTTTAAGGATTGGAAGACTTTCATTATCAGCGCCACTAGCGCAGAAGACAAGTTAAAGAAAGCCCGCCAACTGGGATTGCACGTCTCGGAAGGAGAGGACAAGGGTAAACGCCCTAACACCAACAACAACAATGGTGGTAACCCCTCCAACAATCGGGACAACAAGGGGAAACAAGCTATGGTGGCCGACACAGCTCCGAAGCCTGAACCGAAGCCGGCAGAGAAGCAGTGGCCTCAGATGACTTATTCCTTCAAAGACGGCCATGTTAGGCCCATCTTGGATATGCTCATACAAGGGGGTCGAATCCAGCTCCCTCCCCTAAGACGTGAACCTCGTCCTGCAGAGATGGAAGGCCCCAAGTATTGCCACTATCATCGATATGTCCATCATGCTACGCAAGACTGCTGCCAACTGAAGCGATACATCCAGCATCTCATCGATTCTAAGGCCTTGGCCATTGATTTCGAAGAGGTAACCGTAGCAGCCAAAATGGTGTCAGTACAATTTGGCAGCTTTCCTCCGACAAAGACTCAAGATGGAGTGATGCTCGTCCCTAGGGCAAGAATGGAAGTCGCTAATCTTCCACCTCCCCGAGACCAGGCGGCTGGTCTAGTGCCCCTTACCAATCTCACTGGGGAGAATTCGCCTGCGGATCTTCAAGACAGCGCTTGTACGGGTGCAATGCCTAACATTGTCTTCATCCCACAGGATATGCTTATCAAGACCAACCTGCATGATCGCCCTCTGTATTATACTGGGTACATTGGCGATATCAAGGTGGAACGGATGCACATTGATCCCGGTTCTTCCATAAACATTATCCCAAAGAGCCTACTACACCATCTGCGCATCCCAATGCATCGCTTGACGCCGACAAATACCGCTATCAGCAGTTTCAATTCAGGCAGAAGCTATCCGATCGGGAAGATTCGTTTGAAATGTCAAATCGGCGATCTTCAATCAGAGGTGACCTGTTATGTCATAGATACGGATACTTCCTATAATATTCTCCTGGGGCGTCCTCGGATACACGATTATATGATCGTGCCTTCCACACTGCACCAATGCTTCAAGTACATCGATAAGTATGGCTTCGTGAAGACATAATTTGCTGACATCGACCCCTTTAAAGGGGTTGAATCTTACTACTCTGACTCATGCTTGTACGAGAAGTCAAAAAGGCACCTCGTCGAAGAAGATACTCAAGCTCCAACTGAGGCGGCAACTGGATCGGAAGGACCTCTAACAATCCACCTCCAAGCTCACAAACCTGGCAGAACTGCACCCCTTATGGCCACTCTGCGTAAGGACGCAATCAGCCTCTCTACACAGGAGGAGCAGATGATAATCCGACTGCCAAGGTCTGGCCAAGTGCCAAGACCCACGACAGAGCCACTGACAATCAGGCTGCCTAGAGTAAGTCAGCAACAAATGGAGGAACGCAATCCCTCTGTCAAGCCGATGATGATCCGTCTTCCTAGAATTAATCAACAGCCGAGTGCTAAGTCGAGGACTGCTAGCCAGCCAACAATCCCCTGCCCAGCACCAAGCACCAAATTGGGGGTGGCTAGTACGCCAACGACTCCACATTCTGCTCTACCAGTAGAGCCCCTGATGATTAAGCTGCCCAAGTTATCCTCCCAATCTACACAGGGGTGGTTAAAGCAGAGCCAGAGCTGGCCAAGTATGTGGCTGCTCACACTAATGTTCCATCCACAGATGATGTAATCCTACTAGAAAAGATACCTTATTTCATCAATAAAGGGCTATCTTTGAATTATCCCGAGCTTGATAAGCTCTGTATAATGTATGCCATGGAACACGGTATAGGCACCCACCTGCACGCACAGGTGACAAATGTCTACACCACAAACCAACTTACTCTAGTGGAAGACGCTTACCGCATAGTCGAAGGAGGGGATCATCCAATCATCTTTGGCCGTAAGAATGATCCACAACCCTTCAGGGTAGAAGAAGTTGATATCGAACCTGACACTGGAAGATTGCCCCTTTATCTATAAACAGGGGTATGATCTGGAAACTACACCAGGCTTGAACTATAGCACTGGACGGCGGCTACCCTTACAGTTGCCGGTCCCGACTGGGAAACCACAGGATTACTACAACAAGACCAGATGTGGGCTAGGTTATGTCACACCTGCAATGACCCCTGAAAGCTCAGATGAGGAGTGCGACTGGTATTCACACTCAACCAGATCACCAACTTCTGATTCAGACGTCAGCATTGGGGACATGCTCAGGCAAGTCTGGTCCGTCAATATGGCATTCGCCGACGCCTACGAAGAAGATGAAGACATTCATAAACTTCTTGAGTTAGAGCCGTGGGTACAACAACTAGATACGCAATAGGAGAAGCGGTTCGAACAAAGAGAGCCTTCCACCGAGGATGAGGTTGTACAAGTTGATCTCGGTGATGAGTCCTCTCCCAAGATTATGAATGGGAGAAGCGGTTCGAACAACAGCAACGACGGTTCCGCCCCAATATTATGAATGCCATTGAAGCTGAGGTCAATAAACTGATAACCAGTGGTTTCATCCGCGAGGAACAACATCTAGACTGGGTCGCCAACATAGTATAAGTCCTCAAGAAGAATGGAAAGATTCGAATCTGCATCGACTTCCAGAACCTGAATGAGGCATATCCTAAGGATGAGTTCCCCCTCCCTTTCACAGACATCATGATTGACAACACCTGCGGCTTCGAGCGTATGTCATTCATGGATGGTTTTTCGGGGTACAACCAAATCAAGATGTTCCCTGATGACGAAAAGCATACATCATTCCGAACACCAATTGGCACATACTGCTACACAGTCATGCCTTTCGGTTTAAAGAATGCTGGTGCCACCTATCAAAAAGCTATGAGCGTCATCTTTAGAGACCACTTGCGCAAGACAGTAGAATGTTACGTCGACGACATCGCCGTTAAGAGCCGCTCTAAAGAAGATCATCTACAGGATCTGAGGACAGTGTTCGACCTGATACGAGCACACAATTTAAAGATGAATCACACAAAATCCTTCTTGGACGTATCCAGCGAGAATTTCTTAGGTTTCATCATTACTTCCAAGGGTATCCACATAGACCCTGAGAAGACGAAGACAATCATGGAGATGGCCCCCCCCGAGAAATCTCCGCGAACTCCGAGGCCTTCAAGGGAGGCTGGCCTACATCAGGAGGTTCATCTCTAACCTCTCCGGACGATGTCGGCCATTCACCCACCTAATGAAGAAAGGCGTCTCCTTCATACGGGATGAAGAATGCCAACGTGCATTCGACAGCATCAAAGAATATCAGACGAACCCTCCAGTCCTGGTGGCCCCGGTTGCTGAAAAACCATTCCTGTTCTATGTTCGGGCTATGGAGCATTCTCTCGGTGCTCTACTAGCACAAAACAATGATACAGGCCATGAGCAAGCTATATATTACCTCAGCCGAATGATGATGGGGCCGGAGCATCGATACACTATCGTAGAAAAGGAGTATCTTGCTCTAGTGTTCGCCATTCAGAAGACGTGACACTACGTCACAGGACAAACCATCCATGTCGTATCAAGAGTCAACCCGCTCAGGGTCCTCATGACCAAACCAGGCGCACTCAGCTCTCGTCTCGCCACCTGGGAGATATTACTGTCCCCCTACCACATGATCTTTGTCCCGTAGAAGGCTGTTAAAGGTCAAGCTCTAGCAGACTTTTTAGCAGCTCATCCAGGCTCGGAGTCAACCAAAATAGACGAAGAGATTCCAGATGAGGTCGCTAATTCAAATGTGGCCTCCCATGATACCGTATGGCGAATGTTCTTCAACGACACTTCTAGAACTGGGCCCAAGGGCAACATCGTCGCTGGAGTCGGAGTAGTGTTGATTTCTTCCACCGGGCTGGTGATCAATCGAGCTTATTCCCTCACAGAGCCCTGTTCAAATAATGTGGCCGAGTACAATGCTTTAGTCATTGGTCTCCGACTTGTAAAAGAGCTAGGGGTAGAGCACCTGGAAGCATACGATGATTCGCAGCTAATCGTCAACCTGATCCGGGGCTCATACGAAGTGCGTCATGAAGACATGATCCCCTATCACCAAATAGCATTTGACATCATCTCGTCCTTGGAAGGGTTCTTTATAGAACACGTTTCCAGGCTCCAAAACATTGAAGCCGATGACCTAGCAGGCCTTGTCGCTTCCTTAGCAGTTCTAAATCATGTCCATCATCTGGTTGACATCATAGGTCGTGAGTTTGTCTGTCCCAGAAATAATGTTCAATGTGTTGAGAGTTACTCCATGCTGACAGTCGATGAAGCACCAGACTGGAGACAACCATTCATTGACTTCATAGTCTACGACATCCTGCCAGAGAATTCGAAGGAAGCCACTTCTATCAGAAGACGTTCCCTCAAATTCTTCTATGATATAGAGACGAAATTGCTGTATCGGTGATCATACGATGGATTACTGCTTCGATGTCTGTCAAATACAAAAGCCAAAGAAGCCGTACGTAAAGCTCATGATGGCATCTGTGCGGCCCATCAGCCTGGCCTAAAACTACAAGATCGCCTTCGTCGAATGGGCTACTACTGGCCCACGATGGTTGCGGATGCAATAGATTATGCACGAAAATGCAAAGCCTGTCAAATCTACACAGATTTCACCACCAGCCATCCGAGTTTCTATATCCGACGGTGGCATCCTGGCCATTCGAAGCATGGAGAATAGATACCATTGGCCCGATCACTCCACCTTCGTCCAGGAGACACCGCTTTATACTCGCAATCACAGATTACTTCTCCAAATGGGCGAAAGCTGTTCCGGTCACAGAAGTCAAGACTTCAAACGTGATCAGCATCCTCAAGTATCACGTCATCTACCGCTTTGGACTGCCCCGAAGGATCATCCACGACAACGGTCCACAGTTTGCTAGCCACGCCTTCTATCGGTTCTGCGATAAACACCGAATCCAGAATATTGCTTCAACACCATATAATCCAGCGGCTAATGGTTTGGCTGAAGCATTCAACAAAATAATCATCAAGCTTATCAAGAAGTTCGTGTCAATAAACAAGCGCGACTGGAATGAGAAGCTCGACGAATGCTTATGGACGTACCGTACTACAGTACGAACGGCCACCAGGAACACGCTATTCTCCTTGGTATACGGGAGTGAGGCAGTTCTCCCCTTGGAGACCCAAATCCCCTCACTTTGCATCGCCCTCACCTATCGATTGACGACAGATGATAATCACCATCGCCGACTACAAGAATTGGAGGCCCTAGATGAGAAGCGCCTGTTAGCTCAACAACGAATTGAACTGTATCAAGCCCGAATCTCCTGAGCTTTCAACAAGAAGGTCAAAATCAGAACGTTTCAAGTAGGCGATCTTGTTTTGGCAGTTCGGAGGCCGATGGTCATGACTCACAAGACTGTTGGCAAGTTCCAGCCAAAGTGGGAAGGTCCGTTCATCATCGATGCTGTATTCTCCAATGGAGCTTACTGTCTCGCAAAGCAAAACGGAGACTTTCTCATGTTGCCCATCAACGGCAAGTTCCTAAATAAGTATTATGTCTGAAATGACATACCGCAAATATCTCAGACTATTGAGTTATGTACCCTTCGGTACCGCTAAACCCACAGTCTGCTTCCAAATATCTCAGATTGTTGAGTTATGTACCCCTTGGTACCGCTGAACTCACATTCGGCTTCCAAACATCTTAGATTATCGGGTCATGTACCCCTTGGTACCACTGAACCCACCTACATTCATCCTCAAAATATTCCAGATTGTAGAGTTATGTACCCTCTGATACCACTGAACTTACATTCTGCTTCCGAACATTTCAGATAGTTGAGTTATATACCCTGTGGAACCGCTGAACTCACACTCCACCTCCAGATCTTCCAGATTGTCGAGTTATGTACCTGCAGGTACCGCTGAACTCCAATCCTGGTCAATCTATATCGTATCCTTTGGGTAGTAAGTCACGTATGATCATACCTCTGAACTTTCTTCCTAAAAGGAGCTCCTTCCTCATGATCCACTACCCGTACTTCCAGTGCACAAAAAGGGTAACAGATCCACAAATTTCCTAAGACAACCATGTCGATGCTACCTCTGAGTTGTTTCACTTCCATCAAAAACAAACCGCCCCCTCACATAGAACTTTCATGTCCTCATTACCTCTGAGTTGTTCTATGCACCCCTTCATGGAGCCCACTCCTGCCATGTCCTCATTACCTCTGAGTGGGAAGGCTCCATCGAAGAAACCCTCATATTTGCCATGTCCTCATTACCTCTGAGTAATTATGTTGGTTTATCTCTCGACTTATTATCTGTACCCACAACCGGAGTACGCCAAGGATAATAGGTCCACAAATGTCTTTCGACGACCACAAATGTCCTCTGTTGACCGCCAATGTCCTCTGTTGACCACAAATGTCCGCAGTCGACCACAAATGCTATACTAAGTTTTCTAGTACATGCCACTCTTTTTTTATCATGTCTTGGGAGCCCAGCTGCTCCATGGCATTCTTTCAAATACCAAGAACTTCCACAACCACCTCATAGCAAAGTTGTTCTAGGTATCCCTCTCAAACTTGTTATCCGTACCTAAAACCAAGGTATGCCCAGGGTAACAGGTCCACAAATAGTCCCCCAGTGGGACAAAAACGTCACAAACACAACAAGTACAAGAAATGAAGGATGAGTCGAAACATGCTCAGAATCTAAGGTACTACATTATCTGGGACTATATCTCTATTACAAGATAGAAAATGAAAGAAAAAGAACATAAACAAAAGAAGGAAAAAGTCGACTATTGTTCGGCAATACATAATGCCATGAGACGGTCTTTCAACAGGGTAGTCGACCGCTCAAACCTCTGTTTAGCCCGGTGCTCGGCCTCCTGATTCAGCAGTGCCACATCTTCCAGGTGCGCATGAGCCCGCCAGCCATCCTCAAACTTCTTCAGAGCCCGCTCCAGGTTAATTAGCAGAAGCTCGGAAAACCCTTTCTGCGTCCTGAATGATCAACTCTTTATCCACACGGGAAGCTTCAAGCTCAGACTCCAAGAAGGCCAGCTTCTTCTGAAGTTCGAGGATCTGCTCCCTTGTATCGGTTACTCCACGGGAGGCGGTTGCTTCCTGAGCTCTGCAAACCTCGCTCCGGCGGCTCAGCTGATCGTACAAGAGAGATAAGTCGCCTAGGTCCTTTATTATGACCGGCTTGGACGTATCTCGTACAAGCTTTATCTTCTCCAAGGCAGTGGTGAGGAAGCCCCGCTCCTGATCTATTGCTGTAGACAGATCAGCTTGCCGCAGCGTTCGAAATGAAGAACAGTTTGGCAACTCTAGAGGGGGGTGAATAGAGTTTATATAGAAAAATAGCCAATTAAAAATAACTCTTTCACCAACAATAAATAATCAGAGTAAAGTGCGGAAAATAAATGAAGAGCAGAAGAGCATACGCAAACACAGCGATTTTAACCTGGTTTCCCTCGTGGAGGACTAGTCCAGGCCTGAGAACTCTAGCTCAGGATTAAATCCACTATTTGTGAAATAGTAGTTTACAACCCGTGCCTTTTCTTCAGAAGAGCACGTCAACTTTTAACAGAGGATCGCAGTGGCAATTTGCTTAGAATTGTCCAAGCGACTTCTTCGACTCTTGCACAAGAATCCTAACTGAGAGATGCTGAGCACTCGAGACTTAGGAGGCTTGTGGCTAGTAGATGGGAAGGGTATGGCTTATTGAGCTTATAAGAGAAAAGAGAAGAGAAGATTGGATTAATTGAAATGAGAGAATTCATGCCCTATTTATAGTGTTTTTATAGGCAGAATTCGGCCAGAATTCGGGTAGGAAAATTCAAAAATTTGGCCGTTGGACAACTAGCAACCAGCTAACCCTAAAATTAGAGTTCCTGATTTCTAGGGGACAGAGTTCGGCCCGAACTCTGTGTGGAGGCAGAGTTCGGCCTGAACTCTGTCTCCAGAGCACAGAGTGGTTCAAAGGGGCTTTTTGGGCAGTGTTTGGTTCAGTGGAGCTAGGGATTTTGGGTAGGTTATAGACTAAGTTCCAAGAGCTCAGCATGAATCAGAGTACACAAGTCTAGACTCAATGAAATTATAAAATACAGACTCCAGAACACACTGAGAGCCGGAGACTGAGCTGTCATCTGTCTTGAACTGAATGCAGTCGTCGTGTGTCGTATTGAATTAATACAAATATTATTTAGTCAATGTAGTCAATATTTGGTTGACTGTGACTTTGTGTCAACAATCTCTCCCATATTGATAATTGACAAAATAATATATGTATATTTCAATATTCATACCTGGACACAGTTGATTGTAACATAGCTCCCCCATAAATGATGCCTGAGCTAAAAGAAGATAGCTCCCCCGTAAACCATGAACGGTGTCGAGCTAGAAGCTATAGCTCTCCCCCGTACAAAAATGCATAGAACCTGTGACCTGATAGATAATATTTTCCCAGAGCAAGAACAAGCACAGATATACACAGATATACGAATGCATAGAACCTGTGGCCTGATAGATAATATATCTCCCAAAAGCAAAACAAGCACAAAACTATAAAAATATACATATTTTTCCCCCTTTTGGCAGTTAGCAATAAAGAAGCAACGAATAGTAATGCAACCACACCAAGCAGAGAAGAAACAGTGAAATACTAAGCAAAATAAGTCACTAACATAAAGTAAAACTATGATAAAGGACAGATAATGTCATCCACCAAACCAAGTGGCCAACTCATAAACAGAGTACATAAAACCAGCTACATAAAACCATAATAAACTAAATAACTGAAAGCAAAAAATAACTAAGATCATCAGCAGTAGCAGCAGAAGATCGAGCCAATCTCCATCACGGAGCACGAGAAGGTCCAGGAGAGTTGGAACGTCTGGGATCCACAAGAGCAGCACTCAGATCCAGGTAACGCAAGACCCATGGATCATTAATGCGATATCCCTCACGATCGGGATCCCGCTGCATGGGAATGGGCATAGTAGGATGATGGGACATGGAGTACCGAATATCATGCAGCGAGTTGCTGAGTGCACTCATCTGCAGGGTAGTGCGGTAGTCCATCTGAGCCCACCGATCAGCCTCTAAGTAGAAACGATCCTGGAGCATGGTCTGGATGGAGTCAAGAGTGGCAGGTGGAGGTAGTGCATCCTGACCGAAAGGAGGGGCGTCAGGCTCCTCATCATCAGAATGCTCAGAGGCCTCAGGAGAGGCGACAACTGCCTGAGTACAACGTGCCTTGGACAGGAAAGCAGGAGCAGGCAAGAACGGACAGATATCAAGTGGTATGTTAAATGCACGAAAGATCATAGGAAGGTACAGAGGATAAACCAGAGCTCGTGGTTTCTTCCTACAGTGAATCATCCAGTCCATCATTGTACGTGGAAGATTGAAAGAAATTCCAAAGTGAAGATGATAAAGAGCAGATATTTCAAGATAAGTGATGTCATCATGGGAACCTGTTTTGGGTAGAATGGTGTTAGAAATAATCCAATGAAGATCAGAAAAATATGGGTTGAGATATTTAGCCGTGAGCTTGCGAGGACGTGTGTATGGAGTACACAAATCGTCCTTGAAGCTCTCAAGGGAAATTTCGTCGAGAAAACGGAATGAGCGAGCGTCAACTAGCTTTTCCCAAGAATTGGGCTCTTGAAGATCAAGATATTCGGCTAAGTCAAAGTCATCAAAAGATATATTTATACCTGCAACTCGTGAATAAATATGGAGATCATCAAAGGTCATGTTGCAGTAGAACATTTGGACAGCATGACGATAGATAGCAGAAGTGGTAGTGACAAGCTCATCAAAGCAGAGGTCATGAAGTAAAGAATCATATTGAGAGAAGATAGAAAAATTAATAGGATGTCCTGCGAATACCTGACGATTCCGATAGTCACTAAACCAGTTATTTGAGGCATCTAGTGAAACAAATAATCGGTTGTCATAGGTAGAAGGGTTTCGAGGACGAGGTGGTTTGAACAACGGATGAGGTGGTTGAAGTTGTTCAATGATATGTTCCTTCGTCGGAGGAGTATCCGAAGAGGAAACACTCTCAGTTCGAATCCTCTTTCCACTATTGAACAAGCGAGGAGCCATAAAAACTTGATAGAGTGAAGTATAGAAGACAAGAATGATACCTCAAATGATTAATAAACAGTGGAAGAGAATGACGAGAAACCCTTTTTCCTTGATTTTGAGGAGCAATGGAGCACTCTAGATCAAAAACTAGGGTTAGGGTTTGAAGGAAAGAGTTTGGAGAGGTGAGGAAGGAGGCAATGGTGAAGGAGAGAGAAGGAGTCCCGACATAAAGTAGGGGTTTGTCTTTGGTCGGATGAAATATTGACCATAGGATCTAAATTGATCCAACGGCAGAGCCAGATCCCGACGTTGGAACTTAGGGACCGAACTTGGCCCGAACTCTGTTAGGGGCAGAGTTCGGCCCGAGTTCTGGATCAGTGGTCCAGAACTAAAAGCAGGCTGAAAAGATAGAAAAATTGATTAAGTGTTGAACAAAAGAGATTTTGAGGATAAAAGTTTGATGAAAACAATGAAGTACATAGAGAGGTACACAAAGGTCAGAATGAACTTTAGGAAAGATCAATTAGGCAATAATAAATCGGAACAAACCATATAATAAACAAGGAAATATATTGTAATTCAGTATTTTAAATTTGCCATGGGTTAGCTGCAGGGGCCGGATCCCAGCTAGCGGTAGTCCTGAGGACTAGTGCACCGTGTCGCTTAGGCTTTTACGCCTTTTTGTCAGAAGGACCCTTTCTGCTTGTACCCATAATAAATTTGTCATAAAAGAACCAAAATATACTCGACATTTACGCAAGTAAGTCTCAACTTATAACTGCTTCATCCAAAATTTCGAGTTCACGACAAAGATAATTGAAGCGCTCTTCGGATAATGGCTTAATAAAGAAATCTGCTAGCTGATGATCAGTGTCAATAAATTCTAAGTTAATCGTGCCATTTTGCTGATGATCATGCAAAAAGTGGTGTCTGATCTCAATGTGTTTAGTGCGTGAGTGGCAGACAGGGTTCTTAGTCAAATTGATGGCACTAGTATTATCACAGAATATAGGAATATGCATGAAAGATAACTTATAGTCTTCAAAGGTTTGCTTCATCCACAGAATTTGTGCACAATAACGCCCAGCTGCTATGTATTCAGCTTCTGTTGTGGATAGTGCGACAGAGTTCTGCTTCTTGCTAAACCATGAGACTAAAGCCTTTCCTAATAAATGACACGTGCCGCTCGTACTTTTATGGTCGACCTTGCATCCAGCAAAGTCAGCATCAGAGTAACCGATGAGGTCAAATGATGTTGACTTGGGATACCATAGGCCCACTGTAACCGTACCCTTAAGGTATCGAAAGATACGCTTAACCGCGGTCATGTGAGATTCCTTAGGATTTGCTTGATATCTAGCACATAGGCAAACACTAAATATGATATCGGGGCAACTAGCAGTTAAATAAAGTAAGCTGCCTATCATACCTCGATACTTACGTTGATCAACGGGTTTGCCGCTCTCATCTGGTTCGAGTTTGGTTGAAGTAGCCATTGGAGTGCTGATTGGTTTGATGTTGTCAAGATCGAACTTCTTCAGCATGTCCTTGGTATACTTCGATTGACAGATGAAAGTTCCATTAGCCATTTGTTTCACTTGCAGACCAAGAAAATAGTTGAGCTCTCCCATCATGCTCATCTCAAATTCTGTCTGCATACACTTGGCAAATTCTTGACAGAGGGTTTCATCAGTAGAACCAAAAATGATATCATCAACATAAATTTGAATCAACAGAATGGTGTCTTTAAAAGATTTTATAAACAGTGTAGTGTCAATTTTCCCTTTTGAAAAACCTTTCTCAAGTAAGAAGCTACTTAGCCTTTCATACCAAGCTCTGGGGGCTTGTTTGAGGCCATAAAGTGCTTTCTTTAGCTTGAACACGTGGTCAGGAAATTTGTGATTTTCAAAGCCAGGAGGTTGTTTCACATAAACTTCCTCCTTAATAAAACCATTCAGGAAAGCACTTTTCACATCCATTTGAAATAATTTAAAGTTTTGAAAATTAGCAAAAGCACAAAGCATCCGAATGGATTCTAGTCTAGCAACAGGAGCATACGTCTCATCGTAGTCGATACCTTCCTCTTGGTTGTATCCTTGAGCTACTAGACGAGCTTTGTTACGTGTGACTGAACCATCTTCATTTACTTTGTTTCTAAAAACCCATTTAGTACCAATTATCGAGTGATTAACCGGTCTAGGAACGAGTTCCCATACTTGGCTTCTCTCGAATTGGTTGAGTTCTTCTTGCATAGCAGAAATCCAAAATTCATCATTAAAAGCTTCAGAAATGTTTTTAGGCTCTACTTGTGAAATGAAGGCAGTGCTAGCAACGGAGTCTCTTAGTGATGATCTAGTAGTTACTCCACGTGAAACTTCTCTTATAACTAAATTTTCTGGATGAGAAGGTTTGAAAGAGAATTTCTTAGGCAAACCCACCAGAGAATTAGTTTCGGTTGAAGTATTCATTGGAGTAGAAGTTGATGGCTCAACGTCATCATCAAGAGTACTTGCTGCACTGTTGTCGTCATCAAAAGTCATATTTGTTGACTCTTCCACAATAAGTGAGCGTTTATTAAAAACTGTATATCCCTTACTCTTGGCGGCATAACCAAGAAAGATACCATCGTCAGCTTTGGCATCAAATTTGCCTAAGTTGTCTTTGGTGTTAAGGATAAAATATCTACAACCAAAAACTTTAAAATAAGAAACATTGGGGGTTCTCCCAAACCAAAGCTCATAGGGTATTTTCTTCGTAATGGGACGAATCAGCACCCTATTCAAAATATGGCATGCTGTACTAACAGCTTCTGCCCAAAAATATTTCGGAAGTGAAAATTTATTCAACATGACTCTGGCCATATCGCCGAGAGTTCTATTCTTCCGCTCCACAACACCATTTTGTTGAGGAGTTCTAGGACAAGAAAATTCATGATCAAAGCCATTCGCATTACAAAAACTTTCAAAATCATAATTTACGAATTTGCCTCCATGATTACTTCGGATTCGAGTAATCATGTAGCCTTTTTCGTTTTGAACTTTCTTTACAAAAATTTTGAAAGCAGAAATAGCATCGCTCTTATTAGCGAGAAAGAAAACCCAAGTAAATCTCGAAAAATCATCAACAATAACAAATGCATAAAGTTTGCCGCCAAGGTTAGCTATTCTACTAGGACCAAATAAATCAATATGAAGTAATTACAAGGGTCTAGTAGTACTTACAGAGTTGATGGAATGAAACGAGGATTTAGTTGCCTTGTTTAGTTCACATTCGGCACATACCGTGTCCTTTTTGAATGTGATGTCAGGCAATCCTCTCACTAGCTTCTTGGTAGAAAGCCTGGATATAGCATCCATGTTGGCATGACCAAGACGCTGGTGCCAAAGTAGTCGTTCGTCTTTGTGGGCATATAGACATCTACCTGCATTGTTAGTTTTTATAGAAAGATAGAAAATATAGATGTTGTCCTCTCTTTTTTCTTCAAAAGCAATGTCACCTGTTGACCTATCATAGATGTAGCAACTGTTTTGTCCAAAGTTAATATCATATCCATGATCAGCAAGATGACTAATACTGAGCAGGTTATGCTTTAACTCGGTCACTAGGCAGACATCCTTTATTACAAGAGAAGGAGGATGACCAATGACACCATTACCTATAATGTGCCCTTTGAGATTGTTATCGAAGGATACGTATCCTTCTCTCTTCATCGATAGTGATGCAAAAAGATTTGCGTCTCCCGTCATATGTCGCGAGCATCCACTATCGAGAATCCACTTACTTTCAGTTGAGGAGGAAAGGTCAACCTACATCAAGAGTAGATGTGACCTTTGGTACTCGAGTTCTTGAGGGTCCTAAAAAGTTAGTCTTTGGAAACCAAGCATATATCTTTTTATCTACAAGTCTTCTAACTCTGCACTGTGGTGAGATGTGTCCATGTGATCCACAATAAGTACAGATAGCATTCTTATTTATACTAGGAGCATGAGAATAATATCTGTAAGCAACAGGATGAGGATGGACATGATGTGAAGAGTTAGCATGGTGAAGATGATTATGCATGGAATAAGTGGCATGTTGATGGTGTCTATGAGGCATAGAATGATGGTATTGTCTATGATGTGTGACATGCTGATATTGTCTAGATGGCATGGCATGATGATTTTGTCTATATTGCATGACATGATGATTTTGTCTATATGGTATATGAGGACCTTGTCTATATGGCATTGCATGATGATTTTGTCTATATGGCATGGCATGATGATTTTTATGTGTGGAGTGATGTTGATTGTGTCTTTGTGCATGATGAGTGTGTACTGAGTGAGAATTGTTCTTACGTGCACGTGGTTTGTGAAAGTTTGTGTATATAAATGCATGGTTATGTGCTGCATGAGAATGACGTGGTTGACTAGCATGAGTGGTGTTGTGCCCATGTGATTGGGTTTGAGGTTGAACAACCTGTTTACCCAATTTGGTTTCTAATCTTTTAGAAACAGCTTGCAGTTCATCAACCTTAATATTTAAGCCATAAATCTTAGTCATGGAAATCTTGTGTCTACTCTTTTCTTCAGCAAGCAACGTGTTGAGAGTAGTGATTTCTTGAGTTTGTTGCTCAATACGTGCTTCAGCATCATGTAAGCTTAATTTAAGCTTGGATACTTCATCAGTGTCATTAGTGGGTGATGTGTTTCTAACATTATCACGAAGTAAAGAAATTCTTTGTATCTCATCTTCTAGACTTTTGATTTTGTCCTTGGCATGTTTATATTTACCGATGACCTTTTTATGATCATCGAGTAAATCAGTGAAAGCATCGCCAAGTTCATCAAAAGAGAAGTCATCCAGAGTTTCGTTAGACACCTTGTTGGAAGTTGCCATCAGGCACACATTTGCTGTATCTTGAGGAGAGTCCTTTTCTTCCTCAGAGTCACTCGCTTCACTTTCATGCCAAATGCCCGTGTTGGCATATTTCTTTGATGAGTTCCTTTTGTATGGCTTCTCATAGCGGTTGCTCTTCTTCAGGAATGGGCAGTCTTTTCGGACATGTCCAGTTTTCTTGCAACCGTAACAAGTTGGTTCTTCTTCATCGTCTTCTTGAGATTCCTTCTTCCTTCGATTGAAGCGAAGGAATTTCCTGAAGTTGCGAACCATGAGAGCTTGGTCTTCATCATCCGAATTATCTTCTTCGGTCTCATCATGATTAGCTCTTCGTTGATGAGCTTTGAGTGCGATCTCCCTGGTCTTCGGAGCAGGCTCTTCGAAGTCCTTGAGGTCAAGCTCGTGAGTCATAAGCTTACCCATCAAGGTCTCCATTGACATTATTGTGAGATCGTTTCCTTCTATGATGGCTGTCACCTTAGGGTTCCAAATCTTTGGTAGCCCTCTGAGCAGCTTACGAATCTTCTCGTGGTTTGAGTACTGCTTTCCAAGGGAGGATAGAGGATTGATGATGTCGAGGAATCTTGTGAACATTTGAGTGATCGTCTCACTTGGCTTCATTTTGAAAGCTTCGTATTCTTGAGTGAGACGGCTTATTTTGGATTCCTTGACCCGTGTGGTTCCTTCATGCGTCACTTCTAGAAGTCTCCATACTTCATGAGCAGTGGTGCATGTAGAGACCCTGTTGAACTCATTCCTGTCTATAGCACAGAATAAAGTATTAATAGCCCTAGCATCTAGACTTGCCTGTTTCTTCTCCTCGACAGAATATTTGTCGTGTGGTTTCTCAATGAGGTCACCATCGACAACTATTCTGGCGGGCTTTTTGTAACCGTCAGTGACGACAGTCCACAGGTCAAAGTCTAGAGACTTAAGATAGAAGCTCATCCTTGTTTTCCAATATGTGTAGTTAGTCCCATCAAATAGGGGAGGCCTATGAGTGGACTGACCTTCACCATGATTGGAAATCAAGGATTGTGTGGTTGCAATGGATCAGCTCTTAGGATGTTAGTCCTTGTAAAGAGAACAGAGCTCTGATACCAATTGAAGAACAGTTTGGCAACTCTAGAGGGGGGTGAATAGAGTTTATATAGAAAAATAGCCAATTAAAAATAACTCTTTCACCAACAATAAATAATCAGAGTAAAGTGCGGAAAATAAATGAAGAGCAGAAGAGCATACGCAAACACAGCGATTTTAACCTGGTTTCCCTCGTGGAGGACTAGTCCAGGCCTGAGAACTCTAGCTCAGGATTAAATCCACTATTTGTGAAATAGTAGTTTACAACCCGTGCCTTTTCTTCAGAAGAGCACGTCAACTTCTAACAGAGGATCGCAGTGGCGATTTGTTTGGAATTGTCCAAGCGACTTCTTCGACTCTTGCACAAGAATCCTAACTGAGAGATGCTGAGCACTCGAGACTTAGGAGGCTTGTGGCTAGTAGATGGGAAGGGTATGGCTTATTGAGCTTATAAGAGAGAAGAGAAGAGAAGATTGGATTAATTGAAATGAGAGAATTCATGCCCTATTTATAGTGTTTTTATAGGCAGAATTCGGCCAGAATTCGGGTAGGAAAATTCAAAAATTTGGCCGTTGGACAACTAGCAACCAGCTAACCCTAAAATTAGGGTTCCTGATTTCTAGGGGACAGAGTTCGGCCCGAACTCTGTGTGGAGGCAGAGTTCGGCCCGAACTCTGTCTCCAGAGCACAGAGTGGTTCAAAGGGGCTTTTTGGGCAGTATTTGGTTCAGTGGAGCTAGGGATTTTGGGTAGGTTATATACTAAGTTCCAAGAGCTCAGCATGACTCAGAGTACACAAGTCTAGACTCAATGAAATTATAAAATACAGACTCAAGAACACACTGAGAGCCGGAGACTGAGCTGTCATTTGTCTTGAACTGAATGCAGTCGTCGTGTGTCGTATTGAATTAATACAAATATTATTTAGTCAATGTAGTCAATATTTGGTTGACTGTGACTTTGTGTCAACACGAAATTGGGCCACAAGCTGATCAACCTCTAACAACTTAGGCTCCTAAAGCGCAGCTATCCCCTCCCCGCCAGGAAGGGTTTTAAGAATCTCAATTTACCCATGAGCGCATTGTCGGGTCAGGGCAAAGGGGGTCCCCCGCTCTACAGCAGCATTGACTCCTCTTTTCAAATGGCGGTATAAGCTGTCAACCACATCCTGTGACACCTCATCCAGAACTTTCGTAGAGGATGGCGTCAAAGGAAGTGTGGCTGGCAGTGTCGAAGAAGACGCAACAGAACTTGCTGTTTCTGCCACAAGGAAGATAAATTATGAGCGAAAGGACGCTTGAACAACGACCAATTCTTCCTCCGCGGCCCAAAGAACTTGGATACTCGGTAAGGCTGAGAGGTCAACCCCCAAAGTCATACGAGCAGAGGAGGATGAAGGGACCATTGCTCCTTGTCCAGGCTCTGCCACCATCTGATCTTCCGAACTCGATCCAGCGGGGGTCCTCTCGAGATAAATCGGAAGAGGAGGAGGCACACTTCCTTCCACCAGATCCCTGCTAGCAGAGCCTTCCCTGACAATATCCGTCATGGGCAGTGAAGAGGTAGGACCTGTATGTCCAGAGCAACTATCAATCATCTTAACTCGAAGGATGTGATGATAGAGCGAATAAACCTCCTCACTGGTCAAGATCTGACTTAGCTTACCAGGGAAGGGTTGCGGTAGTTGAGGCTCGATCTCAGTGATCGTGCCCTCCTCACCGGCGACATTCGAGACGAATGCCATGGGTTCCTCCACTCCAGTAGTCCCGGAGGTAGACGCAGTGGGGTCCACATCAACCGGCTGGAATCCAGCACCCTCGGAGATTGGCTCGAAAGGGTCCACATCGCCCTGAATAGAGACCTCTGCGACGGGAGAAACTTCAGCCGTCGCCGGAAGAACCCCGGCAGCAACGATCTCGGTACACAGGTCGTTAACCAAAGTGGCTATGACCGGATCAACTTCAGGAACATCAGCAGGTTCTGAGAAATCCTATTCTTCTGACGCCTAAAGAGAGAAGAAAAAATGATTAAGCAACAGTTCAGGGAAAAGAAGGACCAAAAAAAAAGATGGTTGTAGTTCAATTCACCTCCGAAGCGGTATCGTCACCTTTACCTCTCTCTTTAATGAACATTATGCGACGTCTTACCGCAGCCCGCTTCGTAGAGTAGTGTAACACACCAGTCCCAAAATACTTAGGACTAGGTACGTATCCATGCCAGCTGCATACATACGAAGTATACTCCAATATATAGAAACTTCGTATGAATATATAAGCTGTAAAATGCAGTAAACCAAGAGTAATCTAATCTCATCCACAAATGAAGAATAAAAGATATCATATAATCAACTGTAATAAGTCTTTGTACAATACATTGGGCGTAGACAAATCTACTACCAACAAGTAAGGAAAAATATACATGGAAACTGAAATGATTTGGCGGGAGTAGCAAAGAAAGACCCAAGACACGTCATCTCTGAATGAATAGAGAAGATCGCGACCTCGACTAGAACACCTGCAATATCACAGAAGCACACACCTGGAGAGATAAGCAGGTCCTCAGAGGGACGTAACAAGATACAAGAAAATACCATGCCATATAAACTATGATATATAATAGAAAATAAGGGATACATGCAATAGGGTGCCTAACCGTACTATAGTGAATATGCAATAAAGAACAATCCTCTACATATGGGCACTCAGGCTGTATAGCAGTGGCATCGTCCCTCTCGGCGGGAATCAGTACAATCCGTCTATAACGTTCGACGAACGTCAGAGGGAATCAGTAAGAAAATGTCCATGACGTTCCCTGAACGTCAGAGGGAATCAGTACAATAGGGTGAACCTGCGTCTCCAACGGAGCTTCAAGTACAATAGCAGTATATAAATATGGCCCATACATCAAGAAAATATTCTTCCCTCCCAATGCCTAATGGAGTCACATCTATGACTCTTATGACCATCTAGTAGCTGCCAAGTCCACTAGCATATAATTCTATTGGCAATTACTCCTAACCGTCGCACGCCCATGGTCGGCCGACTACGCAAGTACATTCCTATATGTGACTCACAATACGTGGTAAAGTAAGTGTCAAGGCCGTATGAGATATACCAATACCTCATCAACAATGGGTGGTCACTAGGCTAAGTCGATGCAAGAGGGATAAATAAAAGCAAGAAAACGACCGATAGAGTCGCTTGCACCCAAGTGTGACTTGGATGCACAGTTTTATAATAACAAATAAGAAATGCTAAAAATAAGAATATGTAATTCGAAGAGTAAGGTGGCAAGGTATCTTGCATGATTTTGTGCTGTAAATATGAAACGTCGCTCCCGCGTCCACGCCTCCGGAACCCGACGCTCCTAGATAATTAATTAACTAGATTAAGTCATTACTTATGAAACTTACTATATGACTTAATTAGTCAAAGTATTGCTTAAAATTATATTCAATCTCTCGTGGAACCATTTAGATCCATACAATCACACACAGGTTCCACGAGACATCGAAACACAGTTTTAGGGTTTCTAACTTTTAATTAGTCGATTATGCCCCTACTTCAATAACATACTTAAAAATCATATAAAATCATAATAATAATATTTAAACTAATTTTCTACAGATTTATGTCTGAAATTCCAGAATTAATATTTTTAAAGACATTTACGACTGGTTGATTACTAAGTCAGCTAGTCTACCCGAAACTCGTCCGGAACATAGTTAATGACTCAAAATTGCTAAAATAACCAAAAATATATTTTAAACAGCAATAAAATACTTTATTTTATAGAATAATATCAGAGGTACAAGGGTTAAGTTATACTACAAGTTTGGGATATTCTAGGTCAGCCGGTTACCCGAAATTAGCTAGTTTTGACCTACAATTTTTCTGACCAGAATTGAATTGATAAATTTGTGGAAAAATACTTAAAAATCCTAATTTAAATATATTAACCTACATAACATTCAGTTTTGAAAAATTCCTACAGAAACTTATAGTTCCTTCACAACGTGGTAAGTTTTGGCTCTACCGAAACATGAAAATAGCTATCATAATTCATGAAATTTTTATGGGTGAAAATACTACCTAAGAGGCATCAAAATACTATTTCTACAGAAATAATACCATAATTTCTACAGATTTATGAGATGGGTTTGAGAAGAAAAAGTTGGGGTTTCTTACCAAGGTCCTAGCTTTGTGAAGGCTTATTCTTGTCAAAGCTCCCTCCTTTGATGATATCCTTGCTCGTCAATCCTTTCCTAATGATCTTTGAGGGGTGGACAATGGTTAGGATTGGTTGGATGGAAAAGATGGAGTTTTTAGGGTTGGTTTGGTGGAGTTTGGTTGGAAGAAGGATGAAAGAATGAGCCTTTATGGAGGAGGATGGGTTATGTGATGGAGGGGATGATGTATTAGAGGGGAGGGGATGCTATTTTCGAAACTAATGGTAAAGAAGCTGCTCTTGGGTGATAAATAAGAATTTTTGGTGTTAGGATTTTGATAAGGGTTGATATATATATGGGCCTATGGGTTGAGTTTATATATGTAGGAGGGTGTTTCCATGCATGGCATGGCCCGCCAATGTAGTGGTTTATTTTTGGACGAAAATTACATAAAAATAATCTTTGATTGGTCATATGTGGGTCCACATGGATTGGTTTGGTTATTTGGTGAGTTGGCTAATTGATTGGATTAATGATTTAAAAAGGTGTTTCCTAATATAGAACTAATTAATTCTATCTATAGAATTTCAATCCAAATCTGAATTTAAATACAAAAATATGTAATTATTAATATTTATTAACGTCCAACATACCTACATAGGTTTAGGTTTGGCTTGAAAAAGATTTGGGTGCAACCGGGTCTCCTAAAAAGTCATAAAGGCTTTCTTAACTAATTAATTAAATAAAAATATAACTTGTGCCATAATTTGAATGGTTAACATGTAAAAGATTACAATATGACCATGACATTCCTAACATAGCTAGCATGCTAGTTAAAGCACCCGACTACGCTAGGCATGCCATACTTTCTTGTCGTCTTGCATATTCAAACTCAACCATGGCTATAGTCCTTTTATATAATATAAATAAGATAAAAATAAATTAGAATTAAATAAAATCAAAAAATAATTTAAATATTCTTTTAAATTATGAAAGATTTTACATCCTACCCAACTTATGACAATTTTGTCCTCGAAATTAAAAAAATTATAATATCAAGAATTACGAGATTTTGTACGGAGGGAGAGTAGGTACGTCAAATTTTAGCTCAATTTTTGAAAGGATGGAGGGGTGGTTGTCATAGAAATCCCAATTAACCTCATATTCTACAAGATGGGGTATGCTTCCTTCCAGACTCTACCCAACTTATAGAAGTTGATTAATCGGGAAAAGCACAGTAATAGGACTTCTAAGAAGGTCAAATTTCAAGGAGGTATATGGAAGTATGAGGTATTTCCAATCATATTCACAGACTCTACAGAAAGTCTAGGTATTATCTATTTAATTTGGCCCATATGTTAACTATGTTTGGTCAAGACAGTATGAGAGGTCTTGGTCAAGTATATCCGGAAGCAAGTTGGTACCGAGAGATGCATAACATAGGCTACGAAGAGATGCAGTTATGAAATCTATGGAAGGAGAATTAGTGAGCCGAGAGGTGGAGCCTACATAATAGGGGTGAGGGCCTATTTTATCAAGTTTGGTTTTATAGTCCCAATATGGCGATGGGCTATGATGGGTTTAACTGAGTCTCAATAGGTTCCCTATTGGACTTCAATCTTTGATTGCATGAACTTTAGATTTTAATCTATAGTAGCTGGACAAAATTTTGTGAAATTTTAAACCATCCCTATTAGGTTAGGGTAATGTAGAATAGGTTCAAATTCAAGTGGTTGGGCTAATTTCTCGTTGGGTTGGTAGAATAGGTTTTGTAAGTCATGAGATGCGCCTTCCGTGACTTTTGTGTTTAAGTAGCACATGTAGGTCCGAAAAATCAAGTTGTACCCATCAAAAAAGTAATAAAAATCAAATTGCGCACCCTTCAAATGAACCGCGCAGGAGACAGACTGCGCAACAAATCAACCGTGCGAGGCCGAACCGCGCTAACATCCAGGCGCACTATGCTGACGTGGCAGCGTCATCATTACCTGACAAAAATTCGATCTTCTGACAGCTGACAGCTCGATAAACGAGGAGTCCTTTTGTTTCTTGTGCAGCACAGCGCTCGAGGATAGCTGTACAGCCAGCGCAATCTGCCAGCCCAACCGAAGCACAGTCGGCTAGATCCTCTTTAGCGTAGTTCGATCCCAGCGCAGTCTGAAGCTAGCGCAGTTCAAGTGGCACAATCCATCAAGATAACTGACATTTTATACGTAGCCTACATGCCATCAATTGCTCACCACGTGGCAACCGTCTGTACACGACCATACGCATTTCAATCAAACAATGCCACGCGTCTAATACAGTTGAGCCACGATCGAGTAACTGCCAGCGCAGTTCGCTGTTTGCGCAATCCAATGCCTGCGCAATCCAGCCTGCGCAATCCAAAAATAACTACTAATTAGTTATTTTTCAGAACTCTATAAATAGAGTTTCAAGTCCTTCATTATCAAGATCATATTATTATTATCATCAGAGATCAGGAGTTCTTGTCCAAGTGCTGTTGCATTCTTCAGAGGCTATCGTCTTCAAAGTTCACTTCGTCCAAGGGATAAAGCGATCGTCTTCATTCGGATTCCTATAGTTGTACTTTCCCAGAATTCAATTGTAATCTTCTTACAAAGTTTGTGAAATAAAAAGAACTTTTTTGTTTTTGCAAACAAAATGGCGACTCTGCTGGGGACGACTTTCTCCTCCGACGAGGAAGTGACAACTCAATGTGACGTTGCGTCTATCGGAAAGACGCAGAAGATGCTGGTTGTAAAGGTCAACCAGACTGCCTACGAGGCGATGATCAACTCTGGGGCTACTCGTCGCACTGCAACCTCTGCCAAGAGCAAGGTTCGTTCAGTGTGGACTCCAAAGTCCTCTGCGCAGTCCTATGCACAATTATCTGTGCAACCTGCTGTCTCTGCTGCTAAGGAGCCACTGGCCACTTCTGCTCCTGCACAAAACACCACTCGCGCTACCAAAGCGCAAGCCAGAGCTCCTTCGCAGTATACTGCTCCTCTTGCTGCCGCGCAAGCCACTTCCTATGCTGCTATGGCAAAGTTCAAGACTGCTCTCCCCCTGGCACAGTTGGTGACCTCCTTCCCTCCTGCGCAATCCATTGAAGCAAGGGCTCTTGCTGTACAAACTACAGTTTCTGTGGCCAAAAGGCCATCTGTCAAAGCTTCCTATGCGCAATCAACCAATGTGCCTATTGCCACTTCAACCTCTGCGCAAGCTGTTCCAGCACAATCTAATAGGGATAGCCCTTTGGCTAATCTCCCTTTTTCTCACAGTAAGGGGAAAAACTCTGCTCCTCTTCCCAAGCACCCTATTGCTCCAGTACAATCCACTGGGGGTAGTCTGTTGACTGTTCCTCATCCTCCTCAGAACAAAGGAAAAGGCCCGCTGGTCTTTTCTCAAGCTTCCTCGTTCCACGACTTGGAAGACAACAGAGGAAAATGCTCTTTAGCCAACCCTTCTTCACAAAACAAGGAAAAAGGCCTTTTGGTCTTTTCTCAGTCTTCTCCGGTTTTTACCGTAGAAGATCAATCTGAACGTGCCTCGGCACCAATCTGTACAAGAACTCTCTCAAACAAGAGTTCTTCTCTTCTTGCCAAAGGGAAATGTACTGATCAAAGAAGTATTCTGCCTACTCCGGTAGCAGAACTTCAAGATCTCCCTACTCTCCGGATGTCCCGCTCAAAGTAGGGAAAATTACTGGTATCTCAGACAGAAACCCCTGGGGATGAATTTGCTGATCTACGGGATTATCTCAATAGACCTCGGTCTACATTAACTTTGGCAAAACGTAAACAGCCAATGCCGAAGATGAACTTGCATCAGAGGCGAACTTCCAAGATGAAAAATCCTGACACCTATGCTAATGAAGTGAGTACTTCCTTGTATACTCACGGGACAAAACATCTGAAGAACCGGAACCATGTTCCGAATATGGTCAAAGAACATATCCCTCAGACTTCTTCTCGTCCCGTCATTGTTCCTGATCTCCGAGAGCACCTCAAGCAAAAGCGAAACAATATCTCGACACCTCCAGTTCAACCACTTGAACACCATTGTAATCACAAGGTTGTCATCCAGTACTGTTGCCAGAAAACAAAACGATCTGTCTTCGATCGTCTGAATTTTGTAACTTCTGAACCTATGTCAGAAGATGAAGACGAAGTGTTGTATGCTTCCGTCAACATGGCTTCTCAAGACACTGGGGGTAGAAAGTGCTCCAAACACGGCAGGCCCTGTAAGCCTAGTCAACGATATCTGGATTTACTCTAAAAATCCTTTGAAGGAGTATTTCAACACACCAGATCCCAAAACCGAGACACAATCGGTCAAAGGAATCTTCTCTACGATCCTTCTGGTCATCTTCCTACTTCTCATTCAGGAGATGATTCCTTCTCTGATTATGATGCATACAGTGAAAGCTTTGAACAGACAGTGTCTTCTACTGTACCTAGAGAAGTGACAGCATACGTTGTCACTGAAGACCTAGATACTTCTAGTTCAGCAAATCAAGAACAACGAATAGCTGCACTGGAGGATAAGCTGAAGACCATGGCCGAAATGGTCGCAAGTATGCATTCTATCATCATGGCCCAATATACAATACCACTGACTACACCTGCTGCAAATCCAGAAATTATAGCATCGTCGGTACCTGTTAATGCAGGTCTGGGGGTAGTATCTCCTCAAATACCCCTTATACAAATTCAACCTACACCCAGTCAGTCTGGAGCCGGGGGTAGTACTTATCACGCTGTTCCTCCCCCTAATACTATAATTCAGCCTGCTCCTTCTTCATTATCGGAAGATGCTAATGAAGCTGTCAAACTCTTACGCACTCAATTCGAGGCTTTTAAAGAGAAGGACAATTTACAAAGATTGGGGATCAAACAACCCTATCCGGTTGAATGGAAGGAAGTTCCATTCCCTCCAAAGTACAAGATTCCTACAATTTTGCTGTTTGACGGCAGCACTTCTCCGAGTCAGTTCATTAACCACTTTGAGGTAATGACTGTTCAACTTCAGCCAAATGATACTCTTCTTACCAAGGTATTCATCGGCTGTTTAGCCGGTGTAGCATACGATTGGTATAGAAGCTTGCCTGATGGCTGTATCACTTCTTTCTCGGGTCTTAAACAAATCTTCTTGGAACAATTCTATGAAGGAATCAACGACATGACATATCGGCCCTCAACAAGATCAAACAAAGACATAATGAAACCGCTGAGAGTTTCATTGAAAGATTTTGCCGAGAAGCATTAAAGATGCCTCCTGGAACTCCGGCCGCTGTTACTATAGACACCTGCAAGACAAATCTTTTGCCTATTATCAGCATGTGGACGGGGTCAACCCAATTTCAAGACTGGCCATCATTCATTGTCAATGCTAAAGCAGCTGAAGTTAGCACTGACAAGTTCAAGCAGTTGGGGGTACATATGTCTAACCCCGACCGCGATGAACACCCTACATCTAGTAGCGGTAATCGCCAGAATAACTGCAAGGGTAAAGAGACTCTGAACATCAATTTGAAGAGCAAAGAATCTCTGGCTGTCAATGTGGCTCTATCTACGTCTACTTCTACTCCTTCTGCCCCTCCACCAAGAGAACCTCGTCCGAAAGTAGAGTACTCCTTTGACGAGAACGACACCGTGAGCATCTTCGATTGCTTAATCAAAAGTAATAAGCTCCAACTCCCAGACCCGAAGAAGCCCGACGAGGTCGGTAAGACTGATCATCCCAAATATTGTGTTTATCACAGGTTTATTGGGCATCCCACTAGAGCATGTTACGTGCTCAAAGGCAAAATTCAAGAGCTAGTCAACGCTGGTGTTGTCATTCTTCAACAAGATGAGAAGATTGTTACCGTGAATATGGTCTCAGTACAGTTCGGTAACTTTCCTCCACAGATGGTACAGTATGGTGTCATCCCTATCCCCAAGGCCATTCTCGAGATCGAGAATCTCCCTCCTCCACGAAGTGAAGGTCTCGTCCCCTTATCCCTTGATAATGGAGAGATTATGTGGATCCACCCGGACCTTGTTGCTGACTTCGAGGCTCCTTCTAAACAAAAAGACCGCTCCAAGAGTAGAACAAAGATCTACAATATGGTGTCTTTTGACCCCATAGTTGAAGAGGAAATCCTGCTAGGCAGCTGGTCAGGGAAAGCCTACCTACGGAAAGTTTCTGAAAATCAAGAAAACCCTGCTTCTTCTTCTGAGTCTGCTCCAGTGCAACCTGTCTCTGCTGAGGACAACCCTTTCGCATCCTCACCGGTTGTAGAACCTACTCCTCCCAAGACGACGGTAGCCGACAAAGGCAAACAACAAGTCCGCTTCGACAAACCTTTGAAGAAGTCATCTCCTTCTGGACCTGAAAAGCCATACAACTTTGATATTTTGGCCCAACTAGCCAATACACCGGCCAGGCTGTCAATTTTTGATGTCTTGCACCTCTCCAAAGAGACTCGAGAAACTCTGAGTGAAGCTCTAATGCAGGCAGAAACCTGCCTAACCCTTCTAAAGAAGTCAAAAGCAGAGCCCGTCTCTTGCCTCCATTGTCACAGTGTGTTGGAGTTAATTCCAAACATTACCTTCATACAGGATGATATGCTGATGGAAGACAATAGGCATGACCGTCCTCTATACTATACAGGATATGTCGACTCGATGAAAGTCGATCGTATTCTGATAGATCCAGGGTCAGCACTCAGCATTATGCCGAAGACAATACTAGATGTACTGAAGATCCCAGTATATAGTCTTTCTAGTACAATCACCACCATCCTGGGGTTCAACCAAGGAAGAAGTGAGCCTCTGGGCAAGATTCGCCTAAAACTCCAAATAGGCAATCTTCGCACAAAGGTGACCTTCTACATTATAGACAACCATGGTTGCTCTTACAATGCTCTTTTGGGGAGACCATTCCTTCACGAACACAACATTGTTCCTTCAACTCTCTATCAATGTTTCAAATACGTTGATGATAATGGAGAGGTTCAAAAAGAGGTTGCGGATCTCTATCCTTTCAAAGGCGTCGAAGCATATTGTAACGATGCTCGGATGTATAAGGATGAGTTCATGACTGGCTCTGGACACTGAAGAAGAACAAGAAGCAGTGCCCAATGACACCCTCATCATACCTGTTAAAGGGCGTGTTTCTCATCCTCAATCCTCTAAACCATTGGCTATTCACTTGCCAGTCCGGAAGCAATCAACCGATGGTGGTCAAGATCAAAGAGAGCTCACCTCTTCTGAGCCGCTTGTTATCGACCTCCATCGTAATAAGGATCAAAGGGAGCTCACCTCTTCTGAGCCGCTTGTTATCGACCTCCGTCGTAACAAGTCCAATCCTCATCCACGTTCTTCTTCTTCCCCTCTTGTAATCAATCTGACCAAGCCTGCTAAGGCTAAAGGTCCTGTTGTAAATATAGATGTACAAATCAATAAAAAAGCATCTCTTTTCCAGTATACTGATGTCATTTATCATGCTAAGTGCTATTTGGATATGTTAAATATCTTTCAGTCATTTACAATAGGAGTTGTACAGTCTCTTCAAACAGAGGTCTTACTTGAACACCCAGATGATTCATACTTTGTTGTCCCTTCTCAAAAAAGAGGCAAAAATCCAATACTTTTTAGTAAAGGACCAGAACAAAAATTCAGCTATACGGATGATAGCAAAAATAACGATACAGGACGTCTCCAACTTCGTCGTTATAGTCAACAATCAAAAGACATCATCCGAAAGATGGGTTATAACTTCAAGAATGGCCTCAACTACGGTAAGGGTAGAAGAACTCCTATCCGTACGGTTGTTCCGAAAGGAAAATCAGAGATGTACTATAGCAGGACAAAAAGAGGTCTTGGATATGCTTCACCTCCAGTCTTATCTCCAGCAGTCTCCGAGTCGGATAGTGAGGAGCGCTCTAACTCTTCTGATTCCATATTATAGGACTTTGACACTAGCATTGGTCAGGTTCATCGGTTGATCGTATCTTCTAACATGGTCTCTGTCGAACTTCCAGAAGACTATGATGAAGATATCGAAGAAAGTCCTGAAAAAGATCCTTGGGCTCAACGAATGGATACCCAATGGAAACTCCGATTTGAACAACGAGAACCTTCTACCGAAGATCAATTAGTTCAAATTGACGTAGGAGAAAGTGGGTCGCCTCGTCCAATATTCATCAGCAAGAACCTTCCAGAGGAAGATAAGCAAGAATTATTCTTCTTATTCGAGAATATATTGATGTCTTTACTTGGAGTTATGAAGACATGCCAGGTTTAGATCCCAAAATTGCTACTCACAAATTGAATATCTTGCCTAATGCAAAGCCAGTCAAACAACATCAAAGGCGATTCAAGCCAGAAATGATGGACGCTATTGATGATGAAGTCAAAAAGCTTATAGCTTGTGGCTTTATTCGAGAAGAACAACATCCAAATTGGGTAGCCAATGTTGTCCCAGTCTTGAAGAAAACTAGTAAAGTTCGAGTTTGAATCGACTTTCGGGATCTTAATGAAGCCTGTCCAAAAGATGAGTTTTCTCTCCCTATCACAGATGTCATGATCGACAATACTTGTGGGTTCAAGCAAATATCCTTCATGGATGGATTCTCTGGATATAATCAGATTCAGATGAATCCTGAAGATGAAAAACACACTTCTTTTCGTACTCCTCAAGGAGTCTACTGCTATACCGTGATGCCATTTGGTCTTAAGAACGCGGGTGCAACTTACCAACGAGCTATGAGTACCATCTTTCGAGATCATCTTCGTAAGACTGTTGAATGTTATGTCGACGATATTATCGTCAAGAGTCGTCTAAAGGAAGATCACATCCAAGACTTAAGAACAATCTTCAATCTGATGCGCCAACATCAACTCAAAATGAATTCCACCAAGTCATTCTTGGGTGTCTCTAGTGGTAAATTTCTCGGCTTCGCCATTACCTCTAAGGGTATACACGTGGATCCCGAAAAGATTAAAGCCATTCTAGAGATGCGTCCTCCACGCAACCTAAAAGAGCTACGAGGATTCCAAGGTCGACTTGCGTACATCAGGAGGTTCATTTCGAATCTGTCTGGACGCTGCAGACCATTTACTCAGCTAATGAAGAAGGGTGTATCTTTCATTTGGACCGAAGAATGTCAACAAGAATTTGATGACATAAAGCGATATCTCATGAACCCACCAGTCTTGGTGCCATCAATCTCGGGCATACCATTCTTAATGTATGTCCGTGCTATGGATCATTCATTGGGTGCTTTACTTGCCCAAAAGAACAAAGAAGGTTATGAATAGGCCATCTACTATCTTAGTCGTACTATGATTGGTGCTGAACACCGTTATAGTCCGGTCGAAAAAGAATGCTTAGCTCCTATGTTTGTTGTTCAAAAGACGAGGCATTACATCATTGGCCAAACTATTCATGTCATATTCCGAGTCAATCCTCTTCGGGTACTGATGAAGAAGCCTAGCACATTCAACTCTCGACTGGCCACATGGGCCATTCTGCTAGCCCAATATGACATGGTCCACAAAAGTCTGTCAAAGGTCAAGCACTGGCTGACTTTTTAGCTGCTCATCCTATACCGGAGACATCCAAACTCTATAATGAAATTCCAGACGAGATATTGGAATCAAATATGATCTCCGAAGAATTTCCTACTTGGCGTCTGTTCTTCGACGGTGCATCCAAGATCGGACCAAATAGTACCATTGTCGCAGGAGTTAGGGTTGTTCTTATTTCTCCAGATGGGTCAACTATCCAAAGAGCCTACTCCTTGGATGAACCTTGCTCTAACAACGTAGCAGAATACAATGCTCTACTCATTGGACTTTAGTTAGCTAAACAACTGGACGTCGAATATCTTGAAGTTTATGGTGACTCCAAGCTGGTTGTTAACCAGGTTAGAGAAACATATGAAGTTCGTCATCAAGATCTAGTGCCTTATCATGAAGCGGCAATCAACATGGCTACATAATTCAAAGCCTTTTTCATCGAATATGTCCGCCGACCTTGCAATACTAAAGCAGATGCTTTGGCCAATCTTGCAACAGTCTTAGACATCCCTGTCAAAAGACAACAGGTAGTGGTTGTCTCTAATCGGAAATTATTCTGCATCGAAAACAATCGTAATATTGAGTTCAGTAATCTTATTGAAGTCAATGTTATCAGTGAAGATTGGAGAGCTCCCTTCATCGATTTCGTGGTCCATGATATACTTCCTGAAGACCCCAAGGAGGCTACGAGTATTCGTCGACGATCTCTCCGGTTCTACTATAATCAGACCACTAAGACTCTCTATCGACGTACTTATGACGGTCTTCTTTTACGCTGTCTTGCTGGTGATGAAGCGAAGCAAGTATTGCGTGAAGCTCATGATGGTGTTTACGGATTACATTAACCCGGCCCTAAGCTACAAGATCGTATCCGATGCATGGGCTACTACTGGCCCTCCATGGTATCTGATGCCATCGAATATGCAAGGAAGTGTCGAGCCTGTCAAATCCATGCAGATTTCATCCATCAACCATCAGAATTCCTTCATCCGACTGCTGCTTTCTGGCCTTTTGAAGCTTGGGGCATAGATATTATAGGTCCCATCAATCCTCCTTCTTCTACGGGATATCGGTTTATACTCGCCATAACGAATTATTTCTCCAAGTGGGCCGAAGCTATACCCTTGACAAAAGTCAAAACCAGCAGCGTCATCAACTTTGTTAAATATCATGTCATTTATAGATTTGGTGTACCTCGACGAATCATTCATGACAACGAACCTCAGTTCATCAGTCAGAAGTTTACAAGATTCTGCGATGATCATCGGATTGACAATATCGCTTAGACAGCCTACAATCCTGCTGCTAATGGCTTGGCTGAAGCCTTCAACAAAACTATCATCAAGCTCCTTAAGAAGTTTGTGTCTACTAACAAACGAAACTGGAGTGAAAAGCTTGGAGAATGTCTTTGGGCCTATCGTACAACGGTCCGCAACCCCACAGGCTGTACACCTTTCTCTTTAGTGTATGGCTGTGAAGCAGTTCTACCCCTGGAACTTCAAATTTTGTCCTTAAGGATTGCCATCACTAATGAGCTGACAACGGAGAACAACGATATTCTTCGACTTCAGGAATTGGAGGCGCTTGACGAGAAGCGGCTATTGGCTCAACAGCATATTGAGTTATACCAAGCCCGTATCTCGAAGACTTTCAACCGCAAAGTTAAAATCAGAGCCTTTCAGAAAGGAGAACTCGTTCTAACAGTCAGACGTCCCATGGCTATGACTCACATGAGCAAAGACAAGTTCGATGCAAAATGGGAAGGGCCTTACATTGTGAGCAAAGTCTTTTCAAATAGAGCCTATCAACTCTCAGAGTTGGACGGTCGAGTTGCTATGATGCCTATCAATGGCAAATTCCTTAAGAAATACTATGTATGAATGTAACAAGGATTTCATGTAAATACAACAAGACAGTGCATAAATAAAGTTTGATTTTATTTCATCATGAATGACGTTACATAATATCAAGGACGAGAATCACTATCATCCTTTTTATAGACAGGACGAGGACCACTGCCATCATTCTCAAAAATAAAGTCAGCAAAAGAGCCGAGAACATCCTTGCCCGATTTCACCAGAAATACGCAAGCGGCCATCCTCATGGCCTCCTCTTCTTCAGTCTTCCCTGGTTCAACCAGAAAGTCCAGGATATCCCGCGGTGGCTGGGGTGCAGACGAACCTCCGTCTGTCTCCGTCTGCTTTGGCTGGGTCGGTTCGGCAGGACGTTCTTCAGTGCCCGCTTCAACCTTCGGGGCAATCTCAGCCTTCTTAGATGCATCTCCAGACGACATCTTTATGTTGAAAAGTGAAGGTGATCATTCCATCTAATTTTCTGTTCTATTTATAGACAGAGATTCATGAAACAACGAAGCGACACATTCATTCGATGGTTCGCCCGTTCGCTACATTCATCCGACGGTTCGCCCGTTCATTACAATCATCCGACGGTTCGCCCGTTCATTACATTCATCCGACGGTTCGCCCATTCACTACATTCATCTGACGGTTCGCCCGATCCCTACATTTATTCGACGGTTCGCCCGTTCATTACATTCATTCGACGGTTCGCCCGTTCATTACATTCGTCCGACGGTTCACCCGTTCATTACATTCATCCGACGGTTCACCCATTCATTACATTCATCCGACGGTTCACCCGTTCATTATATTCATCCGACGGTTCGCCCGTTCATTATATTTATCCGACGGTTCGCCCGTTTACTACATTCATCCGACGGTTCATCCGTTCATTACATTCATCCGACGGTTCACCCGTTCATTACATTCATTCGACGGTTCACCCATTCGTCCCATTCATCCGACGGTTCACCCGTTCATCCCATTCATCCAACGGTTTACCCGTTCATCCATTCATCTGACGGATCACCTGTTCATTCAATTCCTCTGACGATTCATCCATTCATTCCAACGATTCATTTCGTTCATACATTTTGACGATTCATCCGTTCATTCATATCAGCAACTTGTCATGTATTTGTTACCTTTGATTAAGTTGTCTACTGAAATAATGATATTCAACAATTTATATTCTGCCATGTCCACATTACCTCTGAGCAGATATAATGAATATAATTATTTTCTAAATCAAGAAATATATCATGTCCCTGACCTCTGAATATATTTTCTATCGCTATTATTTATATCCGAATGAGATATGCAATAAATAATAGAGCCACAAAGAGAATGTCTTTTTATTGATCAGAATTAAAAGGCATTATAAAAAGACATGTCACAAAATAGAAGATACAAAAAGTCTTCCTATTCAGCTGGTGGGGTCATCAAACTAGCCATCTGCTGCTTTAAAGTTTGAAGTCGCTCCTCCCGAGAATCCATCACCCGCCTTCTAGCTTCCTCCATTCCAGATTTATCATCAAAAGTCGGCAAGGTTACTAATCGACGGGAGATTTCAGCTTGATGAGTCCTGACATACTCATTTCTTTCGTGGGTCAGAATGTCCAGTTGCTGGACTGCAGCTTGATGTTGAGTGGTCTTTTCTTCCAGAGGAAGTTGAACAATTCTCAACTCTTCTTGAAGTCGATCGAACTCTGCTTTCAGCTCGGCAACTTTCTTTTTCTTCTCCCCAGCAGCAGATGCTATTATTTCCATCTGGGAGTTATACTGTGAAGACTTGGTAGCAAAAGTGTCCAAGAAAACCTGGAAATCAGCTTTCGTAACTGCAGCCTCTCGAGACATCCTCTCAAACTCAGCATGTACCAAGGGTTCCACCTCCCCCCGATTAAGATCTTTGTAGATCTTAACTGATTCCTCCAGCTCATCCAGTATGTGTTCAAGATAAACAGCTTGAGCTTCGTCAACTTGATTTCAGATGGCACTGATCAGATAAGAGGTTGGACCTCTAACAGTGATGAAACCAACATCTTCTTTCTCTATTACCCTTTCTACTAAGGGTCCCAATGAAATAAAAAAAAGGTTGGTGAAGGAGCCAATTATAAATCTGTTAGTAGCTATGGCATCGGGTGTAGCAGCTACTCCCATGGACGTTGAAGTAGCAGGTGCCTGCACAGACGGAAGTTCGGCAGCATGAACTGTAGTCTTTTTGGACAAGGGATCCATGGTAGAGCTGGTTGCTCCTCCCAGATGTTCCTCTGCGAAATCAAATAAACCCCATCAGTTTGCTGTCATTAGCAACTATCGAAAAGGATAAAAAATAAAGGCAATCTTACCATTGCTGGATCCAGTGACAAGTTTGTCATCTGCTGACATGGGTTGTAGCCTCGCAGAAGTAGCTTCAGACATTACTGCCTGGCTACTACCTACTTCAGAGCCGCCTGATAAATGACGGCTACTGCTGGCTATCGCCTTTATTTGCACTATATCAGTGCATATTGGAGGAATCGGAGAAAGTTGAATATCTACAAGGATAAAAATTAAGATGTCAGCCATTTAATCTATAAAAGAAGGGTACTAATATCAGTCAATACCAATACCTCCTTGATGGGTGACAGTAGCTCCTTCCGGTGCTACTTCTTTAACCGCATTCTTCTCTGGGGATGCCTGTACATCAGCATCCTCTTCTAGATTCAGAGTGTCATCAACAGCCTCTGCTGATGTATCTTTATCACTTGCACTCTCTTCTCGTGCTTCTTTACTATCAGTTGCGGCAACTGGATCTACATCATCATGGAAGCCAAAATCACAATCTTCCAGTGCCTCAATCATTAACTGATCTTCTTCGGCACGTAGTGATCGAGGAGAAGCTGGAAGGTGGGCGGTTTCTGTGGCAAGTGTTGGAGGTTGCAGTGCTTTGGGAGATGTTTCTGGCTCATTTGGCTTCGCAGCCTCATCTGCTGTCTCCGCGATTTCCTTCCTGGTCTCTACAACCTCGTCCCTCTTCTATGGACTAAAAGCTTCCTGCCTGGGTTAAGGGCAGGTGTAGGAGACGACATCATGACTCCGGCGACAACACTGGTCACGACCGATGACAGGATAGGTCTTGGAGGAGTGGCCACTTTCCTTCTGAAAACTATTTTCTTTCTGTGTAGAGGTCTCTCCGGACTCTCTACATCTACAACATCTACTTGTCTTTGAAGAGAGGTCGAAGTCGTCGCCTCTTCTCTTTGAGTCGACTCAGCCTGCTGCCAAGATTGCGACCGGGTAGTGACCCTTTCTGAGGATTCTAAGATAATTTTCCTCTTAGAAACTGGAGAAGAAGGTTCTTCCGCCTTCCTCTTCTTCCTCTCCTTGATTGGAGATCTGACAACCTTCAAGGAGACACGCAGCGGCTCGTTGACTTCTTCAGGGAAGTTGGCTTCCCTCGAAGCTTCCAGCGGTGCATCAACTGGCTCATCCTCTTCATTATTACCAGGAGCCAACACAACAGATGCTTCCTTCTTTAATCGTGTTGCTGTCGCAAAGCTATCTGCTAATTTGAAATTCTCAGCAAAGGTATTCGCTGATGTGTAGAAGAGTGAATAAGTATATAGCATACGAGGACCATGATCGCTCTTTAGCGGCATCGAGAACGTCGTCTCGTATCCCGAGCATTATAGTAAGCCCAAGCCCGGGCTCCATCGATCAGATAACCTTTTCCCTGTAGGCACGTTATGGCGTTGCCTACATGGAATTGGTCATAGCCGAATTGGCGTGCAAAATGGCTAGGGAGATAAGGCTCCAGATAGCATTCATCTTCAAACCGGTACACCAAGTGAGATGGCCGGATCATCTTCAACCAGTCGAAAATTGTGTGGCCAAGAGGCTGTGCCCTCTCAGAGTCGATAAGGTTGGTAGACATATGCTCGTAGCCAGCTGGAGGGGGAACACAATAGAAGTTCCATCCCTTTCCGAGATTCAGAGTGCACCTGCAATCTCTTAAAGTGGTATATATCCACTTGCTTTTGGAGAATCTCCTCAAGAAGCTGCCGCTCACCGCCCCCATATCGGGGTTCATCAGTGAAGGATAGTGCAGAAGCAGCCATCCGAACAGATATGTGTATGGTAGCTCCAGCCGAGGAAAGCTTCCTTTTTCGCCCTTTCCTTGAAGCATTTGATCGACAAAAAGGCGGAGGCCAGCATTCACTCTGCAAGTCATCGCTGACAATAGATCCATCCGGTAGCCGAAGACTAAGCGGACAGCAGTAAATAGTACGCCTCGATGAAAGCGATCGACGGCGCTGGCTCCAGAAATGACGTATCGTCGAAGCTAATTAGTGAGGAAACTCGCCAGCTAGGCTTCCTTCGACATGGGCCTGTAGCCCAGCCTCATGTAGCTTTCAATAATGTCTCCTTCCTTGAAAGGAGGACATTGGAGATCATCCTTGATCTTGATATCCATATCTTTGTTCACTTCCATCAACCCTATCACTTCGCTGTGGCTAAGTGGTCTGAAGAAGGTGGGTTTGCAGTTATCGTGCTCCTTGGTCTTCTTCTCAATGATATGGTTGAGAAAGAGATACGGCAACCATTTGGTTGAGTAGCAGGTGCCGGATGTACCACTCTTATAGTACAAGGAACAGATCTTGTAGTGGCATAGCAGCTCTTCAAAGACAGCCACCATGTCAGCATTCTCTTGGCGTAATTTGTCCAACTCATCATTGGTCGGGACAAATTCTTCATAGGAGATATCCTCCATTGGCAGGATGGAGATATACTTCATCTCGTGTAAAGCCAATCCGATCTCTCCGCATGGTGTCATAAAAGTCTCCGTTCTGTAGTTGTATCTCTCCGCCAATGCAAGGAATAGATGCGGATTAGGCGGGAAACCATAAACAGTGGCGTACACCGCTTGGTATAGCTCAATCTCCTTAAGCCGGTCTTCAAATTGAGCCAATATCCAATTGGCTATACAGATCCATCTCTTGTTATCCGGATTCACAAGACCTGTCAATCGAATATCTTGGTCTGGATACCTTCCCTCAACCTTCGCAAACTCATTTATGAATACCGGAGTTCTGACTGGTAGCAGCAGGGAAGAGTTTTCCGGTGGGATGCAACCGGGTTTCAGTCCTCTGAGTAGGGAACCGTGACGCTCAGAGGAACTATAGAACATGTCTTTGCTGTTTGGCCCCTTCTTTACACAGATATTCCCCGTTCGGGCTTGCTGAAGTAGAGTTATATCCCATTCCATCCTTCTGGGATAGCTCGCAAAAGCATAGCAAGACAGGGGAAGGCATCTGGAAATCTCCGGTAGAAGTATCATCTTCTCGCCTCTTTGAAAAGTCTCTGTTCCATGCGAGGTCTAGGCTGAGAGTTCTTGTCAAAAGCCTCACCGAACAGGAACAATGGCTTCTTATGAGTAACTGTGTCTGCAGTTTGGAGTAGCTGCCCGTTCATCAAATACAGCAGAGTTTTATTATCTTGTGCCATCAGGATGGCTTGCCGAGATGACGGTAAGGCATATTGAGGATATGTCACACGGGAAAGATCCTCCTTGAACTCAGGTTCAGCCAAAGATCCTGCAAAGACCTCATAATTGGGATCTTTCCTGAGGTTAACTGCATCAAATAAAGAGATAAAGATCAGTACATGTAAAATCACAAAGTTTTTTTGAAAAGAGTTCATCAAATTGCGCTATATGCAAAGCATCAGATTGCGCCAATGCAGCCCACATGCGCAAAGTATCCAATTGCGCCAATACATCCACTTGCGCAAGACATCAGGTTGCGCTAACTCACTTGCGCAAGGCATCAGTTTGCGCTGGCTCAACCGACTTGCACAAATCGATGGATTGTGCCGAACATCTGCCAGCGCTTTCCAACCGATTGTACAAGAATATAGTTTTCATAAAAATGAAAACTATTGTGTGTGCAACCAAAACCCTAAACAGGGCGGCGCAATACCATCAATCTCTAAAAAGAGAGAGGTATGAAGGTTCGAAAATGTCAAGAACCCTAAAAAGGGTTTCGATCGAGTTTGTCATCTACCTTGCAGCGCTGGGTGGCCAATTTCATGACGAAAGATTCGGGGTGCAACTCGAGTCGAAGGCTCGGCGGGGGCCTTGCCCTTCTCGGTGGCAGTTCGCTTAGGAGCCATTAACGTCGACGGCGAGAGGAAGGAGAAGTAGTCGGATAGGAGGGAAGCTTCTATCTCTTCAGAAAATCAAAAGCAAGTAAAGGTTGACAGAATGAGAATAGAAACTATTTATAGTTTTCAGAAGTGTAACAGTCATCTCAGATTGTGCCACAAAAGTCGGAGCTGATTCCTCCAAACACGCAGTCAAAGCGCCTCTTGTGCAACTTGATTTTCAATTCGAAACTCAAAGTATTTCGAAACTTTAAATATTTTCAAATTTTGGAAACTTTGAAGGGGGTCTTGTATGTCCTAAAAATCAAGTTGCACCCATCAAAAAAGCAATGAAAATCAAATTGCACACCCTTCAAATTTACTGTGCAGGAGACAGACTGCGCAACAAATCAATTGCGCGAGGCCGAACCGCACTAACATCCAGGCGCGCTATGCTGACGTGGCAGCGCCATCATTACCTTACAAAAATCCAATCTTCTGACAGCTGATAGCCTGAAAAACGAGGAGTCCTTTCATTTCTTGTACAGCACATCGCTCGAGGACAGCTGTACAGCCAGCACAATCTGCCAACCCAATCGAAGCGCAGTCGGCTAGATCCTCTTCAGCGCAGTTCGATCCCTGCACAGTCTGAAGCTAGCGCAGTTCAAGTGGCACAATCTATCAAGATAACTGTCATTTTATACGTGGCCTAGATGCCATCAATTGCTTACCACGTGGCAACCGTCTGTACACGACCATGCGTATTTCAATCAAACAATGCCACGCGTCTAATACAGTTGAGCCACGATCAAGTAACTGCCAGCGCAGTTCGCTGTTTGTGCAATCCAATGCCTGCACAATCCAGCCTGTACAATCCAGAAATAACTACTAATTAGTTATTTTCCAGAACTCTATAAATAGAGTTTCAAGTCCTTCATTATCAAGATCAGATCATTATTATCATCAGAGATCAGGAGTTCTTGTCCAAGTGCTGCTGCATTCTTCAGAGGCTATCGTCTTCAAAGTTCACATCGTCCAAGGGATAAAGCGATCGTCTTCAGATCGGATTCCTATAGTTAAACTTTCCCAGAATTCAATTGTAATCTTCTTACAAAGTTTGTGAAATAAAAAAAACTTTTTTGTTTTTGCAAACAGCACACAAGGCCTCTATTGAGTGGCATACTAGTGGCATGTGCGTAGAGAGCTTAGAGTAGATCACAACCATATATTGGGCCAAAAGATTTGAGTCAAGGTTGGATCTCTAACTACTAAGTCGTGAATTTCTATTTGTGTCAAACCTGCCAGACTATAGTCACAAGGGTTCTAGAGGTATTGAATGTAGTGCTCATGCATCACTTGTTGATTACTAATACAACATAATGAAGGGGCGTCATGCTACAGATTTTGGCTAAGCTGGTGAATGTGTTGTTCTAATACTAAGTCACTTCTTTGATAATAGAATTTTGTACCTAGAGTAACATCTGCTGAATCTCTAATCTTGGAAAGGGTGTCTACCGCAGTCCTTGCAATGTTTGTCCTTGATTTGGTCTATTCTTCTCTGTCTAAACTGTGGGGGCCTAGTCAAGTAAGGTTTGAGTTAAGACATACGGGTTGCTAGTTAAGCCAAGAATCAAGATGAATATTTGGAGACTCACAATAATTGATTCCTAGAGATTAGATAGTCTCCTAGGTTTGTGGTTTACCCAAGGGTAAGATCTTACTCATTTTTCAAGCTCAAATGACTAGAAGGTTACGATATTAGTATTAGGGTCGAGGGAAGGACGAGCAACTTTAGGCAAGGTTGTAGTTATATGGCATGGCCGATGGTTGCTCTACTTGTGCATATAACTACCATGGCCATGAGGATACTCTGTATCTATCTATCAAATACGAGCGTTCGTCTTTCCAGTCAGTGAAAGACAAAGCAATAAAGAGTTCAAGAAAGATGTCATTGAATACAATTACATGATTCAAAGACGGATGTGTAATTCAAGAGAAATTGTCAATGCAGTCGCGGATGAGATCCTAGATACCTCTATATCTCAATCCACGTGGGATAATCATATGAAGAGCGAACCAAGTGCACTATGGTTGATCAGACCATAATACATTGATTCTAATTACACAATCTACTTGTGGGCGTCCCTAGTATACATATGTCCTGAACAAGCTCGATAAAGAATAAGCTTGCAAAACTAGGCTATAAATAGCGTCGTCATTTATGGTAGTTTAAAGTATAAGTACGGAAGAATACATTAAAAGCAGTAATAAATAGTTCGAGTTTTACAAGGATCTAAGTCTTATCCAGTGTGCTTGCATATACAGTCGTCCTACTGGTTCTTGTATCAGGCCTTAGTTGACCAATGGGTATGGGCTACGAAATCTCTATATTCTAGGTAAACATCTCTCCTACACTAGCATATACTCATTATCACGATATTACACTTTAATACTAGGTTAAAAGGATACGGGTGGTAGGTTGTAGTCATACTACTCAACTTATGAAGTCAATTAATAGGGTAATTGAGGAATATAACATGTATACTCGTATGAGTTATCTCCTAACCTCCCTATTCAGCACGAAAGAAGATAAGATTTACAGTAAAAGGAATCAAGCAGAAGGAAATCAAGATAATCGGACGAGAGTTCGAGATTTGGAATCAAGGGAGGAAGTCAAGCTTATGGATGAGATTCCTATATCCTAATCCTATATGCAGGCTCACATCGGTACAGTAACGTAACCGAAGTGACAAAATCGACCTGCATGGGCCACCACAAAAACATGTAACTTCCCAGTCCCAAAATACTTAAGACTATGTACGTATCCATGCCAGCTGCATACATACGAAGTATACACCAATATATGGAAACTTCGTATGAATACATAAGCTGTAAAATGCAATAAACCAAGAATAATCTAATCTCATCCACAAATAAAGAATAAAAGATATCATATAATCAACTGTAATAAGTCTTTGTATAATACGTTGGGCGGAGACAAATCCACTACCAACAAGTAAGAAAAAATATACATGAAAACTGAAATAAATTGGCGGAAGTAGCAAAGAAAGACCCAAGACATGTCATCTCCGAATGAATAGAGAAGATCGCGACCTCGACTAGAACACCTGCAATATCACAGAAGCACACACCTGGAGAGATAACCAGGTCCTCAGAGGGACGTAACAAGATACAAAAAAATACCATGCCATATAAACTGTGATATATAATAGAAAATAACGAATGCATGCAATATGGTGCCTAACCGTACTATAGTGAATATGCAATAAAGAACAATCCTCTACATATGGGCACTCAGGCTGTATAGCAGTGGCATCGTCCCTCTCAGCGGGAATCAGTACAATCCGTCTATAAAGTTCGACGAACGTCGAAGGAAATCAGTAAGAAAACGTCCATGATGTTCCCTGAACGTCAGAGGAAATCAGTACAATAGGGTGAGCCTGCGTCTCCAACGGAGCTTCAAGTACAATAGCAGTATGTAAATGTGGCTCATACATCAAGAAAATGTTCTTCCCTTCCAATGCCTAATGGAGTCACATCCATGACTCTTATGACCATTTAGTAGCTGCCAAGTCCACTAGCATGCAATTCTATTGGCAGTTACTCCTAACCGTCGCACGCCCGTGGTCGGCCGACTACACGAGTACGTGTCCTATATGTGACTCATAATACGTGGTAAAGTAAGTGTCAAGGCCGTATGAGATATACCAATACCTCATCAATAATGGGTGGTCACTAGGCTAAGTCGATGCAAGAGGGATTAATAAAAGTAAGAAAACGACCGATAGAGTCGCTTGCACCCAAGTGTGACTTGGACGCACAGTTTTATAATAACAAATAAGAAATGCTAAAAATAAGAATATGTAATTCAAAGAGTAAGGTGGCAAGGTATCTTGTCTGATTTCGTGCTATAAATATGAAACGCCGCTCCCGCATCCATGCCTCCGGAACCCGACGCTCCTAGATAATTAATTAACTAGATTAAGTCACTACTTATGAAACTTACTATATGACTTAATTAGTCATAGTAATGTGTTAAAATTATATTCAATCTCTCGTGGAACCATTTAGATCCATACAATCACACACAGGTTCCACGAGACATCGAAACACAGTTTTAGGGTTTCTAACTTTTAATTAGTCGGTTATGCCCCTACTTCAATAACATACTTAAAAATCATATAAAATCATAATAATAATATTTAAACTAATTTTCTATAGATTTATGTCCGAAATTCTAGAATTAATATTTTTAAAGACATTTATGACTGGTTGATTACTAAGTCAGCTAGTCTACCCGAAACTCGCCCGGAACATAGTTAATGACTCAAAATTGCTAAAATAACCAAAAATTTATTTTAAACAGAAATAAAATACTTTATTTTATAGAATAATATTAGAGGTACAAGGGTTGAGTTATATTACAAGTTTGGGACATTCTAGGTCAGCCGGTTATCCGAAATTAGCTAGTTTTGTCCTACAATTTTTTTGACCAGAATTGAATTGATAAATTTGTGTAAAAATGCTTTAAAATCCTAATTTAAATATATTAACCTACATAATATTCAGTTTTGAAAAATTCCTACAGAAACTTATAGTTCCTTCACAATGTGGTAAGTTTTGGCTCTACCGAAATATGAAAATAGCTATCATAATTCATGACATTTTTATGGGAGAAAATACTACCCAAGAGGTATCAAAATACTATTTCTACAGAATTAATACCATAATTTCTACAGATTTATGAGATGGATTTGAGAAGGAAAAGTTGGGGTTTCTTACCAAGGTCCTTGCTTTGTGAAGGCTTATTCTTGTCAAAGCTCCCTCCTTTGATGATGTTCTTGCTCGTCAATCCTTTCTTGATGAGATTTGAGGGGTGGACAATGGTTAGAATTGGTTGGATGGAAAAGATGGAGTTTTTAGGGTTGGTTTGGTGGAGTTTGGTTGGAAGAAGGATGAAAGAATGAGCCTTTATGGAGGAGGATGAGTTATGTGATGGAGGGGATGATGTACTAGAGGGGAGGGGATGCTATTTTCGAAACTAATGGTAAAGGAGCTGCTCTTGGGAGATAAATAAGAATTTTTGGTGTTAGGGTTTTGATAAGGGTTGATATATATATGGGCCTATGGATTGAGTTTATATATGTAGGAGGGTGTTTCCATGCATGGCATGGCCCGCCAATGTAGGGGTTTATTTTTGGACGAAAATTACATAAAAATAATCTTTGGTTGGTCATATGTGGGTCCACATGGATTGGTTTGGTTATTTGGTGAGTTGGCTAATTGATTGGATTAATGATTTAAAAAGGTGTTTCCTAATATAGAACTAATTAATTCTATCTATAGAATTTCAATCCAAATCTGAATTTAAATACAAAAATATATAATTATTAATATTTATTAACGTCCAACATACCTACATAGGTTTGGGTTTGGCTTGGAAAAGGTTTGGGAAGGTTTGGTGCAACCGGGTCTCCTAAAAAGTCATAAAGGCTTTCTTAACTAATTAATTAAATAAAAATATAACTTGTGCCATAATTTGAATGGTTAACATGTAAGAGATTACAATATGACCATGACATTCCTAACATAGCTAGCATGCTAGTTAAAGCACCCGACTATGCTAGGCATGCCATACTTTCTAGTCGTCTTGCATATTCAAACTCAACCATGGCTATAGTCCTTTTATATAATATAAATAAGATAAAAATAAATTAGAATTAAATAAAATCAAAAAAATAATTTAAATATTCTTTTAAATTATGAAGGATTTTACAAGTAGGTTCTGCCACCATCAGTGGACACGCGCCTGCTCCGCTTGCGCGAAGGACCAGGCACGACGGGCGGCTGATTCGCCACCATCTCATCCGGCACAACAGACGGCTGATCCGCCCCAGCATCTTCCACAGGAAGGGAAGAGTTATCTGTCTCATGCTTATTATTCTCTTCGTCCGCGGATGTGGACTCCGAGTCAGGCGCAGGAACCGCATTCGTCCTCCTCATCCTCGTCTTAGACCCCTTGGGCTTCTCCGCCAAACCGGTACCCACAATGAAGCTGGTACTCGGGTCGAAATTAACAGGAGGCTTGCTCGCCGTAACATGGTATAGGGCCGCCATATACAACATCTCTCCTGGCACCCCACCATCAGGGACTGAAAAGGTGGTTCGGGTATGAACCGTGTCATAATAATGCCACGCTCTGATACCATCCAGCACGCTACCTTCAAAGCCCAGACAAGAGCTGGGACTGTTAAAGAATAACTGCTATACCCAAACTGGCGAGCAAGCCTCCAGGGCAATTAAGGCTCTAGGTAGACGATGTTGCGGTTACGATACACCAGGTGCGCTGGACGGATATTACGCAGCCAAAGGAGCATCTTTCCAGGTAAGAGGAGAGGAGGTTCAGTACCATCAACATGTACGCTCCTCACTTCTTTAGCAGTAAAACGAGGTACGGACACAAAAAAAGTCGTATCCGTCCACTTCGCCAGTGCTCTCCGACAGGCCGGCATGGTGCTGTACTCCTAGGGCTGATGATGGAATCGAAAAATGAAAGCGTCGTCAACCGTAACGCCATCTTCTGCTCCAGGCCTCATCAAAGACCGGTTGTGCATTAACAGCCACCCCATCAGATAATGGTATGGCAGCTCTATGCACTCAAAATCCATTGCCGTGTCACGGGCGATGACCTTGGAAGAAAAGGCGCGAAGGCCATGGTGTATGCTGCACACCATGGCCGGAAGAAGAGCCAACTTGACCCCGAAGACCAGCTTTACGGCGGGAAGGATGAAGTGGCGGCTGATCCTCTCAATAGAACCTGTCCCTCCGGAGACTATGCAGTTCCGTAGCCACACCATCAGGAATTCTGCCAAAAGCCCCTTCTCCGACAGTCGCTGAGTACTATGATAAAAATAATTAAAGGAGTCGGTCTTACTCCCAAATGTGTGGCCCATGGACCTTGATCTCTTGGCAGTTGACACCAAGTTTTGTACCTCCTCATGAGTTTGAGGATCTTGGGAAAAAACACGGCCTGAGGCACCAAGGGTAAAAAGGTATGAGACCCAGGACCTGGTATGAGGAATGCTCCCCTCCCAGCTGTCATTCTTCTTGATGGCCATCTGGTGACAAGTGCTGTGATGACATAACAATTCCCGATACACGGCGACGAAGCCCGGGAACTGCCAATCCAAATCCTCGAGCTCTTCGCTCGTAAGGGTGTATACTTCAAAGACTTCTTCCCCCCAGGGCAGCTTGGAGATAACATACATCTCGTGGAGAGCAAGTCCCAGTTCCCCTCCCGGTGTGAAGAATGTTCCTGTCCGCCGGTTGTACATCTCCAGAAGAGCCATGAACAATGGTTTATTGATGGGTAGACCATGACAGGTGCCCCTAATGGCGTGGTAGAGGCCGATCTCACGCAGGGGAGTCGCATAATTCTGTAGAATCCACGTGGTCAAATTGGCCCATGCAGGGATAGGGTTTATCCAGTTCAACAATGCCAACCGGCCGACAGGATACGACCCTTTGCGAGCAAGCTGGTTCAAGAAGGTATCAGCCTGAGAGAATGTGAAGTTGGGACCCGTTACATTTATAAAGGTACCCGTAGCCAGTCCCATCACGTATCGACTAACTGGTTTCCTTCTCGCATACGTTGACCCCAGATTCCTATTGTAATGGATGTTTCCCACAAACATCCCCGACTTGCTTGGGGTCAAGGAGTCTACCATCTTTCTGTCCAGCGGTAGCATGTTGAACCACGAGAGAGGAAAATGACGCTCTATCGGAGGGATATGGATCTCCACCCCGCCAAAAACGAAGTCCCAACTCTTGGATATATCCAGCACCCGGGTGTTCTTTACAGACAAAGCATCCCCAAAGAGGAACGCGGGCTTCAGGTATTCCTCCTCCAATTGGCCCGAATTCATCATGGCGTAGAGAAAGTTAAAGGACTGTTTCTTGATAGCATTCAGCCTCTCCAAAGGCTCTTTCGGAAGCTGGTTCGTCACATACTCGACTATGTGGTCATATCGATAGCCCAAAGCCGATTGTGCGCGACCCACCAGAGGCTCTCCTGCTGCATTAACTGGCAGATTCACTGAAGAAGGAAAGAAAGAGACAGATTAAAAGATGGCTAAACAAAACCACTTAGTGATTTTAGGCTCATGTGGTCCAGTCCACATAAGCTCATGCAACTTTGTTCAAACACGAGCTTATGCGGCTCTGCGCTCATGCGGCTTTGTTTGAGCATAAGCTTATGCGGCACTAATTAGCGTAGGCTTATGCGGTCCTGTTTAGTGGAGCATTATGCGGCCCAATCCAGATGAGCTTATGCGGTTCTGCTTAGCGAAGTCTTAGGCGGCCCCAGCCAAAAGAGCTTATGCGGTTCTGCTTAGCGAAGTCTTATGCGGCCCTAGCCAAAAAAGCTTATGCGGTTCTGCTTAGCGAAGTCTTATGCGGCCCCAGCCAAAAGAGCTTATGCGGTTCTGCTTAGCGAAGTCTTATGTGGCCCAATTTAGATGAGCTTATGCAGCATGACTTAGCAAGGCCTTATGCGGCACAGTCCAAAGTAGGGCTTATGCGGTCTTGTTTGAGAAGGCTTCATGCGGTTCGATTCAGAAAGTCCTTATGTGGTTCGGTTCATAAAGTGCTTATGCAACCCTCATGCGGCCCGGACATAGGGTATATCCCCATGCGGCTCGGGAGGCACACGCAGCACAGTATGCGAAGACGAAGAAGGCCCGCGCATAAAATATGCGACATAGCCATAGTTTTGAGTTCATCCTTACCAGCAATGGTGGAGTGGACGTCAAGATGCACTTCAGGCACCATGGCCGACGAGGAAGCTGCTTTCTTGCCCTTCACCGCAGCAAAGGCAGCCTTGGAAGACTTGGGGGCCATCGTTGATCGAAGAAGAATAAAAAGAGGACGACAGTTAGGGCAAGAAGTGCTTAAATTGGGAAAGAGAGTAAAGAGTTTCTCTCTCTAAATTACTCTTATTTATAGGAGGCCAAAGGAGAGACACGTGGATTGATGAACGCTTCGGGTCGCGTGCTGCAGGCAAAACCGACTCCTAGGATTTCGTCCCCTCTCATAAAGGAGATTCATCAAAGCACAAAATCCAAATATTTAATGAACCGACTCTCGGGATTCCTCCAAAAGATGGCTCCAAATTATAACGAATCAAGAGCAATTAATGCCGCCTACGTGGCAGAGAGGACAGTATGCGGCTAGAAGCGATCCATGCGGCCAGAGCAGCCCATGCGGCTAGGAAGCCCATGCGGTCAGAATATCCTCTGCGATTAGATGAGCTTATATATAGCCATGCTTCTTATTCAAAGTATTTCAATTTTGTAAATTGAAAACTTTGAAGGGGGTCTTGTAGAAGCATGGAAAAGGACAAGAAAAGCCTATGCGGCTCCAAACAAAAGGAGCCTCATGCGGCTCAGGAATCCTTCAGAACTTTATACGGCTCGGAATTCCCCAACAGCTCCATGCGGCTCAAGCAAAGACACGTGGACATACGCTGTCCGCTTCTACAGCTGGCTATAAAGCAGCCTCCCAATTAATTGTTCTGATGACAGCTCTGACGCAATGAATGACAGCTCTGACGCAATGAATGACAGCTCTGACATAAAGCTCAAATAATGATGGCGTGCTTCTTGGGAAAAGAAGAAAATCTTTTATAACTAACAGGATACGTCGAGTCCCAAGCACCCCTATGCGGCTACCTCCTTCATGCGGCTGTCTTCTTCATACGGCTGCCTCCTTCATGCGGCTGCGGCTGTCTTCTTCATGCGGCTGCCTCCTTCATGCGGCTGCCTTCTTCATGCGGCTGTCTCCTTCATACGGCTGCCTCCTTCATACGGCTGCCTCCTTCACGAGGCTGCCACCCTCATGCGGCTGCTACCTTCATGTGGCTAGGATCGTGGGGGGCACCCATATGCGGTTCACTTAGAGACTGCACTCATACGGCTCTGTCAGAACATCCCCCTCATGGCAGTTGAGACACGTGGTGATCCTCACGACAGTTGAGACACGTGGCGGTGTTACGACTCGCACCCACTGTGAGGGTACGAGTACGTAACAACGCCCAGCCTACGCCGCAGTGTCGGCGGTAGAACAATGTCCTAGGTCAAACATCTAACAATATAAAGGTACATGTACAGTATATACTCTCCGAATGGAGGTGACATAGCAAAACAGTCTCAATCACAACTAAGGTAGAACAGGATAAAGATGGATAGATAGATAATAAATATCCAGAACAGAAGAAATCACAGAGATACAATCCAGAAGTCTAAGTGTCTAAAATAAGTACATATCCCAAATATCTCAGAATCTATATACAGTAATCCAGGAAAGATAATAAAGACATCATAATCTAGGGGATGTCATCAACTGCTAGTGGGTCCAAGTCATAAGTGTCTAAAGCTGCACCATAGTGGGTAGACACCAGAGCCTCCTCATTCACTGTAAAATTTTCAATAGGTCCAGTCAGGACGGGAGCGAGTACAGTACATCTCAACAAAATCATAACAGGTTAGGAAATATAAGCATGCTAGAGAGTAAGATACAGGATCTGAAGAAATAACATGATGAAAAAGGAAGACTGTAAATAAATAGCTACAGTATATAGAAAACTAACAGTGACTAGTGATTCAGAGCACAAGATGGTTATGTAAACGGCACAATATTGTACACGAGTAATCTACAGAGGTTTATAAACGAGTAATCTACTGGATTAAATACATAACCACTTCTACTCTCCCGCCCCAATCAATACACAAGGATCTAGCTAAGTTATGTTATTGTACACGAAGGTCATGTGAATACATGATTATACACGATTCACACGTTTCGTACACGAATGTCACAAATACAAGGAGTACACGATGTTCACGATAAAGTACACGAACACGAATACCCGATGTATCCGCTAAGGGGATAACATCGCACAAAAAGATCCATATAGTACTAATTCGTGTTACCAACGTGTCAGCATCATGTAAAGTAATCTAAAGCAGGAATATAATCCTAAACAAGATATGAATTGATCAGAGAATGTACTCGTCTGTAACCTGAGAATCTGGAGAATATCTATTGTCCGAAGAGTGGTGTCTGTCTCCTATAGAACAGTACAAGTCACTATGAGTCTAAAATGATAATAAGACGCAAGTTAATGCATTCTACATGAATCTAGGTCAATCTAGGCCAAAGTCAACTCTTGATCAACTCTGGTCAACCCTAGAAGTCAAACTAGGTCAACTAGGTCAAACCTAAGTCAAACAAGTCTATACTAGCCTAACTAGTCTATTCTAGGTCTAACAAGACTAAATAAGACCAATCTAGACTCTATACTGGAATTCAAGCCACCCATAGGCCACAGGCTATACCATGCCTATGAACCAAACCATAATCACATACACAAGTCAAATATCTAATATATAATATACTCTAATATAGGATACACATATTGATATATTATATAATATAACTTAGAATATACATAACCTATAGGCCACTATAGGTGCACCATACAAACATATTTATATCTAATATATACACATATATAGGATACCTAAAAATGGGAATCTCACATACACATAAGCATAGTGAAATAGGAAATAAAATGTGTTTGTGTTCAAGTGTGGGTGTGAGGCACTTGTGTGTGAACTATGGCATGTGTGTGTGTGTGTGTTAGGCTTGAGAGTGTGAGGGTGTCACATAGAGTGTGTGTGTGTGTTAGAGAGATACATGAGTGTGTGATATGGTATGTGTATGTGTGTCAAGAGGGTACAAGAGAGTGAGTGATAACTTGTGTGTGTGTGTGAGATACATGAGTGTGTGATATGGCATGTGTGAATACAAGAGTGTGTGGGTGAGGCATGTGTCAAGAGAGTGATATCCTGGAAAACAGGAAAAACATTGAATAAACTGTAATAACCTGGAACAGTGAGTGTTATAGTAGGGTCTACATGGTGTGCGAAATGATATGTGGACAGTGGGAACCTGGGACAACAATTATAGTAATAACATGTGTGCTGTGTCAAAAGAACAGGAAATACACTTGTGTATGGCATTGAAAACAGTGAAGACAACCATGTATCCTGGAATCAGGAATTCAGTGAACATAGTACAATGTATGGGGATCAAGTCAACTCATCAAAAGGGAAATCAGTTCAATATTAAGAGAATAATTTCTCAGTTAACAGGGAAACAAAATAGTGAATGCAAAAAGGGAATTCAGAGATTAGGAGAATCAATTCATTCAATCTCAGGGACCAACCAATCACAGGTTCAAATTTAATTCCCAGCTAACAGTGTACATGCCAATAGGAAACAGGGAAGAGTCATTTCTCAGTTAAGAGAATGGAAGGGAAACCTAATACACAGTTTTGACAGTTTACATAAATCTCAAAATCTCAAGAAATCAATACACATTCCATTCTTAGACTAAAAGCCAAATTTGAATTAAAATTAAGCCAATCATGAAATCAGTTCATGAATTCAGAGATCACAATCTCAGTTAAATAGGAAAACATATAACAGGTTTAGGAATGAACCCAGTTCCCAGCATTTCGAAATCCAACCCAAGGTCTAAATTCTCATTCTCAAACCAAAAACCAAATTCAAATTGAAATACTCTATTTGCATATACTAACAATCATGTAGGGACATTAAAACAGTGGAAAACATTACTTAAAACTGAGAATTAATATTCAGAATTTAGGAAAACCAAGTATCAGCTACACAGTAACAGTGAATGCCATTTGACACCAATTGGAAACCAATTTTCCATATTAAACCTAAATTAACATGTAAATTAATTCTAACATACTGTCACGCCCCAGAACCAGAATACTGGAGAGCGGGGGCAGACATAGCCAGCTACGTATATTGAAATGGAAACTACCTCGATATACGGTCATGGCTGTCTAGATATATGAGGGTTTACTAAAAGCCAACAGTCTCTTATGGTCATGAACAAGCCTAATGTCTCAATCACAAGCAAGTAAGTAAGGTCGCAAGATGTATGATCATTAAATATACAATAATAAGGCATCCCAAATATTACATATTCAGCTGATCATAAAGCTAGTCGTTACAAAATATTAGGACTAGCAAGAGTTTAGTCGTACATGATCAACCCTAGGATTTGTTAATCAAGTTTATAGCCCGTAGGCAGACAGTAAGTAAAAGTGCATCGAGCTAACAGGTGCTCGTCGGCTAAACGCCTCAAAAGAATATTTTTACAATAAAGTGGGCAAGACAAAAAGGAAAACCCACTCTTGGCCCGGGTTCCGTCTAGTTGTCACCATTGGGCTGGAAGCTTGGTAGATCCTCGGGAGCTGCTCCGAAATCTGGCCACACAAAACCAGCTGGGTCAACCCCAGAAAGAGCAAGTGCCACAAGGGGGCCACAAAATAAGAACAAAAGCCAACAAATAGCACAAAAAAATCTAATATTAACACTAGAATTTATGAAAACATGTCAGGATGATATACGACGAGATAACCATGGAACTATTCCGATAGCCAGGTTACAACCCGTAACCCAAACAAGGACCGGGGTTGTAACCCTTCATCTGAACAGAACTTGGTTTTCCACCATTTATCGGCAAGATAATAATGTAAGAAATCAAGACAGGAAGCAATCTTGTACTGGATCAAGACATGACTAGACTGGTTATACTTCAATCAATCAATCACGGCCAAGCAGATACTACGGCTTACTACTTTAACTAACTAGGGTTATCACAGACCTAATTACTAACAAGATGCAGTGAGATGATTCCAAAGCCACAAGCCCTGCAGACCATCCAGGTTACCCAGGTCGAAAATTAGGGGGTTGAATTCTGGTGGGTACATCGTCCGGAAGACAAATGTACCCTTAGGTGACTTAGAGGGTGCAACACTCGACGGTGAGCTGGAAATGTGCCCTACTCGACGGCAGGCTACAGATCCCAAGAGCGCCCAGGTAACGGGATTGCCTGTAGCTGTGTCATCTCTTCATGACTACTATATTATTCTAGTTATTAACCTTAATCCATTTTGGTATGTACCCCTGACCGTGGTACTCAGGAGTCCGATCCTAGACATGATGCAAGACAGGACAAGTTAAGTTAGCCGTCACAACAGCATTAAGTTATCAAGTCATGTTACAAGTCAGGAGTGCGCTACCACGGGCCACTATCAAGTTATCAAGTCACAAGGATTAATTACAAGTTACAAGTTAGGTGTGCACCCCACTGGGTCATTAGCAAGGAGATCAGAGAATACCAGGATCATAATTCACAGAAAATCCCAAAAACCGTACTAGTCATAAATAATTACTTGCAAATCGTGTTAGGTCGTGTCGGGTTGAGATAGTCGTGCTGTGTTGAAGAGATTTCAGGAAAACCCAATCCACGAAAGAGAAACCAAGTCGAGAAATAAACCAATACTCCAAGAGCCAATGGGTTAAGCAAGGGGGTCTGGGGGTTGGGCATACGTACAAGAGCACGCACGCAGGGGAGCATACACACAAAAGCACGCACGCAGGGGAGCAGCGTACGCACAAGAGCACGCACGCAGGAGAGCTGCGTACGCACAAAAGCACGCACGCAGGAGGAAACGCATGCTCAGGTCAAGCGTACGCTCAAGTCAGGGCACGCTCAAGTCTGCGTACCAAGGCACGCTCAGGTCTGCGTACCAAGGCACGCTCAAGTCTGCGTACCAGGGCACGCTCAAGTCTGCGTACCAAGGCAGGCTCAAGTCTGCGTACGCAAGAGACACGCTTCCAACAGGAAGCGTACCCAAGTCTGCGTACGCAAGAGACACGCTTCCAACAGGAAGCGTACTCAAGTCTGCGTACGCAAGAGACACACTTCCAACAGGAAGCGTACTCAAGTCTGCGTACGCAAGAGACACGCTTCCAACAGGAAGCGTACTCAAGTTTGCGTACGCTACGCTAAAGAGCGCACGCAGCTCAGTGGCGTAAGCTAAGAAGCTCTGCACACTGCTCACTGTCTTCTCCAAACCAGCAAGAACTCCATGGTTGAACCCAAGGCTTCAAAGTTCATAACTTGGCCATCCGAACTCCAAATCCGAATTTTCAAAGTTCTAACTTGGATAAAATTGAATTCTCTTCCACATAGAAACATCAAAACCCATAAAAATCCAACTTAAATAGATCAAAACCATGCAAATCCAAAATTAAAGAAAACTTAGATCTAGAATAATGGAGACTCCAAATCACAAAATGCCAAGTTCTAATGTTGATCACCATGTCCTAATCTAGCAAATAGACAAATAAAATAGGGTTCTCATATAGTGGCAAGGTGCACTTGCCTATGGGTTGGAAGAGTTGTGTGGAGGAAGAAGAAGAAGAAAAAATTAATGGAGGTTTATGAGGAGAGAGAAGAAGTTGGTGGAGTTTTAAAGGAGGTGGAATGTGGTGTATTGAGGGTGGATCATAGGCTAAGGTGTTCCAATACACATTAAACCGAACCAAACCAACCCAAGCCGATTAAAACCGAGCCATGTCAAAACCCAAAATACGAGAAATACCGAAATTCCACAAGTTGAGAAAAAAATAAAAATACATACCAAAATCCAGATACGAGTATAAATATGAAATACGGGAAATACGGAAAATGAGGGTGACAACTCTACCCACCTTAAAAGAATTCCGTCCTCGAAATTTAATCAAGGAGCTAGAGATTGTCACGACAAGTTACACTAAGCACAGGCAAGCTACACTAAGCAGTTCAATCATACAATCATACAATACAAGCAAGGAAGGGAAAACGTAAGGCATAAGAAAGATATTATACCTCACAAGTCAAACAGGTAGGGATATCGCGATCGGATGTCGTCCTCACGCTCCCACGTTGACTCACCTAGAGAGTGATGACCCCAAGCAATACGGACTAATTTAATAGTCTTGTTCTTGAGTATCTTTTCCTTCCGGTCCAAAATAGATACGGGCCTCTCCTCATACGAAAGTTTGGTACCAACAACCAATTCTGAATGGTCTAGGATGTGGCTCGGGTCCGGAATATGCCATCGTAATTGGGACACATGGAATACATCATGTACCTCACTTAGCGACGACGGAAGAACGAGACGATATGATACATCTCCTACTCGCTCTAGAATATCGAACGGCCCTATATACCTAGGACTCAGCTTTTCCCGTACGCCAAAGCAAATAACGCCGCAGTTAGGCGAGATCCTAAGGAATACATAGTCGCCGACAGCAAATTCTAAGGGACGCCGATGAGCATCGGCCCAATGGCGCTGGCGGTCCTGGGCAACTCGGAGGTGATCTCTGACCTTTCTGACCACTTCAACGTCTGGGAAATCAATTCGGGTCTGAGCATCTGCCTCTCCCCGACATCGTCCCATGCTAGCGGGGATCTGCACTTCCTGCCATAAAGAGCCTCGAAGGGTGCCATCCGGATACTGGCCTGATAACTGTTGTTGTACGAGAATTCCACCAGGTGCAGATGATTCTCCCATGAACCACCGAAGTCATGGGTACAAGATCTCAACATATCTTCAAGAGTCTGGATTATGCGCTCTTACTGACCATCCGTCTGCGGGTGATAAGCTGAGCTGAACTGAAGGCGAGTCCCCAAACTCTTCTGCTAGTTGCACCAAAAGTGTGATGTGAATCTTGAATCCCTGTCCGAGGTGATGCTGACTGGCACACCCTGAAGCCTGACGATCTGCCTGAGATACATCTCTGCTAGCTGCGCCGTCGACTGTCCAACTCTGAATGGGAAAAAGTGTGCCACCTTGGTAAGCCTGTCCACAATTACCCAAATAGCATCTCTGCCGGCCGGAGATCTGGGCAATCCGGTCACGAAATCTATGGTTATATGTTCCCATTTCCATTCTGGGATCGGTAAGGGTTGAAGAAGTCTAGCGGGCCTCTGATGTTCGGCTTTAACCTGTTGGCAAACCAAACACCGAGAGACAAACCGGGCTATCTCCCTCTTCATGCCATTCCACCAGAAATGCTGACGAATATCACGGTACATCTTCGTACCACCCAGATGAATAAAATATTGTGAACTGTGGGCTTCTGCCATGACTTCCTGTCTGATATCTCCACTGGGTACACAAAGACGAGTGCCGTGCCGAAGTGTGCCGTCTTCATGGATACATAACTCTGGCCTTCTTTCTGCTTCACATTTTGCTCTGAGTCGCTGGATTTTGAAATCTGTTGACTGCGCCATCCGGATTCTCTCAACTATGCTGGACTGAACCTGTAGACTGGCCATCAATGCCACGCTGGTTGGAAGAACCACTTCAATTCCCATCTTCTGAAGATCCGCCAATAATTCTGGTTGTGCCGTCAGGAAATAAACCCCGGCTCTCCTGCTCAATGCATCTGCTACAACGTTGGCCTTTCCGGGATGATACTGCAAATCCACATCATAGTCCACTAATAGCTCGAGCCGTCTTCTCTGCCGCATATTAAGGTCCTTCTGGGTGAAAACATACTTCAGGCTCTTATGATCAGTAAAGATCTCCAGTCTATCTCCGTACAAGTAGTGTCTCCACAACTTCAAAGTAAACACTACCGCCGCTAATTCCAAGTCGTGGGTCGGGTAATTCTTCTCATGATCACATAGTTGACGTGACGTATAAGATATTACCTTCCCATGCTGCATCAAGACACACCCCAATCCTCTGCCTGAAGCGTCGCAATAAACCGTGAATCCTCCGGTCCCACCTGAAAGGGTGAGAATAGGAGCCGTTATCAAACCTTGCTTCAACTTCTCAAATGATTCCTGACACTCTGCTGTCCAAACAAACGACACATCCTTACGGGTCAACTGGGTCATCGGCGCTGAAATCCTTACGAAATCTGAAACGAACCGCCGGTAGTAGCCGGCCAATCCAAGGAAGCTGCGAACCTCTGCCACTGAGCTGGGTACCGGCCATGACTCGATAGCCACAATCTTCTGGGGATCCACTTCCACTTCTCCTCGGGTAATGATGTGACCCAAGTACAAAATACGATCGAGCTAGAACTCGCATTTACTGAACTTGGCGTACAACTGATGCTCCCTAAGCGTCTGGAGGACGACTCTGAGATGCTGCTCATGCTCTGCTTCACTCTTGTTGTAGACCAGGATGTCATCTAGGAACACAATCACAAATTGATCCAAGTAAGGCATAAAAATGTGATTTATGAGGTCCATGAATACGGCCGACGCATTGGTCGCTCCAAAGGGCATAACAAGGAACTCCCAATGTCCATACCTTGATCTGAAGACTGTCTTCGGGATGTCCTGCTCTCTGACTCTGATATGGTGGTATCCCGACCGCAAGTCGATCTTCGAGAACACTGAAGCCCCTCTGAGTTGATCAAACAAGTCATCTATCCTCGGAAGAGGGTATCTGTTCTTGATTGTCACGGAATTCAAGGTACGATAATCAACACATAGCCTGGACGTACCATCCTTTTTTTTCACAAGAAGCATCGGGGCTCCCCAAGGCGATCTACTTGCACGGATGAATCCTTTGGTCCTCAGTTCTTCAATCATCTTGTACAAAACTTCCAACTCTGAAGGCGCCATCCTGTAGACTCGCTCTGATACTGGTGCTGTCCCGGGAATCAAGTCTATAGTGAACTCAATCTCCTGTTCTGGCGGCATCCCTGGAAGCTCCTCTGGAAAGACATCTGGAAACTCTTCAACTATCCGGGGTAACTGCACTGCTGCTACTGCCATCTGCAATGCTGGGGAAGATGGCTCCACTGTGCCTCTAGAAAATGAAAACTCTGGCTCGCCGGGGATACTAAAGACAACTCTGCCAATATGGCAGTCTATCCTAGCATACTGGTTCCTCAACCAATCCATGCCTAGGACTACATCATAGTCTGCCATAGGAAACTCTATGAATCTAGCGGGAAACTCCCTACCGCTAACTACGACCCGACACGAGGAAAACACTCGATCTACTCCCACAAGACCATTACCAGTAAGTATATTGAGCCTCACTGATAATGACTAGGGCTCCAATCCTATCCGTGTCGCAAATCGTACAGACATGAATGAATGCGATACACCAGAATCAAATAATACAGACGCTGGAGAGGAGTTGACAAGAATAGTACCTGCCACAACCTCACCTGGTGCAACTTCTTCTTCCATAGCCATCATCATGGCCTGACCTTATCCTCTGGCTGCTGGTCCCCTCTGTTGGAAGCCTCTCTGCCTATTCTAGATCTGAGCCTGGGCTTGTGCGTACTGCTGGGGGTATTGTTGCTGGAATGCCTGAGACTGAGGCGGCAAGGGCCTCGAAGACTGATACTGCTGCTGCTGAACTGGTGCTGGGGCCGGTCCTCTTACCGAATAGCTAGAAGGGTTGGATGTTGATGAACTACCCCTATTTGGGCAAGCCCCTACCCTATGATCTGCTGCTCCACAAGCCAGGCACAATCTCTGTGCCCTGCGACAGTCTGCCACCACATGCCCTGGCTTTCCGCAATGAGAACATCCCATCGCGAAAGTCTGCTTCTACTTCTGCTGCTGCGGGTACGTCGGGGTCGAATGCTGAACCGACGTTACTGAGGCCGCCCGCCTCGGAGTTCCAATGGTCAATTCCCTAGCTATCGGGGCTGGAGCTGATGATTGGTGCATCTGACTGTGGGACCGCTTCCTACCTCCGGTCCTATCCACGATCCTCTGGGAGGTATACTCGTGCCTCCTAGCTGCTCTCAAGACTGCATCGAATGTCTGGTGCTCGAACTGTTCTACTGCCAACAAGATCTCCAAATGCAGCCCCTGCTGGAACCGCTGGGCCCTATCAAACTCGGTTGCCACCAATGTGAAGGAAAACCTACTGAGCCTAGAAAACTCCGATGCATAACTGTCGACAGATCTGCCTCCTTGCTTCAAGTTGGTAAATTTGGTCTGCAGGTCGTACCGAGCCACAGCATCAAAGTACTTCATCTGGAATCTCTCTCTAAATACTGCCCAAGCAATGGGTGCCACTAATCCCATGGCTTGCGCCGCCCACCAACTGCGAGCCAAGTCCAACAACTGCAGGCGTACCACCGCCACCTTCTCATTCTCAGGTGTCCTAGCTGCTTCCAGAATCACCTCGGTATCCTGAAGCCATGCATCCGCGGCAATCGCATCCTCGCTGCCGTCGAAGAAAAAAGGGTTCAATCGCTTGAAGCTGTTTGCTGCCTGGTTCCCTGGATGACTGCCTCTAGTCAAAGCATCTTGAACTGTCTGGTGCAGTACGTCGCTTCGACGATCCTGGGAAGCTATCATGGTTCTGATGAGACCTAATAAGGTACCATCATCTGGCTCTGCGGGCTGGTCGGGCCGAACTGGTGACTCTCCTCCAGTAGGCACAACTCTGGAGGCTACCCCGGAATGCTGGGCTTGATCTCCGGGTTGCTGCTGATCCGCAAGAAATGCTCTACCTCGTTGATCGGTAGGACCAGGTACAGTGCCGCTGAAGAAGACGACACAGGGAACAATAAGGAAAGGACCAGGACAAATCAATGATATAAGCACAGGACAAGAATCCAGGCATTCAGAGGATACGAACAGAGATCAAGGATGAGTACTGATTGAGACATCTATCTGGTAAACCCCCACATATCTTGATTTACAAGACCTGCATGGGCCACCACTTAAACCATGTCACGCCCCAGAACCAGAATACTGGAGAGCGGGGGCAGACATAGCCAGCTACGTATATTGAAATGGAAACCACCTCGATATACGGTCACGGCTGTCTAGATATATGAGGGTTTACTACAAGCCAACAGTCTCTTATGGTCATGAACAAGCATAATGCCTCAATCACAAGCAAGTAAGTAAGGTCGCAAGATGTATGATCATTAAATATACAATAATAAGGCATCCCAAATATTAAATATTCAGCTGATCATGAAGCTAGTCGTTACAAAATGTTAGGACTAGCAAGAGTTTAGTCGTACATGATCAACCCTAGGATTTGTTAATCATGTTTACAGCTCGTAGGCAGACAGTAAGTAAAAGTGCATCGAGCTAACAGGTGCTCGACGGCTAAACGCCTCAAAAGAATAGTTTTACAATAAAGTGGGCAAGACAAAAAGGAAAACCCACTCTTGGCCCGGGTTCCGTCTAGTTGTCACCATTGGGCTGGAAGCTTGGTAGATCCTCGGGAGCTGCTCCGAAATCTGGCCGCACAAAACCAGCTGGGTCAACCCCAGAAAGAGCAAGTGCCATAAGGGGGCCACGAAATAAGAACAAAAGCCAGCAAATAGCACAAAAAAATCTAATATTAACACTAGAATTTATAAAAACATGTCAGGATGATATACGACGAGATAACCATGGAACTATTTCGATAGCCAGGTTACAACCCGTAACCCAAACAAGGACCGGGGTTGTAACCCTTCATCTGAACAGAACTTGGTTTTCCACCATTTATCGGCAAGATAATAATGTAAGAAATCAAGACAGAAAGCAATCTTGTACTGGATCAAGACATGACTAGACTGGTTATACTTCAATCAATCAATCACGGCCAAGCAGATACTACGGCTTACTACTTTAACTAACTAGGGTTATCACAGACCTAATTACTAACAAGATGCAGTGAGATGATTCCACAGCCACAAGCCCTGCAGACCATCCAGGTTACCCAGGTCGAAAATTAGGGGGTTGAATTCTGGTGGGTACATCGCCCGGGAGACAAATGTACCCTTAGGTGACTTAGAGGGTGCAACACTCGACGGTGTGCTGGAAATGTGCCCTACTCGACGGCAGGCAACAGATCCCAAGAGCGCCCAGGTAACGGGATTACCTGTAGCCGTGTCATCTCTTCATGACTACTGTGTTATTCTAGTTATTAACCTTAATCCATTTTGGTAGGTACCCCTGACCGTGGTACTCAGGAGTTCCATCCTAGACATGATGCAAGACAGGACAAGTGGATTTAACAAGCAAGCAAGAAAGAACCACCCACGGTGTCAAGGCAGGTCAAGTTAAGTTAGCCGTCGCAACAGCATTAAGTTATCAAGTCATGTTACAAGTCAGGAGTGCGCCGCTACGGGCCACTATCAAGTTATCAAGTCACAAGGATTAATTACAAGTTACAAGTTAGGTGTGCACCCCACTGGGTCATTAGCAAGGAGATCAGAGAATACCAGGATCATAATTCACAAAAAATCCCAAAAACCGTACTAGTCATAAACAATTACTTGCAAATCGTGTTAGGTCGTGTCGGGTTGAGATAGTCGTGCTGTGTTGAACAGATTTCAGGAAAACCCAATCCACGAAAGAGAAACCAAGTCGAGAAATAAACCAATACTCCAAGAGCCAATGGGTTAAGCAAGGAGGTCAGGGGGTTGGGCATACGTGCAAGAGCACGCACGCAGGGGAGCATACACGCAAAAGCACGCACGCAGGGGAGCAGCGTACGCATAAAAGCACGTACGCAGGAGAGCTGCGTACGCACAAAAGCACGCACACAGGAGGAAACGTACGCTCAGGTCAAGCGTACGCTCAAGTCAGGGCATGCTCAAGTCTGCGTACCAAGGCACGCTCAAGTCTGCGTACCAAGGCACGCTCAAGTCTGCGTACCAGGGCACGCTCAAGTCTGCGTACCAAGGCACGCTCAAGTCTGCGTACCAAGGCACGCTCAAGTCTGCGTACCAGGGCACGCTCAAGTCTGCGTACCAAGGCACTCTCAAGTCTACGTACGCAAGAGACACGCTTCCAACAGGAAGCGTACCCAAGTCTGCGTACGCAAGAGACACGCTTCCAACAGGAAGCGTACTCAAGTCTGCGTACGCAAGAGACACCAACAGGAAGCGTACTCAAGTCTGCGTACGCAAGAGACACGCTTCCAACAGGGAGCGTACTCAAGTCTGCGTACGCTACGCTAAAGAGCGCGCGCAGCTCAGTGGCGTAAGCTAAGAAGCTCTACACACTGCTCACTGTCTTCTCCAAACCAGCAAGAACTCCATGGTTGAACCCAAGGCTTTAAAGTTCATAACTTGGCCATCCGAACTCCAAATCCGGATTTTCGAAGTTCTAACTTGGGTGAAATTGAATTCTCTTCCACATAGAAACATCAAAACCAATAAAAATCCAACTTAAATAGATCAAAACCATACAAATTCGAAAATAGAGAAAACTTAGATCTAGAACAATGGAGACTCCAAATCACAAAATGCCAAGTTCTAATGTTGATCACCATGTCCTAATCTAGCAAGTAGACAAATAAAATAGGGTTCTCATGTAGTGGCAAGGTGCACTTGCCTATGGGTTGGGAGAGTTGTGTGGAGGAAGAAGAAGAAGAAGAAATTAATGGAGGTTTATAAGGAGAGAGAAGAAGTTGGTGGAGTTTTAAAGAGGGTGGGATGTGGTGTGTTGAGGGTGGAGCATAGGCTAAGGTGTTCCAATACACATTAAATCGAACCAAACCAACCCAAGCCGATTAAAACCGAGCCATGTCAAAACCCAAAATACGAGAAATACCGAAATTCTACAAGTTGAGGAAAAAAATAAAAATACATACCAAAATCTAGATATGAGTATAAATATGAAATACAGGAAATTTGGAAAATGAGGGTGACACATACAACATACATTATATTTAGGATCTAATTAACAAATTAAAACACAATTTAAACTAATAAAACTGAATTTTAAACCGAGAACCCAAACAGTGCACTGATATGCACAGTGCGCGCCCCGTGTACGCATGATATCGTATCCGACACGACATGAGAGGCCGTACAACTTGACACACGTGGTGTCAGTGGTCGCCCCTTCGTGTGTGTCAAGTTTTACATGTCTAGGTGGCGTGTCCGCTGCACAAACGCACCCGAGTAGCAGGGCAGCTACAGTGTCCGCGTGTTTTCGTGTCTGTGATGACTTGACACGACACCAATACGTGCCCAGTACAGTGGAAACACATAAGCGAGGTCAAAACCTAATTTCCTATTCAATTACATTCCTAAAATCAAATCGAAATGCCCTTTGGGGCATTTCGTCAAACACATGCATACACGAACTGATACTTGTCCGATACAGACACGTATAGGACTCAAAACCTAGGGTTAGCTAGTCCTACAGTTAGGTTAGGCCTAGGGCTTCCTAGATATACAATAAAAATAATATTTTATGGAAGGGATTAGAATATTACCTAGGGATTTGCAATGTAACAAAAATCTCCAAATGAGAGTATCCTCAAATCACCAAAACTCTCCCAAATTGTTTCTCCCCTAAAATTTCTCCATATTAGGACCTATTGCAATTGGTTTGGGGGAAAAATGAATTGAAATGGAATTTCTGTGAATTAAAGAAGATGGAGACTCACCTCTTTCTAAAACTTGCAAAATATTCCTAATGGAGGCTAGCCCTAATTTCTAGGAGGCATTAAATAAAGGGGGGAAAAGACCTTAGTGGCCGGCCATGGGCTGGATTGGGCTAGGGTTAGGGTTCCAATAGTGATCTATGGGCTTCTATGGGCCAAAATCACTAATCATGACTTGTGAAATCACAAGCCATTTCCTATTCAAATCAAATCCTAATTTCCCCAAATTAATTCTAATGGGTTTGATTTCAATAACTTAGGTCAAGCTAGGGTTTCCTAACCTAACCAAGTAGTCATGACCTAGGTTAGCCTCTAGGACAGTCTCCTAAGTCAACACTAGTCAAAGTCAAAACTAGCACCCAATCAAAAATACTAAAAATCACTTAAAAATTCTAATAAATATAATTAATACTAATAATTCCAAAATAATTCCAAAATTTTAAAAATGACCAAAATACCCTCAAGCTAGAAATGTGGTAGTGACAATTCTACCCCCTTAAAATAATTTCGTCCTCGAAATTAAAGGCGAAACTAACTGCTGAGAAGGATAGAAAAGTATACCTCAAGGTCCAAAAAGATAGGGGTACCGCTCGCGCATCTCATCCTCCCGCTCCTAGGTAGACTCTCCTGGAGAATGATGCCACCATACGACGCGTACCAAGGGTATCACCTGGTTCCTCAGTACCTTCTCCCGGCGATCCAGAATCTCCACAGGCTGCTCTGGATAACTGAGAGTAGGTCCAACCTCAATCTCCGAATGATCGAGCATATGGCTAGGGTCAGCCACGTACCGTCTCAACTGTAATACGTGGAATACGTTGTGAACTCCCACTAGTACAGGTGGCAAGTCTAGCCTGTATGCCACGTCACCGACTCTCCCGCTGATAACGAAAGGGCCGATGAAGCGCGGGCTAAGCTTCCCACCTCTACCAAAACGTATCGTACCACATGTCGGAGATATCCGCAGAAAAACTATGTCTCCAACCTAATCACAAGCAAGGTCTCAAGTTACAAAAAATCAAACACGATCAATCAAACAAAACAAAAATACAACCTACTTCTAATCATATCTCTAAATCTGTACCTCAAACTCCAACGGCCTTCGGTGGCTATCGGCCCAGTGCTGATGTCTGTCCTGCGCTACACGAAGTCTGTCCCTGATGAGCTTCACCTTCTCGGCTGCATCAATAACCATCTCTGGTCCAAGTAAAGCTCGCTCTCCAACATCATCCCAAGATAAGGGTGTACGACACCTACGCCCGTACAGAGCCTCAAACGGTGACATCTCAATACTGGCCTGATAACTGTTGTTGTAAGCAAACTCCACCAAATGTAGATGATCCTTCCAGGAACCTCGCAACAGTTGAGACACGTAGCGTTCTTATCCTCCTCGGAATTATGGCTGCTAGCAAATCATAACAAACTCAGTTTTGTTACAATCATCATAATTTCCCAAATCAAACCAGATCAGACAATCAAACACGTGACAGGAGATCCGAGCCTATTATCACAAATTATGAAAATTCATGGCAATCAATATTAATTGCCCATAGGATTTGGTACAATCCACATTAATTGCCCAGATTCGTTGCAATCAAGATTAATGGTCCAGATGATTAGCCGCCGACTTTCCAAGGGAGGAATCATTGCAAACCCTAATAATCACACCTCCACCTCTATAAATAGCAAGGTGCCATTCCCTTGCAAAGAAGGAGAGAGAGGATTTCGGAGCACCTGGAGACCCCGAAGGCTAGACACACAGAGAGAAAAAGGCACGCACTGAAGAGTCTCCCTACACGTTCTGAGAGCATTTCTTCATCAGAGCCAAGGCTACGTCCGATCGTCCAAGGAGTAAGGCAGAGCTACCGTCGCTTTCCCGAGCCTCTACCGTCACCCCCCAGAATCAAAAATAAACAATCGTACTTAGAGTGCTGTACCTAGGTTTTCATTCCTAGGCTTTCTTTGTACGAGTGAGTTTGTATTGTGAGTCTAAGTTCAGTCCTCCTATAAAATTGTTCTGTACTTTTACAATCAATGGAAAACACCCCACACTAGCACTGAACGACCCAACCAGTAGCTAACTAGGCCCATCCCGGCTACAAATAAATCCCCCACATCAAATGTTAAAGCCTCACTCCAGACCCGAGCCTGACTATATACACACACAGTCGATATTTATAGAACGAGAGGGATGAGTTCGGGAAAAAGCAAACCCTAAAACCCTAGACCGCTCGACCCAGCCACCCCTGGGCTCCCGCACGCACCCTCGACCGCCGGTGCCACCGTCGCGTGTGGCCGACCGACGGCCAACCGTACGCCTGAGGAAAAATAGGACAGCAGCAGCGACACCTTGTGGGGATGATTTTGCAACGCTGTCACGTCTCGATCGATCGATCATTTTTCGATTTTCCTCCTCAGGTACGAAGCCAATACATACACCTTTAAATTACTTTAATTGTTTTACATGTAGATGCCATAGATCGTTCAAGAAATCGATTGAAAGTCGACGAAAAATCTGTTCTAAACAGAGCCAAGAACAGTTCCAACACCCAACTTGGCGTCGAATTTCCCACCAACCTATTCTTCGAATAAACAAACTTTCTAAACAGAAGTTAATCCCAACATATAGGGCTAGAAAAGTCCCGTAAGAGGTTTGTAAAGATTTGCTTTGTACAGAGAAGTATATACATGTAAACTTGGTCAAAAACCTATTTTTTTAAAACACAAAATTTTACGATACAACGTGCGTCCCGCCAATCCGGGCGACGTGGTCGCAAACCGAAAGCATCGAAAGGTGCGTAACTACTTCGTGGACGTGTGGTCTTTGACGGAATTCAAATTGGTCACATGTGCGCGACGAATTTGATGCGTATCCATCAAAATTTATCGTATCGATCTCTGTTCAAATTTCCTAATTACTTTATGCACGTTCGTCAGATCGAGACGAAACTTACGCCAACAAGATCATATCGTTTTTTTGGTCATGTATGTAAAGTTTGGTCCGATTCTGAGACAGTTGATCAGATCGCCATTACGCGGGCCCTATGCTCCGATTCAACGGGCAATTTTGTGCACGGCCCACCAAAATCCAAAATTGGATATACCATTGGGTTCGTGGCATCAAATCGAATCCATAGACATATAGTTTAGCGACCTTAGAGACCATTGACTCTGGCACATTTTTTGGTGCAAAGCGGGTCCAACGACGGACACCGTTTTGGTCCAAAATTACCATTTTGCCCCTGTGTCCAGAATTGGACTTAAGGACAGGCAATCCTAGCTAATTTGACTATTCTGAGAATGTTAGCATTGTCTGTTTCAGCTTTCGGATACAGTTGTGATGATTTAGACTTCATGGCTTAGTAGTTGACGATATTATTGTTGGATCTACGTGAAACCTCCAGGCAAGATACCTTGCCTCCCTCTACAGTTTATTTACATACATATTTCTATTATTATATAGTTTTACTAGTTGATTATTGACATGTGGATTGTACATCATGCATGCTAGTATGTATATAGTCCTTGTTTATAGTTAGCTTTGTGGTTCATATTGGATATATATAATTCTTATTTATAGATAATTTGTAGTTCATATTGGATTGGTTCTCTCGTGTATCTTGATTGGGTCGTGCCGTGTCATCACTGGTATATAGACTGAGTCGCATCGTGTCATAGGATGAATAAGTCATAACGAAACTGCTGCCTTGAATTCTTGAAGCTAACCTGCGAGTCCACATTAGGGGCGAGGGTTAGTAGTTATCTGTATCTTGATTTCGTAAAACTAACCTGCAAGTCCACACTAGGGGCGAGGGTTAGTAGTTATCTGTCTGTACCTGCGAGTCCACATTAGGGACGAGGGTGATTCTTGAAGCTAACCTGCGAGTCCACACTAGGGGCAAGGGTTAGTAGTTGTTCAAACGTACGAGTCCACACTAGAGGCGAGGGTTTGAGTATTCGATTGGTTATCCGTTGACATCGTGATATCGTGTTCTCTTGTTCTCCTGCAGTAGTTCGTTTATGCGTAGTGGTTTCTCCAGTCGTATGTAGTCGTGTTTTCATGTTGATTGGTCTTTTCTCGTTTATTTCCTGTATTTTCTTTATTACATGATAAACTGCTAGATAGGCATGTTTTTATGTATCTTGCTATGTCTCCTGAGGACTTGATGATCTCTTCAGGTTTAGCGATTGCATAGAGTTAGCTAGTAGTTCTGGATGGCAGATGTGATGATACGCTTGCGGGATTCAGGGATCGTTATTGTGTTTATTATCTGCTCGTACTTTCATACCTTATCATGAGATATCCTGTTTCTTGATTCAGTTTTAGACTCTTGTTATTTTCTTTAGAGTCTTATCGGACATATATGCTCGTGGGCTGCAGACCACGACCCATAGTGTTCATTCATGTTTCGTACACTTATTATGGATTGAGATATAGAATATTCTGCCATGATTTGGCAGTTTATCATAGCCGTGACAGCGTTTACGTATTCAAGTCGGGCTGGAGTTCGCTTGATGCGTAGCTGGCTTGCTCACGAGCTCGCGTCCGAAAAGCGGGTGCGGGTCGTGATAAGTTTTTTTGGTGGCCCATACAGGTCAGAGCATATCGTACCAGTTACGTAACTGTACTTGTACGAGCCTGCGACTATGACTAAACCTTAGAAATCTCAATCCACACTGCCTGGAAAATTCTTCTAGAAATTCTCTACGTCCTTGAAAACTCCATATTTGCTCTCGATTATACTTTCTTGTTTCCAGTACCTTTGATTTTCGTTTCCTTCTATTTCGGGGTGACAAATGATCGTGCTGTCTAGAATCTATCACAAATTCCTAAGTTATAGTATAATATTGCTTGATTATTGAATAATTGGTTGTTTGTAGATATGAGAGATTATAGATGCCATATGCCCTAGAGTCTGTTGGTAGGATTGTTAGCAACTAGTTAAATGATTATAAGATTTTAGTGACCGTGTTTTGAGAAATAGTGTAACCAAAGGTGGGTAGAAGTTCTCAAGTATTCAGAGTTATGAAATGATTAAAGAAGGTCATAAAATATTTTTGAAGGATTAAATTTGAGGAGATTAAGGAAATAGTAGACTTTGAATTTTAAGGAAGGGTTATAAATTAGAATTTCGAGGATGAAATTATTTTAAGGTGGGTAGATTTGTAACTACTTTTTTCAAAAAATTTTGAAATTTTTTTATTTATTTATTTGATTTAAATAGTGAATTTAGAATTTTATAAATAATTATTTAGTTAATTATTACGATAGATGACTTTAGCCACCGCCTGCCCAGATAATTATTTAGTTAATTATTACGATAGATGACTTTAGCCACCGTCTGTCCAAATAGATGACTTTAGCCAATCTACCTCGACCTCGACCTCTGCCAAAATAAACCACCACCGTCTGGCCAGACCGGCCGACCTCCACCAAGATTCGGCTACACGACCACCGCGCATCCGCTCGCCACTACCCCTCTCCCTCCTTGATCTCCTTCTTCCGCGACCTTCGCCTCCGTCGCCGCTAGCTCCGCCACCGCTCCCCTCTCCTTCTTCTTCTCTCCCTCTCCCGCTCTTTTTCCCTCACCCGACCTCCCTCTCTCGCCCTCTCATTCTCTCTCCTCCCTCTTCCTTCTTTTCTTAAAAGAGCAGCAGCAGCACTCAGCTGCATATGCTTTGTTTACTATATATTTTCTTTTTATTTTTTTTATTTTTGTGATGTTGGTGTTGTTATTTTATTAGGTTATGTTGGTTCGATTTTCTTTGGGCTCCTTTCTATATTATTATTATTATTATTATTATTATTATTATTTAAGTGTTTTTGTTTTTTTTGTTTTGTGTGTCCCTTAAAAACTAATACTAATATTGGTGTTAGTATTTTTATTATTATTAGTAATAGTAGTAGTAGTATATTTGCTATCTTTTTACTTATTTCATGATTACACATAAAATTATAGTTTTATTTTTTACCCGTAAATTTGTATCACTAGCAAATACAAATATTATATTAAGACAAAATGTATTTTCAAAATGTGATTTCGAAACCCTTTGAGATATTATTATACTATTTAATTATATTTTTCTAGATGTTTAAATAATTACCAAAAAAATATTTGATCCATAAAAATATATTCTTACAAATTATAAAATAATTTTGTTGGTATTATCAAATATTGTCCAAAATATTTTTACTAGTGAAATATAGTTTCTCTAACTCAATTCATGGAGTTTTGGCTAAAAAAATGACTTTGACTTTCTAATATTTTCCTAAAATTATTTTGGAATAGAATTATTTTATGGTGTTTTATCTATAGCTGTTGACCTACAAAAATTATATTTCGACACAAATTAGGTTTTGCCTTATAATGAATTTTAGGATTATCTAAAACTATTTTAACTAACAAATACAATTTTCAAATATTATAAATATATTTCTAAAATCATATATATGTTATTTATCAAAATCCTTTTGATTATCCTCATGTCCATGACTAAACCCGTTACTCCTATTCTCTCGTCATTTCTGGACTACCTTATGTCCACCCTAAGTAATTTGACCGTCCTGGACCCGATGGAACTGTTCGTGCCGACATCAGAGGTCACCTTGCGTAGTTGTTGCACCGAAGCTGCAGTTCGTGCCACCTTGATTATCGCAGCACACCAGGCGTCCTACCAGACAAGACACCTTGCCATTTGCTGTTTATTTATTTTATCTCATATTTCATGCATTATTCATTATTTTCTTTACGTAAAATAAATTATGATACATGGCATAACCTGTTAGAACATACTGTTCAGTTATATTTACTGCTATGTATTATTTTTCTTACACATTAAACCTAGATTTAAGGGACCACCTTGTGTGTTGCATTCATTGGCCTTGACACGTTGTACCACGAAGTTGTGTGTCGTATGTAGAACATGGACATGCGTGACTGGCTGGCCACCGGTATGTATAAGTCGTGCGATAGGAATAACCGCTAATAGAGGTTGCATGCTTGGTTTGACTTAGCGGTTATAGAGGTTTTCTGTTGTGGATACAACATAGTAGGCATTGGGCGGGGAGGACAATTCCTTAGCGTATTGGCTTCGATGCACTTTTCCTTGTGACCCGGAAGCTCCGCTGGAGATACGGGGTTGATGACCCATGATTACTGACAGCCACTGACGTTCTGTGGAACGTTATGCTCTTACTGATTGGGCCTCTGGTGCCCCAAGGGGGGACTATGCCGATCCTATTTAGCCAGGGCCCATGCGTAGGAAGGATTGTTCTTAACTACATTTCACTTAGAACAGTTAGGCACCTTTATCCGTTAGGTACGAGTACTTTTGGTTTGGGTACTTGTATCTGACCGTGGCTCGGAACAATAACTTGTCGCGGATTAGTTCGCCACATCTTGTCCTTGTTTGGTTGTAGGTGTGGCTTACTACTTCGATGAGAAGGTATTGAACTTTGTTGGGGTCCGGATACCATATTGGATTCATAGCATGGAAAGATATGTCACCGTGAATTAGTTTACTATCTCCTGTCCTTGTTTGGTTGGGGGGTACGCTAGTTCAATAGGTGTGTATTGGTCCATGTTATAATTCAATTGACTTATTTATTTGAGCAATATTTATTCAGTTTATATGGTATGATATTATGTGTCTTGTTACGTCCCTCTGAGGACCTGGTTATCCCTCCAGGTGTGTGCTCTTGTCTTTCGCAGGTATTCTAGCTCTAGCTGTGACCATCTTCATTTCTTCGAGGATGATTGCACTTGGATCGTCTTCGCTTCGCTCGCCAAACTCATTTTATTTTCTATGTCTTTTTCTTTATTTGTTGGTAGTAGATTTGTCTCCATCCAACATATTGTATAAAGGCAATTCATTATCATTATATGAAATATTTTATTCTTTTATTTTGTGTGGATGAGATTAGTCATGGTTCTACTGCATTTTATAGCTTATGTATTCATACGAGGTTTCCATATATTGGAGTGTACTTCGTATGTATACAGCTGACATGTCTACGTTCCTAGTCCTACGTATTTTGGGACTGGGGCGTTACAACTATAAGTTTACCTAAGTTATAATCTAAATCCTATGTTTTCCTAAGTTATAGTCTGAATCCTATGTTTACCTAAGTTATAGTCTGAATCCTAAGTTTACCTAAGTCATAGTCTGAATACTTATAATTCTAACATAAATCTCATAAACGTAAGTACTTACATCAGTCTCCTTGGCCTCCTCGTCGACGAAGCTCCCGTCCTTCCGCCTCTCGTGGGTATGCTGGAATAAATCATGCATGGTGACCGATTCTGCCCCTTTTCCCTCCTTCAAGGCCCGTTGGGTCTGCATACAAAATATTCATAGAATTGAATTAATTAAGTATATTAATAGTACCGAATTAGATAGTGAAATGAATGTGCGGTATCTCACCAGATCTATAAGCGTTGCTGCATGGGACCTTGATCCTCCTGTATGTAGCCCCGCAGCCCGTCGGTTCGCCTTCGCTTTTTTCGATTTCTGCTTGTACGCAGGAGCATCCATCTTCTCTAAGATCTGCTCGTAATAGTCCTGTCGGATCTACTCCTTCTTCGAATGTGTCATTCGAAGGTCATACACTGCGTCCCGTATCTTCTTCCCGATGGCACTTTTGTTGGTCTTGCGGATCGCCTCCTCGCGATGGAGGGGCCACCAGAACGTTCTCTGACATACAAATTCAATTATCACGTAATTAATAAAAAAGGTTGATTAAAGAGTAACTAATAACTAACTACAAGATATATATATATATATATATATATATACACCCTCATCTCGTCGAGCCAGACGTACTGCATGTCTAGGGGCACCTCAGAAAAATTGAGGTAGGGGCCATGGTAGTTTGACCGGATAATCTGCCCTCGAAGCCTGGCAGCATCCCACAGGAAAAACCTACAAAGAAGCAACGACTAGATTATTAACTTGAATAAATGAAACAAATTTAATAAATTAACTTAAATTTACTTACGATTCACCCGTGGGACATAGCGCTCATCGGAACTCGCCCATCGGCCTTTCTGGTGGCGTCGGAGGAACCGCAGCTCCGCGTATGTACTCACCAGTAACCGGATGTAACTGAGTTTGGGGGTACTCCGGAGCCCACTGAGCAGTAATTACTGGATCCGCTGGTGGATCCACTAGCAGAACGGAACCGTCAACGGATGGAGACGCATGCCTCGCCGAAGGGGACGATAGCCCTAGGGTGGATAGCCTGCAAGATGAGTCCGTGCCTGGGGTACTCTCCGTGTCAGGATCGCTAGATGGGGTCATATCTCGGGATTACGGAAGGCGACCTCGACCACTAGAACCACTACGACCACGCCCACGACCAGGGCCACCAGCAGCAATAGCACCACCACCACCACCACGACCAACACCACTACGACGAGTGTTAGCCATCATGACCTGTAAATAGATCACATAAACATAATTAACAATATATAAGTATAAATGAATATAAAACTAAACTAATATATATATATATATACCACCAGCAGGGCAACGAGTGCCGCCGCGACGAGAAGAACTAGGAGTGCCATCTGCAAAAAGAAAATCATACAATAAGTAGATGATCGAACGACAAAACCATGAATTGAAACAAGAATGCAGAAGTTTAAACTGAATTCACTAAGTTAGTTGTAAGTACTTTTATGAGGTCAAACTAAATTCACGTATTTGGAAGTGTTTATAATATATACCGATATTTAATCTAATCATCGTCATCGCCTTCGTCCTCGGCCTCGGCCTCGTCTTCATCATCATCCTCATCATCATCCTCATCGTCGACTTCATCTGTATCCTCATCCTCATCAAGTTCTTCTTCTTCTTCTTCTTTAGCCTCAAGACGCCTCTTTCTCCCCTGGTTGACAACTAAGTCTTGTGTATCAACCTCTTCCTTCCCTCTATTGTCCTCAACAATATCTTCAACATTCATGGTATCCGACTGTTGTCCCAAGTATTGGGGCTTTTTGATCTGGTCCTCTTGGTATGCTGGGTCTCCAACGTTAAATGTATTTCTATATTTAATATTGCATACTATCCACCAGTTAAATCGATCTCTACGATGCCTTGGATAGCTTGTATAGTAGACTTGAATAGCCTAACTTGCTATCGTAAACATGTCAGACCCTCTATACCTCCTGCGATGATTTATATCGATGAATCCAAATTGTTTATCGATTCTCCAACCGATATTTGGTGTTGTATCGAACCACTCACATTTGTACATCACAATATTCATATCATATGGGGCAGTATATTGTAAATCTATAATATCCCGAAGCACTCCATAATAGTCAAAGTTCGGCTCGTCGTCATAGATGGTGCCTCTTATGCAAAAACCAGAATCCTTGGTACTGAAGCCGTCATTGAGAAATTCGACATTTATAGCATTCTGAGTTGACTTAAACTTGAAGCCATTAACGATATAGTCTGGCCAAGTCTTTGCATGCTTCTTCGGTTCCAATGCCAAATAACGAATACTCTCATTTGTGAGTTATTTCAGGCAATAAAACTTATAAGCAAATATTGATAATTTAAATGTTTTAGATGCATATATTTTAATGATAGCCGCATAACATATTATCTCAGTTACTTACGTATTTGCAAAACTAGGACGGAAAGGTACAATCAACCTCTCTTTGAAGTCCCTCATCGGTAATATTGGGTGTCCTTATTTTGACTTCATCTCTAAATACACTGTTAAAGAGAATAAAAATAAGTGTAGTCACTTACTTCACCAAATTAGAGATTATAACGAGTGTAAGTGTAGTCACTTACTTCTCCAAATCTCTCACTTCTTATATGCCACAATTTAACAAGACATATTGGTGAGCGGCATCATACTCACCGTCAGTCAACCACCATTTCTTACTAGCCCCAATAGGTTTATCCCTTACATTGAATATACCTCCATCCTCAATGTTCTCGTCATTCCTTTGAGGTCTATTTTGATTTGTCTGAACATGAGTATCAAAATAAATGGAGCAGAAGTTTGATACCTCTTCGATAAGATATGCTTCGCATATCGAAGCCTCTATATGAGCCTTGTTGACAACTTTCTTCTTTAGATGGTGTAGGTATTTAGAGAGGCAAATTATCTTGAGAATTAACAATGAATTTTAAATTCCACTTAAATTCAACTTAAATTATATCAATTTTTATTTACCTTTTAAATGGGTACATCCATCGATAATGAACAGATGCATTGACACGAATTTCGTATGCTAGATGAATCGGTAGATGCTCCATGCTGTCGAAGAAACCCGGAGGAAATATTTTCTCTAACTTGCAAATTGTTAAGACAATCTTCTTCTCAAGTTCAACCATGTGTTGCACCGTCAACTTAGTTGAATAAATATTCCTGAAGAATGTAGATAGCTCGGCCAACGAAACCCATACAGCAGAAGGCAACAACTCTCTCAAAGCAATGGACAGTTATCTTTCCATAAATACGTGGCAGTCATGACTCTTCATTCCCGTTAGCTTGCGTTCGTTGAGATCAACGTATCTAGCCAAATTTGACACATAGCCGTCGAAAAATCTTAAAGTAGATATCCACTTGCAGATTATTAATCTATCTTCCTTGCTCAATGTGTATTGTGCTATCGGCTTAATTAATGGTCCACCAGCTCCCCTTTGTATCAAGTTTAGATAAGGACGCTTGTATATCTCGGCAATGTCTTGTCTTGCTTTTGGATTGTCCTTCGTCTTTCCTTTAATATCCATGACGGTATTGAAGACATTATCGAACACATTTTTTTTGATATGCATGACATCAAGATTATGCCTTATAAGATTATCTTTCTAATAAGGCAAGTCCCAGAAGATACTTCGTTTGGTCCAGTTATGGCTTTGTCCGAACCCCTCGACACGATTGTTCGATGGATCTTCAATTACGGTGGACAAATCCATTATATCTTTCCAAATATCGTATCCCAACAATCTGGCAGGCGGATGAGAAAATTATTGTTTTTCAGCTCTAAACGCGTCCTTGTTCTTTCTCCAAGGATGACTCGCGGGCAAAAATTGACGGTGACAGTCAAAGAAAAAAGTTTTTTCTCCATGCTTAAGGCAGAACGCCTTGCTATTTTCTATACATATCGGACAAGACATGGTACCGTGAGTACTCCATCCCGACAGCATACCGTATGCTGGAAAATCATTGATTTTCTACATCAGGGAAGCTCTTATCTGAAAGTTCTGTTTTCTGGAAATATCATAGGTCGCGATGTCGATCTCCCACGGCTGTTTCTGCTCATCCACCAACGGCTATAAATATGTATCAATGTTCTTCGTCGGATTCTTAGGACCTGGTATGATAGCTGTCAAGAATATATAAGGAGTCTTTATACACATCCATGATGGCAGATTGTAAGGGGTAAGAATGACCGGCCAATAGGAGTATTGAGATCCCGACTACCCAAAAGGGGCTAAGCCATCAGAACATAGCACCAAACATACATTTCTAGGCTCTGTAGCAAAATCTGGATGACACAAATCAAAATGTTTTCCCGCCTCTTCATCCGAAGGATGTGATAATTCTCCATCGTCCTTTGTGCGTTCTTCGTTGTGCCACGTCATGTGTTCTGCTGTATTCAGAGACATATACATCCTCTGCAAGCGCTTCGTGATCGAAAAGTAATGCATATACTTGTAAGGACGTTATTTTCTAGTTGACTTTCCTTTTCCCTGCACTGGCTTGTAACGATCCGCATTACAGAAGCTGTAACTTTCTATGTCCTTGTTCTCCTTGTAGTACAACATGCATCTGTTGTGACAATAATCTATCTTCTTGTACCCCAATCCCAGTTGTCGGACCATCATCTTTGACTTGTAGAAGTTTTTTGGGATCTCTTTTGATTCCTTCGGTAACAACTCCTTGATTAGTTGTGTAATCCGATCATAGCAAGCTTGTGGCAAGTTAAAATCAGACTTTATGTTCAACAACCGTATCGTCACTGACAGTACAGAATGAGTCTCATAACCAATATAGAGGAGTATCTTTATCCTGAAACATATCATAGAACTTCTTTGTCTCGGGATTAGGATCCTCCGGATCAAAATTAGGCCCTGCCGCATCGTACACCATATCTCGTACAAGGTTCTAAAGGTCTCTATAATCAACAGAGTATACATCGTCTTCGATGACAAAATTCGTTGCAGAATTATCATCAAAAGCATAAGTAGCAGCATTCGCAACCTGTCTTTCCACGTATAGTTCACCTTGCGATGACCACAGACCGTAATCTCATATAAAACCCTTACGGGTCAAATGATCTCTCACAATCACCACTTCTTTGTAACGTCTATTGCGACAATTACCACATGGATACATGATTTTGTTACCGTCCACATACTGAGCTTTGCTCGTGGCATACTTAAGAAATACTTCCATGCCTGCCTGAAAATCATCACTCACACCTATTCTGCTCTCATGTTGTCATTTGTACATCCATCTACGATCAACGAAGTAACGATCCATCACAGATTAGATGTGAAAATCTGTATCGTAAGACAAACTAAACAGAATTAGTATATAATTATGTACTCACCAATAACCGGATGTAACTGAGTCCGAGGTTACACCGGGGCCCACCGTGCAGTAACTAATGGATCTGTTGGTATAGGCCGGATGTACTTAGTATCGACCGTATTAGATTAGTATCGGTATATAGGTTTGGTATAGGCCGTATCAAATTGGTATTGGCCTTAGCGAATTGGTATCGTCCTATCCGATATGTATCGGTCGTATAGCTAGGATTCGTATTTGATGTATCGATTCGGTATCGGTCATATCCGATAAGTATCGGCCGTATAGCTAGGATTCGTATTTGATGTATCAATACGGTTCGGCCATATCCGATAGGTATCGCAAGAGAAGTATCTTAATGTTCTATGTCAGATCAGTCTGTCTTCAAGAGCTATAGAACATTAAGATACTTCTCTTGCAATAGTATTCTAGCTAGAGATTTTGGTCCGGGAGCATTAAGATACTTAATGTTTTATGTCAGATCATATAGTTTACCTTACAATGTTATTCTACTTCGCAAGAGAAGTATCTTATATATATATACTAATTTATATACTAAGGGATTTCGGTGCAAAGTTTATATATATATATATATATATATATATATATATATATATATATATATATATATATATATATATATATATATATATTATGGAACAAGAACTTTATTGATTGACAGGCGCAAAATGCCGAAGCCTATACAAGTAAACGCGTCGCGCACGAAGAACGACCCAAAACAAAGAAAGAAACACGAAGTGTTGCCCACAAAACGGTAGCTGGACCGAGCATCAGAAGGATAGGCAGCCAAAGCTAGCCCCCAAGAAAATAGCGCCCCTGTCCCTCGGTCGAACATGACCAAAGAGCCAGCACATTACATGCGGCGCTCAGGTCAGTCCAGGGCGGCCCAAAACTGGTTCGAGGTGTGAGTGCAAAGCCTCTTTCTTTTGAAGATTTGTCGAACAACATCTCTGTACAATTGAGGAGGCGGGAACTGGCGGCCCTCGAATCTGTATTTGTTTCTGTTTTTCCATAATACCCAAAATGCGGCGGCGGCGACGATCTGATGCCCATGAGACGTGTTCCAGCTGGCCAGCAGATCGTTAATGCCCTCGGTTGTGGGGACCATTTTACACCTACATTGAAGGTACGTCCAAATGTGGGAGGCAGATTCACCAGAAAGAAAGGCGTGATCGACGGATTCGGTTTGGTGATCTACACAGCAGTGGCATCTGGACGCCAGACTAAAGTCGAAGGATTTGACGGCATCGTCCGTGGGTAGTTTCCGTCACGCGGCACGCCAGAGGAGAATGGACCATTTTGCTGTAATACAAGTATGCCAAAACTTGGCGGAAGGGAAGGTCGTTACCTGGGTGTCTCTGGTGATGGCTCTGGCCGAAGCCATGGTAAAGAGGCCACCCGGGTTGGGGGACCATCTGAGCACGTCATGAGCGTCATTGATCGACAAATGAGAAGCATCCAGGCTCGCCATGGCCACCGGGCCAAGCCAATCACGAACTCTATCCCAATTCCACCCTGACTCGTCCTTATCCCATAAATCTCGGATCTCGCACAGCGGCGGAGTAATAGCGTTGGGCCTGAGGCTGTCGTCCCCCAACTAGCGTTTCTTGCATGCCTGCGAATGACCATTGCCCAATGTCAAACGCAAGTACGGTTCTGCAAGGTTTTGACCCCGGATGATGTGCCGCCATGATGCAGAGAATTTGTTGTTGGCTGACGCCTCTGTCAAGTGACAGAATCTGGAGTATCTCGCTCTCATGAACCTGGTCCAGATCGAGATTTCAGAGCAGAATTTCTACCACAATTTTGTCGAGTGGGCGTCGACCATGTGGACAAGTCTGCAGAATCCCAGACCACCCTCTTCAGTGGGTTTGGCCATGGTAGCCCAACTGGCCCAGTGGTGCTTGTTCTTTCCCTCGAGATGACCCCAAAAGAAATTGGCGAGGATAGATTCAATAGAATGGAGCACTTTGATGGGGGACAAGCACACAGCAAGGGTGTATAGGGGGATGGAGGATAGGACGTGCTTTATGAGAATTAACTTCCCCCCGGGGGAAAGGGTTGCGTTGTTCCAGCCCGCAATTTTCTGGCGAATCTTGCCCACCATGTGGTCAAAAATGCCAGAGTTCGTTCTGCCGTACACCAGCAGGCAGCCTAAGTAAAGGAAAGGGGGGTAAGCTGTGGAGAAGGAGGTCATGGTGGACAGCACAGTCGAGTGAGTTCTATCGGCTTTGTGATGAGTGTAGATCACGCTCTTGCTGTTGTTAATTTTATGGCCAGAGCATCTAGTGTAGTTAGCAAGAGTTCTAATAACCACCTCAATGGCTCCAATCGCGCCAACGGAGAAAATGAGGATGTCGTCCGCGTACGCAAGATAAGTTATGAGAGGGCAACCTGTCGTTGTGTGAAAGTGCTGGAATCCAGGAGATCGCGGTATGATTATGAGGTTTCTGTTCAGGGCTTCGGCCGTGATGATAAAAATGGTGGAGGAGAGGGGGTCTCCCTGTCTGACTCCGCGAGTAGCTTTGAAGAAACCCTGAGCTTGGCCGTTGATGACGGTAGAAAACCAGGAGTTGTTGATGGATCTAAAGATGATGTCGATAACATGTTCCGAAAAACCAAAGGCTCTGAACACCCAAATCATGAACTGCCAGTCAAGACAGTCATATGCTTTTTCTATATCCAGTTTGATGGCGACGTTCCCTCCTGGACGGAAATTTCATGCAAGTGATCATTTCTTATGCCAGGAGGATATTATCGGTGATATTACGACCTTTGACGAAACCGCTTTGTTCTTCGGAGATGATTCTGGGGAGGAGGTCCGACATTCTGGAGACGATGATTTTAGAAATAATTTTGTTGGTGAAAGTGCAGAGGCTGATCGGTCTGAAGTCTTTAAAGGTCTCCGGATTATCTTTCTTGGGTATGAGGATGATATGGGCGGATGATATAGATTTCAGATACGTGGCTCCTTGAAAAAATACGGTTGTGGCATCCCAGAGGTCGGACTGAATGATGTCCCAGCATATTCAAAAAACATCCCGTTGAACCCGTCCGGACCCGTAGCGCTGTTAGCATTAATGGACCACAAAGCTGTCTTAACCTCATCGACAAAGGGGGGCGCTGAGGATCTCGTTATCCCTGTCGCAAATCAGGGAGGGAATCTCGGACAGGAATCCGTCATCTTTAACCACGGCCTCTTTAGCAAACATGTTGGAGAAATAGTTCATGGCTGCCATCTGAATGTTCTCCTGATCGTCCAGAATTTGGCCATTCCCGTCGTAGATGCGATGGATCTTAAGAGAGCTTCTTCGGCCTTTGACGCATTTGTGAAAGAAGCCAGAGTTCTTGTCCCCTTCCATGTCCCAGGTTAATCTAGCCTTTTATCTCCAGAATTCTGTTTCAACCTTGATTCTAGATTTAAGGATGGCCTTGGCGAGGTTAGGAGAGGCGCGATTCTCCTGGGAACTGACGACGGCAAAATCAATCTCCGCACGGGTGACATCGTCTTCAGCAGCCTTAATGGCTTGAAAAATGTCTCCGAACGCAATTTTGCTCCAGGCCGTAAGGGCTTTTCTAGTAGCTTTGAGTTTGGTAGCTGTTCTGACCAGAGGATCCGGACGGATGTCCAAGCCTCTTCTACGATGTGCATGAACTGGGGGTGGTGGCGCCAGAAGTCGAGGAAGCGAAATGATTTTTTGATGTGGTTATCGGTGTTGTTGATCTCGAGAAAAAGGGGGAATGGTCAGATTCAGTGGAGTTCAGGTGCGAAAGATTACTGATGAATCCCAAATTCGACCAACAGTCATTGACCATGGCACGGTCAAGGCGGGAGAACTGCCTACGCGATCCTTCTTGCATGTTGCACCAAGTGAACTGGTTGCCGTGGAAGGGGATAGCGGAAAGGTACGTGGTTATGGCGAAGTTGTTGAAGTCCTCCATGGCCGAATGAGGGGGGTCCCGACCACCGAATTTTTCCTCTCTGCATAATACCGTGTTAAAATCTCCGATGCAAAGCCACGGCATATCGTCGTGGAAAAGGGAGGGCCCCGATAGAAGCTCCCAAAGAACTCTACGCTCCGGGATGATGCAGCTATCGTGGATAGCCGAAAGAAGGACGGGGGACTTGAAGGCGGGATGCTCAACCCAACAGGAGAGGGCCTGAGGGGAGTCGTTCATAATGCCGAAGCAGAAGTCAGCGGCGAAGAAGATCCAAATGTCGTGACATCCGGAGATCGCGGAAGGGAATCCCAGCTTGAGTTGGATTTCTTTCATTCTTTTATGGGAGATTTTGGGTTCAATAATGACAAGTAAATCAATCCGACTGGATTTGGTGAGGCTGATGATCCGATTCAAAGTCTGTTTATTCCCTATGCCACGAATGTTCCAAGAAAGAATGTTAGGCATTAAGGGAGGAGGTAGGGGTGTTTTGCAGCTTAGCGGTGGATCTCGTGGTCATCGCCGTACGCTGTCTTTGTTTCTTAGATTTCTTCTTTTTCTTGAGAGTATTGTTTTTGGGGCTGGTGCTGACCGCTTCTATATCCCTATCCGAGCTCGAGTTAAAGACTGCGACTGCCGAAGGGGAAGTGTCAGAGTCTTCACACTCCGCCAGAGCGCAAAGAGGATTGTCGCGATCAAGAAAACCCGCATTTTGAGCCTGCCAAAATCTGCCGGTAAGAGGGAAGGACGGGCGAGGAGGAAAGATGGCCGAGCAGAGGAGGGGAGGTGGATCGGCAGAGGACGTCGTCCCAGCTTCCGTACCGGGGAAGTGCGACCTGAGACCGGCCGAAGACTGAACACTGGGAATCACTAGTTCAGAGGAGAAGGCTTGGGGAGGAAGCGAGGGAAATAGGGGTGATGGTGGGGATTTGGAGGGAAACGATGGCGAGGCTGTTAGGGGGGAGGGTGGGGGTTAGGGAGGTCACCGGAGATAGGCGTCTCTGGGGAACAATCAGCCGGGTCAAAGTCTAGTGCTCCGAAGGAATTATGAAGAGTGATGGTGAGTGAAGGGGATAGGGGGTTAGGAGGCAATCGGATACCGACGTCTCTGAAGCGCCATCAGCTGGATCCAAGTCTAGATCTCTGGAGGAATTATGGAGAGTGATGGCGAAAGAAGGGGGTGGTGCGGAGACAGAAACAGTTTGGATGGGGAAACTTCGAGCGGGAGATGATTGGTTGGAGGGCAGGATCCGCGTTGTGGGGCGGGATGGGGGTGCCGTGCCTGTCTCGTACGATTTTCTGGGGACAGGTTTTTTGTGTTCTGGGTGTGCGCGGAAGCAGTGTTGTAGAGAGTGGCCGCACATCTGGCAGTGCTGACAGAAAATTATGCTGTTGTCGTAAACCAGCGCTTGGCTGAATGACTGATCTCCGAGTTCTATCTCGATCAATTTGGGTGGCTCGTTTGCGAGGTCCAGCTCTACGCAAATCTTTGTGTATTTGCATTTAGAGAGGTTTCTCATTTCTTCGGCGATGGCCACAAGGACTCCGAAAGAACTGGCGATCCTCTTAAGGGCTGCTGCAGGAAAGCACACTAGGGGAGATTGGAAAGGGTGATCCAGGAGGTGATGATGGTCGAATCAATTTTGGGATTGAAGTTCGGTGACCATTTGACAATTTTGACAAACTGAGTGTCAATTTTGGTCGTGCCTTTCATCCACACTTTGCTGTGGTCCTGGTCGGAGGAAAGGTGAAGAAACATGTGATTGGGGTCGAGAGGAGCTATCTAGTATGTCGTCGAGAGTCCCCAGCCGGAGACGACCTCCCGAACGATAGAAATTTTAGGGCATCCGGATCCGAACTTGAGGACCAAAGTCCTGATGAAGGGGGAGGAGAGGGAGCGGATCTCCTCGCGGGAGAAGGGGACCCGGATAGGGTATCCGTCCGACGGTGGCGTCAGAGTGACGTTCGGCAGAACCACTTCCGCGGCCGGAATGGGGCCAGACTGAATCCGATCAGGCCTCAGGACATCCGCGAAGGAGAGGGAGCTGGGGTGGGTTCTGGATATCGAAGGGTCCAGGCCAAAGGACGGGGGCAATCCGCGTCTCGTGGAGGGGGCTACACAGCAAGGGTCCGGGGTGGGGGGGATCTGCCGTGGAGGTCAGGATAGCACTGCTGGAGGGCGGGGGTAAGAAGCACTCGTCGGCCAGAATGTCCACACCGGCAACTGTCGGGGGAATGGAGGCTTGCGCCAAGGAAGGCCCCGAGCAGACAAATGCATGTGGGGGGGGAAGAATACCTCGCAGGCGACAGCCTGGAGAACCGGGGCCTGATCCAGCAAGGGGCTGCCCGAGAGGAAACCGCGAGACGCACCAACGGGAGGCGGTCGGAGGACCGTGAGGTGTCACGACCCGATCCCAAATAATTGGGTCGAACCGGATCATTCCCAGCCTGCACCGTTGTTGAGACGGCGGCAGTAAGCTGTATCCACTATTGCAGGTAATCACAACAACATCTAAATATTTGTCACAACTCAATATTCGGGAATTTAAAACTTTATTCAACATTTGAAAAGTACAACCGGAATAGAAAGACTGAAATAAAATGCTGAATTCAAATTATCAAAATTCTAAAACAACCAATCTGGAAACAGAAAATCTAGCTAAGCGTTCGGCTCATCGGCCTCAGGTCCTACGTCCTCCAAAGGGGACTCTGGCAACACCACAGGGTACAGAACCGGATCATAATAACTGTTGTATAACAGCTCAGCATCCTCAAAATCTCCTAAAAATGTTATCTCCGGTCAGGAGGGAGCAAAGTACAATTCATGATAATCTAACAATTGAAATAATAATAGAATCATGCACTTTTAAACAATTTGAAAATAAACAGTTCTCCAGCAGTTAAAACATTGTGATGTGAATAGGCAATGAATATGACCGGCTTGGGTTGTACAGTGAATGATATGGCTTATCCCCGTGTGTATGAGGGGTAAGCTAATACAGTTCTAAATTATTACTTTGGATGTGGTCATACTCATTACACTACTCCCCCAGTACCCAACAGTCAATCAGTCAGTGCTCTCAGAGAGAGTTCCATGTTGCATCGTGGTTTAAACTTGCAATAAAATGATTATTAACTAATTGTAAATTAACACAAAATGTACTTGCCTTTGTTTACGACTGGAAACGGTGTTGGTTCCGAGAAGATGGTAGGTTCATCTCCGAGATCCTACAGTTGGAGAATTTGACTTAGAACCTTCAAAACCAAGCTAGGTGTGCTAGTTGCAATCTCTAGTAGCAGGTCCTAGTCAGATTTTAAGTTTGTTTATTCTACTGCTAACGGTTTACGACGCGTACTACGTTGGTTCTTTATTTAGTCGGATAGCCTGTTTCTGGTTTTACTTGGAAAAATAGTTGTTACTGGTTAATTCGTAAAACTTTGTATTTTTAATATTATATATATAAAACTATATTTTCTTTCAATGATAAAACGTTGGTTTTGTTAATTATAAATATTTTAATCAAGTTATTTTATCGTGAGAAATCCTTATTAATTTATACAAAATATTTATCAGTCATTTTGTTACGAAGTGCCTAATAATATAAATGATAAAACCATCCAGAAAATAAAGCAAAAACAACCCAGAAAATAAATGAAAAACCTAGACTACGCAATACAGGGACACAGCTGACAGAATAGGAATCTGGGCTTATGCCCTTACAAACTTTACATAAATTAAAATAAGAGAAAATTAGTTAACTCTGACTAATATCCTGTATTTTAAATATCGAAAACGAAATTAAAAATAAAATAAATAAAATCCTAGGAGTCTCAGACTTGGTCCAATCGTCACTATTAGCTAATGCCTCAATGTCCGGGTAAAACCGGTTTCGTTTGCATTTTGCTAGAGCCCATTGACCAATACGGTCGTCGCCCAAGGTCCAAAATAATATTCTTTTCCGAAAAAACGATTTTAAAATTATATAATTAAATTTTATAGAAAAATCCGGCAGCACTTCCTCTATTTTCGGGACAACCCAAAAACTGGAAAGTGTGCCATAATCACCATTTATAAATCCCAACCATAATTTACATAATAATATCACAATCCCAGTCCACAGAACCTTCCGAAAACCGATTTGAAATTCATTTATAAAACTTTTTAAAAATTTGGGCAGCATTTCCTCTATTTTTGGGACAACCCAAAAACTGAAAAAATGCACCATAATGCCCAAAATAAAAGTCCCAAACCAGGAAACACCCAGAAATAACTTCCAAACCATTTTACACTAAAATTAAATTCACAGAATAATTGCCGAAGCTTAATCGGAAACCCGAAATATAGTTTCGAGAATTCCCGAAATGAATTCAGAAACCACAGCGCTCAAAATCCAGAAAACATATTTCGGAAAAGGCCGAAATAAACACAAAACATCACAGAAACATCTCCGGAAAATCTGAAGTCACTACGTCGCTCTAAAACCGAATTCCCGAGAGGGAATCGGGGACCAATCTCATCATAGACTACCAAAAATGGGACGGGACAAAGGAGTTATACCTTGGGTTGCTCAGCTAGAGCTCTCAGATGAAAAATATAAAAAATAAACGTGGGCAGCAGGTCGGGAAAGCCCGGGACAGCGCTGGACAGCGCTGTTCGGAACAGCGAGGGCACGGGAGGCTCACGGAAACCACGCCGGAGCGGTGCGAGGCCGGCAGAAGGGTGCCGAGGGGCGCTGGTCCAGAAGAGGGGCCAGGCTCGGGGAGGTCCGCGTGGGCGGAGGGGTGCAGCATCGGGGAACGGCGCCGGAGCTCGGGGGTCCGACGGAAGACGTGCGCCGGAGCTAGGGAAGCGCAACGGCGCGCTGGTCGAGGGATCGGGGCCGGGCTGGACAGTGCCGGAGGCGCGTCGGGAGTCAGCCAGAGCATCGGGGTTTCGGGTCCGGCAGAAGAGGCCTGGAGCGGCGCTCGGCAGGGGTGCAGAGGAGGCGGGCTTGGTGGAGAGGGAGCTTTGGGAGGGAGAGTTGAGAAAGAGAGTGGATGAGGAGTTTGAGAGTGAGGGGGAAGAGAGTAGGGTGCTGGTGCTACTTGTGGGGGAAGTGGTGGTGGTAATTGATAAGGAGCGGGGTTGAACGTGGGGGTAAAGCTGGTGTATGGTTGAGGGGAGTGAAGTAGTAGGGTGTGGGTTTTTAAGAAGGGGTGAGGGGTTTGTATGTGTGGTGTAGAGGGAGTGTAGGAGAGAGAAGTGAGGGGAAATGGGAAAGGTGCTGGTCCATCGGGTGGACCAGCTCGTGGGGGGAAATATTTTTTTTTATAAATGATTAATTATCAGATTTTAATAGAAATAAAAGGGTGGGTTCGAATCGGGATTGGATTCGGGTTCGAACTGGTCCAGGCTCGGGTCAGGTCAGCAACCAAAAACCAATTATTATTTTGAAAATGATTTCGAACTCGTTATATAATAACAATAGTAGTAATAATATTATATTTTAATAATAATAAAATTACAAATCCTAAAATTGGGTTTCACAATCTTTCCTCCTTAGAAAATTTCGTCCTCGAAATTTAAAGAGTAGGGTAGGAATTATCTCAGGTCAAGTTGGTACGAGTACTGCACCCGTAACTCAGGTCCAACAATAAGAATTTCCAAGACAGTCGTGGATGAGACGGTTTAGGGACAAGTTTCATTTATGATATCATCCATGCAGAAAAATACAAAAGCGAACCAAAGTACACGAGGTTGATCAGACCATCATGCACCGGTCCTGATTAGACAATATATTAGTGGGTGCACCCAATAAAATACTGTCATGATCAAGCTTGATAAAGAAATAGCTTGCAAAACTAGGCTAACTTAGCAGCATCAGTCAAGTTTAGAACGAAAAGATAAGAAATAGGAGTTATGTGATGACTCAAATTTTTTGATCTTCTTCTCACCTCTGACTACGCTTGCTACTGGTTTCTCTGGCACTGAAAGGTTGAGTCTAATCTTCAGCTCTGAATTATCCAAAATGTGACTCGGATCCGAAATGTAGCTCTGAGCTGTGATACGTAGAAGATGTTGTGCACACTCTCAAGATTAGCTGGTAGAGCTAACCGGTACGCTACTTTTCCAACTCGTCTTAAAACTTTAAATGGCCTGATGTACCTGGCCTCAATTTCCCAGCTCCGTCAAAACTGATCGTTCCTCTGGTAGGAGAAAACTTCACAAAAATGCTATCTCCTTCTTCAAACTCCACTGGTCGACGACTACTATCAACCCAATTCTTCTATCTCTCTTGGGCAATCCTGAGCTTACATTCACCTTCTCTACTGCGTCAGTCACCATCTCTGGACCCACCAGTACTCTTTCTCCTACATTGTCCCATGCAAGTGGTGTACGGCAACAACGTCCATAGAGAGCTTCAAATGGGGTCATACCAATGCTGGCTTGGTAGCTGTTGTTGTAAGAGAACTCTACCAAGTGCAAATGATCTTCCCAAGACCCTCCAAACTCCAAGACATAAAATCTCGGCATGTCTTCAGGCATCTGGATTGTCCTCTCTGATTGTCCATCTGTCTGGGAGTGATAGGCAGTGCTGAACTTCAATTGTGTCCCCAGGCTGTCATACAAACTTTTTCAAGAGTGAGAGATAAAACGAGTGTCTCGATCAGATACAATGCTTACCGGTACTCTATGAATCCGGTAGATATGTCGCATGTATAGTGCCGCTAACTTCTCGGTAGATAAACCAACTTTGAAGGGGATAAAGTGAGCTGACTTGGTCAGTCGGTCCACTATAACCCAAATGGCGTCCTTCCCTCCTCGGGAACGAGGCAGTCCTGACACGAAGTCCATTGTGATGTGCTCCCACTTCTACTCCGGAATGTCCAGTGGCTGTAGAAGTCCTGCGGGTCTCTGTCTGCTAGCCTTCACTTGTTGACAAATTAAACATCTAGCAACATACCTGGCTACGTCTTTCTTTATTCCAAACTACCAAACAATGGTACGCATATCCCGATACATCTTGTTAGCTCCAGGATGTATGGAATATTGCGACTGGTGTGCTTCCTTCATCAGCTCGTTCCTCAGTTCGCCAGATGCTACACAGAGCCTCATACCATTCTTCAGTGCTCCATCGCTGGAGATTGAGAAACCCTCAAGTGTTTCTGCCAACACTTGATCTCTAAGTTTGTAAAGTGTCTCGTCTTGAAACTGCATCTCCTTGATTTTGTCCATCAGACTCGAGCTCACTTGTAACTTCATCAACAATGAATCAGCATCCAGCTCCTCCCTTCCAGGCAGTATAATCTCCAGTCCAAGCTTCTCGATGTCCTCTAGCAGGTGCCGCTCCTTGGTCAAAAATATCGCCATAGGGTATCGACTAAGTGTATCTACGACCACATTAGCCTTACCCGGGTGGTACTGTAGATCGATGTCAAAATCCTTCATCAGCTCCAGCCATCTTCTTTGCCTCATGTTCAGCTCCTTCTGAGTGAAAACATACTTCAGACTTTTGTGGTCTGTATATATTTCTACTCTCTCTCCATATAGATAATGCTTCCATAGCTTCAAAGCAAAGATGACTGCCGCAAGCTCCAGATCATGTGTGGGATAGTTCTTCTCATGAGTCCGTAATTGCCTAGATGCATAAGCAATCACTTTTCTATGTTGTTGAAGAACGCAACCCAGTCCTTTACCTGAGGCATCACTGTAGATTGAGAAACCACCAGTTCCTGCGGGTAGTGCAAGGATTGGTGCAGTGGTAAGTCTCTTCTTCAGCTCCTCAAATGATGCCTAGCAATCTTCCATCCAGATGAACTCTTCATTCTTCCGAGTGAGCTTCATCATCAGCTCAGCAATTCTGGCAAAATCCTTCACGAACTTCCGGTAGTAGCCAGCCAAGCCCAAGAAACTCCTGATTTCAGCAACTGAGCTTGGGGTAGACCACTTCTCAACAGCGGCTATCTTCTTCGGATCCACCGAAATTCCTTCTTCTGTGACAATATGGCTAAAAAAATTCACTTTGTCTAGAAAGAATTCACATTTGGAAAGCTTACCATACAGCTTCTCCTTTCTCAAAGTTTCCAGAACTTTCCTGAGGTGCTCTTCGTGCTCCTCTTCCGTCTTTGAACAGATCAGAATGTCATCGATGAAGACAACGATAATTTGATCTAGGTATTCAAGGAAAACCTTGTTCATAAGGTTCATGAACACCGTAGGAGCATTCGTCAGTCCAAACGGTATGACCAAGAATTCAAACTGCCCATACTTGGTGTTGAATGCCGTCTTGGAAATATCTTCCTTCTTGACCCTGATCTGATGGTAGCCAGATCTAAGATCAATCTTCGAAAACACCTTGGCTCCGCTCAATTGATCAAATAGGTCATCGATCCGGGGCAGAGGGTACTTGTTCTTGATGGTGATATTGTTCAGCGCCCGGTAGTCGATGCACATTCGTACTGTTCTGTCCTTCTTGGGAACAAACAAGACAGGTGCTCCCCAGGGTGAAGCTCCGTCTCGAATGAATCCCAGAGCCTTCAGTTCATTGATCTGGTCCTTCATCTCCTTGGCCTCCTTCGGGTTGACTCTGTAGCATCCCTTAGAAATAGGGGGAGAGCCGGGGACTAGGTCAATGGTGAACTCTATGTCTCGATCTGGGGGGTAATCCGGGAAGACTATCAGGGAAGACATCTACCATAAAGGTGTAACTAGGAATTTTATTCATGTGGAGAATTACCGCAAAAACTCTCATGATTGATCTAAGGACATCCTGTTACAACTTCTTATAACAATAGATAATGCTATTCAGCAGTCCTAGGTACTATTCTTCATGGTTCTGGCTCTTGCATGAGCAGTCTCCAACTGCTTCATCTTCTATGAACCTCGAGTCTGCATCATGCCTTATTGTAGGAGGCAAGGTCTGCTGGATAGGAAGAGAGTCCCTAGGTTGTGGCCTAACAGGTGTTGCTGGAATATGTGCTCTGGTTTGATGGAAAGATAAGGGGCAGTCCTTTACCCAATGTTCAGCAGATCCACATGCCAAATATTTTCCTAATCTCTTACGACAAATATTGGCTTGGTGACCAAGCCTTTTACAGTAGTCACAAACCAATAGCTTCTTACGATATGACTGCCGGATAGGGCTCAAATATCTTCTAGATTCAGGGGTATCCCTCCTAGGACGAGGTTCCGCTCCAACTTGGTTTAAGATAGCTAAGGCTACATCATTGACGTTCTTCATGACTTCTCTAGTGATATTCATCTGTTCCTGCTGGGCTTCAGCTTGAGCCTTCTGGAACTCCAGGATTTCTTGAAATATGGCAACCATTTGGGAGGTATTTGCTGGTACTGGTGGAGCAACATGAATGGGTACTTCACCAAGGAAATATAACTCAGTTTGAGAAGAGGTAGGAATCGCCAGTGTAGTGAAAACTTCACTGGATGCATTATGGGGACGGTCAATCAGCTGCGAGAGAATAAATCCTGGACTTGGTTGAGGAGATGGGGTATGATCCGGAGATGACACCTCATCGCCAGCAGGATTGGTCTTGTCAATGGCCATTCTCTGGAAGGTTTAGGATGCAAACATAAGCAAGGTATCCTATAATCAAATAAAAATATGTATGTATATAATTCGGACCTATGTTGTGACAAATCAATGTTCTAGTGTTCTAATTGTTTCTAGGTATATTTTCCTAAGTTGTTGAGACCTGCATGGGCAACCAATAAAAACATGTCACGACCCGATCCCAAATAATTGGGTCGAACCGGATCATGCCCAGCTTGCACCGTTGTTGAGACGGCGGCAGTAAGCTGTATCCACTATTGCAGGTAATCACAACAACATCTAAATATTTGTCACAACTCAATATTCGAGAATTTAAAACTTTATTCAACATTTGAAAAGTACAACCGGAATAGAAAGACTGAAATAAAATGCTGAATTCAAGTTATCAAAATTCTAAAACAACCAATTTGGAAACAGAAAATCTAGCTAAGCGTTTGGCTCATCGGTCTCAGGTCCTGCGTCCTCCAAAGGGGACTCTGGCAACACCACAGGGTATAGAACCGTGTCATAATAACTGTTGTATAACAGCTCAGCATCCTCAAAATCCCCTAAAAATGTCTCCGGTTAGGAAGAAGCAAAGTACAATTCATGATAATCTAACAATTGAAATAATAATAGAATTATGCACTTTTAAACAATTTAAAAATAAACAGTTCTCCAGCAGTTAAAACATTGTGATGTGAATAGGCAATGAATATGACCGGCTTGGGTTGTACAGTGAATGATATGGCTTATCCCCGTGTGTATGAGGGGTAAGCTAATACAGTTCTAAATTATTACTTTGGATGTGGTCATACTCATTACACTACTCCCCCAGTACCCAACAGTCAATCAGTCAGTGTTCTCAGAAAGTGTTCCGTGTTGCATCGTGGTTTAAACTTGCAATAAAACGATTATTAACTAATTGTAAACTAACACAAAATGTACTTGCCTTTGTTTACGACTGAAAATGGTGTTGGTTCCGAGAAGATGCTAGGTTCGTCTTCGAGATCCTACAGTTGGAGAATTTGACTTAGAACCATTAAAACCAAGCTAGGTGTGCTAGTTGCAATCTCTAGTAGCAGGTCCTAGTCAGATTTTAAGTTTGTTTATTCTACTACTGACGGTTTATGACGCGTACTACGTTGGTTCTTCATTTAGTCGGATAGCCAGTTTCTGGTTTTACTTGGAAAAATCGTCGTTACCGGTTAATTCGTAAAACTTTGTATTTTTAATATTATATATATAAAACTATATTTTCTTTCAATGATAAAACGTGGATTTTGTTAATTATAAATATTTTAATCAAGTTATTTTATCGTGAGAAATCCTTATTAATTTATACAAAATATTTATCAATCATTTTGTTACGAAGCGCCTAATAATATAAATGATAAAACCATCCAGAAAATTAAAGCAAAAACAACCCAGAAAATAAATGAAAAATCTAGACTATGCAATACAGGGGCACAGCTGACAGAATAGGAATCTGGGCTTATGCCCTTACAAACTTTACATAAATTAAAATAAGAGAAAATTAGTTAGCTCTGAATAATATCCTATATTTTAAATATCGAAAACAAAATTAAAAATAAAATAAATAAAATCCTAGGAGTCTCAGACTTGGTCCAATCGTCACTATTAGCTAATGCCTCAACGTCCGGATAAAACCGATTTCGTTTGCATTTCGCTAGGGCCCATTGACCAATACGGTCGTCGCCCAAAGTCCAAAATAATATTCTTTTCCGAAAAAACCATTTTAAAATTATATAATTAAATTTTATAGAAAAATTCGACAGCACTTCCTCTATTTTCGGGACAACCCAAAAACTGGAAAGTGTGCCATAATCACCATTTAAATCCCAACCATAATTTACATAATAATATCACAATCCCAGTCCACAGAACCTTCCGAAAACCGATTTGAAATTCATTTATAAAACTTTATAAAAATTTGGACAGCATTTCCTCTATTTTTGGGACAACCCAAAAACTGGAAAAATGTACCATAACGCCCATAATAAAAGTCCCAAACCAGGGAACACCCAGAAATAACTTCCAAACCATTTTACACCAAAATTAAATTCACAGAATAATTCCCGAAGCTTAATCGGAAACCCAAAATATAGTTTCAAGAATTCCCGAAAAGAATTCGGAAACTACAGCGCCCAAAATCCAGAAAACATATTTCGAAAAAGTCCAAAATAAACACAAAACATCACAGAAACATCTCCGAAAAATCCGAAGTCACTACGTCGCTCTAAAACCGAATTCCCGGGATGGAATCGGGGACCAATCTCATCATTGACTACCGAAAATGGGACGGGACAAAGGAGTTATACCTTGGGTTGCTCGGCTAGAGCTCTCAGATGAAAAATATAGAAAATAAAAGCGGGCAACAGGTCAGAAAAGCCCGGGACAACGCTGGACAGCGTTGTTCGGAACAGCGAGGGCACGGGAGGCTCACGAAAACCACGTCGGAGCGGTACGAGGCTGGCAGAAGGGTGCCGGAGGGGCGCTGGTCCAAAAGAGGGAGCCGGGCTCGGGGAGGTCCGCGTGGGCGGAGGGGTGCAGCGCCGGGGAACGGCGCCGGAGCTCGGGGGTCCGGCGGGAGACGCGCGCCGGAGCTAGGGCAGCGCAGGGGTACGCTGGTCCGGGGATCGGGGCCGGGCTGGACAGCGCCGTAGGCGCGTCGGGAGTCAGCCGGAGCGTCGAGGTTGCGGGTTCGGCAGGAGAGGCCGGGGGCGGCTCTCGGCAGGGGTGCGGAGGAGGAGGCTTGGTGGAGAGGGAGCTTTGGGAGGGAGAGTTGAGAAAGAGAGTGGATGTGGAGTTTGAGAGTGAGGGGGAAGAGAGTAGGGTGCTGGTGCTACTTGTGGGGGAAGTGGTGGTGGTAGTTGATAAGGAGCGGGGTTCAACGTGAGGGTGAAGCTGGTGTATGGTTGAGGGGAGTGAAGTAGTGGGGTGTGGGTTTTTAAGAAGGGGTGAGGGGTTTGTATGTGTGGTGTAGAGGGAGTGTAGGAGAGAGAAGTGAGGGGAAATGGGAAAGGTGTTGGTCCATCGGGTGGAGCAGCTCGTGGGGGAAATATTTTTTTTTTATGAATAATTAATAATCAGATTTTAAAAAAATAAAAGGGTGGGTTCGAATCGGGATTGGATTCGGGTTCGAATTGGTCCAGGCTCGGGTTAGGTCAGCAACCAAAAACCAATTATTATTTTGAAAATGATTTCGAACTCATTATATAATAACAATAATAGCAATAATATTATATTTTTATAATAATAAAATTATAAATCCTAAAACTAGGTTTTACATGTGGAGTGAACACGTCTGGAAGGAGGGGGTGGCGGGGATGGGGCCCGGCAGGCGCGGAGGGAGAGGGGCAGGAGTTTGGGTTCCCACGGGGGGGGGATGGACCCATCAGGAGTGCAGAAGAAGGAATAGGAGTCGTGGGTCCCACGATAGGGGGGCAAACATGCGCATATCCATCTGCGCAGGAGGATGTACAGAGGAGGCTGCCATTTGGGAGGGGCCCACGTGCAGCACAAAGAGATACTTGGGGAGCCCTGCACAAAGGAGCATTTCAGAAGCCAGTGCAGGGGGGCAAACAAGTGCTGCTCCACAAGGATGGGGCCCACGGAGAGGTCAGAGGAGGGCTTTTGAATCCCTGCGCAAAGTAACTCGTTATCAACGAGCGCGAACGAGGGATCTGGCGGGACATCCTAGGACTTAGAAGCGGGGGCGTCAACGCACAACGCTCGAGGCGCGCTCCCTCCGAAGTTGTAGACCCACGTGGGTGGACAGGACAGATGGGACGCTGCCAGCGGCTTCGAGCACGCCACCGGGGGGAACCGAGGGCGGGCTTGCCGAGAACGCGTCGACTGGGTGACGAACGCCGGGAGCGGGGAGATGGGGCCACCGCAGAGGAGGGGCGGCCGACGACGATGCAAGAGGCGCTGCTCCCGGGATAGCAGAGGGTGGCGGAGAGTCTCGGCCCACTCCAGGGACGGGGGGGCGGCCAGCACAACGGGGGCGCCAACACGGGGTGGCTCTGCCGGAGCAGCGCCGAGGAGCGGTCGACCAGGGCGATGAGCTCATGCGACCAGCGAGCGCGAGGAGGAAGAAGGGAGTGAAAACCGACGGGGAGGGGGAGGTGGGGGACGTGAGGTGGGTCGCCATCCGGCGGGACCAACAATGTCGGGGATCGGACCTCCTCCACGTCCCTGGTCGTTCAGAGCAACGCCATTAGACTCCGAGACGGAGGGGCTCGTCGCGGCCGGGGCTGCCAGGCTAGAAGAGGATGCGAGCAGAGGGGCACGTCCGACGCTGGCGGGCCAGACGGCGGTTGGCGAGGGAGAACTTCGAGGAGGAGGAGATCCCAGAATAAAAGGAAGGGAGGAGCGGGGTGGCCGGCGCCGCAGCCCGAAACGGGAGCTGCCAGTCCGGGTCCAACCGGACGGACGAGGGAGGCCGTCCGCCTTGGAAGGAGAGGCGACGGGGTACGAGGAAACGCATCGATAGCGGCCACGACGCCGTCGGTTAGCGAAGGGGGAGGACGGCAGTTCCGGCTGACCGGAGGGCGGGAGAACTGGAGCGACGGACGACGGAGGGGGCCATGAGGGGAAGAGGGGGGGGAGAGGGATCGGGCTGGGAACCCATCGAATTATATATATATATATATATATATATATATATATATATATATATATATATATACTAAGAGATTCGGATTTAAAAAAATTCTGTTTTGGTGTGTGTGTGTGTGTGTGTGTGTGTGTGTGTGTTACTACCGCCGACCCCCAACTCCCTACTCCCACTACCGCTGATCCCCAGCCCCGGCCCCCCCACCCCCGGCTGGCCTCCGCCCCCTCTCCTCCCCCCCGGCCCCTTCTGCTGCCCTACATCCCCCCCACGACCTCCACCCCTACCACCGCCGACCACCACCACCCCCACCCCCGGCCCCCTCCGCTGCCCTACTCCCCCAACTGCCGACCCACCAACACCCCCACCCCGAATTCGAAACCCCCTCCGCTGCCCAACCCCCCTGCCCTACACCTTTCCCCCTCCCCCCGCGACCCCCACATCCACCACCCCACCCCAAATTCGAAAGCCCCCTCCACTATCCAACCCCTCGCTGCCCTACCCCCTCCCTCCTACCCCGTGACCCCCACCTCCACCACCCTACCCCGAAACGGGCCCTCCGCTTCTCTACCCCCCAGCGACCCCCACCCCCACTATCGCGACCCCCACTCCCACCACTGTCGGCCGCCCCGACCACCGAGAGAGAGAGGGGATTACCAAGAGAGAGAGAGAGCTCTGTATGCGTCGGAGAGAGAGAAAATTTGGGGGAGAATGAAAAGTTCCCCCCTCCCGTCAATTAAATTTAAGTTGGGGCTGACATATAGCGACGGACTAGCGACAGATATAGCCGGCGCTAGTCCGTCGCTATATCCCCTTAGATGGCCGATGGAATATCCGTCGTTAAGTGGTCAAAACAATTTTGCAAAATTTTTTTCAATATTTTCTGCCAATTTTGACAACTAAGTGACGGCATAGCGACGGTTTCATGATCCGTTGCTATATCTCCGACGACTTACCGACGGACGGGCGACCTTTGCTCGTCTTTAAAATAAAATAAAAAATTGTCAGCTTTTCGACAGCAATCAGTCTGTACTTAGTCGGTAGTCCGTTGCTATTAGCGATGGCCTTTATCCGTCGCTAATGGCCCGTCACCAAATGGATGTATTTTGGTAGTGCACAGAATGCCGGAATGATTGAGCCGTTGTTTTACAATAATAACAGTTGATGGTGACCATGGCACAAGTGTGCCCTACGAGGGGTGCATCGTGCTTAATGGTCAGCTCTCCTGATCTGCGTTTGTGAGTGATCACATTATGCAAATCATGGGGGGGAGAGTTTTACTTTCATACCCCCTTCAGGTGCATGGCGATGCCAAGTGCCGGGTGGTCATGTGAATGCTGCACCTCCTGATCCAGTTCCAGTGTATGAGATAATCCCAGATCATTGGTGGAGGAGCAACATGTATTGCAACTTGAACCCACTTCATGCGCACAACCCACGTGGGCGCATGTGTTTAAAGTCACAAGTTTTGCCTTATATGACTTGGTTCCAAACGCAGAAGATGCACCCAAACGAGATGGGTACTATTAGAGTCAGCTCGTATCTAGTGCAAATGCACTCGAGTCGACTCTGTACAGTTTACCATCGGTAGCGCGCATAATTTCGAGCGCGCATCTCTGGTTCTCTGTGGACGTAGCATATTTGGGGCACATGGCCCATGCTACCTTAGATTTTTTTATACCAGCCCACGAAGGCATATAGTACTCAGAATCCAACTCATCCTCGCCATGACAGCGAGTGATTCTGTTCAAGACAGAGGCCCTCTCCTGCAAGCCAGAGTTCATACGTGGGAAGCTAGATGCGTCTTTGTTTTGTCAGCACATCTTCTTCGACTGGGAAGAGGACAGTTGAGGAATGCAGTCAATACTGTATTTCCCTGGCAGATGCGGTGCACTGGCGGGTGCATCTTGTTTTCTGAGGATGTCACCAAAAAAGCTGGGCTGCGATGGCGCGTCCCCTTCAGCGGTGGTGCTCGGCGCATCTCCTTTGTGCACCCAGACTTGGCGAGTCTTCTTCGGCTTTGGTAGCCGCTTTGAAGGACCTATGCGGCCTTCAGAGATGAACTCCTCATAGGCTTATTGATTGAGGTGCACCACGATTGTCTTGTGGGAGGAGCCAAGCTTGGTACCGTCGGATTGCGATACAACTTTCTCGTCATAAGAGAAAGAAGTCCCCAGCAGAGTCGCCAGCTTATTTGCCATCGAAAATACGACAAGGTTTTATCGATTAATAAAACTTTGTTATTTTAATTACAAACAGAATAGTATATAATGTAGGACTTAGATGTAGTCCTAGGAGTACACTTTTGTTTTTATCTAGGAACTATATCGGTAGAGTGAGTGGGAATGCATTGACTCCGTTGATGATCTGACAATGATCTTGAATTCTCTGAAGGTCTGGGCTGCTCTGGATGCCAGAGCATTTGGAGGAGAAGTAGACGTTATGAGTCTCTTCTCGTCTCTGTATGTAGATATGATGATCTATCACTCTGTGTGTGTGAAAGAATGATCCTTCTATTTATAGGTAGCAGACTGGCCTGCTCATGCACGCATATGTAGGATGCGCTTGTCCGTAGGAATACCACATGGCTGATGTTATGGGGCGCATAGATGATGCATCCTGAGTTGAAGCTGAATCTTGCTTGAACTACATTGTTGGGCTGCAGTGGAGCTGACACGTGGCAGTTATGAAGATTCGACCGTTGCTAAGATCTTGGATGGTTAGCATACATTCGAAGACAGAAATGAGTCAAATGACACGTGGCACGTGTTCATGGCTCAAAGATCTCAAATTTGGTGGAAGGTGATCTGTCAGGATGCGCCTAGGATCTGGCACATAGGGCACCTTGATCTATGACTTTTTTAGAGGTTACAGACAAGTCTGGGCTAATGGCTTCTGAGGCGTATGCAGAGCTTTGTATCAGGATGTGCCCAGGATCTGGCATATGGGGCGACTTGGTCTATGAATTTTAGGAGTCACATGCAAGTCTGGGTGCATAGCTTCTGAAGTGCATGCAGAGCTTCGAGTGCTTGGCTGTGGAGGCGCATGCAAAGACTTGGCTTGTGTTATTTTAGAATCAGGAGTATGTCGGGGCACATAGCTTTTGAGGCACATGTAGACTTCTAGGTGCATGACTGTGGAGGCACATTCGAGTGATCGGCCAGCCACGTAGCAAGAAAAGCTGTAACTGACAAAAGCAAGTAATAATGATGCTGACATCTGCGGCTCTTTATTTTCTGCAAAAGGCTGCCAACCGTTCTGTCTTTGGGGAACGTGCTGCTAACTCTGTCACATAGCATTAAATGCTTGATGGGTGACGAGTTAAAGTAGGAGCATCAGTTTGTGCCCCCCTAGGCGCATGGGTCTATGTTCTATCAGGCACATCGGTACGGAGCGTATGGTACTGACGGTGCATCCTCATTGGCCCGTCTATTGAGTTCTTCGGGACGTTAATGGCTGTTTTGACTTGGCGGAATACGAAAAGGCAGATTCATTGGCATTAATACAAATTTATTGCACATAATATGAGGAGACTGCCACTTAGCGCATGGGCAAGGGTTGCCTCGGTCTATAAATAGCTTATTGAAGACTTTTGTTTCTCATTTCACTTAGCTTTCCTTCATGGAGATGAACTCAATCGGTCCCCTGCCTCAACGAGTTGACGATGAACTCCTTTCGAAAACGAAGATATGCCGAGTTGGTTTATTCACCATCGGCCCTGTTGTCATGCCCCGCTCCTGTAGGAGCGATCGTTCTCGCTAAGGCGTGATGCCGCAAGAGCCTAGATTGCGCTCACGCAAGGCAGGTCCATAACGACCGATTACAGGCTAAGAGACAGGATCGTCGCACAGAAGTCCCAAGCATCAACATTGAATAGTCAGCAGCAGAAACTTGAAAGAAAAACATAAGTCATTCAAAATACTCTTTTTATTGATATTGAATATAAGATTACAAAGGGCGCAAAGCCAGATTACAAGTCTCTCAAGCTCACTTTTCTCTCATATTATAAGTCACTCTGCTCTCTTTCATTTTTTAATGCAAGCTTCAAACGACGAGTGGTAGATTCTTTGGAACGGCAATGTCCATACATTATGTCCTGTACAAGTTCTGACTCCCTACGACTGTACGCCTCGAAATGCCAAGGAACTCCGTGCCTCGATGCATCCAAGCGAGCTCTACGCCATCGGGTTTCTACATGTGCCTGCACATGAAAACTGTGTGTGTGTCAGTACTCAACTGTACTGGTGGAGTGAGCTCCTCGCCCACCCATACAAAACTGACACGTTCATTTACTTTGTGCAGCTTAATCCCTTTTGATTGTCTTTCTAGTCTTGCCTTAGGATTAATTTTAGGACAAAGACGCCTTGGCCTATACTTGGCCATACAACGATAGGGTCATGCTATACTCAATTTGTGGCTTCAAATACTCGAGGCAGTGCCTCGCCAAGTAGAAACTTATGCAAACTTGGCCGTACCAAGACTTTTACTTGTTTTTATGTGCCTCTAGACCATTCTCGTACCAAAGACGTCAAGGGGTCGACTCGTGCTGGTCGTGCCAATAGACTTGATCGTGCCTTAAGATCGAAGCTGTGCCTCCTAAGGATCAACCAGACTTAACCAACTTGCCTTACGTCCCTTTCTGACTTAACTCGAGATGACTCGATGATGATGCCACATTCATGCCGAAGTACGTATCCTTGCTATAGCCAAATCTTAGGCTCCAGAATGGTGTTGCAACCGTGCACACCTAACCCGTACCAATTTAAGGTTAGTGCTTGCTATAATTATACCTTGTTAACCCAACTCGTAACGTGATAGTACTCGACGCAATCCAAAGGCATACACGCGGATAGCCGCTCTTATGCTGACACATCTATATGAGTGGTCACTAGCAATGTCAAGCTATACTGGAACTTTGCTACGGTAACCATTCTTGTACGAGGTACGAGCTCCTATCGAATGACATGCAGCCTATAATATAATGGTTCACTTCAATCGAGTCATACTGTCGATGAAGGCGGTACAATATCTGCTCGTCCTCCTAGGCCAACACGAACTCGGTGCCCGGGGATCGTTCGAGGAATTCCTCTGGCGCGCAAGTTGTCCAATAACCATGCAAGACTCAACTCGATCTACCAAGTCCTTTCTTAATCATGACCATGCTTTCCAACTTTCTATCGAGACTCCCAAGTAGAAGGACCGATCTCGGCGACAACCAGTCGCGTGGACTTCCTTATTGAGACTCCCAAGTAGTGGGATCGATCTCGTGAACTTCCTTATCGAGACTCCCATTAGTGGGACTGATCTCGTGATCTTCCTTATCGAGACTTCCAAGTAACGGGACCAATCTCGGCGACAATCAGTCGCGTGGACTTCCTTATCGAGACTCCTAAGTAGTGGGACCGAGCTCGTGAACTTCTATCCTTTGAAATCCAGGGAACGACTACTAAGTATTCTTCTATCTTAACTTGAACATAACGTGTTCCTTTGTCCGTGACATACTTTTTCCTAAACCAACCGTGGCTCGTGCCTTAGACTGATTTATTCTTTGGGCGACACTATCGCTCAAGTCAATACTTTATATGACGAGCCTTGAGATCGTGGGACTATGTGACTTGAAAACCACAGATAATAGGGGACTGTGCTTGCTATGACTTCGACAGCCAAGCAAAACTCTTGTCTAACTTGTTCATGCAATGACTTGACGAGCAAGGGCTGCATCAAGCCTTGCATCAAGGGAACGTGTTGTGCACGCGTTCGCCTCGAACAACCAAGTTCTTTGGGTGCCTAGACTTACGCCACAAGTCATGCTCTGTAACGTGCACTGTAACTTAACCCTTGGGATGAGCAAGGCAATGCCAAGCCCTGGACGATGGGACCGTGCAAGCTTTATCAAGCATTCATGCGGGCGATGCCAATGACTTAGGCTAATTTCTTAATTTCGTGGCAACTTAAACCAGCTTTCCTTCTCCCAAGCCACGGGACGAAGGGTCAAGTATCATTTTAAAAGTACGATGAGCGAACTTCTAAGCCGACCGTGGGACCTTTCCATATTCTAACTCAGTCTGACCCAAGTTGGAATTATTCCCTTAGCTATATAGATGCATCTCTTTTATTATCAAGCCTACTTATGCATTTGAAAACTTTTGTTTTATTAGTGTGAAGGCCAAGCTGAGGCAAGTTCACCGAAGCCACCTACCTGAGCGAGTCTTCGAGCAAGCCGTTGCATGGCTAAGTCCGAACGCTGTCGGCATTTCCATTCCTCCGATTGACTGAGCGGGACTGGGCACTACATCATTAACCACTCAAAAAAAGTTTCATCTTCGAAACTAACTGAGTACTTACTCATCGACTTATCACTTTATTTAATATTCTATAACTCTCACACACACTACGCCTAGCGTTTCTTCAATCCGAGCCACGCTCATACTACCATCTATCTTTCCTTTAAAACACGATTTTAAAATCCTCGACACTTTTTTATTCCTCAAGTCTCACTTGAATTCAACGTATCACTTGGTTGGATCGTGCATATATCCTAGGCATCCCCAAAATATATGTATTTCAGCCAAGCCACGTGATAAAGAATTCGCCATTCTCACTCGAGTCACATCGTGCACATATTCAGGCGTCCCTGAAATATATGCATGTCTGTCGAGTCTCCTGAGTGGGTATTTCAAACTCGTGAATCATTCCATTCATCAATACCAATATTCTCTCTCAAAACATAGACGTCTTGCCTAACTCACTACGCCATCTCGCTAGACTAACGTTAATTCTCAGGATTGGAATCATAGTTCTCCAACAATAATGCCAACACTGACCCCAATCCTAGGGTCAAACCAAGTTGATAGTATGATGTTTTCTACCTAAGCTTGCATCACTCAGATTTCTAAATATCGAGCATATATGTATATATCATATTCGCACTTGCAACACTTAGTCCAAGGGGTCCGAGTCATTCAGCAAAGCCATCCTACACTGAGTCATGTTCAACCATTTCTTCGACATATCAATATCGCTCATCCAACAACCAACTTGCATAGTCTATCTTTTTCAAACATATTCGGTAAAATCCGCCTATCTATTCCTTCCAAGTTAAGCATGCTACGACACGACTTATCGCTAAACCATAATTCTTATTTCATATATGTAACTCCACTTTCCAGTTTGCTAAATTTTTAAATATTTTCCCATATTTTTGGGAAAAGTAAATATTAGTCAAGTTTGTTTTCTTATTTCTTGGTTAATATTTTAGAGGTTTAATTAAGCATACTGGTTAGTTAAAGTAACTAACTAGGTTGATAACCAACTTGCTTTTCAAGATTTTTAACAAACTTTTATGGAGATATGTAATTATGAAATTGTTACCTGGTAAATTACAATTTCCCATTCTTTTTTTCCCTATTTAAAGATGAGAGAAGAAAGAGAGTGGAGCTGGGATCATTATTTTTCTCTCAGCTAAAAAAAACCCAAGCCGAGCTCTTATCCCTAATTTTCCCCAAATCGAAGACGAAACCCTAATCCTACTCTTCAAGGTCGAGCCATGGCGACGGCGACGACTGGCTCTCCTGACGACAATGGTTGCAATGTAGCGTCCCTTCCGACAACAGCGAGGTAAGTCTCCTCTAGTGGCATGTTCCAACAAGCGTATGGCTCATTCTCGACTTTCGACCTTCATCTCCGATGATTCTTTCATTTCCTGTGACTGCAACGTCAAGAAGTTTCTGGCCAGCAAAAGTGAGTCTTTATCTTTCTCCAATTTTTAGTGACGAACCGCTTCATTCCTATCAACGATCGACGATTTCATCTTCCTCAAGAGTCCAGCACATCGAGCTTCGGTGCACGCAAGGGCTCGTCGATATCTGTTCTTCCCATAGTTGCAGAAGCATCTTCGACAATGACAAGTTCGTCATCCTCCCTGTTCAGTCGACTCCGATTTGTGTCAATCAACCGATCGAATCATTCGTTGATCGACCGAATTATAGACCCTGCGAGGAATAATCAAGATTGGTATGTTGTGTCTAAACTCTCTTGATTTTTAGACTGTTCTTCCAAATTTGGAATTCATATTATAAATTAATCTGAGAATGAGTTTCTCTATTCTTTCTTGGGTTGTGATTGTGATAATGCAACATAGAACTCTGGTTTACAGACAGATATGAGGAGACGTATTCGATCCTTGAGATTGCATCTGCTAGTCTGAATCATTCCTCTTCAGGTATTAAATTATCTTATTGTTGATTTATTTGATTAATATGAGTTTAAGTAAGTAGACGTTGATCAATCGGGCATGAGGACTGAGTTAGTTAGCTTGTGAATAGTTTTATTTTGTGTCCAGTTCGTTCGTGTCCAATAATGTATCGTGTGTGCGTGTCAGTTGTGGAGGTGTCCAGTGGTCATACTCTCCGATGGGGTCGGGTGTGTTGCAACTGCAAGGATGGGGATTTGAATTCTATATTTCGAAGTTGAGTTGTCTACAGGGCTTAGAACACATGATTATAAATTGTTAAGTTGTATTTTGGTTTTGTATATAGATTTAGTTTGGGGTGGAAGAGTTAACCATTAATTTGAATTTAGCTATCCTGGGGCTTTTTCTAAGCATAAGTTTGTGTTTTACGGCCAATTCAAATGTGTTCCTTCTAGAGGAATTCAGTGTTCAATTTTAAGATGTGTGTGGCCAAGCATTACAGGTAGGTCGGGTCGGGTTCGTGTAAGTTGCTGATATGGGTTGCTGAGTGTCAGTTGAAGGATTTTAGTATTTTATGTAATTCGATTTTGCTGAGTCTGGTTCTAATTTCGTAGCAGTTAAATGGTATGAGCTAGTTAGTATCGATTCTATAGTGAGTCAAGTTCAGTCTCTGTTATACTATTGGATCACAGACTCGTGGGCTAGTCATAGGCTAACGTTGGGTTGTGTATATGTCTTGCTGGTTTGAGTTGTCAAATTCATGTGAATATTGCTAAGTTGCGATCTGGTTTGGGATAAGCAGTCATATTTTGACCTATATATTAGAATCAGCACTGTTAGAGGAGAAGGGCAAGAGCCATTACATTCTAAATTGTTGCTGGGTTTAATGGTATGTCAGGGTACTGAATGGGTATAACTGGAAGGCTGTGGTTGTCTGTATGTATTAGAGGAAAGTAAGTTGAATGGATGAGTGGTTTATTGGGGTTTTTTTTAACTTGGAATTAACAAGTTACGTGTTCAGTTGCCTACATTAGGGTCGTTACTAAATAGTTATCACTGTTATATTTTATAAGAGCTAGTTAAGTCTTCTTAGTATTTAACTAGTGTTTTACTGCTAGCATAGAGGTGGTTGTTGTGTGACTTCACATATGTAGGTATATAAGGGATTTGTCTTACATGATTGTAAAGACTAAGTACATTTATGGATTAGGGTCTTTTCTAAGCTATGCTAAGTCCAGATAGTGGTATTACCAACACATGTTTTAGTAGCAATAGTAGTTAGTACCTATAGATAAATAATTATGTATATGAGTAGGATTGGTGAATATTAGTTAGATACATATTCATTAATTTAGCTATAGTACAACGAGTATGTTTATAAATACTTTATAGTTAGACATGGTTAGAAATTAAAAGATAACTAACTAGAACTTGTTTAGAAATTAACCAACTTGTAATCATAATAGGAGGACATCCAGCTCTACATCCTACTTTTGATCACCCGGAGCAAGGCAAGTACATTCTATGGTTTATGTTCATTCACAGTCATATCCTGTGTTTTCTTGTGACATATTGAGATACGATATCTGGTACCCTTGTACTTTCATGTCTTGTATTTACTTGTGGTCGGGGAGGGGAAATACACTAGCTATGTGACCAACCCCATATTCTAATATTCATGTAGATAGCTTAGGCCTCGTACTGTGCATGCGGGCCCTAAGCCGTACCCATATTCCTGTGCTCCTGTGCTTATTCTTGTACTTACCCCAGCCGGTCATATAGGCTAGTTGTATTTCAAACATTGTGCATATGTCATATCTTGTACTTCAGGTTCATGTTTTACATTCTTATACTTTATTTCTTGTACTTTACATTATTGTACTTTCTTGTTCTTTCTTGTGCTTTACATGTTCTCTTATAAATTTTTCATAGCATGATGTTTTTGTTCATTACCTAGGACTGTACTTTGCTCCGCTCTTGACTGGATATGTTACAGGTGTACTTGCAGGATATTGTTCTACCTTATGGGCCAGAGCCCGAGATCTTAGCTGAGCAGGATGGAGACATAACTTAGCTAGATGCTTCAGGTTTAGACTGTTTAGCTTTACTCCTAGATATTGTTTTTTTAGAGTTCATAGCGTATTTTGTTCCTGTTGACTCTGGTACCTTTACGTTATATGGACTTGTAGATTATGGTGATCTTTTTGGGATGGTTTATAGATGTTGTGATTTGTACTTATTCATATTGACTTGTTAGTTTTCCTAGCTTGGTACAGCTTACAACGTTGAGTCTTCCAGCGTAGGCTGGGCGTGTCCGACTCGTGTCCGATTATTCGGGAGCAGGTCGTGACATATTTTTAGTGGTGGCCCATGCAGGTCTATCCTAATAGTACCTAGATATTAGAGTACTATTGGGGGACTTGTTACAACTAGGAAAACTTGATCACAGCAAAGAAAATTGGGTATATTGATGTTCTATATACACTTGTTGTTTTTAGGTTTAGGACATTTTAACTATTTTCTGTTTTTCAGATAGTTCAAAGCACGCAACACCGGAACTGTTGATCCACCTACACTTGAGGGTTATGAGCTTCCAGTACCTCATGTTGCCCTACTATCCCCACGGATAGTACGCAGTTGAGGGAGATGTTTCAAGAATTCCTTGACACCCAGATGGAGCAGGCTACCCTTTTCCGAACTAGACTTGCAGATGTGCTTTCCGAGCTAGAGAGGACTTCTGACTTCCAGACTCTCAGACCTTTGGACTTCCCCAACACCGAGTGAATATCTTACATCGAGGAGCAGATCGAGAACCTTGAGTCGCCACTGAAGATCATCCTAGTCTCTGAGGACCCGACTCCTCTGAAGATTGGAGCCACCAGCCAGGAGATCCAGAATGTAGCACAGACAGTAGAACGGCACGGGAAGCTGAAATCCAAGAGAGACATGAAGACTTATGACGATGACAACAACTACCCTGGACCCATAAAGCATCACATCACTCAGATGGCGCTTCTTCAGTCACATCATCAGCCGCATCATCAGAGGCAGATTTAGGCCACCTTCGTTGTGTGCTCTGCAAGAAGATGGGACATAATGTTGACAAGTGCCGCAAGAGGCTCGGACTCTATTTATACTGCGGATCTTCTGACCACTGAATGAAGGATTGCCACCATGTCGCGGATCATAATGGCTGAGGGGCATCAGGATCTCAGCAGCCAATACGCCAGCAGCCGTATATTCCTGTTATAGTCCCTGCACTTCAGCCACTCCAGCAGGAGATCCAGATTCAGATTCAGCCGACGATCATTTACAATTTCTGTCGTCGCCTAGGACACCATTACGACAAGTACCGCAAGAGACTAAGCCTATGTTTGTATCGCGGATCGCTTGCCCACCAAGTCAAGAATTGCCCGGAGATATTGATCATACTGCCCAAGGACGAGTACGAGGAGCACCAGGACTACAGAAAGGGGACCCGCCACTCCAGATTTAGCAACCGCATGGAGCACTACCGCAAGGACCAGCCTACGACAGGACAGTTGAAGAAGTTGAAGTGATTCCAGTCCCAGAGGAATACTGAAGACAGAAGGCTTCTCTTGCATGGTTGGAGAAAACCATGTATCGTGATTCGCAATCCAGTCTTCCATTAAATTCCTCTTAACACCCAGATCATTTCTTGAGACTTCTTATTTTCTATTTTGAAACCTTAGTTGATATTCGAAACTTATTTCGAGATATTGTTTCCTATTTAGTAAACTTGTTTCAGATCCACAATTCGATAATTATTTGAAATCTACTATCTGATATTGTTGCATATTCATCATTCATGACTTTGTTTCCTAGTGTTGACTCTTATTTGGAAATTTTGTACCCTCATCAAACTTCATGTTAATTGGAATTTAATTCCTACTCGAGATTTTATTTCGAAATCATGTTCCTCATTCGAAACCTTGTTTAAGCTCCGTCCTATGCAGCACATTGTTGAGGATTCCTTTGAGGGTTGTGAAGATTTCGTTTCTTATTTGAGATTTCGTATCCACAATTCGATGCTTGTTTCCTATTCATCCATTAATTTTTTTTTCTACTCGTGACTTTGATTCCATTCAAAATTTTAAGATCATGTTTCTTATTTCGAGACTTTGCTTTCGTTCGTAATTTTATCTCATATTCAAGATTTTCCAGACTTTGAAACTTTAGTCCCTACTCGCGACTCGTTGAGACCTTGTTCCCTATTCAAAACCTTGCTTCCTCGTCGAGATTTTCTATTCGAGATTTTGTTCCTATTCACGACTTTGTTGATGTTGGTCCTCTATTTGAGACCATGTATCCTATTGGAGGTTTGTTTTTCCTTCGAGATTTTGTTCGAGATTTCGTTGTTATTTGAGATATTGTTGAACCTTGTTTCCGATACGAGATTTTATTCCATATTTTACGACTTTATCTTTGGTCTGATACTTTGCTTCTATGCCATATTTGAGACTTCGTTACCTATCCAGGATTACGTTCCATATACGGGATCTTGTTACCATCCCGGACTTCATTTGAGATTTCGGTTACTAATTGAAACTTCGATTCCCTGTTTGAGATTCTAAAATCTCCATGTTTGCCCTTTTGTACTCACTACTCTTTGATTGGATACCGTGTTGCTTCTTAGTACCTAATAAATCCTTGTATTCTAACAGACAGATAACCTCACCATTTTCGTAACTCGGACTATTGAAACTCATTTTGGATTCCTTAAAAATTTTTAAATCCCTATGGATAAGGTTGAAAGACTATTCGATGATCTACTGGGGCGTGGCAGTTACGCGCTGCAGTCATTATCAGGACTACGGATACTGAGGGTTCACTGCAGCCAGCAGCGTACTGGCGAGGCAGGAACTCTAAGTTGAAGTGATTTCAGACATTCATAGGTCTTCGAGTATTATTGAGACTTTGTTATATTCTTCATAACTTGATCTCTTGGGTTGTTTCGTCAATGATTATTGGAAAATGGATAAGGTTGACAGAATATTCGGTGACATATTATTATTTGAGTCACGGAACCGAAAGTCCACTGCAGTCAGATGCATACTGGCAGGGTAGGGATTCTAAGCAAAGTGATCTCAAATACCTATATATTCTTGGATATCATGGAGACTATATTCCCTTTTCATATGATTATTGGTTTTCAAGAATCACAAATCCTTGCTTGTTTTCTTGATTTGATACTAATACCTCATAGGTAGTTCCATATGATTTCTCAAATCGACCTTTGCACTTTTCCTTCTTGTATTTTATTGACGGATTATGTGATTTTCTTAATAAATACACATTACTAGATTTTGATTTTGTTTCACTAGATCTTAAATCGTACCTATATTTCAATCATGTTTATCTAAATTTCGGTCTCAATCATGCCTAACTAATCATGACTTGTCTATCTTGTTCTAGCCAATTGTGCAAAACCTTCAAGTTTGATCGTGCTTCGAAGATCGTGCCTTCATGGTTTTATGCCTCTAAGTCGTAATTAAAACTTTATTCCATCTCGTGCTTATTAGATTTTTGATTAATTTTGATCATGTCATTTCAATTTCCTGTCTGAAATTTCGTGCTTGGTCTTAACTAATTTCATTTCACTTCATGCCTGACAAATTTTGATCATTATCAATCGTGCCCTTGTATCCACTATTTTGTCAGGATATTCAAATCTTCATACCGGTCATTGACAATATTCACACTCATGTCTAATAAATTTTTAAATTTTGTGTCATTATTGTGTTGTGTTGTACCGTTGAATTTCGAGGACGAAATTTTCTAAGGGGGGAGATTTGTAACCCTACTTTCCAGTTTGCAAAATTTTTAAATATTTTCCCATATTTTTGGGAAGAGTAAATATTAGTCAAGTTTGTTTTCTTATTTCATGGTTAATATTTTAGAGGTTTAATTAAGCATATTGGTTAGTTAAAGTAACTAACTAGGTTGATAACCAACTTGTTTTTTAAGATTTCTAACAAACTTTTGTGGAGATGTGTAATTATGAAATTATTACCTGGTAAATTGAAATTTCTCATTCTTCTTTTCCTTATTTAAAGATGAGAGGAGAAAGAGAGTGGAGCTGGGATCATTATTTTTCTCTCAACTAAAAAAAAAACCCCAAGCCGAGCTCCTATCCCTAATTTTTCCCCAAATCGAAGCCGAAACCCAAAACCTACTCTTCAAGGTCGAGCCATGGTGACGGCGATGAATGGCTCTTCTGACGATAATGGTTGCAGTGTAGCATCCCTCCCGACAACAGCGAGGTGTCTCTCCTCCGGTGGCGTATTCCAACAAGCGCACGGCTCGTTCTCGACGCTCGGCCTTCATCTCCGACGATCCTTCCATTTTCTGTGACTTCAACGTCAAGAAGTTTCTGGCCAGTAGCAGTGAGTCTTCATCTTCCTCCAATTTTTGGCGACGTCGATTCATTCCCGGCAACAATTGACGATTTCGTCTTCCTCAAGAGTCCAGCACATCGATCTTCGGTGCACGCAACGGCTCGTCGAGATCTGTTCTTCCCATAGTTGTAGAAGCATCATCGGCAACGACAAGTTCGTCATCCTCCCTATTTAGTCGACTCCGATTTGCGTCGATCAACCGATCGAATCATTCGTTGATCGACCGAATTGTAGATCCTGCAAGGAATAATCAAGCTTGGTATGTTGAGTCTAAACACTCTTGATTTTTAGACTGTTCTTCTAAATTTGGAATTCATATTATAAATTGATCTGAGAATGAGTTTCACTGTTCTTGATCGGGTTGTGATTGTGATAATGCAGCATCGAACTTTGGTTTACAGACAGATATGAGAAGACGTATCCGATCCTTGAGATTGCATCTGCTAGTCTGAATCATTCCTCTTCATGTATTAAATTATCTTATTGTTGATTTATTTGATTAATATGAGTTTATGTAAGTAGACGTTGATCAATCGGGCATGTGGACTGAGTTAGTTAGCTTGTGACTAGTTCTATTTTGTGTCCAGTTTGTTCGTGTCCAAGAAGGTGTCGTGTGTGCGTGTCGGTTGTGAAGGTGTCCAGTGGTCATGCTCGCTGATGGGGTCGGGTGTGTTGCAACTGCAAGGATGGGGATTCGAATTCTATATTTCGAAATTGAGTTGTCTACAGGGCTTAGAACACATGATTATGAATTGTTAAGTTGTATTTTGGTTTTGTATATAAATTTAGTTTGGGGTGGAAGAGGCTACCATTAAATTTGAATTTAGCTGTCCTGGGGATTCTTCTAAGCATAAGTTTGTCACTACACCAAAATGGTCATTTTGGAACGGAAAAATTCCGTTCCAAATAATTTCAGGAACGCCTTTATTCCGTGCCTATTTTTGGGCTGCCAAAATTCTTGGAACGGAATAAAAGCGTTCCAAGGGTCGATTACTGGAACACTTTACATGCATGCCAATGTTGGAACACCAACAAAGCGTTCCAAAAAAGAGTTTTGAGGTATAATTTTTGGAACGCATTATATTCGTGCCAGTGTTGGAACACCAAATAAGTGTTCCTAATAAATTAATTTTTACGTACCTAATGGAACGAATATAATGTGTTCCAGTATTGGAATGGTAGAAATTTGTTCCTTCAATTGGCTAGATTTTTTGAGACACCATACCTATAATTCTAACATAAATGATTATAATATAAACGAAAGTAAACAAATAACAATAGCAGAAGTACCCACATAATAGATAAAGATAAACCTACAAAGACTAACAAAGTCAAAATATTTTACATAAATATTGTATATATGTTTAATACAATTTTAATAAACTATGATGCTAACAAAACTTTACAAGAGTTTCAAAGATCGAGTACCATTTCTTTCAAGAGTGTGTTCCCATCATTGGTCAGCTTTATGTCTCCAGCTCCTCCGACGAGCCTTCGAGAGAGGAAAACGAACAATCATTAAAGAGTATCAAGAAGAGAGAAGAGAGAGAGATATCTCACATTTTGATGGTTCCTTTGGGGCCAAGGTTGGAGGACGTCCTGGAGGCATTTCACCACGTTGATGACCTCGACGTTTAGCATAACCGACTTATTGCGGACCTCGACGTTTGGATCCAACACTCGGAGCAACTTTCTCGAGGAAGAGAAGAGCCAAATTTACTGTTTAGGGTTTTTTTATTTTGTTAGAGTTTTAGTGAAGGAAGAAGAAGTAAAAAATAAAATGGGGTTTTATTATGGCAACCAGAGAGTTAGCGGGTTTTGGGTCCCAACCCAACTCATCATTAATCATGTAAGATTTACATGTGTGGCATCTTAAAGCATTTGAAACGGTATAAAAGAGTAACTAAATAAATATGTATTTTTAAAAATTAAAATATAATATAATATGAACGCTTTTCACATTTGGAACGCTTTTACTCTGTTCCAGAACCTAGGTACGGAAAAGAAGCGTTCCAGATTGAAAAATATCTAGTGTTCCTAATTTGTCATTTTGGTGTAGTGTGTGTTTTACGGCCAATTCAAATATGTTCCTTCTGGAGGAATTCAGTGTTTAATTTTAAGGTGTGTGTGGCCAAGCTTTGCAGGTAGGTCGGGTCGGGTTCGTATAAGTTGCTGATATGGGTTGCTGAGTGTCAGTTGAAGGATTTTAGTATTTTATGTAATTCGATTTTGCTGAGTTTGGTTCTAATTTTGTAGCAGTTAAATGGTATGAGCTAGGTAGTATCGATTCTGTAGTGAGTCGAGTTCAGTCTCTGTTATACTATTGGATCACAGACCCGTGGGCTAGTCATGGGTTAACGTTGGGTTGTGTATATGTCTTGCTGGTTTGAGTTGTCAAATTTATGTGAATATTGCTAAGTTGCGTTCTGGGTTGGGATAAGCAATCATATTTTGACCTATATATTAGGATCAGCACTGTTAGAGGAGAAGGGCAAGAGCCATTACATTCTAAATTGTTGTTGGGTTTAATGGTATGTCAGGGTACTGAATGGGTATGACTGGAAGGTTGTGGTTATCTGTATGTATTGGAGGAAAGTAAGTTGAATGGTTGAGAGTTTATTGGTTTTTTTGTTAACTTGGAATTAACAAGATACGTGTTCAGTTGCCTACATTAGGGCGGTTACTAAATAGTTATAACTGGTATATTTTATAAGAGCTAGTTAAGTCTTCTTAGTATTTAACTAGTGTTTTACTGCTAGCATAGAGGTGGTTGCTGTGTGACTTCACATATGTAGGTATATAAGGGATTTGTCTTACATGATTGTAAAGACTAAGTACATTTATGGATTAGGGTCTTTTCTAAGCTATGCTAAGTCCAGATAGTGGTATTACCAACTCATGTTTTAGTAGCAATAGTAGTTAGTACCTGTAGATAAATAATTATGTATATGAGTAGGATTGGTGAATATTAGTTAGATACATATTCATTAATTTAGCTATAGCACAACTAGTATGTTTATAAATACTTTATAGTTAGACATGGTTAGAAATTAAAAGATAACTAACTAGAACTTGTTTAGAAATTAACCAACTTGTAATCATAACAGGAGGACATCCATCTCTACATCCTACTTTTGATCACCCGGAGCAAGGCAAGTACATTCTATGGTTTATGTTCATTTACAGTCATATCATGTGTTTTCTTGTGACACATTGTAAGCCCCTGTTTTTCAAATTTCAGTTAATTAGTGCCAATTAATTTTTAGTGTCAATTTTAGCCTTAAAATAATTATTATGTTTTTTAGGAATTTTTTAGAATTATTAAATGATTTTTAATTAAGTTTTAAATAGCTAAAATATTAGTTTGTAATTTATTGAAATATTTTAAGGTAGTTTTGCAATTTATTAAAATGTTTAAATGGCTGTTTGTAATATTTAAAATTGTTGAGAAGTCGTTTTGCATTTAGTTAAATGTTTTAGATTGTGGAATGCAAATTAAATTTGCATTTATAACTATTAGGGGCCTGTGTGCAAATTCCTAAAGACTAGGGGCCTAAGTACTAAACCCACGTTAACCCCACCCCCCCCCCCCCCCCCCCCCCCCCACGACCGGTAGGCCACCTAGCCCGACGACCCGCCGCCTTTTTTCGGCCGACCAACCCCTTGACCAACCTATAAACCCCCCCTTCGACTCCCCAGACCGAGCCCTAACCCTAAACGACCACCACGACCGCCCCCGACCACCCTAGACGTTCGTCTCCGACAAAAACCCTAGCCGTAGCCCTAGCTCCGACGAATGCTCGTCCAGCCCCCACGACGAGCGCCACCGCCCGCAACCACCATCCTCCGACGCACCTCGGCGAGCTGAGTGCAGCGCCACCCGAGCACCGCCTCGCCGACGTCTCCTCCGCCGTCCAGGACGCTTGAACCCCCCCAACCACCGGACACGTGAGTAACAGAACTCGAATCGTGTCGTGCGTGTCTCGTTTTCACGCACGAGACTCGCCAGGACACGACGAACCTAACGCTGTGCTTGGACACGCGTTTCATGACTTGTACGTGTCGTGCTAGCCTAGGACACGAGAAATCCTATGTCCCTAACTGTCCGGACACAGGATCGTGTTTATTATTTTTTTTATGTGTTAATTATTTCGAACCTAATTAAATCTAACAAAGACCCTAACTCTAACACAACCGTCGGGCTGACCCCCTGGCCAGCCCGACCTAGCCTAAACTCACCCCCCCTGCACTGGCTCGGGTTCGAGCCCCCTGTACTGCTGTTTCTTTTCTTTTTCTTTTTCTTTTCTTTTTCTTTTTTCTTTTCTTTTCTTTTCTATTTTTTATAAATATATTTATATATATATGTATATATATATATATATATATTAGAATATATATATGTATATACTGTAAACAAAAAAAAAACAAAAAAAAATGTATATACTGTATTTTGACAGTATTTTATATATGTATATATAATTTTATACTTAGTAAATTTATATATATATATTTGTATTTATATACATATATGTATATATGTATATATTTTCATATGTATATATATTATTTTTTTTCATATGTATATATATTATTATATATGATATTTTCATATGTATATATATTATTATATATATACTATTGTATATATGTATACTATATTTTTATATATATATATATACTTTATAATTAAGTATATATATATATATATATATATATATATATATATATATATATATATATATATATATATATATGTATGTACTTTTAACATATGTATGTATATATTCTTTATGTGTAACTTTACCTTATTAAAATAATAATATTTATTTTGCACTTTTACCAATTTGTATTTTAGTGTATTTAAATTACTGCAACCATTTGGTGTCCAAGCCTAGCATGGGTTTTTAGGCCCAAATGTGTTTTCACACATTCAAGACCTGTACAAGTCATATTGGACTTGATTCATGGCCTTGGGTCCTGTATTTGAACTTTGGTTCAAATTATATACATGGACAAAATACGCAGATAATTAATTATTTAATTTCAATTGTGTGCAATGCTGTTTTTGATTTTCTAAAAATACTTAAAGTACTATTAAAATTCTGGAAAAATAGTATTTAGATACTATGTTAAGTTAGCTAATTTAGTATAATTTTTATAGTATTTAAATCACTGTTTTGCCACTAATTTGGCATATGAAACCAAAACTCATTTTCTGTATACTTAGGAAATTAATTTTTATAAAATACTTGTACTGGTTAATAAATTCCAGAAAAATTATAATAAATTTCTATAATTTGCAAAGATCATTTTGGTACTTTATTTTATGCAAAACAAAGCTTTTTGCCTATCTCAAAAATTGTTGGAACACAATGGTCATTTGATTTATTTATTGATTAATTACGACTTGTAGCTTTTTGTGTTATTTTGAGTTTTAGCCGTATTGAACCTCACCCCACTAGTGTAAAGACCCTAGAAAGTTAGTTAAAGTAACGTGTCACCCCACATTGGTCTCCTATGCTAAAATCATCAGTTTGGCTAGGTGCCCAGTCACAAGTCGTGTTTCACCAATTAGTGTATTAGCGTTTTAGCTTAGTGTAAAAACTAAGTTATTGCATTTATTTCTATAGTGACGAGTTACCGGACATCCATAGCACTTTTATCGCAGCTTGTTTTGCTTTGCTTTGCTAGAGGCAAGTACTTTCTATAAACTTTACATACTGTTACATAAATGAACTGCTAATCCAACCATGTTAAATGCTGATCCTTGGGATAGCAAGTTAAAATATCACATGTTGTACTTTCAGTTACTATCATGCTTAGAACAGTCTTTATGCATCTCTCACATGATTAGAATATGGGTTATGGGGAAACTGATAGTTGAGTACGTGATCATACCCCCTTCTCCGTACGTATGTACCGAGCAAGGTTGACATTTTATATGTATACCTTGTCGTAGGCTTTATCTCAAAGCGGATTTGTACGTATGTACATCTGTTGCCGTTTCACTTGTACGGAAGTACATTTCATTATGTGCCCCCAGGATATTGTTCATCTATTGACCGATCACGTACCTGCTACAGTTTTAAATATTACATATGCATCTGTCTCTATGACATATGTGTCCTTGCCATGATAGATTGTGTGATGCCATGTTTCTAGTTATTTCCTCTTATGTTCATTTCCATATTTCATATGCTAGTTTGCTAGATTCAGTACTTGCTCCCGTCCTAACAGGATAACGTTGTAGGTGTCCTTACTGAGGAGGAGTTACTCTGCGACACATATTATGGAGTTACTGTCGAGGACCCGACTCTGCTTTACGAGGATGTTCCTGCGGGGAACCTCGCCTAGTTGTCTTTTGTTTTTAGACTTTTGGAGAGTAGTCATGTATTAGACTATATATTTTTGTAACTGGACATGTATCCAGTTTAACATTTCAGTTCACTTGTACTTTGGACATTTTACTATATGAGACGACTTTTGTGTTTGGAGCATTTATGACTTTTATTCACTTATAGAACTATTAGCACATTTAGTCTTATCATGTTGTCTTTAGAACAGCTTACTACGTTTTATATCAAACGTAGGCTGGGCATGACTCGGCCTGGCCCAACAATTTGGGTAGCGGGTCGTGACACACATTGAGACACGATATCTGGTACCCTTGTATTTTCATGTCTTATATTTACTTGTAGTTGGAGAGGGAAAATACACTAGCTATGTGACCAAACCCATGTTCTGATATTCATATAGATAGCTTAGGCCTCGTACTGTGCACGCGGGCCCTAAGCCATACCCTTATTCCTGTGCTCCTATGCTTATTTTTGTACTTACCCCAGCCGGTCACATAGGTTAGTTGTATTTCAAATACTGTGCACATATCATGTCTTGTACTTCAGGTTCATGATTTACATTCTTGTACTTTATTTTTTGTACTTTACATTCATGTACTTTCTTGTTCTTTCCTGTGCTTTACATGTTCTTTTGTACATTTTTTATAGCATAATATTTTTGTTCATTACCTAGGACTGTACTTTGCTCCGCTCTTGACTGTATATGTTACAGGTGTACTTGTAGGATATTGTTCTATCTTATGGGCCAGAGCCCGAGATCTTAGCTGAGGAGGATGGAGAGATGACTTAGCTAGAGGCTTCAGGTTTAGACTGTTTAGCTTTACTCCTAGATATTGTTTTTTTAGAGTTCATAGCGTATTTTATTCTTGTTGACTCTGGTACCTTTACGTTATATGGACTTGTGGATTATGGTGATCTTTCTGGGTAGATGCTGTGATTTGTACTTATTCATATTGACTTGTTAGTTTCCCTAGCTTGGTACAGCTTACTACGTTGAGTCTTCCAACGAAGGCTGGACGTGTCCGATTATTCGAGAGCGGGTGTGACAATATTTCTTAAGTCATTTATCATAATTCACGTAATCGATCACAAGGTCGTCTGACTTTAACAATATGTCACATTCCAATCTCACGCGAGTCCGATTATCAATGGTCGACATGAAATCACCATACAATGCTTCCGCAGAATCATTATTCTCATCAGAGCATAACTCTTGTTTTGAGTTTAGACTAATCCATTCTCGATATGCAGATTGGATGTCCTCAATCCTCAAGTTTACTCAATCATCAATCACAAGTTCAATCAATCCTCGAATCTACCTTCGCCTCAAACCACAAGTCGAAGCAATCCAAATTACCACATCTTGATTTCCCGAGTTCGATCGTTCCCACGACATGAATCGATCGTTCCCACGACATGAATCACCATGTCCGTGCTCACGCGAAACGATCGTCCCCAAATCCGACTTGACGTATGGGTGAGGCTAGAGTTGCGCTTGCACAAGATAAGAACGTCGACATTATGGTTATCGGCGTAACCATCAAGACATAATCATTTTCATCCACCATTCATTTTATCAAAATCCCAAGCAAAGCATCCATCGAAACAATTATATTTTGCATGATCGTCATTCCTCGAATCAGAGTACCCCCAAATTATCGCATATCGATCTTTTGATATGCCTTAGTACTATCGATGATATACGTAACCTGACGATCTTCATTTGCAACTAATTTCGATTCGTGCGACTAATGCTATCGTACGAACTGGATAATCTCCTCGACATTCAAGATCAAGTTCGATCATTATCTCCTAAACCCGTTACATGTTCAATTCATCCAAAATTAAAATCACGTACATTCATCCGACTATCTTAAGTCATCGAACAACAAATTTCATCAATTTGCCTCAATCCTTGCTAACTCAAACCATCGAGCAACATCGATTCCAATCCTTAAAGTCATTTTCGAATATTCGAATCATTTTTATGCATGCTATCATCCAATCGTGCTAACTTTTCGTATACGATTCATATCATTTTCTTCGATCGAGTCATCTGTTCGTTATACCTTAACTTTTTCTTCGATTCAATTTATCCTTTTCTTATATCTAACATTTTGTGCTTAACACAATTCCAATCACATGCGCGTCGATTCTAATTATGTTCGAATTAACTCGTCAAAATCGTCAAAATCACAACTTTACTCAATGATACTCAATTTATGGCTTTGCATACATGCGACGATTGTTGATAGACTCATTGGCACCCCGTATACTCAATCGTTCGACATCTCTGAAGCTATACATACACCACTCAGGGATGAAGTCATTCAACAAATCTTCGAAACAAGTTTCGAATCATACTTCAGATTTTCGTTCGAGCCCAAGCACGCTCATCTATATCACGTCGACGATAACATCGTTTGTTGGTACCCCTATCGATAGTCATCCCGTATACTCAATCGAGTCTAACTCATTTTTGTTCGACACAATTTGAATCCTGCACTCAACTTTGCTAAGGTCGACACGATTCTTGGTGTATATGCCCAGCACGACTTAGCCAACCTTGCTTGTTTAAAGTTAACTTGTTCAACCATTTTTTCTTTCGTGATACTTTTCAAAATATTTAGACTTATTGCATGGACATCTCGTGGGGCATTTGAGAGAGTGTGTCAATTATCAATCGCGACGACAACATCAGATTTTGCGGAACCAACACCGAAGTTAAAGAATTCAATCAAAGTCGAAGGATGTAAAGCCGTGCTCTGATACCATTATGTCACGCCCCGCTTCTGTAGGAGCGATCGCCCTCACTAAGGCGTGATGTCGCGTGAACCTAGATTGCGCTCACGTAAGGTAGGTCCATAATAGCCAATTACAGGCTAAGCGACGGGGTCGTCGCATAAAAGTCCCAAGCAGCAGCATTGAATAGTAAGCAGCGAAAACTTGAAAGCAAAATACAAATCATTCAAATACTCTTTTTATTGATATTAAATATAAGATTACAAAGGGCGCAAGGCCAGATTACAGGTCTCTCAAGCTCACTTTTCTCTCATATTACAAGTCACACTGCTCTCTCTCATTTCTTAATACAAGCTTCAAACGACGAGTGGCAGATTCTTCGGAACGGCGATGTCCATACATTATGTCCCATATAAGTTCTGACTCTATGCGGCCGCATGCCTCAGAACGCCAAAAAACTCCGTGCCTCGACACATCCAAGCGAGCTCCGCGCCAACGGGCTTCTACCTGTGCCTGCACATAAAAACTGTATGGGTGTTAGTACTCAACTGTACTAGTGGAGTGAGCTCCTCGCCCATCCATACAAAACTGACATGTTCATTTAATTTGTGCAGCTTAATTCCTTTTGATTGTCTTTCTAGTCTTACCTTAGGATCATTTTTAGGACAAAGACGTCTTGGCCTATACTTGGCCACGCAATGACAGGGTCGTGCTATACTCTACTCGTGACTTCAATATATTCGAGGCAGTGCCTCGCCAAGTAGAAACTTATGCAAACTCGGTCGTGCCAAGACTTTTACTTATTTTTATGTGCCTCTAGACCATTCTCGTACTAATGACGTCAAGGGGACGACTCGTACTGATCGTGCCAATAGACTTGATCGTGCCTTAATATCGAGGTCGTGCCTCCTAAGGATCAACCAGACTTAATCAACTTGCCTTATGGCCCTTCCTGACTTAACTCGAGACGACTCGATGACGATGCCACATACATGCCGAAGCACGTGTCCTTGCTATAGCCAAATCTTAGGCTCCAGAATGGTGTTACAACCGTGCATACCTAACCCGCATCGATTCAAGGTTAGTGCTTGCTATAATTATACCTTGTTAACCCAACTCATAACTTGCTAGTTCTCGATGCAATCCAAAGGCATACACGCGGATGGCCGCTCTTATGCCGACACATCTATATGAGAGATCACTAGCAATGTCAAGCTATATTGGATCTTTGCATACGGTGACCATTTGCATGCGAGGTACGAGCTTCCACCTAATGACCCGCAGCCTATATTATAACGGTTCACTTCAGTCGAGTCGTACCGTCGATGAAGGTCGTACAATATCTACTCTTTCTCCTAGTCCGACATGAACCCGGTACCCCGGGATCGTTCGAGGAATTCCCCTTGTGTGCAAGTTGTCCAATGACCATACAAGACTCAACTCGATCTACCAAGTCCTTCCTTAACCATGACCATTCTTTCCAACTTTCTATCGAGACTCCCAAGTAGCGGGACCGACCTCAATGACAACCAGTCACATGGACTTCCTTATCGAGACTCCCAAGTAGCAGGACCGTTCTCGTGAACTTCCTTATCGGGACTCCCAAGTAGCGAGACCGATCTCGTGATCTTCCTTATTGAGACTTCCAAGTAGCGGGACCGATCTCGGCGACAACCAGTCGCGTGGACTTCCTTATCGAGACTCCCAAGTAGCGGGACCAATCTTGTGAACTTCTATCCTTTAAAATCTAGGGAACGACTACTAAATAGTCTTCCATCTTAACTTGAACATAACGTGTTTCTTTGTCCGTGGCATGCTTCTCCCTAAACCAACCGTGGCTCGTGCCTTAGACTGACTTGTTCTCTAAGCGACACTATCACTCAAGTCACATACTTTATATGATGAGCCTTGAGATCGTGGGACTATGTAACTTGACAACCGCAGACAACAGGGGACAGTGCTTGCTATGACTTCGATAGCCCAGCAAAACTTTTGTCTAACTTGTTCGTGCAACAACTTGACGAACAAGGGCTATGTCAAGCCTTGTATCGAGGGAACGTGTTGTGCACGCGTTCGACTTGAACAACCAAGTTCTTTGGGTGCCTAGACTTACGCCATAAACCGTTCTCTGCAACGAGTACTGTAACTTAACCCGTGGGACGAGCAAGGCAATGCCAAGCCCTGGATGATGGGACCGTACATGCTTTATCAAGCATTCATACGGGCGACGCCTATGACTTAGGCTAAGTTCTTAACTTCATGGCAACTTAAACCAGCTTTCCTTCTCCCAAGCCACGGGACGAAGGATCGAGTGTCATTTTAAAAGCACGCTGAGCAAACTTCTAAACCGACCGTGGGACCTTTCCATATTCTAACTCAGTCTAACCCAAGTTGGGATTATTCCCTTAGCTATGTGGATGCATCTCTTTTATTATCAAGCCTACTTGTGCATTTAAAAACTTTTGTTTTATTAGTGTGAAGGCCAAACTGAGGCAAGTTCACCGAAGCCACCCACCTGAGCGAGTCTTCGAGCAAGCCGTTGCGTGGCTAAGTTCGGACGCCGTCGACGTTTCGATTCCTCCGATTGACTGAGCGGGACGAGGCACTACACCTATTTTCGTACAAGCTTGTGAAAGTGTCTGTTGCATCCAAATATCGGGATCGTCGTGTCCGGACACAGGCTAAAGGTGCATGTTGTATCCAAAGATCGGGGCGATCGTACCCTAATTTTTGTTATGTTGGAAAAGCTATAAATCGGGGCTATTGTGCCCCGATTTTGTTAGGATGCCACTCCTGCTACTAGAGTGCTGGCACGCTGATGAGGAATTGATTCTCTCTGACTATGCACGGGGATGTACCTACGCTGAGATGCTAGAATGATGTGCCTGGCTGTAGCACTTGAGTGATGCGCCTGGCTGTATGTTAAAGTGATGCGCCTAGCTGTAGCACTTCAAGTGATGCGTCTGACAAGTGATGCGCCTGGCTGTAGCTTTTAGGATTTTTTTTCTCTTTGTAAAAGAATTCTTCTTTGTAAAAGAGTTTTAGACATGTAATAGACTTTTATATGAAATAAAAGCCCAATTTTTATGTCTCTTTGCTGTTTTCTGCTGTGCCAAGTGTTCTGCTGAGTTTCCTGATGTATGTCAATTTGGGCGCATGAGAGTTAGGGCGTATAAGAATTTTAGCCTAAGATGTGCCTGAAATTCCATGCTTCTACAGGTAGGGGACATCAAATGAGGACAGAAAGAAAATAAAGGGTTTAAGTTATGAATAGACTGAACAAATTGAACAATGTGGACTGGTGCGTTCCTTATGCATCAAATCCGAATGCAGGTAGGGTTATAAGTGCAAGGGATTGAACTTACAGAGATGGACCAATGTAATGCAACACTTGTACATTACCAACTGAACACAAATAGGACAGAACACAAAGAGATATCCCATACATGAATGTCTGATACATATATGATATATAGGACATCCTATCCAACTGAGCATCAAACAAGATAGTACCAATGTAGGCAGAACATTATCTAGGTATATGCTCGAGCCCCCCTCTAAAACTCAATACTGATACAAAGGGTGTACAAGGAGGAATGTAATGACTGAACCACTTATATACAGATATAGAGATTGCTAAATATATGAGAACTTGACTGAACTGAAAATACATATGGGAACTGAACATTAGTTTAAACCAAAGGAAGGATATGGACTCAAGTGAACAATGTCCACTGAAGGACTGAACTATCATTATGCAGGGGATTAACATGTATACATTGAATAGTGATGTATTGGACTGAACAAGGACAGAACAATTAGTAACAGTGAACAGTACAGGATATAGCAAATGTATAGGTTGATACATCAACTGCAGAGAAGGACAGAAGAGAAGACTGATACAAACATGGGGGTATGGACTCAGATGGGCAGAACAGTATACTCAAGTGACTGAACAAGTGAGCCTACGAGATTTAACCCAAGTGCAGGACATAAACACAACTTCCAGTCAAGGATCTAAGCTAAGGTATGGTAGGGGACAGTGTAGGTTGCAAAGGCTGAACAATATCATCCACAAACAGAGCTAAGTATACATCAACTAATGGATTGCACAACCATTAACTGAATCCATACATAGTGAACAATATACCACAACCCCAAACCCATATTCACTATTCAAACCATTCTCAATCCTCTTGACAAAACCTAAGATTAATAACTCAATATATAACCAATAGAAAAATAAAGTTAAAACTGAAATTTAAACATGAACTGCTCTATGAGTCATTTCATCAAACACTTGGTGTGCGTATCCGATATAGTACGATACACCCGTGATACGCACTCCAAATGGATCCGAACTTGACCCAAGGCAAGCCTAATATAATGACGGTCCTATATGAATGCATCTACACTAATGAAAGGGAAATTAGAGGGTTTAGAGGGCTCTTACCACTTGGGAGATGGATTTCCAATGAATAAATTTTTAGATCTAGATCTCCACCAAGCTCCAAGGGCCAAATTGCTCCAAATGCTCCTAAGTTAGCCAATAGAGGCTTCTCCTCTTCAAGGGAAAGATATTGCAATTGGTTTGAGAGAATTTAGACTCAATTTGGGAGATGGAAAAAATTTGGGGAAGAACAACTAATTTAGGGTTAGGGTTTCAATGAAAGGGGGAAGAAGGAGAAATGTTTGCTATTAATAGCAAGGGGGAGAGGCTCATCTGGCCGGCCATGGGATGTGGCTAGGGTTTAGCTAGGTGCAATGCCTAAGAAGCCCTTTCTATTTGTCATGTCAAGCCTCTTTGGTAAAGGCCCAAACTAACTTAATGTTTTTAGTCCACAAGTAGATTCTAAATGGTTTCTAGCTAGATTAGAGTCTAACTAACTAATTAGAATAAATCTAAAGTTGTCTAATCTCACTAACTAAGTTTTCTTGGTCATGACTAACATCTAATCAATGGGCTTCTAAGGTTTTACCAATTTATGGCACTAACACAATTCATTTAATTAAAAGTTATTAAAAAATAATCAAAATTTTACAAATTACCAAATTACCCTTATTCTAGAAAGTGGTAGTGACATGACTGCATTAAAAGACGACATAAACATCATTATCTTATATATAATACGAAAACTTACATGCTTCAACGTGGAACTTTCATGTTCCAAAAATGTCCTTCTCCAACCTTATATATATATATATATATATATATATATATATATATATATATATATATATATATATATATATATATATATATATATATATTAAAATATATATATATATATATATATATATATATATATATATATATATATATATATATATATATATATATATAAACATGCTTAAATTAACTAGGAATAAAACATGTAAATTACATACCTCCCCACTAATATAATTACCAACTATTAATAATTACACACGATCCAACTACAAGAATCAATTTTTCACCATATCACAAATAAATGTACTTCAAAATATTTTATATTATTTCAAAATAGATTTGTTATGCAAATATATCTATTAGAAAATGAAAAATAAAAGCAACTTCTAGTATTATCTAAATCCTATTAATTCCATGGGAAAAACACATGGCAAGAGAGGTGATACTTTTGGTGGTGAAGGAGTGGTGGATGAACCAGGAGCTCATGGTAGATGAATTCATCTATCTCTGCACTTTGAAGCTTTCCGTCAATAACTAGAGCCTGCAGTAGATAAATACAATCCAAAAAAAAATAATAAGGACCAACATTGTAATCAAGTTAGAATTTTTGTTACATTATATTCAGTCGACACACACCTTCTCGAAAGGCTTTGTATCTAACAGAGCTATGCTGATACTGAGAAGCCCGATGTACAAAATGGTGCCAATAACATAAAGGAAAATACTAAGTCTACAACCAAATGTTTACAACCTTCTTACAACTTCTCTCTCCCACCCCTTTCACATGGGTCCCACCGGGTCCCACCTTCCCTCTCATCCCCTGCTACATGGGCTCCATCCGACCCCATCACTTCGCCCCCTCCAATCAAAATCTGATACGTGGCGGTTGTAAATGAATTGTAAGTATAACAAAGCTCTAACATAAAATTATGTTAGATGATTTGAACTTGCGCGAAGCAATAGATGCACTAGTTATGTGAAGTTATAATATAGGTTGTTGGTAAATGTACTCCTATTCTTATTCAATTTATCCCTTTTGTTGACTTTTTGTTTACCTTGTCAAATTTTATCTGTTTATCTCTTTCTCCTTGTGGCTATATTCTTTCATTCCTTGAATCAATTAAGTAATTTTCTATCATATTAATTTAAAATTTGAAAAAGGCAGGGGGGATGAGAACGAGTAAATGAACGTACGAATGAACGAATAGGGTTAAGAATTAGAATAAGCCCCACAATAAACTCAAAGGAAAGATTGAATGAAAATATAGTGAATGATCTGCAAACGTGCAAGGATATTATTTTGGTTTTTGTATTTTAGGATTTTTTTTTGGTCCTTTTTTTAAGGAAGAAAGACTAGACAATCGTCTAGTTTTGTTTTAAAAAAAAAGACAATCATTTAGATATTTAATCAAAAGTTTTAAAAAATAATGTAGGTTTAATTTTCGAAAAATAAATTAGTTGTAGGGGTAAACTGGTAGTTTAATTTTTTTTAAAAATATATAACCGATCAAACTCCTAAAGTAAGAGGAAGATAAAGAAAATAAAATTATGTGTAAGTTTAATAACATCCATAATATATAGGGTAAAGAAGCTACTAGAACTAAGGCCTCATTTGGTTCTTGGTTCGCGGAATTAGGACATTGGGAATGAAAGTCATTCTTTTCAAGGATTCCAAAGGAAATGAGTAGCAAAGAAAATTGATTCCTTAAGAGGAAGGAAAGTAGGAAAGAAAATGGTTCCCCCACTAACCCAAAGATTCACTTTTTCCCTCTAAGGATTCATATTTCATCCAATTTTCTTGATATTTTCAAACACCAAAATGAAATTGATTGGAATTGCAATTTTTCAAAGGAAATGAAAGAGAAAAGAAATTCATCTCCTCAGGTAATCAAGAAAAAAAAATCTAAAATTCTTTATTATCTAAATTTATAACAAATCCTAAAATATATTCAAATTTAAATTATATCTAAATTAAGTACATGTAAACGAAAAACATATTCAAAAATCTAAAAACATATCTGTTACAAATTATAATTAAAATATATTTAACATATTTTAATATAATTTAAAATTTTATTTTATTTTTTAACAATATAATTTTTTTGGGTATGTAGAACACGCACATGAACCTTATTATAATGTACTTGTCACGTTCACGTACGTTGCATGTACCAAAAAAATAAACTATAGTATTATTAAAAAAATTATATAAAAAATAAATCATATTAAAATATTTAAAGTATGATTTAAATATATTTATTAGGATTCATTATAGATATGTTCTTAGAATTTTGGATATATGTTTAGTGAGATAATATCATATACTTAGTTTAAATATATTTTGAATATTGAATATATTTTATAATTTAATATATATTCATATAGTTAAATAATTTTAATAAGTCACTATTTTTTTAACTAAGTGAGAAAATACTTTTTTTAATAATTTACATATTTTAGTAATTCACTTTTGACGAAAATCGTCTAGGACTGACAGTCAACTCTTTTGACCAAAATATCCCTCCCCCGTTGTCTTCTACCCCGAGAACCCCCCCTTGACGTGCTCTCTGTCCTCCCTCCTCTTTCTCCTCCCCCTCTTTCTTCGCCGTCGTCGACAGCAGCAGCAGCTAGCATCGACGGCGACAGTAGCAACAGCGGTAGCTAGCAACGGGGACGGTCGGAGAAAGAGGGGGAGCGGGGGCGCATGCGATGGGAGCGGCCGAAGAAAGAGGAGGGAGGGGGCACGCGGTAGGGAGGAGAAGCGGTGCACGCAACGAGGTGGCAGCGACGCACGTAGCGGTAGGTAGGCAGCAGCGGCACGCGGCAGGGAAGCAACAACAACGGGGTGGAAGCAGACACAGTAGGGAGGCACACGACGGGGGGTGGGTGGGGGGAGGTGAGGTGCAGCGGCAGGGAGGCGCATGACGGTGGAGGGGAGGGGGGACATTGACGGGGGTGTCTTGGGGTAAAAGACAAAAAGGGGATATTTTTGTCCGCGTGGAGGGGTTATGTTAGTTATGGATTAATTTTGTTAAAACTGGAAGAACTTATACATTATTGTAAAAT
>JANAVB010015600.1:9190106-9280268 GCA_029216955.1 Iris pallida
TGTTGTGTTGTGATGATTTCTTCAATATGACAAATGGAACTGTCAGCACACTTGATCCTTTACTATGTACTTTTAAAAAAAGGAACAGCTTACTACGCTATATCTCAAGCGTAGGCTGGACATGCCTCAATCTGTCCTAACAATTTGGGTAGCGGATCGTGACAGAAGGTGGTGGTAGTGGTGGTGGTAATAGTGAAGGTGGTGGTAATGATGGTAGTTGTGGTGGTAATGGGTGCGGCGAGGCGGGGGCGCGACAGCGGCGGGACGGGACGTCACAGTAGAGCAGGAGCGGGGGAGGGGGCAGAACGGGTGCAAGAGTAGGAGGAGGGTTTAGGATTTGGGTTTGGGAATGAAGAAGACGAGGATATTTTTATCAAAAATTGTCGGTCAAAGGGGTTGACCGTCAGCTATGGAAGATTTTCGTCAAAATTGGAGGGTGTCTTACATTTGGTAATTGTGTGGGGTGCACCTTGAATATGAGTAACAAAAGTGGGGTACAACTCAAAAAATTTATTATTTTTTTAGGAGTTTCAATCCGGATTATAATACAGAGAATTTACTGTAACGAAATATTTTTTGTATAAATTATTACAACCGAAACAACTTTCTAAAAATTTGAAATAACAAAATTTATCGCCAACTCAGATGGTGAAAAAATAAAAAGCCCATAAAAATATTAAGAACAAAACATTCAGTCATCTCAGATGGCGGAAAACAAAAAAGAAAATCAGTCGAAAGAAGAAGAAGAAGAAATAATTCAGCCATCTAAGATGGCTGAATATTTGGGCGGGCGGGCCCCTCCATTGGTTCACTTGAATGGTTCAAGTGTTCACTTGAATTTGGTTCACTTAAATGGTTCAAGTGGTTTATTAGTTCATGGTTCAATGGTTCACGTGGTGGTTTGTGTTATTTTTTAGTAATGCCGGAACATAAAATTCAAGTAGTGGGTTCTTAGTAATGGGTGGAGAGGTCACGGGTTGAAGATGGCACAAAATGACAAAGAGATGGAGTTGGGGGAGGGGGCCAGAGAGATGACAGTGAGAGGTGGGTTCATGAGTTGACAGTGAGGGGGTTCACATGTTGACAGTGAGAGGGGTTCACGAGGTGGAGAGATGAACTCCTCTTACCATTTTGTTATAAAAGGATAGGAGCAGAACACTTCACACCACACACACAAGTAGAGTCTGGGGAGGAAGAAGTAATCCGATGAGGAGGTAGACACTGAGCAGAAAGAGAAGTAGGAGAGCACAGATGACGAGTCAAAATGATGGACGTATCCCCGGAGGACCTACTACTGATTTAATACTCCAGAAGCGTAAATTGCATATATCTAGTTTAATATTTACCGGAGAGGTATATTAAAATGTTTTACATTTCTAGTAATAACTTTGCCTATGTATTTTATATATAGTTATATGATTATAATGCTGGTGAACGATTACGACAACATGTCTCGTGGCATTATGAGAGCAGCCTAGGTTATTGGAAGTTGAGTGCCGAGCAAGTGGCATTGATCGGAGTATTTGGCTTTTAGTATATTGACCAAATACACATTCTACAATACAATAGAGACTTGATCTTCAGTTTAGTTGAGCGTTGGTGGCCAAAACGAAATACCTTTCAGCTCCCTTTTGGAGAAATGTCTATTATTTTAATAGATGTGGCAAATATTTTGGGATTACCTATTACAGGTGAACCTATAATATTTGATGAATCATTTTTCGCTTAGACCTTCATAATGGAGTACCTAGGTGCGGACGTGCCAAAATTACATGGAAAAAACTTAGTGACGTTTACTTGGCTCCGTCACAATTTTTTGCGCCTAGATCGTATTGGCGATCAAGAGATCTCAATAGATGATGATCTGGTAAGTATAACATTTAATGTTATTGTTTGCGTAATATATTTGTTAATTTAATTTAACACATAATATTTCTTCATAATATGTTCAGGTCATTACTTGCACTAGAGCCTACTTACTAGGCCTAATTAGCGCAATTTTGTTTCCAGACTCATCAGATAAGGTAGATTTGCGCTTTCTACATTTTTTGGTAGACTTGACCGAACCTACGCGGCACGCATGGGGGGCATCAATGCTGGCATATCTATATAGTTCTATGTCATATTTTGTATAATTTCTCTCCATGGAAAAAAGGAAGAAAAATTTAAATGGATGTATGACATTAATACAGGTATAAAGTAGTTGATTAATTTTATTTACATTCAAAATATGTATTCTTATATTATATGTTCATAATTTCTAGGTTTGGTCTTACGAGCATTTTCATATCGGTAGACCGCTCTTTCGTATTAATATCGACAATGGTGTATTTCCGTCAGCATTAAGGTGGACTACAGTTACAACAGATTTCGCACACTGTGAACACTCGGTTGTCTCTATATATCGGGGCCAATTTGATTTCCTAAAGTATAATGAGGTAAAATAGGCCATATATCTTATATTTTTTGATCGCGCCAATATGTTTATTATCTTATAATTTTTTTGACATCAAATAGGTAGTATATCGACATGATGAACATAATCCTTCTGAGATACAAACGACAGCCTTCAACCATAGCATCCATAATTTCTTCATAATATTCCTTGGTGATATAATGTACCATCCAGCTGATCATGTTATGCGACAATTCTGGATGAAATAACACATTCGCGAGCCGCGTTGTTTAAACCGTAGTAAAGGCAATACAATGGTAAGAGCACGCAGATTGTTACCTGGGTGAAATTCTAGATTTAAGACACATTACGTGGCACACCTGTCTGAAATGATGAACTCTATGTCAGATGGTAAATTTAACAAAATTAAATTACAAAAAATTATACAAAATTATATGCTCATATTTGTTTAAATGGTGTATAGCATTAGGGTATATTGAATATAGATCTTGGTAGGAAGCTCCTCTTATCAGTAACAGATCCTACCGATATGAGGAGCCTCGATTCCAACATCGGGCCATAGATGACTCTAGTTTGCATGAATTTTATGAACATGTAGTTGGAAAGGTACGTATTTTTTTATATAAAAATGTACGTCTCTATAGTACTTATTTATATGAATGAATTGGATTCCACTCAATATTTCAGCTACCAGGTTTGTGGCAAACATACCAAAATTGTCATTAAGATAGAGACTCCTACGACACAACAGTGAAAGCATTTTTGGATAGTATGCAAGAATTTCCAGTTCTTCCGAACCCTCTGTTACATATTCCGTCTGATTATCATCAAGGGTTTGTTAAGCAACGACAAGTATGCCCCCTGGGAAGTATACCAATATTTGGCATGTGGATAGCCCGCCTCAACAAGATGAAGAAGTCTCTCATCAGGGGGCGAACGAGGGAACTTCTCAGTGGGCTAGCCAAGGAACTTATCATTGGACTAGTGAGGGAACTTCTCAGTGGGTTGGCCAGCAAACTTCTTATTGGCCTTGTGAGGAAACTTCTCAGCAGGCTGCTGAGGAGACTGGTCAGTGGGTGTAAGCTCCCTGAATTTGGGATTTATTCTTTTAATTTTCTAAATCAATTATTTTTTAATAAATATTGTTATTTGATTATTATTTTATTTAATGTTTTTTTTGTGACTTTGACTTCTGGAGCGTCAGGGATGCCAATCTCTGGAAACTTTTTTCATGAGTTTGTAGTAGACAAGATTATCTTCATTTTGATATATCATGTCCCACTCAAACTTGTTTCCTTGTACTCTTTTTGCTTCGCCCAACTTTGGGTCAATTTAGACCATTTGATCGTTGAGTAATTATTAATTAATTTCCTACTTTTATCTTTGATCATCATATGCATGTTACTGTGACTTTTAATTTAGGAGCACAAGACTAGTCATTTTCTTGAAACCAACTTTTCATGCATGATCTACTCGAGACACCCTACACCCATGATCTTCGTGTCCCACTCAGACACACCATCTTGTGCTTCATTTGCTTCGAACAACTTTGCTGACACGAGACCCAATTTTAATTTATCCCACGGAGTCACATTATTTTCGACTCGAATTGGGGACACCTTTTCGACCCAAATCTGTCAACCCAAAATATGGACCTGGCCCACATTAAGCCTACTACCCAAATGACGCACGTATCCCATTTAATTTAGCCCCTACATGCTACTTATTTATCCATGATCATAAATACCTAAAATTAATCTATTTATTTCGCCAAACCCGATTTTGACCCGATCCGGCTCAACCGAACCCAAACCCAAGCTCCATGTTATCCCCTTATAAACACCCACGCCCTAATTCTCCTACAAAATGTTAAATACCTAGTCTATCCATTTTAAATATCAAATGGATAAATCTATTGATTTAAATCCCTAAGATATGACCTAATAAAGCTACATTTAATCCTAGCCATTGATCTAACCCCCAACCCATCTCAACCCCAAACTTTATCAAGACAACACAACACACAAACCCCCTCCATGTGGCTGGCCCTAAAATCCATGTAGCGAATTCCTATTCACTTTCTCTCTCTACTTTCTCTCTCTTTCTTAATATTTCTTTCTCTCTTCCTTTATTAATTCCTCTCTTATCTCTCCTTCCTCCTAATCACAGCAGCCCCCTCCTAGTCGAGCAGCAACAGCTCCCTTCCCTCTAATAGCCGACAGCTTCATCATCCTCTTCATTCCTCCTCAACATTCTTCTCCATCCCTCATCCTTATTTATCTTCAACACCATCATCATCACCATAACCACCATCATTCCCACCATTCTCCTCCTGTAATGCATGTTGTCCGTATTACGTATTTTTGGAATACGTGTACGTATTTTATCTTGTATTGCATGATTTCTTGCTTAGTTTCCATCCTGGCTTGGGTTATTCTTGGTTCGGGTTGGCTTGGTTCGGTTTGGAATTGCTATTGGTTCATCATGAACCAAGGGTGAACCCCCTACCTACCACTACCACTACCATTTATTAACCCATTTTTTCTTTCTCTCTCTTCATTACTCTCTTCTTCCATTTACTCCTTCACCTACCAGAGAGAGGGAGAGAGGTTTAGGCAAGTGCAACTTGCTTCATGGAGGAACTCAAATTTTATTGCTTCATTCTCTTCCTTGCAGCATTTTAACTTGCTTTAGTACTTGGCATTTCCACTTTCCATGGCTAGATTCTTGTAGATCTAGGTTTATTTTATTTTCAGATTTCTTGGGTTTTGATCTACTTAATCTTGTAATCTCTAAGTTTTGATGGTTCCATGTTGTAGAGATTTTTGTTCTACCCCATTTTGACCTATGGAAGTTCGGATTTGGGCTCCGGATGATGGAGTTATGAAGCTTAAGAATTTGGCTCTCATGGTGTTCTTCTTCTCTGAAATTTTGGAGAAGATGAACTGTGCTGACTTGACCGCATGAATAATTCATGCGGCAAGTGTTCTCTTCAGCCGCATGGCTGGAAGTACTTTGAGCCGCATGAGAACCGAACTCATCTAGCCGCATAACTCGCTCCTGTCCCTGCCGCATGGATTGTTCCCTCAGCCGCATGTGCTTCTTTCTTCCCGAGCCGCATGAACTTGGTCCACTTGTAGCCGCATAGGCGCATGACCCCGCTAACCGCATAAGCGCATGGCTTCGCTCCTGTCCCTGCCGCATGGATTGTTGCCTTAGTCTCATGCGCCCTCTCTTTCCGTAGCTGCATGGGACTTTCTTCTCTCAGCCGCATGCGCTTTCTTCTTCCCGAGCCGCATGAACTTGGTCCACTTGTAGCCGCATAGGCGCAAGACCCCGCTAAGCGCATAAGCGTATGGCTTCGCTCCTGTCCCTGCCGCGTGGATTGTTCTCTCAGCCGCATGCGCTTTTCTCTTTCCGTAGCCGCATGGACTGTTCTCCTTCTGCCACATGAGCTTGCCTTTCTATCAGCCGCATGAACCCAATTCATCTCAGCCGCATGGTTACATGCGCCCTCTTATCCCGTTGGCCGCATGAGGACTGATATCCTTAGCCGCATAGGCTTTCCTTTATCAAGCCGCATGCACCTGACCCTATCCTGCCGCATGGGCTGTTCTTCTCTCAGCCGTATGAGATTATTCCTGGCCGCATATTCCTGAACCGTATGACTCTCATATAGCTCTGTACTGTTATATTTATTATTATTTTGCCCATGCTTTGGAACTCTTATGGTATATTTTTATGCCTATTTTATATCCTTACGCCTTTTGTCCTGAACTTGATAAATCACGACTTGATTGATATGATTGAGATAACAATTGTACATGACATGGTGTGGCAAGTGAATATGACATGACCTGATAGTGGCCCGTCATGGCGCACTCTTGACCAGAACACTTGACATGATAACCTGACATGATATATCTTGATAAGCTGTTGCGACGGCTACCTGACATGACATGACCTGTATAAATGTCCTGGACACCGTGGGCGATTGTGCTTGTACAAATAATCCAGTCCTGTCTTGCATCATGTCTAGGAGGGGATTCCTGAGTACCACGGTCAGGAGTACCTATTGAAATGAACTAAGGCTAATAACTAGATTAATACATTAGTCATAAAGAGATCTCCCAGCTACAGACAATCCCGTTACCTGGGCACGCCTTGGGATCTGTAGCCTGTCGTCGAGTAGGGCACATTTCCAGCACACTGTCATGTGTTGCACCCTTCAAGTTACCTAAGGGTACATACGTTTCCTGGACGATGTACCCACCTGAATTCAACTCTAAATTTTTCAACCCGGGTAACCTGGATGGACTGCAGGGCTTGTGGCTGTGGATGATTCTCACTGCATCTTGCTAGTAACTAGGCCTGTGATAACCCTAGTTAGTTAAAGTATCAAGCCGTAATTCTTGTTTGGTCGTGAAATGATTGGATGGAGTCTAACCAGTCTAGTCTTGTCCCGATCCTGTTCTAAATTACTGCAAGACCTGAATGCCTGTATTTATTTTACCGATAAATGGTGAGAATTCCAAGTTTTGTTCAGACGAAGGATTACAACCCCGATCCTTGTTTGGTTTACGGGTTGTAACCTGGTTATCTGAATAGTTCTATGGTTATCTCGTCGTATATCATCCTGATGTATTTTCTTTATTTCCAGTTGTTACTTTTATTTATACTCTTGTGCTAATTGCTGGTTTTAGTTCCTAAGTGAAGCTTCCTTTGTGGCACTTGCTCTTTCTGGGATCTGACCCAGCTGGTTTTGTATGGCCAGATTTCGGAGCAGCTCCATAGGATCTACCGCTTTTCCAGTCCGATGGTGAACACCAGACGTAACCAGGGCAACGGGTGGGTTATTTTTGGCTCTCCCACTCTATTGTAAAAATATTTTTTTGAGGCGTTTAGCCGACGAGCACCTGTTTAGCTCGATTGCATTTACTTACTGTCTGCCTACGGGCTGTAACATGATTAACAGATCCTAGGGTTGATCATGTATGACTAAACTCTTGCTAGTCCTAACATTTTGTAACGACTAGCTTCATGATCAGCTGAATATGTAATATTTGGGATGCCTTATTATTGTATATTTAATGATCATACATCTTGTAACATTTACTTACTTGCTTGTGATTGAGACACTAGGCTTGTTCATGACCATAGGAGACTGTTGGCTTGTAGTAAACCCTCATGTATCTAGACAGCCGTGACCGTATAGCGAGATGGATTCATTTCAATATACATAGCTGGCTATGTCTGTCCCCGCTCTCCAGTATTCTGGTTCTGGGGCGTGACATGGTTAAAGTGGTGGCCCATGCAGGTCTTGTAAATCAAGATATGTGAGAGTTTACCGAATAGATGTCTCAATCAGTATTCGTCCTTGATCTCTGCTCATATCTTCTGAATCCCTGGATTCTTGTCCTGATCATATGCTTGTATCGTTGATCTGTCTTGGTCCTTCCTTATTGTTCCCCATGTCGTCTTCTTCAGCGGCATCGTTCCTGGACCTGCCGGTCAGCAAGGCAGAGCACTTTCCGCGGATCAGCAGCAATCCGAAGATCAAGCCCAGCATTCCGTAGTAGCCTCCAGAGTCGCGCCTTCTGATGGAGAGCCACCAGTTCAGCCTGTCGAGCCTGATGATGGCACTTTGGTAGGACTCGTTAGGACCTTGATAGCTTCCTTAGATCGTCGAGGAGATGCCTTGCACCAGGCAGTGACAGATGCTTTGACCAGAGGAGGTCATCAGGGTAACAGCGCGGCCAACAGCTTCAAGCGCTTGAACCCTCCTTTCTTCGACGGTAGTGAAGATGCTATCGCCGCAGATGTTTGGCTTCAGGACACAGAGGTGATTCTAGAAGCAGCCAGGACCCCAGAGATCGAGAAGGTAGCCGTGGTGCGCCTGCAGTTGCTAGATCTTGCCCGCAGTTGGTGGGCGGCTCAGGCCGTTGGATTAGTGGCACCCATTGCTTGGACGGTGTTCAGAGAGAGATTTCAGACCAAGTATTTTGATGCTGTAGCTCGATATGATCTACAGACGAGGTTCACCAATCTGAGGCAGATGGACAGAATGGTCGACGAATATGCGACCGAGTTTTCGAGACTCGGTCGGGTTGCTCCCACCTTGGTGGCAACCGAGTATGATAGAGCCCAGCAATTTCAGCAAGGGCTTCACCTAGAGATTTTATTGGCAGTTGAGCGGTTTGAGCATCAGACTTTTGATGCAGTCTTGGGAGCAGCTAGGAGGCATGAGTATACCTCCCAGAGGATTGTGGATAAGGACGGAGGTCGGAAGAGATCTCACGGCCAGATGAATCAGTCACCAGCACCAGCCCCGACAGCCAGGGCCTTGACTATTGGAGCTCCGAGGCGAGCGACCTCAGTAACGTCGGTTCAGCATTCAGCCCCGACGTACCCTCAGCAGCATAAGCAGAAACAGCCTTCCGCAGTGGGATGTTCTTATTGTGGGAAGCCAGGCCATGTAGTGGCAGAGTGCCGTAGGGCACAGGAATTGTGTCTGGCTTGTGGAGCAGCAGACCATAGGATTGGATCCTGCCCGAATAGGGGTGGTTCATCATCGTCCAACCTTTCTAGCTCTTCGGTGAGAGGACCAGCTCCGGTCCAGCAGCAGCAGTATCCATTGCTGAGGTCCTTGCCGCCTCAGTCCCAGGTATTCCAGCAGCAGAACCCCCAGCAGTATGCTCAGGCCCAAGTCCAGAGTCAGAATAGGCAGCGAGGATTTCCGCAGAGGGGACCAGCACCCCAAGGGCATGGTCATGCTATGGTGATGACCGCAGAGGAAGGATTGGCACCAGGAGAGGTAGTGGCAGGTACTATTCTCGTCAACTCCTTTCCAGCTTCAGCTTTATTTGATTCTGGTGCATCGTATTCTTTTATGTCTGTACGATTTGTGACACGGATAGGATTGGAGCCCGAGTCATTATCAGTAAGGCTCAATATACTTACTGGTAACGGACTTGTGGGAGTCGATAGGGTATTTTCCTCGTGTAGGATCATGGTTAGCGGTGAGGAATTTCCCGCTAGATTGATAGAGTTCCCGATGGCCGATTATGATGTGGTCTTAGGGATGGATTGGTTGAGGAACCAGTATGCTAGAATAGACTGCCATATTGGTAGGGTTGTTTTTAGCATTCCAGGCGAGCCGGAGTTTTCATTTTTCAGAGGCACAGTTGAGCCTTCTCCCCCAGTGTTGCGGATGACAGTAGCAGCAGTGCAGTTGCCTTGGATAGTTGAAGAGTTTCCAGATATTTTCCCAGAAGAGCTTCCAGGTATGCCGCCAGAGCGGGAGATCGAGTTCACCATAGACTTGATTCCCGGGACAGCCCCAGTATCAGAGAGAGTCTACAGGATGGCGCCTTCAGAATTGGAGATCTTGTACAAGATGATTGAAGAACTTCGAGCCAAGGGATTCATTCGTGCTAGTGGATCGCCTTGGGGAGCCCCGATGCTTCTTGTGAAAAAGAAGGATGGTACGTCCAGGTTATGTGTTGATTATCGTACCTTGAACTCAGAGACAATCAAGAACAGATATCCTCTCCCAAGGATAGATGACTTGTTTGATCAGCTCAAAGGGGCAGCAGTATTCTCGAAAATCGACTTGCGCTCAGGATATCATCAGATCAGAGTCAGAGAGCAGGACATCCCGAAGACAGCTTTTAGATCGAGGTATGGGCATTGAAAGTTCCTTGTTATGCCATTTGGAGCGACCAATGTGCCGGCTGTATTCATGGATCTCATGAATCGTATTTTCATGCCTTATTTGGATCAGTTCGTGATTGTGTTCCTAGACGACATCCTGGTCTATAGCAAGAGTGAAGCGGAGCATGAGCAGCATCTCCGCGTAGTTCTTCAGATTCTCAGGGAGCACCAGTTGTATGCCAAGTTCAGTAAATACGAGTTCTGGCTCGATCGCATTTCGTACTTGGGGCACATCATCACCAGAGGAGGAGTAGAAGTGGATCCCCAGAAGATCGTGGCCATTGAGTCATGGCCAGTACCCAGCACAGTGGCAGAATTCCGTAGTTTTCTTAGATTGGCCGGCTACTACCGGCGGTTTGTTTCAGATTTTGCTCGAATTTCGGCGCCATTGACCCAATTGACCCGCAAGGAGGTGCAGTTTGCTTGGACAGCAGAGTGCCAGGATTCTTTTGAGAAGTTGAAGCGAGGTTTGATGACGGCTCCTATTCTTGCGCTTCCAGATGGAACCGGAGGATTCTCAGTGTATTGTGATGCTTACGGCAGAGGCCTAGGATGTGTTCTGATGCAGCATGGAAAGGTAATAGCTTATGCTTCACGACAACTTCGTGATCATGAGAGGAATTACCCAACCCATGACTTGGAGCTGGCAGCTGTAGTATTTGCACTTAAGTTGTGGAGGCACTATTTGTACGGAGATAGGGTGGAGATTTTCACTGACCATAAGAGCCTGAAGTATGTTTTCACCCAGATGGATCTTAACATGCGTCAGAGGAGGTGGCTGGAGCTTCTTGTAGATTATGATGTCAACTTACAGTATCATCCCGGGAAGGCCAACGTCATTGCAGATGCATTGAGCAGGAGAGCCAGAGTTTATTTCCTAACAGCGCAACCAGAGCTGTTAGCAGATCTTCAGAAGATGGGTATTGAAGTTGTTCTCCCTTCCAGTATAGCATTAATGGCCAGCATGCAAGTTCAGTCTACTATAGTCGAGAGGATCCGGATGGCGCAGTCAGCAGATTCCAAGCTTCAGCAACTCAGAGCAGAGTATGAGGCAGGCCGAAGACCAGAGTTATACATTCATAAAGATGGTACACTTAGGCATGGTAAGCGTCTTTGTGTACCCAGTAGAGATATCAGACAGGAAATCATGGCAGAGGCTCACAGTTCATAGTATTCCATTCATCCGGGCGGTACTAAGATGTACCGCGATATCCGTCAGCACTTTTGGTGGAATGGCATGAAGAGAAAGATAGCCCGGTTTGTCTCTTGTTATTTGGTCTGCCAACAAGTTAAGGCTGAACATCAGAGGCCCGCTGGACTTCTTCAGCCCTTGCCTATTCCAGAATGAAAGTGGGAATATGTGACCATGGATTTTGTGACCGGATTGCCTAGATCCCCAGCTGGTCGAGACGCTATTTGCGTTATAGTTGATCGGCTCACGAAGGTAGCTCACTTCCTCCCGTACAGAGTTGGTCAGTCGACAGCTCAGTTAGCAGAGATGTACCTCAGGCAGATTGTCAGGTTGTACGGTGTACCAGTCAGTATCACCTCGGACAGAGATTCCAGATTTACGTCGTACTTTTGGCGTTGCCTGCAGGAGAGTTTGGGAACTCGTCTCCAGTTCAGTTCAGCCTATCATCCGCAGACAGATGGTCAGTCGGAGCGTACGATCCAGACTCTTGAAGATATGTTGCGATCCTGTACATTTGACTTCGGTGGCTCGTAAAAAGATTACCTGCACCTGGTGGAGTTCTCGTACAACAACAGTTTTTAAGCCAGTATCCAGATGGCACCGTTCGAGGCACTGTATGGTAGGAAGTACAGATCCCCGCTAGCATGGAATGATATCGGAGAGAGGCAGATGCTCGGTCCAGAAATGATTGTCCAGGCAGTTGAAGTGATCAGAAGAGTCAGGGATCATCTTCGAGTTGCCCAAGATCGCCAGCACCATTGGGCCAATTCTCATCGGCGCCCTCTCGAGTTTTCTGTCGGTGACCATGTATTCCTGAGGATTTCGCCTAACCGCAGCGTCTTTTATTTCGACGTACGGAAAAAGCTTAGTCCTAGGTATATAGGGCCATTTGACATTCTGGAGCGAGTAGGAGATGTATCATATCGTCTCGCTCTTTTGTCTTCGCTAAGCGAGCTGCATGACGTGTTCCATGTATCCCAATTACGTCGGTATATCCCAGACCCGAGCCACATCCTAGATCATTCGGAATTGGTTGTTGGTACCAACCTTTCGTATGAGGAGAGGCCCGTGTCTATATTGGACCGGAGAGAGAAGATACTCAAGAACAAGACTGTCAAGTTAGTCTGAGTTGCTTAGGGGTCATCACTCTTTAGATGAGTCAACGTGGGAGCGTGAGGATGACATCCGATCGTGATACACCGACTTGTTTGACTCGTGAGGTATAATGTCTTCCTTATGCCTCATGCCTTCAATTCCTTGCTTGAATGAGTGATTGCATGCCTAGTTATAGCTTGCTTGTGATTAATACAGCTTGTCTTCGTCTCTCTAGCCTCTTAATTAAATTTCGAGGACGGAATTCTTTTAAGGTGGGTAGAGTTGTAATGCCTGTTGTCCGTATTACGTATTTTTGGAATACGTGTACATATTTTATCTTGTATTGCATAATTTCTTGCTTAGTTTCTATCCTGGCTTGGGTTATTCTTGGTTCGGGTTGGCTTGGTTCGGTTTGGGATTGCTATTGGTTCATCATGAACCAAGGGTGAACCCCCTACCTACCACCACCACTACCATTTATTAACCCATTTTTTCTTTCTCTCTCTTCATTACTCTCTTTTTCCATTTACTCATTCACCTACCAGAGAGAGAGAGAGAGGTTTAGGCAAGTGCAACTTGCTTCATGGAGGAACTCAAATTTTATTGCTTCATTCTCTTCCTTGCAGCATTTTAACTTGCTTTAGTACTTGGCATTTCCACTTTCCATGGCTAGATTCTTGTAGATCTAGGTTTATTTTATTTTCAAATTTCCTGGGTTTTGATCTACTTAATCTTGTAATCTCTAAGTTTTGATGGTTCCATGTTGTAGAGAATTTCGTTCTACCCTATTTTGACCTATGGAAGTTCGAATTTGGGCTCCTGATGATGGAGTTATGAAGCTTAAGAATTTGGCTCTCATGGTGTTCTTCTTCTCTGAAATTTTGGAGAAGATGAACTGTGCTGACTTGACCGCATGAATAATTCATATGGCAAGTGTTCTCTTCAGCCGCATGGCTGGAAGTACTTTGAGCCGCATGAGAACCGAACTCATCTAGCCGCATAACTCGCTCCTGTCCCTGCCGCATGGATTGTTCCCTCAGCCGCATGCGCTTTCTTCTTCCCGAGCCGCATGAACTTGGTCCACTTGTAGCCGCATAGGCGCATGACCCCGCTAACCGCATAAGCGCATGGCTTCGCTCCTGTCCCTGCCGCATGGATTGTTGCCTTAGTCTCATGCGCCCTCTCTTCCCATAGCCGCATGGGTCTTTCTTCTCTCAGCCGCATGCGCTTCCCTCTTCCCGAGCCGTATGAACTTGGTCCACTTGTAGCCGCATAGGTGCATGACCCCGCTAACCGCATAAGCGCATGGCTTCGCTCCTGTCTCTGCCGCGTGGATTGTTCCCTCAGCCGCTTGCGCTTCCCTCTTCCCGTAGCCGCTGTCACCCTCATTTTTTCAAGTTAGGGGTAAAATGGTAATTTTCCATTTTATAATATTTTGGGAATTTTATTTCATGAATATTATTATTTAATTATTATAGGAGTCGGGTTCGAATTTCATCGTATTTCGAGTTAATTCGGGACCCCGGTGAATTTCGACTTGAGTCGTATTAGCATGTTAATTAACCATGGCCCACCATACTTAACTTTTAGGATTAGGAGTTTGGACTAATCCCATATAAGTATATAAGCTTAATTATGATTTTTGTTTAATTTTGATAATCCCTAAACCCAAAAATTTATTTAACTTAGCCTAGAAGGCAAGTGAGGGTCAAACTTGTAATTACAAGTGCCCCTACCCTCCCTTACATGGCTGGTCATATAGTCTCCCTCCACCTCTTCTTTCTTCATCACTAAGTTACCACTCTCTCTCTTCATTTCTTTTCTTCCAACTTCTTCTTCTCCTTCCAAATCTACATCTTAGGTAAGCTTTTAAACCCATCATAACTTCTCATAATTCATTTATTCTTTCACATTTATTATAGGGGAGACCATTATCTACAAGTTGACCCTAGATTTTGTAGGTTTCCTTAAATTCTAGTTTAAGGATTAATTATGCTTTTTAGAGTGGTGTATATATATATATATATATATATATATATATATATATATATATATATATATATATATATATATATATTTTTTTTTTTTTTTTTTTTTTTTTTTTTTTTTTATATATATATATATATATATATATATATATATATATATATATATATATATATATATATATATATATATTTATATATATATATATATATATATATATATATATATTTTTATATATATATATATATATATATATATATATATATATATATATATATATATATATATAAAATATATATATATATATATATATATATATATATATATATATATATATATATATATATATATATATATATATATACATGTGTATTATGTGTGTGTATTTATATATGTATTTGTGTGTGTGTAGAGGAGAGTGATAGTTGTGTCATGAGAGTGTGTCCATGTGTGGGTGAGGGTGTGTCCATGTGTGTGTGTGAGTGTCCATATATATATAGATACATATGTGTGTGTGTGTCTATATATATATACATTTATATATATATAGATATGTGTAGGTATATATATGTGTGTGTGATCATGTATATATGTTAGTGTGAGTGTAATTGTATATAGAGAGGGGAGAATGAGAATTAGTTGTGTGTGTGTGAGTGATATATATTAGAGAGTTAGAGAGGGAGAATTATAGAAGAAGAATAGAGATTATAGAGAGAAATTAGAGGAGAAAAGAGTGAGAGAATGGGGGGAATTAGAGAGGAGAAGAGGGGAGAAAGGGAGAGTGCACAACAGCAGCTAGGGGGGGCCAAGGGGCTGCTGCCCCCCCCCCCCCCCCAACAGCAGCAGCAGCTGTAGCAGAATCAGCAGCAGCAGTAGGGGCAATTGCAGCAGTAGGGGGCAGCACTAGCACCCCCCAAGCCACCTCCTTTTACCCCCAAAGACCCCACTATATACCCATATATAAATACATATATATACCCCTATATACTAGCTATATATACGCCTAATCAACCCACTAAATGGCCCCTAAAACTAGTCCTAAAAGAGTGTTGGAAATGGGTGTTAGAGAGTGTGTGTGAGTGGTCGCGTGAGTTTTAGTGAAGTGGTGAAATTGAGTTCCGTAATTCGGAACGCGTTGAAACTTGGAGGGGACTTAGATAATGTGATTTAGATTTTGTGGGTAGGCTTCGGAGTTGGAATCGGGATTGCGTGTGGGATTAGGGAGACGGTATCGCACCGTACCATTCCGTATCTTAAAATATTCAAGATAACGGGTAAACGGGCGATACGGATCGTAAGGTGGACTGGATGTCCACTTATCCTAGAAAACTTGGTAGGTAATGGTTTTATAGGCTAGTACCCTACTACCCTAGGAAGCACGGAGTGGAATTCCTAAGGGAAGGCCACTTGACGTCGAGTTAGAACGGTTTGAGGGTAAATGTTAAGGGGTAATCGGGTAAATTCAAGATACGGAGTTCGGGTAGTCGGATTGACTTGAAACTTGGGTGGCTTGTTGGGTACACCCTATAAATGTCATATTTGAACCAATTTTGGCTCGGTTGACCCAGAGTTGACTTTTTACCCAAAAGTCAACCGTGAGTCAACACTTTGTCTAGATTTGACCAAATCCAAACCAGAGTTGACCAGTTGACCAAAAGTCAACTGTTGGTCAACATTTGACCAGTTTGACCTAGGGTTGACCTAGAGTTGACCAGAGTTGACCAGGGTTGACCAGTTGACCAAAAGTCAACTGTAGGCCAACTCTTGACCCCGTTTGACTTTCTTCGACTTGTTTTCACCTGAGATGACTGGTATGACCTAGGGTTGACTTGGTCTGACTTAAATTGACTTGATATAACTTGATTTGACCTAGATTTGACTTGACAGGACTTAGTGTAACTCAGTGAGACCTAGTTTGACCTAGATTGCATATCATTCATTGTGAATCATTCTTAAACTTGTTTAAACCTAAATTAACATACAGTATCTCATATTTAGGTTTCTGATTACCGCTCTGAGCATTAATATACCCTACAGCTCAGGACAACAGGCGAGTACATTCACTGATAGTTTTTATTGTCTTGATATCTGCTATATCCGATTCAGTCGTAGTGTCTTACTTGATTCTCAGTCACGATAGTTCACGGACTAGTACACGTTGGATCATGACATGAGATGTTGTTCCTGGATTTCTGGGTATATTGGTATACTTCCTGTCTTGTTCCCTGTACTTGTATAGACCGGTTTCTAAGGGGATTTGCTACCCTATTATGGAATCACGTGCCATGACTTGTCATGTCCAGATCCATTGTACTATTCGGGGATGGGGAATTATTATGGGCTATGTGATCCAAGCCACCCTGTCACTATTCATGTGCTCGTGCCACTCTTCCCTCACGAAGGGTGTAGCGAGATCCTTTTGCCTTGTGCTCGTTATCCAGGTTGGCCGGCATGACTTTCCGTTGAGGTCACCGCGGATTGTCGGGCCAAGTGGATAGCCTGTCCTGTCACTTATCCCAAGCCGATCACATATCGCTCTAATAATTCAAGTCACATTTTATATTTACTTTATCTTATCGTATATCCTGTTCTGTTCTATATTCAGTATTTTCCTCACCATGCCATGATATACAGTTACTCACATGCTCTACATGCCTTTATATTGTACCTTGATTGGAGACTAAGTTCTGCTCGGGAGAAGAGTTACAACCCCGGTCCTTGTTTGGTTTAAGGGTTGTAACTCGGCTTCCGAATGGTTCCTAAGTTTTCATATATCTTTGTCTCGTAGTTCATTATACTGTCTCTTATAGAATTTGTCAATTCACATGGAACTGCTGTTAGTGCTTGTACTTGCTCATTTTTCTGACAGGATACCGTTATGATATATTACAGATGATTCCGAGGCGGACTGCTCGACCTATTATGGGCTCGAGTTAGATGGAGTAGTCCAGGACCGTGGCCTTATAGTAGAGCCACTAGATTTTGTACTCCCAGAGTAGTGTAGATTAGCTAGGTTTGACTGGACTACGATCCAGCTAGCTTTATCAGACCGTAGCTTCTATATTATATTTTGAAACCCTGTGATGTTGTATATATCTGGGCTTGTATTGGACTCTGGACTTATTTACTCTTTCATCTATCATATGTTCTTTTTCTGAGCTATCTACCTTAGTTTTATTCTGTGATTGAGACTGTATTGATATGTTACCTCCATTCGGAGAGTATATACTGTACAGGTACCTTTATACTGTTAGTCGTAGTATTTACAGGCGTTATATACAACATTCTACCGCCGATACTGCGGCGTAAGCTGGACGTACCCACGTGCTCGTGCCCCTCATAAGGGTGCGGGTCGTGACACATTTTTGTGGTAGCCCACGCAGGTCCTGTGTCGCAATTAGTACGATCTCGTAATGGTGCTCAACTTAGAGTACTAATTACGAGCCTGCAATTAGGACGTAGGACCTAGGACATGATAGGAGTTTCTCAATCACACCTAGGAAAAATTTGATCTTTTGATTTTTATGATTACTTCCCTTGTATTAAATTAACTGTCCTTCTTTGATAAATCTATTCATATTCCATATTGATCTCTTTGTTTCAATTCGTCTCCAGGATGACGAAGACGCACCCGCAGGCCACTGGATCGAGTAGCTTGCCCGAGAGATCTGATCAGGCTGAGGAGGAGGTTCACGAGACTGCCCCCAGTGATTCCACTATCCGGGAGACCCTGGCAGTTGCACAGGGAGGTCTACCACCTCCACCCCAGAGGGTTACGGCCGTTGTTCCAGAGATACTGCCGCCACCACCACCGATACCGACGGATACACATCATATGTTCCTTCTCCTTCAACAGATGATGGAGACACAGCGGGCCCAGGCAGAGGCATTGCAGCGCCAGTCGGAGGTGTCATACCGTCAGATCGAGATGCTGAGGCAGAGTATAGAGAACTCGCATCAGCTTGCACTGGCAGCAGTGGAGAGAGTAGCACCGGGTACGGTACAGGGCCCTACTGGCCAGCAGTCGTACCAGCAGCAGTCCAGGCCGAGGACAGTATTAGACTTTAGGAAGATGAGATCCAGGGACTTCACGGGCACGGAGGGCATCCTTTATGCAGACGACTGGCTAGAGGATGTGCCGCGGAGCATGGAGCTGGCAGAGCTTCCTAGAGCACTTTGGGTTTCGGCCGCAGCCAGCCGATTCTTCGACATTGTACTGACATGGTACCGCACGGATCCTCATGCGTCGGTGAGAGGGCAGACATGGAAGAACTTCCGGAGGCTCTTCAAGGAGAAGTTCTTCCCGGACGTGGCTCTTACAGCATTGGAGGGCCAGTTCGTGGGTCTAGTGCAGGGGAACTCGTCGGTGGACGAGTATGCAGCTGAGTTCTTCCGCCTTAGCAGGTTTGCTCCCGATATGATCCAGGATGAGGGGCAGAAGGCTCGTAAGTTTTGCAGGGGACTTATTCATGCAGTGCGCACCCGTACCTCGGGTCGCCGTGACGCGATGTTCGATCAGATATTGATGGACGTGCAGATCGCAGAGGAGGACTTCGGCCTCAGGCCGAAGAGGAGCGGAGATGCTATGGAGGCGAGTTCCAGTACGGGACCGGCCAAGCGCCCCCACTTTCAGCATCAGCAGAGGCCATTCCAGCAGCAGCAGCCTCTGTTACAGATTCAGCAGGCACCAGTGCGTACCCAGCAGCACCAGGGACAGGGCCAGAGACCGGCTACTCCGTGCGGCTTCTGCGGGAAGCCGGGGCACACCAGGGAGGCTTACAGAAAGAGATTGGACGTCTGTCTTTACTATGGGGCACCCGATCACCAGCTGAGGGATTGCCATTTTTGCGGAGTCCGAGGAGGCCAGGATAGAGCGCAGCCGGCTAGAGGACCAGCAGTTCAGCAGAGGGGTCCTCCACTTCAGACCCAGCAGCAGCGCTTTATTCAGCACCAGAAGGGAGCACCCGCGGGCAGGGTGTTCGCTTTGGCAGCAGAGGAGGAGGCAGAGCCGGTGGGAGATGTGGTAGCAGGTCATGTTCTCCTAGATTCTTTCTCTGCTTTCGCCTTGTTTGATTCTCGGGCGACCCATAGTTTTGTGTCTGTTTCTTTTGCTTTGAAACACAATATTATTGCTGAATATATGGGTTGGACTTGCAAGATTATGACCGGAGGAGGCATTATCCTGGTTAATAATATTTGTAAGGGGCGGAGAGTCACTCTGAGAGGCCGGGACTTGAGTGCGTGTCTGCTCGTAATGCCCCTACCGAAGTACGATATGGTACTCGGTATGGATTGGTTGAGCATGCACCATGCTAGCATTGATTGCAGAGGAGGCAGAGTTCTTTTTAGGACGCCGGGAGAGCCAGAGATCGAGTTTGCTTAAGGAGCAGCGGAGCCAGAGGCTGGATTCTGTAGAGCTTTGTTGGCGGGGCAGGATTTGCCACATCCATTGATTGCTGAGTTCTCGGATGTCTTTTCCGAGGAGTTGCCGGGGATGCCGCCAGACAGGGACATTGAGTTCACTATAGACTTGGTGCTGGGCGCCGAGCCCATTTCACAGCATGTCTATAGGGTGAACAACAGTGAGTTGATAGAGCTGAAGAAGCAAGTCGACGAGCTACAGGACAAGGGGTTCATCAGATCCAGTTCTTCGTCTTGGGGAGCGCGAGTCCTTTTTGTGCCGAAGAAGGACGGTACATTCCGTATGTGTATTGATTACCGGGCGCTCAACAACCTCACTATCAAGAATAAGTACCCTTTGCCGAGGATCGACGACTTGTTCGATCAGCTGAGTGGGGCAAAGGTCTTTTCGAAGATAGATTTGAGGTTCGGGTATCACCAGCTGAAGGTGAGACGGGATGACATTCCCAAGACGGCGTTTCGGACTCGGTACGGCCAGTACGAGTTTACAGTGATGCCATTTGGGTTGACTAATGCTCCCGTGGTGTTCATGAACTTGATGAACAAGGTATTCCATCAGTACCTTGACAAGTTCGTGGTGGTCTTCATAGACGATATCTTGATCTATTCGAAGACGCAGGAGGAGCATGAGGAGCACTTGAGAGTTGTGTTAGAGACTTTGAGGAAGGAGCAACTCTACGAGAAGCTTTCGAAGTGTGAGTTCTTCTTAGACCAGGTGGAGTTCCTAGGTCATGTTGTGACCGAGCACGGGATTTCAGTAGACCAGAAGAAGATTTCAGCAGTGGAGTCTTGGTCTACGCCCAGTTCAGTTGCCGAGGTTCGGAGCTTTCTGGGTTTGGCTGGCTATTACCGGAAGTTCGTCCAGGACTTCTCGCGGATTGCAGAACCGATGACTAGACTCACCAGGAAGGACGTGGAGTTCGTCTGGACTGTTGAGTGTCAGGCTGCATTCGATGAGCTGAAGAGGAGGTTGACTTCAGCTCCGATCTTGACTTTGCCATCCGGGTCAGGAGGGTTCTCGATCTTCAGCGATGCTTCCGGAAAGGGTTTAGGGTATGTTCTTCAGCAGCACGGGAAGGTGATTGCCTATGCATCCAGGCAGTTGCGTCCTCATAAAAAGAACTATCCTACTCATGATCTGGAGTTGGCCGTGGTTATATTTGCTTTAAAGTTATAGAAGTATTACCTGTACGAAGAGCGAGTTGAGATCTTCACAGATCACAAGAGCTTGAAGTACGTGTTCACTCAGAAGGAGTTGAACATGCGGCAGAGGCGGGTGGTTAGAGCTGATGAAGGACTTCGATATATCCTTGTAATACCATCCGAGGAAGGCCAACGTAGTTGCAGATGCCTTGAGCAGGTATCCAGTTGCTATGTTCTTGACGACAGATCGTTACTTGTTGGCTGACCTGGATAGTTTGGGTATCGAGGTCATCATTCTGGGCATGGAGATCCAGATGTGGGGTTTACAGATTCAGTCTGAGCTGATGGATAGAGTCAGGTCAGCGCAGTATGATGATGTTGCCCTGAGGAGCATCAGGGAGCAGGTGAAGACGGGCTTGCTTGACGATTTCTCTGTAGCCGAAGACGGGTCATTGCGGCACGGTACTAGGCTGTGCGTTCCGCGTGGAGAGCTTCAGGAGGAGGTTCTTCGGGAGGTGCATCGCTCTCAGTATTCTATGCATCCTGGAGCCAACAAGATGTATAGGGACCTGAGAGAGCACGTATGGTGGTATGGCATGAAGAGCGAGGTAGCTCAGTTTGTATCTCGTTGCCTTGTGTGTCAGCAGGTGAAGGCCGAGAGGCAGAGACCAGGTGGATTGCTACAGCCGCTACCCATTCCCGAGTGGAAGTGGGAGCACATCACCATGGACTTTGTATCTGGACTTCCACGGTCGCCAGGAGGAAAGGACGCAGTTTGGGTCATAGTTGATAGATTGACCAAATCGGCCCACTTTTTGCCTTTCAAAGTGGGTTTGTCTACGGAGAGGCTGGCTGAACTGTATGTTCGTCAGATCGTGAGATTGCACGAAGTTCCGGTGAGCATAATTTCAGATCGGGATAGTCGATTCACTTCCCACTTCTGGAGGAGTTTGCAGGCTAGCTTGGGCACCTCGCTCAAGTTTAGTACTGCTTATCATCCACAGACAGATGGGCAGTCGGAGAGGACCATCCAGACTTTGGAGGATATGCTTCGCACATGTGTGCTAGATCTCGGGGGTTCTTAGGAGGACCATCTTCACCTGGTAGAGTTTGCTTACAACAACAGCTACCAGGCCAGTATAGAAATGTCACCATTTGAGGCTCTATATGGACGGAGATGCCGTACTCCTTTGTCTTGGGACGATGTCGGCGAGCGGGCACTTCTTGGGCCGGAGATGGTTGTGGATGCGGCCGAGAAGGTCAGGATGATTAGAGATAGACTTCGGGTGGCTCAGGATAGGCAGCGGCATTGGGCCGATAGTCATCGGAGACCGTTAGAGTTCGAGGTTAGTTTTATTTCTTGTCGTGTTGTTTGTGTTTGTTGTTTAGTCTGTGTGCTGAGTTTTTGTCTTGTGTCTAGGTTGGTGACATGGTATTTTTGAGGATATCCCCGACACGTGGCACTATTTGCTTTGGCGGCGGTGGAAAGCTCAGTCCGTGCTACATCGGACCTTTCACCATCATAGAGAGGATCGGTGCAGTAGCCTACCGACTGGACTTGCCTACCAGGCTCGTGGGAGTACACAACGTGTTTCATGTATCTCAGCTGAGGCGGTACGTGGCAGATCCTAGCCATGTATTGGACCATTCAGCGATACAGGTGGGACCTACTCTCAGCTATCCAGAACAGCCGGTGGAGATTCTGGATTGCAGGGAGAAGGTGCTCCGGAACCGGGTCATACCCTTTGTTCGGGTTGCGTGGAGACGTCACTCTCCAGGTGAGTCTACCTGGGAGAGGAAGGACGACATGAGGGAGCGTTTCCCTTATCTTTTCGCGCCCTGAGGTATAAATCTATTTTCTTTATTCCTGTTTGTGATTTCCTGTGCTTGTTGTCTTCAATTTCGAGGACGAAATTTTTTTAAGGTGGATAGACTTATCACCCTCATTTTTCCAAGTTAGGGGTAAAATAGTAATTTTCCATTTTATAATATTTTTGGGAATTTTATTTCATGAATATTATTATTTAATTATTATAGGAGTCGGGTTCGAATTTTATCGCATTCCGAGTTAATCGAGACCCCGGTGAATTTCGACTTGAGTCGTATTAGCATGTTAATTAACCATGGCCCACCATACTTAACTTTTAGGATTAGGAGTTTGGACCAATCCCATATAACTATCTAAGCTTAATTATGATTTTTGTTTAATTTTTGATAATCCCAAAACCCAAAAATTGATTTAACTTAGCCTAGAAGGTAAGGGAGGGGCAAACTTGTAATTACAAGTGCCCCTACCCTCCCTTACATGGCTGGTCATATAGTCCCCCTCTACCTCTTCTTTCTTCATCACTAAGTTACCACTCTCTCTCTTCATTTCTTTTCTTCCAACTTCTTCTTCTCCTTCCAAATCTACATCTTAGGTAAGCTTTTAAACCCATCATAACTTCTCATAATTCATTTATTCTTTCACATTTATTATAGGGGAGACCATTATCTACAAGTTGACCCTAGATTTTGTAGGTTTCCTTAAATTCTAGTTTAAGGATTAATTATGGTTTTATTCTTTTTAGAGTGGTATATATATATATATATATATATATATATATATATATATATATATATATATATATATACATATATATATATATATACACATGTGTATTATGTGTGTGTGTATTTATATATGTATTTGTGTGTGTGTAGAGGAGAGTGACAGTTGTGTCATGAGAGTGTGTCCATGTGTGGGTGAGGGTGTGTCCATATGTGTGTATGAGTGTCCATATATATATATATATATATATATATATATATATATATATATATATATATATATATATATATACATATGTGTGTGTGTCTATATATATATACATTTATATATATATATATATATATATATATATATATATATATATATATATATATATATATATATATATATATATGTGTGTGTGTGTGTGTGTGTGTGTGTGTGTGTGTGTGTAGGTATATATATATGTGTGTGTGATCATGTATATATGTTAGTGTGAGTGTAATTGTATATAAATAGAGAGGGGAGAATGAGAATTAGTTGTGTGTATGTGAGTGATATATATTAGAGAGTTAGAGAGGGAGAATTATAGAAGAAGAAGAAGAATAGAGATTATAGAGAGAAATTAGAGAGAAATAGAGGAGAAAAGAGTGAGAGAATGGGGGGAAATTCGAGAGGAGAAGAGGGGAGAAAGGGAGAGTGCACAGCAGCAGCTAGGGGGGGCCCAAGGGGCTGCTGCCCCCCCCCCCTAACAGCAGCAGCAGCTGTAGCAGAATCAGCAGCAGCAGTAGGGAGCAATTGCAGCAGTAGGGGGCAGCAGTAGCACCCCCCAAGCCACCCCCTTTTAGCCCCTAAGACCCCACTATATACCCATATATATATATACATATATATACCCCTATATACTAGCTATATATACGCCTAATCAACCCACTAAATGGCCCCTAAAACTAGTCCTAAAAGAGTGTGGGAAATGGGTGTTAGAGAGTGTGTGTGAGTGGTCGCGTGAGTTTTAGTGAAGTGGTGAAATTGAGTTCCGTGATTCGGAACGCGTTGAAACTTGGAGGGGACTTAGATAATGTGATTTAGATTTTGTGGGTAGGCTTCGGAGTTGGAATCGGGGTTGCGTGTGGGATTAGGAAGACGGTATCGCACCGTACCATTCCGTATCTTGAAATATTCAAGATAACGGGTAAACGGGCGATACGGACCGTAAGGTGGACTGGATGTCCACTTACCCTAGAAAACTTGGTAGGTAATGGATGTATAGGCTAGTACCCTACTACCCTAGGAAGCACGGAGTGGAATTCCTAAGGGAAGGCCACTTGACGTCGAGTTAGAACGGTTTGAGGGTAAATGTTAAGGGGTAATCAGGTAAATTCAAGATACGGAGTTCGGGTAGTCGGATTGACTTGAAACTTGAGTGGCTTGTTGGGTACACCCTATAAATGTCATATTTGAACCAATTTTGGCTCGGTTGACCCAGAGTTGACTTTTAACCCAAAAGTCAACCGTGAGTCAACACTTTGTCTAGATTTGACCAAATCCAAGTCAGAGTTGACCAGTTGACCAAAAGTCAACTGTTGGTCAACATTTGACCAGTTTGACCTAGGGTTGACCTAGAGTTGACCAGAGTTGACCAGGGTTGACCAGTTGACCAAAAGTCAACTGTAGGCCAACTCTTGATCCCGTTTGACTTTCTTCGACTTATTTCAACCTGAGATGACTGGTATGACCTAGGGTTGACTTGGTCTGACTTAGATTGACTTGATATAACTTGATTTGACCTAGATTTGACTTGACAGGACTTAGTGTGACTCAGTGAGACCTAGTTTGACCTAGATTGTATATCATTCATTGTGAATCATTCTTAAACTTGTTTAAACCTAAATTAACATACAGTATCTCATATTTAGGTTTCTGATTACCGCTCTGAGCATTGATATACCCTACAGCTCAGGACAGCAGGCGAGTACATTCACTGATAGTTTTCATTATTTTGATATCTGCTATATCCGATTCAGTCGTAGTGTCTTACTTGATTCTCAGTCACGATAGTTCACGGACTAGTACACGTTGGATCATGACATGAGATGTTGTTCCTAGATTTCTGGGTATATTGGTATACTTCCTGTCTTGTTCCTTGTACTTGTATAGACACCGGTTTCTAAGGGGATTTGCTACCCTATTATGGAATCACGTGCCATGACGTGTCATGTCCAGATCCATTATACTATTTGGGGATGGAGAATTATTAGGGGCTATATGATCCAAGCCACCCTGTCACTATTCATGTGCTCGCGCCACTCTTCCCTCACGAAGGGTGTAGCGAGATCCTTTTGCTTTGTGCTCGTTATCCAGGTTGGCCGGCATGACTTTCCGTTGAGGTCACCGCAGATTGCCGGGCCAATTGGATAGCCTGTCCTGTCACTTATCCAGCTAGCTTTATCAGACTGTAGCTTCTACATTATATTTTGAGACCCTGTGATGTTGTATATATCTGGGCTTGTATTGGACTCTGGACTTATTTACTCTTTTATCTATCATATGTTCTCTTTCTGAGCTATCTACCTTAGTTTTATTCTGTGATTGAGACTGTATTGATATGTCACCTCCATTCGAAGAGTATATACTGTACAGGTACCTTTATACTGTTAGTCGTAGTATTTACAGGTGTTATATATAGCATTCTACTGCAGATACTGCGGCGTAGGCTGGACGTACCCACGTGCTCGTGCCCCTCATAAGGGTGCGGGTCATGACACATTTTTGTGGTGGCCCACGCAGGTCCTGTGTCGCAATTAGTGCGATCTCGTAATGGTGCTCGACTTAGAGTACTAATTACGAGCCTGCAATTAGGACGTAGGACCTAGGACATGATAGAAGTTTCTCAATCACACCTAGAAAAATTTTCAATCTTTTGATTTTCATGATTACTTCCCTTGTATTAAATTAACTGTCCTTCTTTGATAAATCTATTCATGTGCCATATTGATCTCTTTGTTTCAATTCGTCTCCAGGATGACGAAGACGCACCCGCAGGCCACTGGATCGAGTAGCTTGCCCGAGAGATCTGATCAGGCTGAGGAGAAGGTTCACGAGACTGCCTCCAGTGATTCCACTATCCCGGAGACCCTGGCAGTTGCACAGGGAGGTCTACCACCTCCATCCCAGAGGGTTACGGCCGTTGTTCTAGAGATACTGCTGCCACCACCACCGATACCGACGGATACACATCATATATTCCTTCTCCTTCAGAGATGATGGAGACACAGCGGGCCCAGGCAAAGGCGTCGCAGCGCCAGTCGGAGGCGTCACACCGTCAGATCGAGATGCTGAGGCAGAGTATGGAGAACTCGTATGAGCTTGCACTGGCAGCAGTGGAGAGAGTGGCACCGGGTACGGTGCAGGGCCCTACTGGCCAGCAGCCGTACCAGCAGCAGTCCAGGCCGGGGACAGTATTAGACTTTAGGAAGATGAGCTCCAGGGACTTCACGGGCACGGAGGGCATCCTTTATGCAGACGACTGGCTAGAGGATGTGCAGCGGAGCATGGAGCTGGCAGAGCTTTCTAGAGCACTTTAGGTTTCGGCCGCAGCCAGCCGATTCTTCGACATTGCACTGACATGGTACCGCACGGATCCTCATGCATCGGTGAGAGGGCTGACATGGGAGAACTTTCGGAGGCTCTTCAAGGAGAAGTTCTTCCCGGATGTGGCTTTTACAGCATTGGAGGGCCAGTTCGTGGGTCTGGCGACTGATTCATCTGGCAGTAAGATCGCTTTCGACCTCCGGTCCTGACCACAATCCTCTGGGAGGTATACTCGTGCCTCCTAGCTGCTCTCAACACTGCATCAAAAGTCTGATGCTCAAACTGTTCCACTGCCAACAAAATCTTGAGGTGGAGCCCCTGCTGGAACCGCTGGGCTCCATCATACTCGGTTGCCACCAAGGTGGGAGCAAACCGACTAAGCCTAGAGAACTCGGCCGCATATCCATCGACCGTCCTACCTCCTTGCTTCAGATTGGTGAACTTGGTCTGTAGATCGTACCGAGCCACCGCATCGAAGTTCTTGGTCTGGAATCTCTCTCTGAATAGTGTCCATGGAATAGGGGCCACTAATCCCACGGCCTGTGCTGCCCACCAGCTGCGGGCAAGATCCAATAACTGCAGGCACACTACGGCCTCCTTCTCGTCCTCGGGCGTCTTTGCTGCCTCTAGAATCACTTATGTGTCCTGAAGCCAAGCATCTGCGGCAATAGCATCTTCGCTACCATCGAAGAATGGAGGGTTCAGGCGCTTGAAACTGTTCGCTGCACTGTTCCTTGGATGACCACCTCTGCTCAGAGCATTTTCCACTGCCTGGTACAAGGCATCTCCTCTATGATCCTGGGAAGCTAACAAGGTCCTGATGAGTCCCACCAGAGTGCCATCATCGGTCTCTGCAGGCTGGACGGGCTGAACTGGTGGCTCGGGATCCCCGGTAGACATGACTCGGGAGGCTGCTCCTGAGTGCTGGACCTGATCTTCTGGTTGCTGCTGGTCCACGAGAGACGCTCTGCCTTGCTGATCGGTAGGACCAGGAACAATGATGCTGAAGAAGACGATATGGGAACAATAAGGAAGGACCAGGACAGATCAACGATTACAAGCATGTGATCAGGACAAGAATTTCAGGAATCAAGAGGATACGAGCAGAGATCAAGGGCGAGTACTGATTGAGACATCTATTCGATAAACCCTCACATATCTTGATTTATAAGACCTGCATGGGCTACCACTTAAACCATGTCACGCCCCAGAACCAGAACACTGGAGAGCGGGGGCAGACATAGCCAGCTACGTATAATAAAGTGGGATCCACTCCACTATACGGTCACGGTTGTCTAGATATATGAGGGTTTATCTACACTCCAATAGTCTCCTATAGTCAATAACAAGCCTAGTGTCTTAATCACAAGCAAGTAAGTAAATGTTACAAGATGTAAGATCACCAAATATACAATAGTAAGGCGTCCCAAACATTATATATTCAGCTGATCATGAAGCTAGTCGTTACAAAATGTAAGGACTAGCAAGAGTTTTAGTCATACATGATCAACCCTAGTTTGCCAATCAAGTTACAGCCCGTAGGCAGACAGTAAGTAAGAATGCACACGAGCTAACACTGGCTCGGCGGCTAAACGCCTCAAAAGAATAATTTTACAATAGAGTAGGAGAGCCAAAATAAACCCACTCGTTGCCCTGGTTACGCCTGGTGTTCACCATCGGGCTGGAAAGTTGGTAGATCCTCTGGAGCTGCTCTGGTATCTGGCCATACAAAACCAGCTGGGTCAGACCCCAGAAAGAGCAAGTGCCACAAAGGAGGCTTCACTTAGGAACTAAAACCAGCAATTAGCACAAGAGTATAATTACAATTAAAAGACAGTAATTAAGGCTTGATATTGAAAGAATAAAAAAATAGTCATAATGGAGTACGAGGGAACCATTCAAGCAGCCAGGTCACAACCCTTAAACCAAACAAGGACCGGGGTTGTAACCCTTTGTCTGAATAGAACTCCGTCTCCCAAATCTTGTTGGTAAGGTAAACCGTATCAAGCGTGACAGGTGATATACGATGAGATAACCATGGGACTATTCAGATAACCAGGTTACAACCCATAAACCAAATAAGGACCGGGGTTGTAACCCTTCATCTGAACAGAACTTGGTTTCTCCCACCATTTATCGGCAAGATAAAATAAAAAAATAGGTCATGTAACAATCTTGTAAAGGATCAAGACATGACTAGACTGATTATACCGTATCCAATCAATCACGGCCAAGCAATAAGTACGGCTTGATATTTTAACTAACTAGGGTTATCAGAGGCCTAGTTATTAGCAATAGGCAATGAGGTGTTCCTCCAGCCACAAGCCCTGCAGCTAATCCAGGTTATCCAGGCGACTTGGGTTCATTAAGCAATTATCAATAATTATTAGGTAGCTTGGTGTGCAACACATGACAGTGTGCGTAGAAATTGTTTCATGAAGTGCCCCACATGACAGTGGACTGGAAATGTGCCCTACTCGTCGGCAGGCTACAAGTCCAAACAATTGTGGCCGGGATAACGAGATCGCCTGTAACTGGGGAAATCTCTCATGACTACTGAATTATTCTAGTTATTAGCCTTAGTAAATTTTAGTGGGTTCCCATGACCGTGGTACTCAGGGGTCCCCATCCTAGACATGATGCAAGACAATACTGGTTCATTTATACAAGCACAATCGTCCACGGTGTCCAGGCCATTCAATCTTGTCAAGTCATGCTAGCCGTCGCAACAGCCTTCGAGATATATCGTGTCAGGTTTATCATGTCAAGAGTGCGCCACGGCGGGCCACTATCAAGAATTATCATGTCAAGTTATCATGTCAAATTGTCAGGTCAAGTTATCTTGTCAGGAGTGCACCACGGCGGGTCACTATCAAGTCATGTCATTTATCAAGGAGGGGAGAAACTTGTACAATTAAATAATAATATATTTATAATATATATATTCTTGAAGCCAAGGAGAAACTCTACAACTTTCATGTTGGAGTGGGAAGAAATTCTAACCACAATTCAGGCAAATAAAACATTAAACAATCAAAGTGGATCCCATGCGGTTCAAAAGTGGAAGAATAAACATGCGGTCAAAAAGAGTAGGAGGCCACCCATACGGCCAGCCAAAGCTTATGCGGCCAGAAAATAACTGAAGGGGGCCATGCGGCTCGCAAGAAATATTCATGCAACCAGAAAAGTCAAGGAGAGAGGAAACCGCAATAAATGCAAGCTTCCACTCAAGCAAAAGAAAAGGAACACGTGGCCACTCAAGTATAGGGGCCATGTGGTCTAAAAGTGAGTGGCCATGCGGCCATATGCTTCTCATACGGTTCACTTGATAGCTAAGAATGTAAATACAAGGCATATAAAATATGCAACATGGCAAGGCACATTACAATATTAAAATATGCATCCTGACAAAGCGTATAAAATATGTTGCATGGCAAAGCATATGCGGATGGCTTAAGCTCCAAAGCAAATGCCAAGAAAGGCATGCATTAATATGCCTTCATTTGGAAGGCAACCATATGCGACTTATTAGGAAATGCCATGCGGCTGGACTAGGCACTAAGTGCATTAGAGAATGCAAAAGCATAAAATATTTAATGCTAAGGACTTAAATGCATTAAACATTAAATAATAAATATAAAAGGGCTTAAATGCATAAATCACTGAGCCTTCAGAAGCCTATGCGGCTTGAAGGTGTATTAAAGCAATTTTTTATAACTATAAGGCTTTAAATGCATTCTATTTAATGCTTTGAACTTAATGTTTTAATAATGCACTAATGCATTCTGGAACGTGCATGGGATTAATGCTTTAATAATGCCTTAAGGCATTATGGAATTGATGCTTAGAATTAGTGCTCGGAATGCTATACGGCTCTGGAACAATGTATTGAATACCATGAATATGGAGTAGCCTGCGGCTGGCTACTCTATGTATTATTATATCGCATTAAAATGCATTGAGTTATGGATTCATGCGGCTGGCTACTGTAGGTGCACTATAATAATAATATATTTCTGGCTCAAAGTTGTATGCATGCACGTTATTTAATTAAAGCAACTGCATGCAGCTAATATATATGCTTGGCCATGCGGCCAGGAAACTGTATACATGCATGCATTAATATAATGTGGCATTGGCCATATGCGGCTAGCCAAAGCAAGGCAATTAATTAGATGGCCATGCAATTAATGCGTGCCAGCAAATGATAAAAATGGCCATGTGGCCAAGGTAATAAATTAATGCTCATGCGGCTGGATTTGTCCATGCGGCAGGGAAGAACACTTGCCGCATGAAATAGTCATGCGGTCAAGTACTGTTCTTCTCCTCCAATTCTGAGAAGAAAAACACCATGAAGCCATGCTTCCAAGCTCCATAACTCCATCATCCAGAGTCCAAATCCGAACTTTCATAGGTCAAAATGGGGCAGAACGAAATTCTCTACAACATGGAACCAACAAAACTTGAAAATAACAAGGTTAAACAGATCAAACTCCAAAAATTCGAAAATATCACAAAACTAGATTTACAAGAATTTAACCATGGAAATAAAAAATGCCAAGTACTAAAGTGGGTTAGAAACATATGAGAAAGACAATGGAACAATAAAAATGGACTTCCTCTATGAAGCAAGTTATACTTGCCTAAGCTCTCCCTCTCTCCTGGTTGGTGAAGAGTAAAGTTGGTGAAGAAGAAATGAGTAATGTGTAATAATGGAAGAGAGAGAGTGGGATTGATATTTATGGTGGGAGTGGTGGTAGGTGGGAGTGGTTCTCCACATAAAACCAAACCAAGCCAATGCAATGCCCTGATGAACCATGCTAATGCAACATGCAAAATAAAACCCAAGGCTAACTAATTACGATAAGCCAAAAATACGAGCCCGAAATACGTACACGTACTCCCAATACGCAATACGAACCACGGGCATTACAACCGTCGATATTATGGCATAGATTGGGCGTGGCCCACGTATTTGTACCCGTATATCCGGGTGCAGGTGGTGACACGTTTTTGTGGTAGCCCATATAGGTCAGAGTCGCAACTAGTGCGATTTCATAGTGGTGCTTGACTTAGAGCGCTGCTACGAGCCTGCTATTTATGATATATGTTCTAGGTTATGATAGGAGTTGCTAAATCACAGTTAGGAACTCTTGATAGATTCCAGGGATAATCCCTGAGAATCTTACTTCGAAAACTCTTGAGTCTATTCCTACTTGCTTTCACTCGTCCTGATCTTGAATATCTGTCTGTTATCAAACCATATTCTTGCACTAGGATGAGTTTATGGACCCCCGAGAGAACTAGAAAGTAGAAGTTGAACCTATAACCATTTAGGTTGGGATTTGTTCTAGACTATATATTCAAAGAATTTTGAATCTTAACCTAGATAATATCTTTGGGATAACCTTTGTGAATCTCTTTCTAAACCCTACCTCGGAATCTGTTTTTTTTTGTTGTCATTTATTTGTCCTTGATTCGTTGATGAAAATTTTGAATCTTGACGTTCGTTGTTAACTTTGATTTTGTTTCTAGATAAGTTTTTATGAATTGAGTTAAGATATATTCTGATAACATATTTGATGAGTACGATAAAAAGGGTAAATGTCTATTTTATTTATGGAGTTTAAAATTTATCGCAGCCATACAAACTAGCATGACGAGGACATGGAGCCTAATTTTGGGTATACTATTCTAGTTACGGAATTTAGATTTTCTTGCAGCCATACCGGTTGGCGTGGTAAGGAATCTAGATGACATGATTATAGGGTGTATACCATAGTTATGGACTCCATCGTTATTGCAGCTATGCTTACTGGCGTGGCAGAAATTCTGGCAACATGATTTTGGATAGACGTGTATGGTTATCAGAGCATATCTTAAATTGATTTACTTTTTTTGACCTATTGAATAAGAACAATTCCTACTATTATTTTCTGTTTTATCATTCTTTTTCCTCTCTCATCGTATGATGATTTTCCTCATCTTACCATTATTTCCTTCGTTTTGATTAACCGTGTCTTGATTACACCAATCAACTACCTCGTATCTACTTCTTTCATCTATACTTTGAAATCTTTTTGAGCTCTTGTATCTCTTTACCTTGGAAAAGGCGAGGAAGTATCGTAAATCATCTGTCTTGAAAGACAAATTTGTTATCAAGTGGTATCTTTGTAGAAATATGAGGTGTTGGACCTTAGTATAGAATTTGAGATGAAGGTATGACTAAGATTGGGAATGAAACCAAGAGGTCGATATAATCAGTTTAGAAATAATTTACTAGAGAATTTCGAGGATGAATTACTTGGAAAGAACGTAGGAGGATTTCAAATAAGAAGGACCATAGGATGTACATTAATGGTTAGAAAATTTATATTTCGTGGATATAGTTTAGAAATTGACGAGGATATCCGAGATCAAAATGTCTTTAAATTTAGATAATTTTAGGTTATTGACTCTCGAGATATTTCACATTAAGGTTATGATGCAAAATTTAGAATTTAATAATGGAGAAGAGTAACTATATGCGGTGATGATACGAAATTGGATAAGACAGGTAAGAGGATATAGAACATAAAGATTTGGAGTAAAAAAATTGGAGATTTTGTGGTAATATATAAAAAAAATTAGATGAATAATGTTTGAAAGTGTACGTTGAAGAAAATATGAAGGTTAATTTTATAATGGAGAATAAGTTTTGTAAGGCCTAGTGGTATTAGATTTGAATAACACAAGGAGCATGATTTGAACAAGTTCAATGATTTCATAAACTTGATTTAGGGGTTTCACATCCAATTTAGGACAAGGTATAAGAATTTGGATTTAAAGATGATTAAGTGGATAGTATTGAGATCTATGTCTTGGAATTTAGGAATTATACCTATGGTAATCATGACAAGGTCCAATCTTCATGACATAAGTATAAATTTTGGTAGTAGTCATATAAGGGTTGATTTTCATATTTGGACTTATGAGTTAAAGGTATGACTGACAAATGATGATCAGATAAACTTGATAGTATCAGAGAAAGATGATTAACTCGACTTTCCTATGAAACCTTGTCTTTTGATTTTTCTATCAAAAAGGGAAATTCGACTTATTCCACATCGTTGAATCGTCTTTTAAGTTTTCAGTATCATCTTTTAAGTTTTCAGTATCGTCTTTTAAGTTTTCAGTATCGTTTAGTCCTAATTCCCTTGATCACGACCAATCGACTTTGGTCATATCTCTAATCATATCCATATCCTGGATCGTACTCAATTGGATTAAATTCAATTATGACCTAGATTTCCATCATTGGATGCTCGTGCCCAGACTTCGATGATCTTGTTCTCCATCTTGCCCAAATTCTGATTTACTCAAAAATTGATCAACTTAGATCGTGTTTGGATTTTGAATACTCGTGCCTAAACTCTTTTCGACCTTGATTTGATATTCTGATTATATTTGAATTTCCTTGTGATTAGTCATACCTAGATGACCTGGCATGACCAAGACAACTTTGAATCCCTTGATCGTGATTTTAACGATCATAACTATACATATTACCTTGCCTCTAAATCGTGCCTAAAAAATTTTGACTTTCGATCACGACTAACTAGTGTGACTACGACATTAGTCGTGTTAGAATTGAAAATTGATCATGTTTGAATAAATTTCTACCTTGTCTAAATGACTTGGGTTTCTTCCTAAATCGTGCTTATAAGACCTTGATTTTGAAATCATGATTTTATCGTCATTCACAACTAAACTTGGATCTTGATCGTGCTTATGCGACCTAGAGTCTGATTTTCCATCAAATCTAACTACCGATAGTTCTATACTCGAATTTTGTTCTCCGTTCGCTTCTATTAGCCTTGATTCAGATCATGACTATACGACTTTGATTTTCATGATCATGACAATCTTAACCTACAAATCGTGCATATAATTTTGTTCATATCATGATTCTATCGTGCCAAAATCCCTAATCGTGTCCGAATAACTTTGAATTGATTTTCTTGATCGTACAAAATCCGTCGTTCTTTGATCGTGCCTAACATATTGCCTAAACCTTCTATCTTGTTTTAACCCTACTACCAACCTTTAATTTTGAGGACAAAATTTTTATAAGGTGGTTAGGATGTAAGCCGCCTGAATCTGGGGTTTATTTTTTTAATTTTCTAAATCAATTATTTTCAATAAATATTATTATTTGATTATTATTTTATTTAATGTTCTTTTCCGTGACTTTGACTTCTAGTGCGTCAGGGATGCCAATCTCTGAAAACTCTCTACATGAGTTTGTAGTCGACAAGATTATCTTTATTTTGATATATCATGTCCCACTCAAACTTGTTACCATGTACTCTTTTTGCTTCGCACAACTTCGGGTCAATTTAGACCATTTGATCGTTGAATAATTATTAATTAATTTTCCACTTTTATCTTTAATCATCATATGCACGTTACCATGATTTTTAATTTAGGAGCACAAGACTAGTCGTTTTCTTGAAACCAACTTCTCATGCATGATCTACTCGAGATACCCTACACCCATGATCTTCGTTTCCCACTCAGACTTACCATCTTGTGCTTCATTTGCTTCGCACAACTTTCCTGACATGAGACCCAATTTTAATTTATCCCACAGAGTCACATTTATTTTCGACTCGAATTGGGGACACTCTTTCGACCCAAACCTGTCAACCCAAAATATGGACCTGGCCTACATTAAGCCTACTACCCACATGACGCCAGTATCCCATTTAATTTAGCCCCCGCATGCTACTTATTTATCCATGATCATAAATACCTAAAATTAATCTGTTTATTTTGCCAAACCCGATTTTGACTCGACCCGGCTCAACCGAACCCAAACCCAAGCTCCATGTTACCCCCTTATGAACACACATGCCCTAATTCCCCTATAAAATGTTAAATACCTAGTCTACCCATTTTAAATATCTAATGGACAAACCCATTGATTTAAATCCCTAAGATATGACCTAATAAAGCTACATTTAATCCTAGCCTTTGAGCTAACCCCAATCCATCTCAATCCTACATTTTATCATGACAACACAACACACACAAACCCCCTCCATGTGGCCGGCCCTAAAATCCATGTAGAGAATTCCTATTTACTTTCTCTCTCTTTTTTAATATTTATTTTTTTCTCTCTTCCTCCATTAATTCTACTCATCACTCTCCTTCCTCCTAATCACAACAGCCCCCTCCTAGTTGAGCCGCCAACAGCTTCCTTCCCTCCAATAGCAGACAGCTTCATCATCCTCCTCATTCTTCCTCATTATTCTTCTCTATCCCTCATCCTCATTCATCTTCAACACCATCATCATCACCATAACCACCATCATTCCCACCATTCACCTCCTCCTATTCCACTCTCCTCCGACCAGCCACGAGACCGCCATCGCCGTGCCCCGCTTGGCCCATGCGCCGCCGTACGGCCAGCATCAGCTGTAGTACGCAGCAGCGGCCGCGCACCACCGTGCGCCGCCGAACCACCACCTCCATCGTACACCATCACGACCACTCCCCCACGACCGCAGGTCTTCGACGACCTCCCATAGATAGCAGTCGACCTCCCTGATACGCAGCATAGGCGATTCGTGCATTTCGTACGAAATCCCGCCGTGATGCGTACGAAACTGAATTCAGAAAGTACGTTTCGGGACAACAACTTTGTGAACATTTTTTAAGAAATCTGACATTGGATTGACGAACTCTTTGCTCCGTCACAATCTTGGTATATAGCTCTTCACTCCACTCAAGTTTCATCCGTTAATATTGTCGTTTGATACATCAAAATCGGCCGCCAAGTTGACCGTTTAAATTGTATAATTTTTGGACAGTTTGGCAGAGCCAACTTCGTCGGCTCGTATCTCCGCCATTGCAGCTCTGTTTGGCGTACCACCAGTTTCTGTGCACAGCTGCTATAACCCTCTTCCTGCTTCTTAAGTTTTGTTTTATTGTGAGCTTGTTTGATTGGTTGAATTTGATGCCAAAGTTGGTCGTCCGAATTCGTAATTTTCAACTTATTAAATTTCATTTTTGAACTCGGGACCCCGGATTTCAATTCCGACACCACCAGTAGACTTGTGGCGTCGTTCTGGCATGAATTCATATAAAGTTTGTTAGATTTGGAGGACGTGGGCCCTGGCATGCATTTCGGTACAAAGCAGGCCCCCACAGTCCGAGTCAATGGATTATTTTGGGATCGGCTCATCAGAATCCAATTCTGGATATACCCTTGAGTTCGTATCGTCATTCTGGACTCGTTGACATATAATTTGCTGAGTTTTAAGAACATTGACTCCGACACACTTTTCCGTGCAAATGGAAATTTTAATGTCCTGGTCAACGGACGAATTTGAGATCGGGTCAACGGAATCCAATTATGGATATACCGTTGGGTTCATATCATCATTCTGGATTCATGTACATATAATTTGTTAGGTTTTGTGGACTAGTATCCTTGCACATTTTTCGGTACAAAGTGGGTCCGGCACGGACACCGTTTTGATCCGAAATTATCTTTTTACCCCTGTGTCCAAATTGGACTTATGGATAGGCTATCCTAGCTGATTTGACCATTTTGGACACGTTGGTGATGTTTGTTTCATCATCCGACAATATTTGTAGATATTTCTCTATGTATCACCTTTTATTATAATTCTTATTATGTTCGTATTTCGGAATTAGTACAACGAAACTGAGATCAGTCGATTCCAGTGATCTCACAACGCTAAAATTGACAAAATGACCATGTGGATCACTATGATAAGATTATTAACCTTACCGTTGATTATCTTATCTCGATTTGCGTGTTGTAGATTTCGATGTATGAATAACGAGGTACAACTTGATATTTTAAATCTTAGATTAGAGTTGATCCTGTTTGACCAAGATATATAGTATCTTGGTAGGTAAATATTAAAAATATGATACTTAGACTAGTTTTGACCTCAACTGACCAAGTTTGACTATTTTGACTAAAAGTCAACTACAAGTCAACATTTGACCTAGAATTGACTAGAACTTGACCAGAGTTGACCAGTTGACCAAAAGTCAATTGTGAGTCAACCATTAGCCTAGTTTGAACCTAGTTTGACTTTGTGTAACCTAGTTTCACCTAGTTTGACTTTATGCGACCTATTTGACTTAGTTGACTGAGTTTGACCTAGATTACATAGCTTATACTATATAATCATGCCTAACACTGTAGAACCCTAATTAGCTTATATATATCTCATCTGTAGGCTTGTACATCACTCTGAGCATCGACCCTCACTTATTGCTCAGGACAACAGATGAGTACATTCTCTGATAGTTTTATTGTCTTGATATGTGCTATATCTGATTCAGTTGTAGTGTTTTACTTGATTCCCGATACGATGGTACGCGGACTAGTATACGTTGAATCCTGTCATGAGATGTCATTCTTGGGTTACCATAGTATATTGGTACATTGTTCGATCTTGTTTTTCTTGTACTTGTATAGACGCTGATTCCTAAGGGGATTTGCTACCCTCTTAGAGAATCCCGCATCAAGACGTGACATGTCCGAATCCATTATAATACTAGGAGATGGAGAGTTATGCCACTCCCATTTCCTGTTATACGTATTTTCGTATGCGTATACGAGATTTATGGCATTTATCAGGTGGACCGTAGTTAGACTTGTTTTGCTTAGCCTAGTCTTGGTTTAATCTTGACTTGGTTTATTTGATTGGTTTGGTTCAATTTGACTTGGTTTTGCTTGGCTTGGTTTGGTTTGAGATGGAGAGGGTTGATATATAACCCAACTCCTTCTCTCTCTCTCTCCTTATTCACTTCTTTATTTACTTCTTCATCTTCTTCATTTACTCCTCCTACCTACTAAGTCCTAGGCAAGTACAACTTGCTTCATGATGGATCTCAAGTTTTATTGTTTTATTATCTTCCTTACTTGATTTTAAGCCTCTTTAGAACTTGACATTTTTGGGTTTAATGGATAGATTTTTTTTATAGATCTAAGTTTATAGCCTTTTCGGTTTTCTTGGATTTTGATCTACCAAACTTCATTATTTTCAAGTTTTGATTGTTCTATATTGTAGAGAATTCAATTTTACCCAAGATGGACCTTTGAAAAGTTAGATTTCGACTTGTTTTGAGGAAGTTATGGCCAAAATAAGATTTGAACATTTTCTAGTTCATCTGTCCTGAATCTGGCAGGGACGATGAATAGTACCATCAGAATGAATAGTGACGTATGGCTTGCATAGTACCGTATGGATGCATAGTACCACAGGAATGAATAGTGCCGTAGGAATGAATAGTGCCGCATGGCTTACATAGTGCCACATAGATGCATAGTACCGCAGGAATAAATAGTGCCGTATAAATAAATAGTACCACATAGATGCATAGTGCCGCAGGAATGAATAGTGTCGCATGGCTTGTATAGTACCACAAGAATGAATAGTGCTGTAGGAATGAATAGTGTCGCATGGCTTGCATAGTCCCGCATGAATGAATAGTGCCACAGGAATTAATAGTGCCGCATAGTGCCGCATAGTGCCTATTTTGGCTGTTTTTGGCTGTTTTATATCCTATTTGGCTGAATTATGGCCAGAATTTCTCCTAACTCCCAACATAAAAGTTGTAGATCTTTTTCATGGCTTCAAGAATAGGTTACTAGCTATTTTATGCAAGTTTCTCTCACTCGTGATAATATAAGGATAGAACACGATAGTGGCCTGTTAAGGCGCACTCTTACCAAGTAACAAGTAACATGACATGATAGTGGCCCGCCGTGGCGCACTCTTGACAAGCAACATTGGCATGATAATAGTGGCCCATCGTGGCGCACTCTTGATAAGTAAACCTAACATGAAAATCTTGATATGTGTAGAAGCATGAAATTTCACAACCAGAAAGACCATGCGCCAGACACTACATGCGCCAGGACTCGCACAGAACACTTCACAGCAAAGTCAATAAGTATAGACATTTGAAGAAGGACTTTTCATTTTATATATAAAAGTCTAGAAAAGGTTGTACAAAGGAGAATTTCTACAAAGGAAAGATCCTAAGTCTACAGCCAGCGGCCACCATGCGCCTTCAGATAGGCGCAGCGGCCACCATGCGCCTTCAGATAGGCGCAGCGGCCACCATGCGTCTCCAGATAGGCGCAGCAGTCACTATGCACCCCTATCCAGGCGCATCCCGCCATCTCTTCAGCAGCTCAGTTCTGTGCATCCAGCTCAGTTATGTGCATCCTTTCAGCAGCCCAGTTATGTGCCACTCTTCCAACCAGGCTCACCTGGCCTAGCAGGAGTGTGCCGCTCTTCCAGCCAGGCTCACCTGATAAATGCTTCGATACACAAAGCATTTAACCCTCTGGCTGGAACCAAGGAAGAGAAGAGCACCGCAAATCTGTGGCCAGGGGAGGCTTCGAAAGAGCCTCCAAAGGCCAAGGAAGACCGTGATCGAAATCACGGCGAAAGACAGCTTTCAACACAATCAGAGTGGGCGACACCCACTTTGAAGGAAGAGAGAGCCTAGCACCGCCATTCCGATCTACGGCTCTTCCGGAACAACGGAGACAAGGCCCGAGCATCCCCATCTTTGGATGCAACAGGCACCTTCCGCCTGCCTCAGAAGCCCTCGACTCCGTCTTTTGGATGTAACAGTCACCTTCAAGAGCATCAATGACAACATGGCGTCTCATCTTCACCCTTGGGAGCACTTCGTCAACAGAATGCACCCGAGAACCTGAGTTCATATTGGAAAGACGTGAGGGAATGAGAGGCCAACCTTCTCTCCATGCCACTATTTATAGGCCGGGCAGATCAAACCCATGCGCCAAGTGGATGGCTCTCCGGATTTCGTGCAATGAACTCACATTAAATGGTTGAACCAGACGCCTCGACTTCAGCCAAGCGGCTATTAAAAGCACTCGAGAAGCGAAACAGCCGCATTATCAAATACGTGTCGGATGCGCCGGCTGGTCAGTGCATCACACCTCTCAAACAGATGCGCCCTGTACCGAGCGCATCAAAGGGGATGCACCCCCATACGCCTAGTGGAACGTCAACCGACGCGCCCACTCAGCTGTCCATCGAATGTCACCAAAATTAAATACTGAACTGACAGAGTTGGCAGCACGCCTTCCCAAGTCTGAATGGCTGACAGCTTTTACAGAAAACGAAGCGTCCACAACATCAGCATCTTCATGACTCTATCCCGACGGCTACTGCCACGTGGCCACTCGACCACCCGCATGCGCCTCCACGGCCATGCACCCAAACCTGCATGCGCCTCAAAAGCCATGCGTCTCAGACCCTTCACTGATCCCTAAAGACAGAAGAAGAGTCTCCAGTTGAAGCTTTGTATGCGCCTCAAAAGCCATGCGTCCCAGACTGATCTCTGATCCCGAAAGACAGAAGGAAAGTCGCTCGCATGCGCCTCAAAAGCCATGCGCCCAGAACGGCTCGTGACTCCTAAAGGTCACGAGCCAAAATCTCATCATGCGCCCAATTCAAGGCACACACCACAAATCATCCCCCCACCAAATTAGAGATCTCCGAGCCATGGGTCGACGACACGTGTCCTTTGACTCAACTCATCCAAGATCTCAGCAACAGAAAGATCTTCTCCTCTGCTACATGTCGACTCACAACAGCAGTATGAAGAATTCAACTCCGCGAGTAGGGCACATCATCCATGCGCCTCCATCAGCAACCTCCACGTAGCGTCCCCATGCACCGGCGCATCCTACATATGCGCGCATGGGCAGCCAACCTGCCCAGCTATAAATGGAGGAATCATCCCCTCCTTACACACATACAGAAAGACATACATACGAACAATCCAGACAAAGATCATCAGAGAGGCAGATACAGACACTCAACGTCTTCCTCCTCTCAGCCAGCTCCAGCACCCAGAGCAATCTACACCTTCAGAGAACCGATAACCGTCGTCAGCCCGTCAACGGAGTCAACGCATTACCACTCGCTCCATTGGCACTTAGGACCCAGATTAAACAAAAGTGTACTCCTAGGACTACATCTAAGTCCTATATTGTAACACTGTTCTGTTTGTATTAAGATTTGCAATCAAACGATTTTAATGGCAAACAATATGTTGTTGTGACGGCTATCTTGACTTACTAAGTAACTCTTGTCTTGACACCATGGGTGTTTGTGCTTGTGTAAGCTACATGTCTCGTCTTGTATCATGTCTAGGATATGAATTCCTGATTACCAAGGTCAGGGATTCATACTGAATCGGACTAGGTTAATGACTAGATTGATCAAGTAGTTCATATAGAGAGGTATTCCGGCTACAAGTAATTCTGTTATCTGGGCGCCTTCTCTGATGGACTTGTAGCCTGCCGACGAGTAGGGCACTCCAGCTCACTGTCATGTGGGTACTTCATAAAACGATTACTATGCACACTGTCATGTGTTACACTCAAGTTACCTAACAAGTCATGATAACTCTTAGCATGAACCTTGCGTCTGGATAACCTGGACTACATCTAAGTCCTATATTGTAACACTGTTCTGTTTGTATTAAGATTTGCAATCAAACGATTTTAATGGCAAACAAGCTGGCGACTCTGCTGGGGACTTCTTTCTCCTCTTCCGAAAAAGTCGTGTCACAGGCCGACGACGTGAAGGTGGGCTCCCCCCACAAGACGCTGGTTGTGCGCCTCAATTAACAGGCGTACGAGGAGTTCATTTCTGAAGGTAGCGCGAGTCCTTCGAAGCGGCTGCCGAAGCCAAAGAAGACCCGCCGTGTCTGGGTGCGCAACGTCGACGCCTCGGGCACCACCACTGAAGGGGATGTGCTAATCCAGCCCTCCCTTCCTACTGACGTTCTCAGCAACCAAGGTGCGCCCGCTGATGCAGCGCATCTCTCGAGGAAACGTGCGGCTGACCATATTCCCCAGCCATCTCCCTCTCAGGCGAGGAAGATGCGTCGACGGAGCAGGGGCGCAGCCAAAGCCCCGCGCATCACCTCTGATGCGCCATAAAAAGTCTCTGTCTTTGACAGACTCACTCGCTGTAATGGCGAGGAGAATTTGGATGCTGAGTACTATGCGCCCCAGCGGGCTAGTACAAAAAAATTCGAGGCGACACGGGCCATGCGCCACAAGCATGCTATGCCAGCAGCAGGCCAGAGGCACGTGCTCACAATCACGCGCACTGCCGATGGCAAGCTGTACAAGGTCGACTCAGGTGCTTCGGTACCAAAGACGAGTCGATCTTCAAAGTCCTCATCTCACTTGGGCGCATCCACTGCGTGCATAACCAAGTCGAGTGCGGCAGATTCAGTGGTCTTGAACTCCCGTGCCTCCTCTGGTTGTGCGTTTGAGGTCCGTTCAAGTCACTTCAAATGTTGTTGTTCCCCCACTACTGATCATGATGCCTGCTTGGTATTAGATCAGGGGGCGCAGCACTCACCTGTTCGCCCCGGCGTTTGGCCTTGCCATGCGCCCGAAGGGGGTGTGAAGGTAGCACTCTCCTCCAATGACCTGCGTAATGTGATCACTCACAAGCGCCGGTCAGGAGAGTCGACCAACAAACACGATGAGCCTCCCACGGGGCATACTTATGCGGTGGTCACTATCAACTGCTGTGGCAAGACGGCAGTACCACCAAGGCAGTCAGTCTTCCAGCGACTGCAGTCATCGACACCCCTTCGACATCGCCTTGGGAAGAAGGTGTCAACAGAAGAGGAGCCAAGAGTTGCTTCATACAATGTGGTCTCCAACTCCTCATCTCTCCGGAAGGCGACCGGCAATTCCTCGTCCAAAAGCCAATCAAGGAGAACCAAGGCAGCAGTCTCGACCTCCGGGGTGTTCGAAGGCACTCGGTCAAAGAAGAAGTTCTTGGAGGAAGCTGGGGGTAGTCAAACCCTTGTTGAGCTTCCTTCCGAAGACGAAGATGTCCAAAGCACATTTCCGGCGGATCTTCATCCTCGAGGCGAAGTCAGCCTCCCAGAAGCGCCTCGAAACGAAGATGTCCCTCAGGACACAGCTGGGGGTAGAGACGAAGAGGCCCTTCAAGACGGAGTCGAGGACAATCAGGCCCTGGCAGATGCGCCCGTCAAGAATGACCTCCAGAATGTGACTAGGGGTGGCCAAGGTGAAACACCAGGAGAGGTGACTCCCCCACATGAAAGTGAGGCCGAGAGCGAAGCCTCAACCGATCCATCCACTCCTGGCCGTGTCAGAACAGTATACATGGCTGGGGATGATGTCGAGTCTGATGCGCCACCGCAGGACATTGTTCAGCGCATAGACTCATTAGAGGGAGGACTCAAAATCCTCTCTGCCTCTATGCAAGCACTGACTCAAGCAGTATTTGATATTCGGTCGGCCTTGACCAGAACACCTTCAACCGGTCCCGACCCAGGAGTTAATGGGGAGTCGAGTGTACCCCTTCAACGGGCACCCTCCGACACAGAAGCACCTCGGACATTGGAACCCTCAAACGCTCCGCTTCAGATAGTGCCACCTTCCCCGACTTCTAGCTCCACGGAGGATGTGGTCAAAATGATCAAGGACCTGCGGGAGCGCTTCGAGTCCAAAAACAGGCAAGAGGAGCGCCAGAAGATGGGCATTCCCCAGCTTTATCCCCTCGAGTGGAACAAGGTGGTTTATCCTCCAAAATATAAACCACAAACACTCACACCATACGATGGGAAGGACTCTCCGCGTCGATACCTGACATATTTCCAGTCACAAATGGGGCATCTTCCAAAGGAGGACGCGCTCCTCACCAGCATCTTTGTTGGGGCCCTAAAAGGGGTGGCGTATGACTGATACTGTAGCCTCCCCGACAATTCTATATCGTCCTTCGACGACTTGACGTACCTCTTTCTCGATCGCTTCTACGATGGCGGGAAGGACATGACGATGGCATCTCTCATAGAGATACGCCAGAAGGAGAAAAAAACGGTTCGGGTGTTCATCGAACGCTTCCGACAAGCCTGCTTCAGGCTACCTCCAGGCATGCCAGAACATGCGCTCCTCTCCTCTTGCAGCATGAACATGCTGCCCGCAGTCAAGCTCTGGCTGACTTTTTAGCTGCACACCCCATCCCAGAATCCTCAAAACTCTATGAAGACATCCCGGATGAGGTCCAAGGATCCAACGTCACCGAAAGAAGCTCCGTTTGGCGGATGTTTTTCGATGGCGCTTTGAGAACAGGCCCCAAAGGCCAAATCATCGCAGGAGTGGGGGTAGTCTTAGTCTCCCCCGATCAGCTGGTCATCCAGCGTGCTTACTCCCTTTCGAAGCCGTGCTCCAACAATGTTGCCGAGTATAACGCACTCGTCATGGGACTCCAACTCGCACAACAGCTGGAGGTAGACCATCTGGAAGCCTACGGTGACTCAAAACTCGTCGTGAACCAGATTCGAGGGCAGTACGAGGTTCGCCATGAAGATCTGATCCCTTACCATGAAGTTGCATTGAACATCATTTCAACCTTCACCGGGTTCTTCATCGAACACGTGCCTCGTCTACAAAACTTGGAGGCTGACGCTCTGGCTGGCCTCGCAGCCTCATTGGCAGCGCCCTTTGGGACTCAACACTATGTCACGGTAACAGGCCGAGACTTGATTTGTACCAGAAACAACCTGTGCTTGCAAGTGGCCCACGCCATACCGACGAACACTGGTGTTAATGTCCGAGACTAGAGGTTCCCGTTCATCGACTTTGCTGTCTACGGAATTCTTCCAGAGGACCCGAAGGAAGCCGTCTCAGTCAGGAGACGCTCTCTTCGATTCTACTACGACACAGTTACTAAAACGCTGTACCGACGTTCCTTCGATGGGCTCCTCCTTCGATGCCTGTCCAACGAGGAAGCAGCCGAAGCCCTCCGAGAAGCTCATGACGGAACTTGCGGAGCTCATCAACCCGGTCCTAAGTTGCAGGATCGACTGCGACGTATGGGCTACTACTGGCCAACCATGGCCACCGACGCTGTTGAATATGCTAAGAAGTGTCACGCATGCTAACTCCATGCTGACTTCATACATACACCGTCTGAACCACTACATCCTACAGTCGCCTCCTGGCCCTTCGAAGCCTGGGGCATGGATATTGTGGGACCTATCACCCCTCCTTCATCAAGAGGACACCGTTTCATCCTGGCCATCACCGATTACTTCTCCAAATGGGCAGAAACAGTCCCACTGGCGGAAGTAAAGAGCTCCAGGGTGGTCAGCTTTATCAAACACCATGTCATTTACCATTTCGGAGTACCCTGGCGGATCATTCATGACAACGGTCCTCAGTTTATCAGCCACATTTTTAGCAGGTTCTGTGACAAGAACAACATTCAAAATATGGCATCCACCGCCTATAATCCGGCAGCAAACGGGTTAGCAGAGGCGTTCAACAAAACTATCGTCAGGCTACTCAAAAAGGTCTTATCATCCAATAAACGCGACTGGGATGAAAAGCTTGGCGAATGCCTTTGGGCCTACCGCACAATGGTACGGACCCCGACAGGCAACACACCATTCTCTCTGGTCTACGAGAGCGAAGCAGTACTGCCTCTCGAGATCCAGATACCCTCACTCCGCGTGGCAATAACAAACAAACTCACAGAAGAGGACAATCAACGTCGTCATCTGCGGGAACTGGAGGCACTCGATGAGAAGCGTCTCCTAGCTCAACAACGCATCGAACTCTACCAAGCCCGTATATCACAGGCTTTCAACAAGAAGGTCAAACAGAGGACTTTCCAAGTTGGTGACCTGGTTCTGGCAGTCAGGAGGTCGATGGTGTTAACTCACAAGACACCAGAAAAGTTCGAGCCCAAGTGGGAAGGACCTTTCATCATAGAGACGGTATACTCAAACGGTGCTTACCGCCTCGCCAAACCCAATGGAGACTTGTTTATGATGCCCATCAACGGCAAGTTCCTAAAGAAGTACTATTCTTGACATCCTTCAGACATGTACTTCCCCAAGGGGATCTGTGGGCCCAATCATCGGGATTCACAAACAATCTCCTTCCACAAACTCATCCGCTTCGGGAACCCAGCTGTTCCGTGGCTTCCTTCAGTAGAAAGACAACCACGTCCACATTACCTCTGAGTTGTTCCTCTACACCCTACAAAGCGAACTCTTACGCTACGTAAGCCTATGCTACCCTTCATGTTTACCACGTCCACATTACCTCTGAGTAAACATCTTGTACAAACAACCCCTGCGTTGTCGTACATCGATCGTCGAACTTCCACGTCCACATCACCTCTGAGTTGTTCAGCGTATCCCCCAGGATCATTCCTACCACGTCCATCACACCTCTGAGTAGGATGATTCTATTATTTGGACCCAATGATTGCCATGTCCACATCACCTCTGAGCAAACATGTTGGTTCCTTCAAACTTATTATCTGTGCCTAAAACCAAGGTACGCAAAAGATAATAGGTCCACACAAATCATCAAGTTCATAATAACAAAAATGAACACATCACAAAAAGTTGCGTACTTCTTTATTTTCTGAAATAGAGAGTACAAAAGGCTACATTATCCCTCAGCAAAGGGTTACAAAAGAGCATAAAAAAGGAGAAAAACTACAGTCCCTGAACCTCCCCAGGGTGGGCTGAGAGCTCCCTGACTCGAAGCCTTAGGTCGGCTGTATGGTCCTCCACAGTCGCCAGGACTCGTCGCTCAGCTTCTTGACGCATCAATTCAACAGCCCCAGCGGAAGTATCGCTTTCATGCTTCGCATCAAGCTGTTGTCGCTGCTGCGCCAAGGCAAGAGTCCGCTGTGTAAAGGTCGCTTCTTCCTTCTGGAATGCTGCGTGTTCAGCCCGGACACGCTCGGCGTCTAACTGGAGTCAGGCCCGTTGGTCTTCAAGGCGGCGCATCTGGATGTCGATCTCCGCGATATTAGCATCCAATGCAGCTCGAGTTTCTACCGTCGTCTTCATGGACTGAGACAACTGCTCTACCGCAGCCTCAGTCTCAGCTACCTCGCGCTCCCAAAGGCCCACAGTGGCCTGGTATGAAGACTCGATCTCGGCAATCAGCTTTCCCTTCTCCGCATCTATCAGGACGGAGAGGTCGTTTCGCTGGATGCGCTGAAGTTTCGCAAGCCGCTCGTCCAGCTCGATCACCGAAGCCTCCAAAATTTCGGCCACATGGTCGTGGCCTTGGTGAATGCGGATCAGCTTGATACAGGGCATTGCCAAAGTTCTTGTCGTTGTAAAGCTCCCATTGGCATCCATCACAGCAGATACACCCTTCTGCAGCATTTTGTATACCCCCTCGACGAGGAATTTTACATACTCGTCTGCATTCGCCAGGACCTGCGGCGTCATAGCAGGAGTTGAAGGAGCTATAGCAGTTTACGAACCGGAAGAAGATCCGCCAACCTCAACCTGCGAGGCTTGAACCTCAGTATCAATGAGCTCTTCATCAACGGGGGTTGGACTGCTAGCCCGAGGAGCCGAAGGAACAGAGGAAGCCCGCGCAGGCGTCAAAATAGTACCCCAAGTAGGAGGGGCAACAGAGGGTTCCACACCCTCACCCTTCTCAAGCCCGAAGGAACCACCGACGTCAACGGCCACCTCTTCTACCCCCAACGTCCTATCGACAGCTGGTACCTCCCTTGGCAGAATGTGGAGATTATTACTCATCTCTTGACCCGCCTCAGCAGTTGTGACCGGCAGACGGGTCTCGTCATCAAGTCCCTCCACTGGGACAGAATCTGTCGCTACCTCCTGATCCGTAGCCGCCTCAACTTCTACGGTTGAAGCCGGGGTAGGACTCGGCAATGATCCAGCCGACCTTCCCTCATCATGATAAGGAGGGGAATCAACCCTCTCCTCTGTCTCAACTATACCTGTTGCCCCCACAGTAGACTCTTGCGGATCCGTGGCAACGTCATCCAAGGTCGACGCTGTGGCCTTCATCTTCTCGGAAGCTGCTGCATCCTCAGCTTCCCGTATGACATAATCCGGAGATGCTGGAATCTCTACAGCAACACCCTCGGTATTCTCCTCCATGGGAGATATCATAGTAGGCGGAATACGCATGTCAGACGAGCCCACCATCTCCTTTGGCCTGCTTCTACCAAATTTTGGAGTGCGAGGCTTTCTTATCAGCGGCTCCTACACAAAAAAGGGAAAAGCATGATTACATAAGGAGCTGAACTTGAAATCAAACCTTACAGGACATCTTACCTCTGCATATGCGGAGTCCGAGGACACCGTCGGTGACGACGCCCTCTTCTGCTTTTTCGATACAGGAGAGTCGACTTTTGTATCTGCACCCCTTTTCGTTTGATCAACCGAGGGTCTTACCTGACCCCCGGTAGATACGGCGGGGGCGCCTCGACCCGACTCGGGCGGACGGTACGACCGAGCCTTCGCCAAAGTGTCTACACCCGCCGCTAAATGGGTGCCTGCAATAAAACTGGTCTCCCTATCATATCCGGTGGGCGGAGCAGCCATAGCACAGTAAAATCTAGCGGCTGAGTAGAGAATCGGCGGCCGCGGATTCTGGACGGGGAGCGTAAAGCGGGCTCCAGTACATCCGACATTATAGTAATGCCAAGCTCGTGCACCATCCAGCAAACTTCCTGTGTACCCCAAGGTAATACTGGGATTATCCAACATCAATTGGGCGTACCCAAATTACCTCACAAAGCGGCTCGGCAGATATGGTTCCAGGTAACACTGGTTCCTGTTCTGATATACCAAATGGGACAGCCGGATACTTTGCAGCCAGCGGAATTCCCATGGAGACAGAGTGGTGGCATCCTCACCCGAGTCCACCAGATCTTCGTTGGCCTCAAAATCGGAGAAGACAGGACCAACTTTGGCGATCTTCCATCCCTGAAGATGGGATAAAACTTTCCTGCAAACGGGGACACCGGTGTGCGACCAATTCCTCCGGTAGAAACGCCGGAGGAACGCATCTCCGGACCTGTGGTCTTCCTCAGAACCCGGGCTCATCATATTGGGATGGTGTAAAATTAACCACCCCATCAAATAATGAAACGGCAGTTCGGCACGCGGGAAGTTGTTGTTTTTGCCCTGCTCGTGAACGACATCTCCCACAAACTCTCGAAGACCCCGCAATAGGTTACACACCATTGCGGGGAGTAAAGCTAAAGGACGGCCGAAGGCCAACTTCACGGCCGGCAGAATTAAGTTTCGAGTCACCCTCTCTACAGAGCCAGACCCGCCTGAAAAGACGTGGTCCTGGAGCCAAATCATAAGATACGCGACTAATACTGCTTTTGGCGACATCCGATAGGTGAGATACCAAAAACAGCTATAGGAGCGTTCATCCGACTGCTGGTCCTCGTTCTCCAAGGGATTCTTCTCGCCCAACCTGCTCATTTCAGAAAGCACCTCGTTGCGAGAAAGTGCCGATGGAGTAGAAAAATGGGAAGGATCCTCCTTGTCCTGCCTAAAGATGTGATCTCTCCAAGCAGTCACATGAGGCTGCGTCCCGCCCCTATCCTTCTTCTGCATATAGTAGTGATGACTCGCTACTTCTTTGAAGACAGCCATCATCTCATCAGCTTTGTCTCCCAAGACCCAGAATTCTTCATTGGTCGGGAAGTATTCCTCGTAAGGTTCCGATCCCCAGGAGAGTTTTGATACCTCGTACATCTCATGAAGCGCGAGCCCTAGCTCCCCCACTGGAGTGAAGAAGGTCCCGGTATGGGTATCAAACATCTCCAAAAGCGCAAGGAACATGTGCCTGTTAATCTCTACACCTGCCTGAGTGGCACGGACTGCGGCGGTCAGCCCAATCTCTTGGAGCTCAGTCTGAAACCGCGACAGGATCCAGTGTGTCAGTTTGTCCCATTTTGAAACATAATGGCACCAACCCTCTACCCGAAATTCTCCCTTGGGGTATGATTGTTCCATCAACAACATGCGACGAGCAAAAGTCGAGGCACCCAAGGCAAAAGTATTGACGGGAACATCGCTATAAATACTCCCAGGACGAAGAGTCCGCCAGGTGTAAGAGGTACCAGCTCGCGAGGCGACCAGAATATCCCTCTGATCAGAAGAAGAATCAATTCTGATGACGCCTGTTACCGCTCCTCCTTGAGATGGAGTAATGTCCCAGGACATTCTCCTTTTAGAAGTAAGTCGACAGAAAGTGAACAAAGGCCATTGACGTTCAAGCTGCCTGACGGTCATATGCACGCCCCTGGCTGTAAAGAACCAGTCTTCTTTGACCTTCAGCACCTGGGCTTCAGTAGAAGAAAGGCGGTCCCCGAACAGGAACTCGGGCTTTAAGAAGGTCACTTTATCGGAAGTGGCGGATTTCAGAACGCCACGTTCCATCATCCGTTTAAGGAACCCGTGATGTTGTTCCCGAATTTGAATCATTCTTTCGGGATGCTGATCCAACATAATAGCCGCTTGAGCAGGGTTTATCACCTCTTCATCATAATCTACTCCCATCTGACAGAGTGCAGCGTCCAGGAGCACTTCGTTCAAGAGTGGGATAGTCATCGATACTGACACAAAAAAAATACAAAGATATTAGAGACAACACAAAGATCAGAGCTTTATGACTCGTCAGATGCGCGTATCAAGCGCGTCTGAAAAAGGAGCCTCAGCGCATCATCAGGGTATAAACCCATGCGTGTTGGTGGTAGAGCCTCGGCGCATCATCAAGGCGTGAGCCCATGCGCATCAGCAAAGGCTTCGGCGCATCATCAGGGCGTAAAACCCATGCGCGTCAGCAATTAAAGCCACAGTGCATGATAAAGGCCTGAGCCTATGCACGTCGGCGGGGAAATTTTCAACATTGATAGGAGACAATAAAGCTCACTGACTACCGCCGGCCGAACTTCGACAGGCGGGCGAGGAATGTCACTCACGACAGCCTCTACGGGCTCCTTCTCCTTCCCCTTTCCTTTGCCGGCACCGCTGCGAGGAGTCTTGGGAGCCATTCTAACAGAGAGGAAGAAATTAGGGTTTTCTTAGAAAGAACTCTAAAGGAGGCAAAGGCACAGAGTAGAAGAACTCTCTCTCCCTCCACCTTTCACCTATTTATAGGCCGTGGTCGCACGCGTGAACCGATGACGAGTGATCTCAGCCGTCGCCTCGGGTCTTATGAAGATAGCAGCAGATAAAACCAAAAGATCATCATTAATCTTTTCGGTTACCGAGGCATTATCAAATTCATTAATTGAGAAGAGCATGCGGCTGAACAGGCATGCGCCCCAACAGTCATGCGCCCTGATCGCCATGCTTCTTATTCAAAGTATTCCAAAACTTATTCAAAAGTTTTGAAAACTTTGAAGGGGGTCTTGTAGAAGCATGGAATTTTACAACCAGAAAGACCATACGCCAGACACTACATGCGCCAGGACTCGCACAGAACACTTCACAGCAAAGTCAATAAGTATAGACATTTGAAGAAGGACTTTTCATTTTATATATAAAAGTCTAGAAAAGGTTGTACAAAGGAGAATTTCTACAAAGAAAAGATCCTAAGTCTACAGCCAGCGGCCACCATGCGCCTTCAGATAGGCGCAGCGGCCACCATGCGCCTTCAGATAGGCGCAGCGGCCACCATGCGTCTCCAGATAGGCGCAGCAGTCACTATGCGCCCTCATCTAGGCGCATCCTGCCATCTCTTCAGCAGCTCAGTTATGTGCATCCAGCTCAGTTATGTGCATCCCTTCAGCAGCCCAGTTATGTTCCACTCTTCCAACCAGGCTCACCTGGCCGAGCAGGAGTGTGCCGCTCTTCCAGCCAGGCTCACCTGATAAATGCTTCGATACACAAAGCATTTAACCCTCTGGCTGGAACCAAGGAAGAGAAGAGCACCGCAAATCTGTGGCCAGGGGAGGCTTCGAAAGAGCCTCCAAAGGCCAAGGAAGACCGTGATCGAAATCACGGCAAAAGACAGCTTTCAACACAATCAGAGTGGGCGACACCCACTTTGAAGGAAGAGAGAGCCTAGCACCGCCATTCCGATCTACGGCTCTTCCGGAATAACGGAGACAAGGCCCGAGCATCCCCATCTTTGGATGCAACAGGCACCTTCCGCCTGCCTCAGAAGCCCTCGACTCCGTCTTTTGGATGTAACAGTCACCTTCAAGAGCATCAATGACAACATGGCGTCTCATCTTCACCCTTGGGAGCACTTCGTCAACAGAATGCACCCGAGAACCTGAGTTCATATTGGAAAGACGTGAGGGAATGAGAGGCCAACCTTCTCTCCATGCCACTATTTATAGGCCGGGCAGATCAAACCCATGCGCCAAGTGGATGGCTCTTCGGATTCCGTGCAATGAACTCACATTAAATGGATGAACCAGACGCCTCGACTTCAGCCAAGCGGCTATTAAAAGCACTCGAGAAGCGAAACAGCCGCATCATCAAAGACGTATCGGATGCGCCGGCTGGTCAGCGCATCACACCTCTCAAACAGATGTGCCCTGTACCGAGCGCATCAAAGGGGATACGCCCCCATACGCCTAGTGGAACGTCAACCGACGTGCCCACTCAGCTGTCCATCGAATGTCACCAACATTAAATGCTGAACTGACAGAGTTGGCAGTACGCCTTTCCAAGTCTGAACGGCTGACAACTTTTGCAGAAAACGAAGTGTCCACAACATCAGCATCATCATGACTCTATCCCGACGGCTACTGCCACGTGGCCACTCGACCATCCGCATGCGCCTCCACGGCCATGCGCCCAAACCTGCATGCACCTCAGACCCTTCACTGATCCCTAAAGACAGAAGAAGAGTCTCCAGTTGAAGCTTTGCATGCGCCTCAAAAGCCATACGCCCCAGACTGATCTCTGATCCCGAAAGACAGAAGGAAAGTTGCTCGCATGCGCCTCAAAAGCCATGCGCCCAGAACGGCTCGTGACTCCTAAAGGTCACGAGCCAAAATCTCATCATGCGCCCAATTCAAGACGCACCCCACCAAATCATCCCCCCACCAAATCAGAGATCTCCGAGCCATGGGTCGACGACACGTGTCCTTTGACTCAACTCATCCAAGATCTCAGCAACAGAAAGATCTTCTCCTCTGCTACGTGCCAACTCACAACAGCAGTATGAAGAATTCAACTCCGCGAGTAGGGCGCATCATCTATACGCCTCCATCAGCAACCTCCACGTGGCGTCCCCATGCACCGGCGCATCCTACATATGCGCGCATGGGCAGCCAACCTGCCCAGCTATAAATGGAGGAATCATCCCCTCCTTACACACACACAGAAAGACATACATACGAACAATCCAGACAGAGATCATCAGAGAGGCAGATACAGACACTCAACGTCTTCCTCCTCTCAGCCAGCTCCAGCACCCAGAGCAATCTACACCTTCAGAGAACCGATAACCGTCGTCAGCCCGTCAACGGAGTCAACGCATTACCACTTGCTCCATTGGCACTTAGGACCCAGATTAAACAAAAGTGTACTCCTAGGACTACATCTAAGTCCTATATTGTAACACTGTTCTGTTTGTATTAAGATTTGCAATCAAACGATTTTAATGGCAAACAATATGTTGTTGTGACGGCTATCTTGACTTACTAAGTAACTCTTGTCTTGACACCGTGGGTGTTTGTGCTTGTGTAAGCTACATGTCTCGTCTTGCATCATGTCTAGGATATGAATTCCTGATTACCAAGGTCAGGGATTCATACTGAATCGGACTAGGTTAATGACTAGATTGATCAAGTAGTTCATATAGAGAGGTATTTCGGCTACAAGCAATTCTGTTATCTGGGCGCCTTCTCTGATGGACTTGTAGCCTGCCGACGAGTAGGGCACATTTCCAGCTCACTGTCATGTGGGCACTTCATAAAACAATTACTATGCACACTGTCATGTGTTACACTCAAGTTACCTAACAAGTCATGATAACTCTTAGCATGAACCTTGCATCTGGATAACCTGGATAGTCTGCAGGGCTTATGACCGTAGGGATATCCCATTGCATCTCGCTAGTAACTAGGCTTGTGATAACCCTAGTTAGTTAAAGTATCAAGCCGAACTCATTGCTTGGCCGAGATTGATGAATGGGGTCTAGTCTTGTCTAAGCAGTGCCAGCCTATGATTACTACAGCACATTATTGTTATACTTTACCTTATCGATAATTGGTTAGAGACTAAGTTCTGTTCAGGTGAAGGGTTACAACCCCGATCCTTGTTTGGTTTACGGATTGTAACTTGGCTACCGGAATAGTCCCTTAGCTATCTTATCGTTTATCACCTTGTTTTTTCTAACTCATGTCTTTTATTATCATTTATGTCTCATGTGCTAATATGCTGGTTTTAGTTCTTAAGTGAAGCCTCCCTTGTGGCACTTGCTCTTTTTGGGGTCTGACCCAGCTGGTTTTGTATGGCCTGATTTTGGAGTAGCATCCGAGGATCTTCCAGCCTTCTAGCCAGATGGTGAACACTAGGCGCAACCCTGGCAATAAGTGGGTTTTATTTTTCTCTCCCACTCTATTGTAAATTATTCTTTTAAGGCGTTTAGCCGCCGAACAAGTGATAGCTCGTGTTAAATTTACATTCATGTCTGCCTAAGGGCTGTAACATGATTGACAAATCCTAGGATTGATCATGTATGACTTAAACTCTTGCTAGTCTTCGTATTTTATATGACTAGCTTCATGATCATCTGAATATGTAATGTATGGGACACCTTACTTTGTATGTCTAATGATCTACCATCTTGTTACATTTACTTGCTTGCTTGAGATTGAGCCACTAGGCTTGTTCTTGACCATAAATGACTGTTGGCTTGTAGTAAAACCCTCATGTATCTAGACAGCTATGACCGTATATCGAGGTAGATTACACTTCTATATACGTAGCTGGCTGTGTCTGTCCCCTGTTCTCCAGTATTCTGGTTTTGGGGCGTGACACGGTTTAAGTGGTGGCCCATGCAGGTCTTGTAAATCAAAATGTGTGAGGGTTTCACTGAGTAGATGTCTGAATCAGCACTCGTCCTTGATCTCTACTCGTGTCTTCTAATCTTTCTGAAATCTTGACCTAATCATATGTTTATATCCTCGATCTATCATGGTCCTTCCTTATTATTCTCCATGTCGTTTCTTTAGCGACATTGTTCCTGGTCCTACCGATCAGCAAGGTGGAGCACCTCCAGTGGACCAGCAGCAACCTGGAGACCAAGCCCAACACTCTAGAGCGGCCTCTCGAGTCATACATTCCGGGGATCCAGAGCCTCCAGTTCAGCCAGTCTAGTCTGCAGAGCCTGACAATGGAACCCTGGTAGGTCTCATCAGAGAATTGCTTGTATCTCAAGATCGTCGGGGCGATGTCCTGCACCAGACGGTAGAAGATGCCATGGACCATGTTGGTTATCAATGGAACAATACGACTAACAGTTTCTAGCACCTTAACCCTCCCTTCTTCGACGATAGTGAAGACGCTATTGCAGCTAATGCGTAGCTCCAGGACATCGTGATTATCTTAGATGCAACCAAGACTCCAGAAGGAGAGAAGGTAGCTGTAGTGCACCTACAGTTATTGAACCAAGCCCGTACCTGGTAGGTGATGTTAGCAGTTGGGTTTGCGATGCCTGTCCCATGGGCGATATTCAGTAACAAGTTTCAGATCAAGAACTTCGATGCCGTGGCTCGGTATGATCTGCAGACGAGATTCACCAATCTTAAGCAGATGAGCAGGACGGTCGATGGATATACGGCCGAGTTTTTAAGACTAAGTCGATTCGCTCCCACCTTGGTGGCAACCGAGTTTGATTGAACGCAGAGGTTCCAGCAGGGACTCCACCTAGAGATCATTCTAGCAGTGGAGCATTTTGAGCATCAGACTTTTGATGCTGTTTTGCGAGCAGCTATGAGGCATGAGTATACCTCCCAGAGAATAGTGGACAGAACTGGAGGACAGAAGTGGTCCCATGGTCAGATGACCTAGTCCTCAGCCCCAGTCCCGGCAGCTAGGGCCTTGACTATTAGAGCTCCGAGGAGGGCGTATCACGACCCGCACCTGCTTTTCGGACGCGAGCTCATGAGCAAGCCAGCTACGTATCAAGCAGAATCCAGCCCGACTCGAGTACGTATAAGCTGTCCAGAATAGGGTATCATGTCTAATCTAAACTATATCTCAATCCACAGGAATCATATAAAACAAGAATGAATAAGTATGGGTCATGGTCTGCAGTCCATTAGCATATTGTTCGATTAGACTCCAAAAATGATATGAGTCTATAAATAAGCAGAGTATATCATGGTACTGAATATAAAGCAAGAAAGGATAGTAAAGAAATATCATAAGTAAATACCTGTATCATGCATCGCAATCCTCTACCATCCCGCTCTGCTAAGCAACTCCATACAATCGCTAAACCTGAAGAGATGATCAGGTCCTCAGAGGACTAGCAAGATACATAAAATATACCTACCTAACAGTTTAATCATGCAATAATATAAACAGGAACTAGACATGAGACTGACATGTGGCTACTGACAGGTAACTATGAACACGAATACGGGATCAACTATGCATAAATGAACTGCTGGAAGATCAATAGAATACCAACCCTCGCCCCGAATGTGGACTCGCAAGTCAGTTTCAAGACAAGTCACCCTCGCCCCGTGTGTGGACTCGCAGGTACAAACGGACAACCCTCGTCCCGTGTGTGGACTCGCAGGTTGTGGAAAAGACAAAGGAATAGCAGTTCACTCACACATACTTGCAGACACGACTCAGTCAAGATACAGGTGAAGACACGGTACAACTCAGTCATGACACAGGTAAGGACAACTCTAGCATGATCCATGACGTAAACAAGCCTGGTATAACTAAACTATCAAGTCATAAAATACTGATATATAAGCAAGACAATAAACTGGTAAACACGGTATCATATAAATCTATAACAACTAAGATAACTAAAGATAACATACTACAATAGGTATACTATAAGCATGAAAATAAACTGTAGAGGGAGGCAAGGTATACTTGCCTGGAGGTTGCACGCAGATCCCACAAAATATAGTCAACTGGTGAGCCGTAAAGTCCAACTCATCATAACTGTCTCCGAAAGCTGAAACAGACATTGCCAACATTCTCAGAATAGTCAAATTAGCTAGGATTGCCTATCCTTAAGTCCAATTCTGGACAAAGGAGTAAAACGGTAATTTTGGGCAAAAACGGTGTCCGCCGTTGAACCCGCTTTGCATCAAAAATTGTGTCAGAGTCACTGATCTCTAAAGTCATCAAACTATATGTCTACGGATCCGGTTTTCTGATAAGAACCCAACGGTATGTCCAATTTTAGATTTTGGACCGTGGGGCCCACAAAACGGCGATCCGATCAACTGTCTCAGAATCGGACCAAACTTGGCATACAGGACCAGAAAAATGATACGGTCCTGTTGGCGTAACTTTCGTCTCTATCTGACGAGCGTACACAAAGTAATTGGAAAACTTGCACAGAGGCCGATACGGTGAATTTCGACGGATACGCATCAAATTCGTCGCGCACACGCGACCAATTTGAATTCCGTCAAAGCCCACACGTCCACGAAGCCGTTAGCACCTTTCAATACTTTCGGTTCGCGAACGTCGCCCGGATTGGCGGGACGCACGTCGTGTGGATGAGTTTTCTAGTTTTTTAACTATTTTAGATTATAGTTTTTGGTCAACTTCTATCCCGATTTGAACAGAGTACAATAGACAAATAAATAAAATAATTATTGTGTTTTGATCATGATTAGGTTGTCTATAAATCCCTTCAAGTGGATTTTCGAAACTGTCGAAGGTTTTGCCAAAAATTGCCTTCCAAAACTAGTTCTTGGAATCGAATCCTGTTCGTTTCGGAACAATTTTTCTGCCAAGTTGGCGCCGATTTTCTGGGTAATCTAGCGCACTATAATTAAATCTAGTTGAAGACACTTGAAGGCCTATAGGTTGTGCTCGTACCTGAAGTGAAAGATCGCTAAACGATCGATCGTGCGCCGAGAACACGCGCTGCGAAAGCGGCCTTCGTGAACTCTGTTACTGCTGCTGTGTCCTGCTCATGTGCGCGCGGTTTGGGGTCGCGTGGGGAGGCGGCGTGGTTTAGGGTTTGCGTTGTTTCGTGGTATATATGTACGAGTTTGGGAGAGCTTGCGCTCGGGTTCGAGCATGGGGCGGGCCTGGGACTGCTCTGTAGGGGATTAGTCGACTGGGTTTAGGGATTAGTCTCTGCTGGTTGGCCACGGGCTGGGCCTCGTTGGGTTTGGACCTGGCTAGGCCGGCTGCTACTGCTTCTCTTTGTTTTCTTTGTTTGGGTTTTATTGCTATTTAACTATTATTATATATATGTATCTATAATCCATATATATACACATATATGTATACATACCTATATACATATTTAAATGTATACACATACACACATATATTGATATATATTTACATATATATATGTGTGTGTGTGTGTGTGTGTGTGTGTGTGTGTGTGTGTGTGTGTGTGTGTGTGTGTGTGTGTGTGTATACATGACATATATACACTATAATTATTAATACAAGCTAACAAAGGTAACTTATATTTAGGCATATATATTTATATATATAATGACACACACATATATACTATAAATTCAAACACGAGTAATAAATATTAAGTATAATCAATATTTGAAATCTAATCCTTAATCTTTATATACCAAAAATTCACATAAACAAAATACAATGATATTTTATATATATAAATAAAAGCTTAATTTTTTCATATTCCATAAATACTTATATATATATATATATATATATATATATATATATATATATATATATATATATATATTTATATATATATATATATATATATATATATATATATATATATATATATATATATATATATATATATATATATATATAACCTAGGTAATTCCCAGAAAGTCCAACTTATTTGTTACGGAAAATTATTTGCTATATTATCAATAAAATATTATTTCCAATAACAAGCACATATAATATGTTTATATATATAAAAAAAAATATATATATATATATATATATATATATATATATATATATATATATATATATAAAATATATATATATATATATATATATATATATATATATATATATATATATTTATAAATATATATATATATATATATATATTTATATATATATATAATATATATATATATATATATATATATATATATATATATATATATTTATATATATATATATATGTATATATATATATATATATAAAAAAAAAAAAAAAAAAAAAAAAAAAAAAAAAAAAAAAAAAATATATATATATTTATATATATATATATATATATATATATATATATATATATATATATATATATATATATATATATATATATATATATATATATATATTTTAACAGTGGCTAAAGCCTTCATTGAAATACAATAAGAGAGGTAAAACCGGGAGGTAGCCCAAGTTTCTACAAAGTTGGGGAGGAACCCCTGCCATACATCCTGACGCGACGCGTCCTAACACTGATTACTACTGCAAAATATAAAAAGGTTTTTTTTTTGGAACAAGAAAGGAGGTGGCACTGGTCCCAAGGGTGGGGTTGTAGCGCTGCCCAGGAATGGGCACTGGGTGTGGGCTCTCTGCCCTGACGACATTTTTTTTTTAAGAAATGATTTTTGAAAAAAAAATTCAAAAATCAAAGGAGACTGGCCCCAGCGCGCGGGGCCCGAGGGCGGTCAACCGCAGCGCGTGGAACCCGAGGGCGGAAGCTCCCACTGCACAAGGAAGGTGGCCCACGGCCCGAGGCGGATAGGCCGGTGGACTGCCCGAGGGCTTGCGCCGCTCGAGGGCTCCACCAAAGCCGCCCTGCGCGGCGGAAGACGCGGGAGGCGCGGGCCGCAGCACGGGCGACGCCGCCGATGAACGGTGGCGGCGGAGGGGGATGACGGAGGGAGGGGTGGGAGGGGGAAGGGGGGAGCGGGGGCTCGACCTCCGATCGGCGGAGGAGAGAGGGCTCCGACGGGGGTGAGAGGAAAAAGGGGGGGTTGCAGAGAGGGCCAACGGCGGCCGAGGGCTGCCATCGGAGTCTGCGAGAGGGGGAGGGGGGCTCGACCACCGGAGAGGAGCGGGGCAGAGACGCGGAGGTGACTCGACCACCGGAGAGGAGCGGCGGGTGGGGGGGTACGACCACCGGAAGGGGCAGTGGAGGCCTCCCGGCGAAGAGGATGGGAGGGAGGGCGGCGCGCGCGAGAGGGGCGAACGGCCGCGCCGGCAGGGGAGGTGAGCAGGGGATGCCACGTGCAGGTCGGCCGGCACGAGGGATGGCCGAGGCCAAGCGGCGCATCATCGCCGAGGGGCCTCCGGCAAGCGACGAAGAGAACGCCGGAGGCTAGGGGGGTAAGCGGCACGATGTGGGTCCGCAAACCGCCGTGCGGCCGTAAGGGCCCACTGGGGTGGGGAGACGCTCGCGGGGAGGGGGGAGGCCTCCGACGGCGGAGGCAAGGGGCCCGGGATGCAGGAAGGAGAGGGGTGGAGGGGCGCCGCAGCGGGGAGGACGGCGGCCGGGGCGCTCACGGTGAGGGACGCCGGGGACGGATGGGACCACCTCAGGAAGAGGAAGGTCGAGGGGGTGAGCACTGCCGAATGGGGGGACGACTCCGTGAGGAGGGCGGCCGCCGAGGAGGGGGGAGGAGCGGATGACGACTGAGGGAGGGCAAGGGCACCGGAGGTGGGCGGGGCCGGACCAAGCCGGAGGGGAAGAGGCGGAGAAGGGCCTGGCTGCGAGAGCGGGCGGGAGCCCTCAACCGCGGGGGAGGGCGGCTCTACGAGGGCGACGGTGGACGTAGGGCTCCGCGGAGGTGCTGGAGAAGCAAGCCTCTGTCCGGCGACAGCGGCTGGGGAGGAGCCGAGGCGTCGCCTGCGACGGGGACGTCGGGGGCGTCGGGGCCGACGCCGCGGAGGGAGGGGGCGGCGGCACTGAGGGCAGCAAGGATGCTGCCGGGGCGATAACGGATGGAGGAGCAAGCCGTCGGAGGACCGCGAGGGCTGCCATGGGGCGGTCCTCCCGTCGGAGAACGGCGCGAGCTGCCAGGGGGCGGCCCACCACGGCGGCGGCCACCAGGGGGCCGGCCACCTAGGGGGTTCCCACCCACCGAGCGCTCCCCCAATATATATATATATATATATATATATATATATATATATATATATATATATATATATATATATATATTTTCCCCCAATATATATATATATATATATATATATATATATATATATATATATATATAACAACTGTTCCTAGAATTGCCTCCCAAAATTGCTAAGGTAAAGTACCAACATAATATATGTCTACTCTGACGTCTTTGGTCACAATACCCGACTACATTGACTGGCCTGGGTTCAGGTCAGGTCCGGGCAAGTTTGGCAATATCGGGTTCCCTGAAAGTCGTAACATTACTAAATAACTAATTAAATCATTTATAGAGATTAACTCGCAACTTGGCCTGGTTTTCCTAGTTAGGACATCACTATGGCTCGGTCATCCCTACTATGGCTAAATACACTAGTCAAGGCACGCCACTGCACTATCCGTACCACGATTCCTAGTCGCCTTGTACTCTAATTACTAACCATGACTAAAATCACTACCATAATAATTATCTAACTAATTATTTAGAAAAACAAATTTTAAAAAATCACCATTAAATCAAATAAATGAATAAATAAATATTTCAAAAATATTTTTGGGAAGGGAAGCTACAGGGCAGCATCAGTTACGTCGGTTCAGCATTCGACTCCGACGTACCCTCAGTAGTTGAAGCGGAGGCAGTCTTCCGCAATGGGCTGCACTCATTGTGGGAAGCCAGGACATGTAGTATCAGAATATCGCAGAGCACAAGGATTGTGTTTGGCTTGTGGGGCATCGAACCACATGATAGGGTCCTGTCCACAGAGAGCCGGTTCCTCCTCATCGGCCCAGACTAGTCCCTCGGTGTGGGGACCAGTACAAGTACAGCAGCGCGCAGTACCAGCCTCCGAGGCCATTGCCGCCTCAGGCTCAAGCATTACAGCAGCAGAGGCCGCAGCAGTATGCCCAGGTCCAAGCACAGATTCAGAACTGCCAGAGAGGTTTCCAGCAGAGGGGACCAGCACCCAGAGGGCAAGGTCAAGAGATGGCTTTGACCGCAGAGAAGGAGTTGGCATCAGGTGAGGTGGTAGCAGGTACCATTCTTGTCAACTCTTTTCCAGCATCAATATTATTTGATTCTAGTGCATCGTATTCATTTATGTCTGCACGATTCGCTACACTGATAGGACTGGAGCCCGAGTCATTATCAGTAAGGCTCAATATCGTCACGACCCGTACCCGCTTTCTGGGATACGAATGCGTGTCCAAGCCAGGCTATGCCGCAGAGTCGGCGGTAGAACGCTCTCACGTCCATGATGCTCAAAATCATAAATAATGCTCATTCACAAAACTAATTTAATTTACAATATTCACAAGTTTTATATTTGCAGAAAAATATAAACTCTTACAAATATTGAACTGATTACAACTCATCTATCAAGCTAATCTTGTCACCTCTATTTTTGTTTTATGTATTTTCAGTATACGTGTACAGAATTCTGACCCATAATCAGACTTGTCTAGCTTAATCTTACATGACTTGGTTTATTTTGGTTTATTTTGACTTAGGTTCGGCTTGGGTTGGTTGTTTTGGTTTAGGGTGGTTCATCATGAACCCAACCCCCTACCTACCACCATCTCCATTTAAAGCCCAACCCTTTCTCTCTCTTCATTACTTTCTTACTTTCTCATTTACTCCTTCTTCTTCCTCATAACTCTCTCTACCTACCAAGAGAGAGGCTTAGGCAAGTGCAACTTGCTTCATGGAGGAACTCTATTTTTGTTGTTCTATTGTCTTTCTCACGAAATGCTAAGACACTTTAGTACTTAGCATTTTTAATTTCTATGGTTTATTTCTTGTAGATCTAAGTTTGTTGCATTTTCGGATTTTTTGGGTTTTGATGTATCAAACTTTATTATTTTCAAGTATTGATTGTTCCATGTTGTAGAGAATTTCGTTCTACCCCATTTTGATCTATGGAAGTCCTATTTTTGACTTAGATTGAAGGTTTCATGGAGTTTTGAGTTCTGGAGGTTCCCTACGCACACGTTTATACGTGCCTGCATAATATCAAGCTCTGCACCCATGTTTATACGTGCCCGCGTAATATCAAGCTCGACACACACGTTTATACGTGCTCGCGTTATATCAAACTCTACGCCCATGTTTATTCGTGTCAGCGTGAATCTGCTTTGCGCGTAAAACAAAGTCTACCCTGCCTTGGCGTAAAACAAGCTTCATGCGTACTCTTTTACGCGTATTCTATTTTACGCGTACAATCTTCACGCGTACTCTTTTACGCGTATTCCATTTACGCGTACTTCCTTCACGCGTACTCTTTTACGCGTATTTCGTTTACGCGCGTACTCATTTCATGCGTACTTTATTTATGCATACTTCTTTATGCGTACCTCTTTTACACGTACTCCCCTTGGCGTACTCCTTTGGCATACTCCCCTGCCCGGAGGCTTCTTAGCACTAGCGTATCTTACCCCCTTGTCCGGCGCTGTATGGCTCTGGCAACCATTGCCCTAGATTCCCCTTTATTGGGCGCGTGGCACCCCTTATTATATCCTTATGCCTTTTGACATGAACTCGATATAATTATGATATGTTAATATTGTAATGATAATCTGTACACGGCATGATTTTGTGACAACTCATGATAGTGGCCCGTCGTGACGCGCTCCTAACAAGTAACAAGTATAAGTAACATAACATGATGGTGACCCGTTGTGGTGCACCCCTGACAAGTAATCCTGACATGAACTCATGAACACCGTTGCGACGGTTATCATGACATGCTAAGTAATCTTGACATGTAACCTTGAATGCTGTTGTGACAGCTACCTCGACCCGCTAAGTAAATTCCAGTCTTGACACCGTGGGTGCTTGCTTGAAACTTGTTTGTACAAGATACTAGTCTAGTCTCGTCTTGCATCATGTCTACGACATGAGTCCCTGGTTACCACGGTTAGGGATTCATACTGAATCTGACTAAGGTTAATGACTAGGCTGATCAAGTAGTTCATATAGAGAGATGTTTCCAGCTACAGGCGATCCCGTTATACCGGCAACACCTGAGGGACTTGTAGCCTGCCGTCGAGTAGGGCACATTTCCAGCCCACTGTCATGTGGGGTACTTCATGAAACAAGTACAAGGCACACTGTTATGTGTTGCACTCTAAGCTATCTAATAATTCTGGATAACTTTGATAATCAACCTCGCCTAGATAACTGTCACTTTCCGTTCCCAGAATAGGTATTTTTAATACATGTACTGCTTCAATATATTTATTTAATATTTATCCTGTATTGTTCTGTAATTAAATCCCTTTAATTTTATGTTAATTAATTTCCTGTAATTTTATTTCTGTATTTTATTTCTTGTTTTTATACTCTGCTTTAGCTATGCTTTGGGTTCGGCTTGGATTGGATTAAGTATGTTGGTTCATCATGAACCGAAAGAAACCCCCACCTACCACCATCTCTTCATTTAAAGCCTCACTCCCTTTCTCTCTCTTTATTACTTCACCATTACTCTCTTCATCACTTCTTCTTCCTCATAAACTCTTCCCCACCTACTCAGCCGCCAAGACAAGTGCCAACTTGCTTCATGATGGAATCCCAGTTTTATTGTTCCATCATCTTCCTTATTTGATTCTAAGTCTCTTTAGTACTTGGCCTTTTCGATTTCCATGGCTCCTTTATTATAGATCTAAGTTTAATGCATCTTCGGATTTCTTAAGTTTTGATCTAGTAGCTTTGTTATTTGTCAAGTTTTGATGGTTCCATGTTGTAGAGAATTTCGTCCTACCCAATTTTGACCTATGGAAGTCCAGTTTTGGGCTTGGAATGAAGGAATTAGGGAGCTCGGAAGCAATGGCTTCCCATGGTTCTCCTTCTCAGAAAAGTGGAGAAAAAGAACAGTGCTTGACCACATGAGTTTTCATGCGGCAAGTCTTCGTTAGCCGCATGGGCTTAGTTAGCCGCATGAGACTTATCTGCCGCATGAGTTTTAGCTAGCCGCATATGTATTCAGTCCCACAGCCGCATGGTGCTGTATGACTTCTCAAATAATATCAACAATAATAATATCACATAATATCAAATAATATCAACAATAATAAAATGCCTATTTAATTTTCACAAAATAACTTTAGTAATAATAAAATAATAGAAATTGTTCCAACGTGTGAACTTTACTACCCACCCTCATCCGGGTCCAGGAACATGTACAATATTGTAAAATATTATTTAATAATAAAATATCAATAATTGTACAAATATTTAAATAACGAGAAATTGTACATAAAATTCTAAAATAGTTTAGGAAATATTTCTAAGTACATATAATATGTCTACATGGTCACATTTGGTCACACTACCTGCTTACATGGGTTAAAATTTTGTTCGGGCCCTGTTCGGACTGAATTGGCCAAACCGGGTCATCAAAAAAATAAATAAAACCACAAATTATTTAAATTTATTTTTTTAGTCTAATAAAATAGTAAAAAAATAATAAAAAATAGGGGTTTTACACCATATGACGAGAAGACATCTGCAAGCCGGTATGTGACCTACTTTGAGGTCACAACAGATCATCTGCCGCATGACGACGCCATCCTTACACGATTGTTCGTCGGGGCATTGGAGGGAGTCGCATTCAACTGGTACCGCAATTTGCCGGACAACTGCATCCATTCCTTCATCGGCTTCAAACATATATTCTTGGGGAGGTTCTATGAGATAGGACAAGATGTGACAATGTCAACCCTCATGGACGTTGTTCAATAAGAGAAGGAGCTGACAAGGAACTACATTGAACGGTTTCGCCAAACCGCGATGAAGTTGCCCTCCGGTAACTCGGACTCTTCCTTAATTGAAATTTGCCAAAAGAGGCTGCTCCCCACAATCAGCCTCTGGATGGGCGAATGTCAATTTAAGGACTGGAAGACCTTCATCATCAGCGCCACTAGCGCAGAAGCCAAGTTGAAGAAAGCCCGCCAACTGGGATTGCACATCTCGGATGGAGAGGACAAGGACAAACGCCCTAATGCCAACAATAACAACGACGGTAATTCCTCCAACCGAGACAACAAGGACAAGCAGGCTATGGTGGCCGACACAGCCCAGAAACCTGAACCAAAGCAGGCAGAGAAGCAGTGGCCTCAGGTGACTTACTCCTTCGAAGATAGCCATATCAAGCCCATCTTTAACATGCTCTTGCAAGGAGATAGAATTCAGCTCCCTCCGTCGAGACGTGAACCTCGACCTGCAGAGATGGAGAGCCCAAAGTACTGTCACTATCATCGCTATGTCCACCATGCTACTCAAGACTGCTTCCAATTGAAGCGGTACATCCGAAACCTCATCGATTCTAAGGCCCTGACCATTGATTTCGAGGAGGTAACAGTCGCTGCCAACATGGTGTCAGTCCAATTCGGCAGCTTCCCTCCAACGAGGACCCAAGATGGCATAGTACCCATCCTCCGGGCAACAATGGAGGTCACTAATCTTCCACCTCCGCGAGACCAGACGACTGGGCTGGTGCCTCTCACCACATCACGAGGAAAGGTCATGTGGGTCCATCCGAACTTGGTACCTGAAGTAACTCAGTCTGTGTCACCCTCCACCGATAAGAAAAAGGACAGGAAAGTTAAGTCCTGCCGCACAATCTCGACCAATGTCGAAGAAGCGACAGTTGTCGTTACCCGGTCCGGTGCACAATCTCAACCTACACTGGGTAACTCGACCGAGGAACGCCAGCCGGCCACTGCTGACGCCCCAGGACCTTCTCAGCCTCCGCCGACCGACAAGCCCAAGCCAAAGGAGACCCGCTTTGACAAGCTGCTGCGGAAAGACGCACATCAGGGGCTGGAAAGGCCCTATAATTTTGACATGCCATAATTGGCCAACACACCAGCCAAATTGTCATTATATGAGCTCCTGAGACTCTCCAAAGATGTTCGCGTCGTACTGAGCGAAGCACTCCAGAATGCCGACGCATATCTGGCTCAGATCAAGCTTACAGGGGAGGGCTCTCCGGCGGATCTCCAGGACAGCGCTTGTACAGGTGCAATGCCCAATATTGTGTTCATTTTGCAGGATATGCTTATCAAGACCAATCTGCACGATCGCCCTCTGTATTATACTCGATACGTCGACGACATCAAGGTGGATCGGATGCACATTGATCCTGGTTCTTCGATAAGCATTATTCTGAAGAGCTTGCTTCACCTCCTATGCATCCCAATGCATCGGCTGACTCCTACCATCACCGCTATCAGTAGTTTCAATTCAGGAAGAAGCTATCCCATTGGATAGATTCCCCTAAAGTACTAAATTGGCGACCTTCAGTCGGAAGTAACATGCTATGTTATAGACGCAGATACCTCCTATAATATTCTCCTGGGGCATCCGTGGATACACGATTATATGATCGTGCCCTCCACATTGTACCAATGCTTCAAATACGTCGACAAGCACGGCTTCGTAAAGACAAAATTTGCTGACATCGATCCCTTCAAAGGGGTCAAATCCTACTATTCGGATTCCTGCTTGTACAAGAAATCAAAGAGGCACCTGATCAAGGAGGATGTTCAAGAGCAGACGGAGGCCATTGCAGGGCCCGAGGAACCCTTGAGAATCTATCTCCAACCCTGCAAACCAGACAGGACTGTACCTCTTACAGCCACTCTGCGTAGAGAAGCAACTAGTCTTCCGGTGCTCACTGCATAAAAGGAGCAGATGACGATCCGACTGCCAAGGTCTGGCCAAGGGCCGAGACCTACTACGGAGCCACTGACAATCAGGCTGTCCAGAGCCGGCCAACATCAAACAGAAGTGATCAATCCTTCTGTTAAACCGATGGTCATTCGCCTACCCAAGACAAGCCGACAGCCGAGCGCTAAGCCAGGGACTGCCAGTGAGCCAACAACTCCACGTCTAGCACCAAGCGCTAAGCTAGAGATCGCTAGTGCACCAACGACTCCACGTTCAGCACCATCAGTGGAGCCCCTGATGATCAAGCTGCCCAGGTCATCCTTCCAGTCTTCATTAATACAGGGGGTGGCTGAAGAGGAGTTAGAGCTAGCCAAGTATGTGGCTGCCCACACTGATGTTCCTTCTGCTGACAATATAATCCCACCTGGAAAGATACCTTATTTTATCAATAAAGGGCTATCTTTGAACTACCTCGAACATAACAAGCTTTGTATAATATATGCTATGGAACACGGTATAGGCACCAACTTACACACATAAGTGACAAACGTCTATACCGCGAACCAAGTTACTCCCGTGGAGGGCGCTTGCTTCGTAGTCCCGGGAGAGGACCATCCAATCATCTTCGGTCGAAAGAATGGTCAACAGTCCTTCAGGCCAGAAGAAGTCAATCTCAGACCCGACACCGGAAGACTGCTCCTTTATCTGTATAGCTCCCAATCCAAGTATCTCATGCAAAAATAGGGGTACGATATGGAGACTACACTAGGTTTGAACTATGGCACCGGCCGACGATTACCCTTGTAATTGCCAGTCCCAGCTGGAAAACCACGGGATTATTACAACAAGACCAGACGTGGTCTAGGCTATGTTACACCTGTAACAACTCCTGAAAGCTCAGATGAGGAATACGAATGGCATTCACATTCAACCGGATCGCCCACTTCTGATTCGGATGTCAGCATCGGAGATGTACTCAGGCAAACTTGGTCTGTCAATATGGCGTTTGCTGACTCCTATGAAGAAGATGAAGATGTACCTGAACTTCTCAAATTAGAGCCTTGGGTACAACAGCTAGATGTGCAGTAGGAGAAGCATTTCGAACGAAGAGATCCTCCTACCGAAGATAACGTCATGCAAGTTGACCTCGGCGATGAATCCTCTCCAAAACCAATCTTCGTTAGCAAAAGTCTGACATATGAAGAGCGGGAGTCGCTATTGCAACTCGTCAGAGAGTATATTGACGTGTTTGCCTAGAGCTATAAAGACATGCCAGGGTTAAACCCCGAGATTGCACTCCATAAACCCAATATTCATCCGGACGCAAAACCGGTCAAGCAACAGCAACAACGGTTCCGCCCAGACATCAGAATTCTATCGAAACTGAGGTCGACAAACTAATAGCCAGCGGCTTCATCCGTAAGGAACAATATCCAGACTGGGTTGCCAATATAGTATCGGTCCTCAAGAAGAATGGAAAGATCCGAATCTGTATCGACTTCCAGAATTTGAACGAAGCATGTCCTAAGGATGAGTTCTCTCTTCCTATTACGAACATAATGATTGACAACACATGTGGCTTTGAGCGCATGTCGTTCATGGATGGCTTCTCAGGATACAACTAAATCAAGATATTTTTTGACGACGAAAAGCATACATTATTCTGAACGCTAATTGGTGTGTACTGCTACACAGTCATGCCCTTTGGTTTAAAGAATGCTGGCGCCACATATCAACGAGCCATGAGTGTCATATTCAGAGATCATCTACGTAAGACCGTGGAGTGTTACGTCGACGACATCACCGTTAAAAGCCGCTCTAAGGAAGATCATCTGCACGATTTGAGGACAGTATTCGACCTGATGCGAGCACACAACTTAAAAATGAATCCCACCAAATCCTTCTTGGGGGTATCCAGTAAAAAATTCTTGGGTTTTATCATTACCGCCCAGGGAATCTATATAGATCCTGAGAAGACGAAGGCAATCATGGAGATGGGTCCTCCAAGAAATCTCCGAGAACTCAGAGGCCTTCAAGGAAGGCTCGCTTATATTAGGAGGTATATCTCTAACCTCTTCGGGCGATGTAAACCCTTTACGCACCTCATGAAGAAAGGCATCTCCTTTATATGGGATGAAGAGTGCCAACGTGCCTTCGACAACATTAAAGAATATCTGTCGAACCCTCCAGTCCTGGTGGCCCCGGTTGCTGAAAAACCGTTCTTGCTCTATGTGCGAGCGATGGAGCATTCCCTCGGTGCTCTACTAGCACAAAACAATGATGCGGGGCATGAACAAGCTATCTATTATCTCAGCCGAATAATGATAGGACCAGAGCATAGATATACCGCCGTCGAGAAGGAGTGTCTCGCTTTGGTGTTCGCTATTCAGAAGACGCGACACTATGTTACAGGACAGACCATCTATGTCTGTTTGCCATTGATTGTAAAAGTACAGAACAATTATATAGGAGGACTGAACTTAAACTCACAATACAAACTCGCTCGTACAAAGAAAGCCTAGGGACGAAAACCTAGGTACAGCAGTCTAAGTACGATTATTTATTTTTGATTCTGGGGGGTGACGTTAGAGGCTCAGGAAAGCGACGGCCGCTCTGCCTTACTCCTTGGACGATCAGACGTAGCTTAAGCTCCGATAAAGAACTGCTCTCAAGATGGGAAGACTCTTCTGTGTGCACCTTTTTCTCTTTGTGTGTCCAGCCGGGTGGAGAGGATCTCTTTCGCAAGGGAATGGCACATTGCTATATTTTTTTCTGGTTTTGGATCAGGGATCGGAGATATATATTTTGCAAGGGAATGGCACCTTGCTATTTATAGGATTGGGATGCGATCATTAGGGTTTGCAATGATTCTTCCTTGAAAAGTCGGCGGCCAATCATCTGGGCCATTAATTATGATTACATTACATCTGGGCCATTGACGCTTGATTGTGCCAAATCTGTATGATCAATTAATGCTGATTGTCATAAATCTTTAGAAGCTTGGATCTCCTGCCACATGTTCAATTTGCTTTAATTACAACAAATCTGATTTGATTTGAGTAATAATGGTGATTGCACTAAATCTGGTTGTCAGGATTTGCGAGCAGCCATAGCCACGAGGGAATAAGACAGCTACGTGTCTCAACTTGTCATGAGCGGGGTGTCTTGACGAAGCTGTATGAACGCATTCTCTAAGTGATCCGTATACGGGTGGCCCCTCCACGATCCTAGCCGTATGAAGCTAGAGGTCACGTGAAGGTAGTAGCCGCATGAAGCGGACGGCCGCATGAAGCGGACAGCCGCATGAAGCGAGCAGCCGCATGAAGCGGACGACCGTATGAAGCGATCAGCCGCATGAAGCGGGTAGCCATATGAAACGGGTAGCCGCATGGGTATGACAGCTGCATAAGGGTGGCAGCCACATAGATGTTGCAGCCGCATAGGTGTTACAGCCGCATAGAGAACTTTGGAGTTGGTAGATTATGTCAACTACAAAAGATTTTCTCCTTTTCCCTAGGAACACGCCATCATGCCAGAGCCATTAATGCGACTTTATGTCAGAGCTGTCAGTTGTCAGAACTGCCGTCCGGGAATTGAATGCGGTAATTGCTATGGCCAGCTGTAAGAGGGAACTGTTTCGGGCCACGTGGCTATTTTCTGAGCCGCATAGAAATATCCGAGCCACATGAGGCTCTAGAGGACTTTGAACCGCATGAGTTTCTATCGGATTTCTGAGCCGCATAAGGATCCTTCTGTTGGAACCGCATGGGCTTTTCTTTGTTCTTTTCTATGCTTCTACAAGACCCCCTTCAAAGGTTTCAATTTGCAAAATTGAAATACTTTTAATAAGAAGCATGGCTATACATAAGCTCTTCTGGCTGCATAGGGTGTTTCTAGCCGCGAGGACTTCTTAGTCGCATGGGTCGTTTCTGGCCATAAGGACTTTTTAGCCGCATGGGCTGTCTGGCCGCATAGACTCCCTGCCACGTGTGCAAATCTTTTATTTGTATTGATTGCCTTTGATTTATCTTCAATTTTGAAGCCGCCTTTTGGGGCAGGATCCCAAGAGTTGGCTTTTAAATGACCAGATTCCCTCGATGCCCGAAGAGTCGATTTGTTCTTTTATGCTGCACGCGGATCGAAGCGTCCGCTGGTTTGTGAGCCCCTCCCTTCCTTCTATCTATAAATAGGCGCGTGTTAGGATGGAAAGAATTCTTTACTTTCTCTACTCTTCTTGCCCTAGATTTCTGTCTTCATCTTTCTTCTCCGCTCGTCGACTGACAATGGTCCCCAAAGCTTCGAAAGCTTCCAAAGCTTCCAAGGCCTCTGCTGCAGCGAAAGGAAAGAAGGCGGCGGCTCCCTCACCGACTGTAGCACCTCCAATCCATCCTGACGTCCACCCTGCCATTTAGGGTAAGGACTACGTAGAAGATCGAACATTTTAAACCCTAAAACAACAGCTCTGTTGCATGTTTTTTATGCACAAGCCCTCTTCCCCTCAGCATTCAATGCGTTCTTCAATATTATGAAGCCGCATATGTTGTATGGGCCGCATGAACTTCTCACATCCAAGCCACATGAGGTATACCTTATGTTTGAGCCGCACGAGAGCGTCTGAGCCGCATAAACGCCTTGAGCACTGAACCGCATGAAGCCCCTCTGAACAAAATCGTACGAGCTCCTAACGGACTGAGCCGTATAGCGTTCCACGAATCAGAACCGCATATGAACCTACCTAAACAAAGCCGCATGAGGGCTCGTCGAACAGCATGAACTTTGTGAAGATACCATGCCGTATAAAGACTCATCTAAACAAAGCCGCATGTGCTTTGTAAAAATTGAGCCGCATAAGGATTCGTTTAATCAGAGTCGCATGAGGGCTCGTCGAGCCGCATAAACTTTGTGAAAACCCCGTGCCGCATAAAGACTCATCTAAACAGAGCCGTATGTGCTCTGTAAACATCGAGCCGCATAAGAACTCGTTCAATCAGAGTCGCATAAACTCTGAATTTCCTGCCATCTCCTGATATTGTTTCTTTTGTCTCTTTTCAGTAAATCTGCCTGTCAATGCTGCAGGAGAACCCCTGGTGAGTCAGGCCCAATTTACCATAGGAGTTTGGTTTGACCATCTAATCCGGCAGGTGGTGGAGCAACTGCCTCAGAATGAGCCTGAGGAGAGGCTGAATCTTATTAAGAACCAGCCCTTTCGCTTTCTCTGTGCCATGCTGAACTCAGGGAAATTAGAAGAAAAGTACCTGAAGCCGGCGTTCTTCTTCGGGGACGCCCTAACTGTGAAGAACTCCCGGGTATTGGATATATCTGAGAATTGGAATTTTATTTCTGCTGGAAGGGCGATCCACATCCTCCAGATGGAACATCATTTCCCATTGGCGTGGTTCAATATGTTGTCGGTAGACAGGAGGATACAGGAATCCTTGACCCCGAGTCGGTCGGGCATGATCGTGGGTAACATCCACTACAATAAGCACATTAAATCAGCGTACGCGGGCAGGAAACCGGTCAGCTGCCACGTGATGGGGCTAGCCCCGGGTGCCTTTTTAAATGTGCAATGTCCCAATTTCTCATTCTCTCAAGCCGACACTTTCCTTAATCAACTTGCTCGGAAAAGGTCTTATCCCATTTGTCGGCTCTCGCTTTTGAACTGGATACGCCCCATCCCTTCATAGGCCAATTTGACCGGGTGGATTTTGCAAAAATATGGGACTTTCCTGCGTGAGGTTGGTCTCTACCACGCCATCCGGGGTACATGTCACGGACTGTCCATCAACAAGGAGTTGTTCATGGCTCTCTTGGAGATGTACAACCGGCAGACTGGGACTTTCTTCGCGCCTGGAGGGGAGATTGGTCTTGCTCTTCATGAGATGCACGCAGTCTCTAGGCTGCCCTGGGGCAATGAAGTGTTTGAAGTATATATTCCAACGAACGAAGAGTTCAAAGATTTGGAGCAACGACACCCGGGTTTTGTTGCTGTCTATCAGGAGTAACTGTGTCACCACAGTTACTGTCAGCAGACGACCAAGAAGGATAGAAGCTCGGAGGAGAACCTCCCGCATACCAGGGCTTGGCTCTCCTACCTTTTTCAGCAAGGTGCCTCAGGCCGGGTTACTTTCCGAAATCCTCTGACCCGAGAGCAAGTACAGGATCTGGTGTTAACTGCCAAGAAATCGAGGGCCTTGAGCGACACATTTGGGAGTCAAACTGATTCCTTTGATTATTTTTATTAGGATACCCAGCAGCTATCGAAGAAGGCAATCCTGGCAGGGTTCCTGATGGTATGGCTACGGAATTGCATGGTCTCCGGAGGAGTTGGTTCCATTGAGAGGATCAGCCGAAATTTTATCCTTCCTGCCGTGAAACTGGCCTTCGGGGTCAGACTGGCCCTTCTTCCGGCCATGGTGTGCAGTATACACCGTGGCCTCCGTACTTTTTCGTCCAAGATTATTGCACGCGACACGGCGATGAACTTTGAGTGAATCGAGTTACCCTACCACTATTTGATGGGGTGGCTATTAATGTATTACCGGTCTTTGATGAGGCCTGGCCCAGAAGATGGTGTAACTGACGATAATGCTTTTATCTTCCAGTACGCCGGATGTCCTGGGAGTACAACTCTATGCCCGCCTGTCGGAGGGCGCTGGCGAGGGTGGATGGATATAATTTCTTCGTGTCTGTTCCCCATTTTTCTGCTGAGGAGGTGGGGAGTGTACATGTTGATGGTGTCGGGCCTCCTCTTCTCTTACCTGGGAGGATGCTTCTTTGGTTGCGTAACATCCGTCCCTCGTACTTAGTATATCGCAACCGTAATACCGTCTACCTGAAACCTTACTTGCCCAGCCAGTTCTTCCGCCAGTTTGGGTATAGCCAGTTGTTCCTAGAGAGTCCCAGCTCTTGCCTGGGCTTTGAAGGCAGCGTTCTGGATGGCATCAGGGCCTGGCTTTACTATAATATTTCTCATACCCGTACTAGTTTCTCGGTCCCTGACGCTGAGACGCAAGGGGAGATTTTGTATTTAGCGGCTCTCTACCACGTCACTGCGAGCAGGTTTCTAGTTAACTTTGAACCGCGTACCAGTTTTATTATTGGTACCGGTTTGGCAGAGAAGCCCCAGGGGTCGAAAACGAGGAAGCAGAGGGCGAACATTGTTTCTGTGCCGGACTCGGAGTCCACCACTGCGGATGAAGAAGATGGCGAGCAGGGTGCCGATGATTCTCTCCCTCCTCTAGACGAGGGTGGCAGTGGATCAATCGCCCATTGCGTTCGATAAAGTGGTGGCGGATCAGCCGCCTGATGTGCCTGGTCCTTCGTATAAGCGAAGCATGAGTGAGTCTGCTGATATCGGCATGACTTATTCCATAAAACAGGCTGTTGTTAGATTCCGTCGACTACTTATCGAGGATGTTGACACTGTTTCTGAGGTGACTCTAATTATAATCGTCTTCTCCTTCATTTTCCTGTGTTATGGCCTAATCATTTTTTTTGCTCTTGTAGGCGTCAGAGGAGTCGGTTTCTCGAGAACCGGCCGCTGAGGTCGACCCGGCCCTGACCACTTTGGTCAGTGACATGTGTACCGCTATCATTTCTGCCGGGGTTCTTTCGGAGGCGGTCGAGGAGTCCCACCTTGCTAAGGACTCAACCCATGGTGATGGGGGCTCTGCTGCACCTGTCTTTGAGACAGTTAAATTTCAGCAGGGTGATGCTGAACCAGTTGTATCCCTTTCCGGGGTGGCTGGGGTAGAAGAACCAGCTGATCTTGACTTGGAGGTTGCTGGTGAGGAGACCATGGCAGCTGCGAGCGAACCTCAGTCTCCACAACCCTCTTCTGGTAAGATAAGCTAAATTTTGACTAATCAGGAGGCCTATTCGCTCTATCATCACATCCTTCGGGTTAGACTGATTGATGGTTGCTCTGGGCATACAGGTCCTGCCCTTTCAGTGCCGATGACGGACATTGTTATGGTAGGCTCTGCCAGAGGGGATCTGGTGGAGGGGAGCATGTCCCTTCCTCTTTCAACTTGTCTTAAGGGGCCTCCCGCCGGATCGAGTTCGGGAGGTCATATGGCGGCACAGCCCGAACAGGGGGCAATGGTCGCTGTATCTTTCTCTACTCGTATGACTTTGGGGGTTGACCTCTCAGCTTTACCGAGTATCCAGATTGTTCGGGCCGCGGAGGAAGAATTGGCCGTTGTTCAAGCGTCCTTTCGCTCAAAATTTATTTCCCTTGTGGCAGGGGCGGCAGGTTCTGTTGCGTCTTCTTCGACACTGCCAGCTACACTTCCTTTGACACCATCCTCTACGGAAGTTCTGGATAAAGCGTCGCAGGATATGGTTGATAGTTTCTACCGCCATTTGAAGAGGGGAGTAGAAGCTGCTGTGGAGCGGGGGACTCCTTTCGCCTTGGCCCGACAATGCGCCCAAGGCCAAATTGACATTCTCAAAACCCTTCTTGGCGGGGCAGGGATAGCCGCGCTTCTGGAGCCCAAGTTGCTAGAGGCCGATCAGCTTGTGGCCCAATTTCAAGTATTGCGACAAGCTGATCTGTCCGCAGCAATTGAGCAGGAGCGGGGGTTCCTCACCACCGCTTTGGAGAAGATAAGGCTTGCGCGGGATACATCTAAGCCGGTTATAATAAAAGACCTTGGCGACCTGTCTCTCTTGTACGACCAGCTGAGTCACCGGAGCGAGGTTTGCAGGGCTCGGGAAGCGGCTGCCTCCCAGGGAGTAATCGATACAAGGGAGCAGATTCTCGAACTTCAGAAGAAGCTGGCCTTCTTGGAGTCTGAGCTTGAAGCTTCTCGTGCGGACAAAGAGCTGATTATTCAAGATGCTGAAAGGATTTTCAGAGCTTCTGCCAACCTGGAACGTGCTCTGAAGAAGTTTGAGGAGGGCTGGCGGGCCCACGCGTCCTTGGAAGATGCGGTGCTGCTGACTCAGAAGGCTGAACGGCGGGCCAAACAGAGGTTTGAACGGTCGACTGCCTTGTTGAGGGACCGTCTCAGGGCACTATGTGTCGCCGAACAATAGTCGGCTTTTTCCTTCTTTTTGTTTTCATTCTTTTCCTTTCTCAAGTGGGACGTGGTCCCCAGAACATGTAGTACATTCGCCTTCCAAATAAAATGGTATGCTTTATTCTACCCTTTATTTGTACTACTTATTGTGTTTGTGGTGTTATGGTATTTGCCCCCTTGGGGAGGCGTTTGTGGACTTGTTACCCTGGGCATACCTTGGTTTTAGGTACGGACAACAAGTTTGAGAGGGATACCTAGAACAACCTTGCAATTTGTAGAAGTTTTTGGTATTGAAAGAATGTCAGGGAGCAGCTGGGCTCCCAAAACATGATAAGAAAGGAGTGGCATGTACTAGAAAATTTAGTACAGCATTTGTGGTCGACTGCGAACATTTGTGGTCAACTGAGGACATTAGCGGTCAACAGAGGACATTTGTGGTCAACAGAGGACATTTGTGGGCCTATTATCCTTGGCGTACCCTGGTTTTTTTTTTTTTGTACGGATAATAGATCGAGAGAGAACCAACATACTTACTCAGAGGTAATGAGGACATGGCAAATATGAGGGTTTCTTCGATGGAGCCTTCCCACTCAGACGTAATGAGGACATGGCAGGAGTAGGCTCCATGAAAGGAATATAGAACAACTCAGAGGTAATGAGGACATGGAGGTTCTATGTGAGGGGCGGTTTGTTTTTGATGGAAGCAAAACAACTCAGAGGCAACATCGACGTGGTTGTTTCGGAAAATCTGTGGATCAGTTACCCTTTTTGTGCACTGAAAGTGTGGGTATTAGATCATAAGGAGGAAGCTATTTTAGGAGAAAAGTTTAGAGGTATGGTCATACATGACTTACTACCTAGGAGAGGCGATATAGATTTATCTGTAGTGACCAGAGTGTAGGTTCAGTGGTACCTGCGGGTACATAACTCGTCATTCTGGAAGATTTGTAGTAGGGATGTGAGTTCAGCGGTACGAAAGAAGTACATGACTCGTTAGCTTGGCAATTTGTAGTCGGGATGTGAGTTCAGCGGTACCAGCGGGTACATGACTCATCATCTTGGCAATATATAGTCGGGATGTGAGTTCAGCGGTACCAGCGGGTACCTGACTCGTCATCTTGGCAATATGTAGTCGGGATGTGAGTTCAGCGGTACCAGCAGGTACATGACTCGTCACCCTGGAGGATGTCGTTTCAGACGTAATACTTCTTTAGAAACTTGCCGTTGATGGGCAATATGAACAAGTCTCCATTTTGTTTTGCGAGGTGGTAACCTCTATTGGAGAATACAGCATCAATGATGAATGGGCCTTCCCACTTTGGCTGGAACTTGCCGACAGTTTTGTGAGTCATAACCATCGGCCTTCGAACTGCCAGAACGAGGTCGCCCACTTGGAATGTTCTGGTTTCAACCTTCTTATTGAAGGCTCCGGAGATACGTGTCTGGTATAGCTCGATTCATTGTTGAGCTAAATGGCGCTTCTCATCTAGGGCCGCCAACTCTTGTAGCCGACGATGATGATTATTATCTGTCGCCAGTCGTTAGGTGAGGGCGACGCGGAGTAAGGGGATTTGAGTCTCCAGTAGGAGAACTGCCTCACTCCCGTATACCAAAGAGAATAGCGTATTTCCGGTGGCGGTCCGTACGGTGGTACGGTACGCCCATATGCATTTACCGAGCCTTTCATTCCAGTCGCGTTTGTTTGATGACACGAACTTCTTGAGAAGCTTGATGATTGTTTTGTTGAATGCTTCAGCCAGACCGTTAGCCGCTGGGTTGTATGGTGTTGAAGCGATATTCTGGATGCGGTGCTTGTTGCAAAACCGATAGAAGGCGTGGCTTGCGAACTGCGGACCATTATCATGGATGATCCTTCGGGGCAGTCCAAAGCGATAGATGACGTGATGCTTGAGGAAGCTGATCACGGTTGAAGTCTTCACTTCTGCCAGCGGAAGAGCCTCCGCCCATTTGGAGAAGTAATCTGTGATTACGAGTATGAAGCGATGTCCTCGGGATGAGGGCGGAGTGATTGGACCGATGATGTCCATTCCCCATGCTTCGAAGGGCCAGGATGCCACCGTCGGGTGTAGAAACTCGGATGGCTGGTGGATGAAATCTACATAGACTTGACAGGCTTTGCATTTTCGTGCATAGTCTATTGCGTCTACAACCATTATGGGCCAGTAGTAACCCATTCGACGAAGGCAATCTTGTAGTTTCGGGCCAGGCTGATGGGCCCCATAGATGCCATCGTGAGCTTTGCATACAGTTTCTTTGGCTTCTGTATTTGACAGACATCGAAGCAGTAATCCATCGTATGATCGCCCATACAGCATTTTCGTCTCCATATCGTAGAAGAATCTGAGGGAACGTCTTCTGATAGAAGTGGCTTCCTTCGGATTCTCTGGTAGGATGTCGTAGACTACGAAATCGATGAATGGTTGTCTCCAGTCTGGTGCTTCGTCGACTGTCAGAGCGGAGTAACTCTCAACACATTATTATTTATAGGACAGACCAACTCACGGCCTATGATGTCAACCAAGTGGTGAGCATGATTCGGAACTGCTAAGAAAGCGGCAAGGCCTGCTAGGGCATCGGCTTCAATGTTCTGGAGCCTGGGAACGTGCTCTATGAAGAACCCCTCCAGGGACGAGAAGATGTCAATCACTATTTGGTGGTAGGGGATCATGTCCTCATGGCGAACCTCGTATGAACCCCGAATCTGATTAACGATTAACTAAAAATCGCCGTATGCTTCAAGGTGTTCTACCCCCAGCTTTTTTGCAAGTCGGAGGCCCATGACCAAGGCATTGTATTCGGCCATATTGTTTGAACAGGGCTCCGTAAGGGAATAAGCTCGATTGATCACCAACCCGGTGGGAGAAATCAGCACTACTACGACTCCAGCGACGATGTTGCCCTTGGGCCCGGTTCTAGAAGCGCCGTCGAAGAACATTCGCTATATGGTATCGTGGGAGGCCATATTTGAATTAGTGACCTCATCTGGGATCTCTTCATCTATTTTGGTTGACTTCGAACCTGGATGAGCTGCTAAAAATTCTGTCAGGGCTTGACCTTTAACAGCCTTTTGTGGGACGAAGATCATGTGGTAGGGGGACAGTAATATCGCCCAGGTAGCGAGGCAAGAGCTGAGTGCTCCTGGCTTAGTCATGAGGACCTTGAGGGGGTTGACGCTTGATATGACGTAGATGGTTTGTCCTGTGGCGTAATGTCGCGTCTTCTGAATGGCAAAAATCAGAGCTAGGTACTCTTTTTCCACGGCAGTGTATTGATGTTCCGGCCCCATCATCATTCGGCTGAGGTAATATATAGCTTGTTCGTGACCTGCATCATTGTTTTGCGCTAGCAGAGCACTGAGAGAATGTTCTATCTCTCGTACATAGAGCAAGAAGGGTCTTCCAGCAATCGGGGCTACCAGAACTGGAGGGTTTGTAAGATATTCTTTGATGTTGTCGAAGGTGCGCTGGCATTCTTCATTCCATACGAATGAGACGCCCTTCTTTATGAGGTGGATGAATGGTTGACATCGTCCGGAGAGGTTAGAGATAAACCTCCTGATGTAGGCTAGCCTCCCTTGAAGGCCTCGGAGTTCACGAAGATTTCTCGGGGGACCCATCTCCATGATTGCCTTCGTCTTCTCAGGGTATATGTGGATACCCTGGGAGGTGATGATGAAACCCAAGAACTTTCCGCTGGATATGCCCAAGAAGGATTTCTTGGGGTTTATTTTCAAATTGTGCATTCGTATCAGGTCGAACACTGTCCTTAGATCATGCAGACGATCTTCCTTAGAGCGACTTTTGACGGCGATGTCGTCAACGTAGCATTCCACTGTTTTATGCAAGTGATCTCTAAAGATAATGTTCATAGCTCTTTGATAGGTGGCGCCAGCATTCTTTAAACCGAAAGGCATAACTGTGTAGCAGAACGTGCCTATTGGTGTTCGGAATAATGTATGCTTTTTATTGTCAGGGAACATCTTGATCTGGTTGTACCCCGAGAAGCCATCCATGAATGACATACGCTCAAAACTGCAGGTGTTATCGATCATGATGTCTGTGATTGGGAGAGGGAACTCATCTTTATGACATGCCTCATTCAGATTGCAAAAGTCGATGTAGATTCGAATCTTTCCACTCTTCTTGAGGACTGGGACTATGTTGGCGACCCAGTCAGGATGCTATTTCTTACGGATGAAGCCGCTGGCTATCAGTTTATTTACCTCGGTTTCAATAGCATTCATGACGTCAGGACGGAACCGACATTGTTGTTGCTTGACTGGTTTTGCGTCTGGACGGATGTTGAGTTTGTGAAGTGCAATCTCGGGGTTCAGTCCTGGCATATCTTCGTAGCTCCGGACGAACACGTCGATATATTCTCTGACGAGTTGTAGTAGCGATTCTCGCTCTTCGTCGGTCAGATTCTTACTGACGAAGATGGGCTTTGGAGAGGACTCATCACCGAGATCGATTTGTACAACTTCATCCTCGGTGGGAGGCTCTCTTTGTTCAAACCGCTTCTTTCACTGTACATCTAGTTGTTGTGCCCACAGCTCTAACTCAAGAAGTTCAGGAATGTCTTTATCTTTTTCGTAGGCATCGGCAAATGCCATATTGATGGACCAGACTTGCCTGAGCATGTCCCCGATACTGATATCTGAATCGGAAGTGGGTGATCCGGTTGAGTGTGAGTGCCAGTCGCATTCTTCGTCTGAGCTTTCAGGTGTCATCGCGGGAGTGACATAACCTAGCCCACATCTGGTTTTATTGTAGTAGTCTCGTGGTTTCCCAGCCGGGACTGGCGATTGTAAGGGTAATCGCCGTCCAGTGCCGTAGTTCAAGCCTAGTATAGTTTCTAGATTATACCCTTGTTTTTGCATAAGGTACTTGGATTGGGGACTATACAGATAAAGGGGCAATCTTCCGGTGTCGGGTTCGAGCTCATCTTCTTCTATCTTGAAGGACCGTGGATCATTCTTCCGGCCGAAGATGATTAGGTGATCCCCTCCCTCGATTATGTGGTAAGCGTCTTCCACTGGAGTAAGTTGGTTTACGGTGTAGACATTTGTCACTTGTGTGTGCAGGTGAGCGCCTATACCGTGTTCCATAGCATACATTATACAAAGCTTATTAAGCCCGAGGTAATTCAAAGATAGCCCTTTATTGATAAAATAAGGTATCTTTTCCAATGGGATTACATCGTCTGCGGATGGAACATCAGTGTAAGCAGCCACATACTTGGCCAGCTCTGCCTCTTCTTCAGCCACCCCCTGTGTAAATACAGACTGAGAGGATGACTTGGGCAACTTGATTATCAGGGGCTCCATGGGTGGAGCAGAACGTGGAGTTGTTGGCATACTAGCTACCCCCAATTTGGTGCTCGGTGCTGGACAGGGAGTTGTTGGCTGGCTAGTAGTCCCTGGCTTAGTATTCGGTTGCCGATTCATTCTGGGAAGACGAATTGTCATCGGTTTGACAGAGGGATTGAGCTCCTCTGTTTGTGGCCGGCTAGTTTTAGACAGCCTGATTGTCAGTGGCTCTGTCGTGGGTCTTGGCGCTTGGCCAGACCTTGGCAGTCGGATTGTCATCTGTTCTTCCTGTACAGAGAGGCTAATTGCGTCCTTACGCAGAGTGGATGTAAGGGGCACAGTTATACCGGGCTTGCGGGCTTGGAGGTGGATCGTCAGAGGTTCTTCTGATCCAGATGCTGCTTCAGTTTGAGCTTGAATATCTCCTCCGGCAAGATGCTTTTTTGACTTCTCGTACAAGCATGAATCTGAGTTGTAGGATTCGACCCCTTTGAAGGGATCGATGTTGGCAAACTCTGTTCTTACGAAGCCATGCTTGTCGACGTACTTGAAGCACTGGTGCAGTATGGAGGGCACGATCATATAATCGTGTATCCAAGGGTGCCCCAGGAGAATGTTGTAGGAGGTATCTGCATCTATGACATAACAGGTTACTTCTGACTGAAGGTCGCCGATTTGACATTTTAGACGGATCTTTCCGATCGGGTAGCTCCTGCCCGAATTGAAACCGCTGATGCCGGTGCTTGTCTGCGTCAGACGATGCATCGGGATGCACAAATGGTGTAGTTGGCTCTTTGGGATGATGCTTATGGAGGACCCGGGGTCAATATGCATCCGATCGACCTTGATATCGCCAATGTACCCAATATATACAGAGGGCGATTGTGCAGATTAGTTTTGATAAACATATCCTGCGGAGTGAAGACAATGTTTGGCATTGACCCTGTGCAAGCGCTGTCCTAGAGGTCTGTCGGCGAGTCCTCCCCAGTGAGATTGGACTGAGCCAGGTATGCGTCGGCATTCTGTAGTGCTTCGCTTAGTGCAACGCGGACATCCTTGGAGAGTCTCAGGAGTTCGTATAGCGACAATTTGGCCGGTGTGTTGGCCAATTGTGCCAGGATGTCAAAGTTGTATGGCCTCTCTAGCCCATGAGGCGTCTCTTTTCTGAGTGGTTTGTCGAAGCGAGTCTCCTTCGGCCTAGGCTTGTCGGTCGTCGAAGGCTGCGGATGTCCTGGAGCATCAGCAGCTGTCGGCTGCTGATCTTCAGCCGAGTTACCCGGTAGAGGTTGGGTTTGTGCGCCGGAGCGGGTAACAACAGCAGTAGCTTCTTCGACCTCTGTCGAGATCGTGCGGCATGATTTGACTTTCCTATTCTTCTTCTTACTGGTAGAGGGAAGTGCGGACTGAGTCACCTTAGGTACCAAGTCCGGATGGACCCACATGATCTCTCCTCGTGATGTGGTAAGGGGCACTAGACCAGCAGCTTGGTTTCGGGGAGGTGGAAGATTAGCGACCTCCATCCTTGCTCGGAGGACAGGTACTACTCCGTCTTGAGTCTTTGTCGGAGGGAAGTTACCGAATTGTACTGACACCATGTTGGCTGCTATGGTCACCTCTTCGAAATCAATGGCCAGGGCTTTAGAATCGATGAGATGCTGGATGTAACGCTTTAGTTGGTAGCAATCATGTGTAGCATGGTGAACATAGCGATGGTGATGGCAGTACTTGGGGCTCTCCATATCTGCAGGACGAGGCTCACGCCTGGGAGGAGGGAGCTGAATGCGTCCTCCTTGGATAAGCATGTCTAAGATGGGTTTAACATGGCCATCCTCGTAGGAGTAGGTCATCTGAGGCCACTGCTTTTCTGTCGGCGTTGATTCGGTCTTTGGGGCTGTGTCGGCCACCATAGCCTGTCTGCCCTTGTTGTCTCGGTTGCTGGAGGAATTACCACCGTTGTTGTTGTTGATGTTAGGGCGTTTGCCCTTGTCTTCCCCTTTCGAGATGTGCAATCCCAGTTGGCGGGCTTTCTTCACCTTGTCTTCTGCGCTAGTGGCACTGATGATGAACGTCTTCCAATCCCTGAATTGACTTTCGCCCATCCAGAGGCTGATTGTGGGAAGCAGTCTCTTTTGGCAAATTTCAATCAAGGAGGAATCAGGGTTGCCAGAAGGCAGCTTCATCGCGGTTTGGTGAAACCGTTCGATATAATTTCTTGTTAGCTCCTTTTCTCCCTGAACAACGTCCATGAGGGTGGACATTGTCATGTCTTGTCCTACTTCGTAAAACCTCTCCAAGAACATACGTTTGAAGCCGGTGAAGGAGTGGATGCAATTGTCCGACAAATTACGGTACCAGTCGAAGGCGACCCCTTCCAAGGCTCCAATGAACAACCGCGTAAGGATGGCATCGTCATGAGGCAGATATTCGGTTGTGACTTCGAAGTAGGTGATGTACCTGCTTGCAGATGTCTTTCCATCATATGGATTGATGTGGAATGGTTTATATTTTGGTGGGAAGGGAACATCTCTCCACGCAGCAGGATACGGCTGTCGTATCCTGAGGTCCTGGCAGGTTTCTCGGGCTTGGAACATGGCCCGGAGTTCCTGGACCTCTCTTCTTGCCTCTCTGGCCTCGTCTGCAGCGGTAGGAGCCGATACTTCAGGAGGACTATCTCCTGGTTTTGGTGCAGCTGAGTTCGAGTCCGCATTGACTGCGGGACCCAAGCTTGTTTGGCCAGGCGTTCATCCTTGCAGAGTTGGAAGGGCCACTTTGATCTCGTCCACAGACTTGACTAAAGCATGTAGTATGGCCTCCAGAGTGTCGATGCATTGGCGATCACTGGAACCTTCTTGGTTGCTGTCTGTCATGAACACCATTCTCACATGAGCAGAGATGGAAGGAACGGTAGAGGACGTGCCCTCTGAGTCATACCCTTGTGCAGAGAAGTCGTCCGGATATGTGGGAATATTTTCCTCTGGTTCTGACTCAGAAAGAGTGGTACCCCCAGTTTCAGAGCTTGCCTCGTCTTGGGAATTGGGGACGTCCTCGGGGACGTCGGGATCTGCTACATCTGTTGGGTGAACCATTTTCCCCAGTCTATCTTCTTGGAACACCGGGTTGTTGTGAATATTTGGAGGAATGCTACCCCCGGCTCCAGTGTCTTCCATAGATGTGGACGAATCTCCCAGTGTGGCAGATTTTATCTTTGAGCGGGTACCTTGGTAAACTCCTCCTGCAATGATGGTAGACAACCGTTTAGACGAAATTTTTTGGTTACGTCGGTTGAAATTTTTGGGCTGGAGATACTTGTTTTCTACCCTCTTTCGCTGCCAAGAATCTTTATAGCAGAATTGCAAGAGGCAATAAGAAGCGCCTCGTCTTCTGAGTTTGGGTGTTACAGCCTTTGGAAGACGGACCGCTGGTCTTTTTGTGCTGCTGCCTTTTTGCAGCAACAGTTGACTATGATTTGGGTGCATTGATGTCCTTGACAGGACTCTTTGTACGCCAAGTATTCGTCTCTTTCCTTGCGCTTGTGAAGAATTACGTTGCGCGGGTCACCTGCTTTGTGGGCTGATGAGTGTATTGGCCTCCTGTCTGCTCCCTGATGTGGGGGTGGCGTGAGTACTCGCCCTTGATCCTTGTTAGGAGATTTTTGATAACTATTCCGTTCGTTGGCCACCGGAGGCTGGACACGGGTAGTTCTGTACAACTTTCCATCAGGGGCCCGAGTAATAGTCAACGGGACACCCTGGTAGTCAGAAGCTGGGACAGCCGACTGAGCTCGTCGAGCCTGTGCTGCCCAAGACTTCTTCCTCCTAGCACCTGAGAGTGCGTAGTACGAAGAGTCCAAGCTGGTCACAACAGAGTCTGGCATATGCTCCAGAGAGCCTTCGTAGTCGGGAACCGCATGAAAGGCGATCAAAGACTGACCGCGAGCCACATGGGATAGATGGTATGCGACTGGGATCGGTTGCCGTGCAGGCTGTCTGCATACGGTGGATATACGTGGTCGTATGACCTTACTGTATGCGGCTAGGAGTCGTGGCCGTACAGGCTGTCGACATGCGGCTATTCTTTCTGGCCGCATGAACTTTCTGTATGCGGCTAAATGTCATGGCCACACAGGCTATCTGCATGCGGCTGACTCTTGTGGCCGCATAAGTTTTCTCCATGCGATTGACAATTGCAGCCGCATGAGCTTTCCCCATGCGACTGGCGCCCTTATGCGGCTCGGGTTGCACAGAGTTCCTCTTTGCCCCTGCAAGTCCAGTATCATAGTGTTTTCTTCTGCCGGACTTGGAGATAGCAGAGTCCTCTATGATCTGGAGTGGGGCCGCAAGCGAGACTTCTCCGTTGTCTCGAGCAACAGAGAGTACTTCTTCGAGAGCTTGGAGAGGAGCAAAATTTTTGGGTCTCCACTCCCTGCGGGCCTTCTTCATGTGGGCTCGCCGCTGGACCGGGCCAACGCTCCCGTCGGAGAGCATTCCTTCAAACGCCTGTTGGTCGAATCGGGCGACCAGCGCTTGTTGAGTAGAGCCAAGTTTGGCTGCATCTGATTGCGTCACCAACTCCTCAGCCGTAGAAAAGTTAGTCCCCAGCAGAGTCGCCATCGTGTTTGCCATTGATTGTAAAAGTACAGAACAATTATATAGGAGGACTGAACTTAAACTCACAATATAAACTCGCTCGTACAAAGAAAGCCTAGGGACAAAAACCTAGGTACAGCAGTCTAAGTACGATTGTTTATTTTTTATTCTGGAGGGTGACGATAGAGGCTCGGGAAAGCGACGGCCGCTCTGCCTTACTCCTTGGACGATCAGACGTAGCTTTAGCTCCGGTGAAGAACTGCTCTCAAGATAGAAAGACTCTTCTGTGTGCGCCTTTTTCTCTTTGTGTGTCCAGCCGGGTGGAGAGGATCTCTTTTGCAAGGGAATGGCACCTTGCTATATTTTTTCTGGTTTTGGATCGGGGATCGGAGATATATATTTTGCAAGGGAATGGCACCTTGCTATTTATAGGATTGGGATGCGATCATTAGGGTTTGCAATGATTATCCCTTGAAAAGTCGGCGGCCAATCATCTGGGCCATTAATTGTGATTGCATTACATCTGGGCCATTGACTCTTGATTGTGCCAAATATGTATGGTCAATTAATGCTGATTGTCATGAATCTTTGGAAGCTCGGATCTCCTGCCACGTGTTCAATTTGCTTTATTTACAACAAATCTAATTTGATTTGAGTAATAATGGTGATTGTACTAAATCTGGTTGTCAGGATTTGCGAGCAGCCATAGCCATGAGAGGATAAAACAGCCACGTGTCTCAACTTGTCATGAGTGGGGTGTCTTGACGGAGCTGCATGAACGCGTTCTCTAAGTGATCCGCATACGGGTGGCCCCCCACGATCCTAGCCGCATGAAGCTAGCGGTCACGTGAAGGTAGTAGCCGCATGAAGCGGGCGGCTGCATGAAGCGGACAGCCGCATGAAGCGGGCAGCCGCATGAAACGGACGACCGCATGAAGCGGGTAGCCGTATGAAACGGGTAGCCGCATGGGGATGGCAGCTGCATAAGGGTGGCAGTCGCATAGATGTTGCAGCCGCATAGGGAACTTTGGAGTTGGTGGATTATGTCAGCTACAAAAGATTTTCTCTTTTTCCCTAGGAACACGCCATCATGCCAGAGCCATTAATGCGACTTTATGTCAGAGCTGTCAGTTGTCAGAACTGCCGTCCGGGAATTGAATGCGGCAATTGCTATGGCCAGCTGTAAGAGGGAACTGTTTCGGGCCACGTGGCTATTTTCTGAGCCGCATAGAACTATCCGAGCCGCATGAGGCTCTAGAGGACTTTGAACCGCATGAGTTTCTATCGAATTTTCGAGCCGCATAAGGATCCTTCTGTTGGAGCCGCATGGGCTTTTCTTTGTTCTTTTCTATGCTTCTACAATGTCATATCATGAGTCAACCCTCTTAGGGTCCTTATGACCAAACCAGGTGCACTCAGCTCTCGTCTTGCTACCTGGGCGATACTATTGTCCCCCTACCACATGATCTTCGTCCCGCAGAAGGCTGTTAAAGGTCAAGCTCTGGCAGACTTTTTAGCAGCCCACCCAGGTTCGAAGTCAACCAGAATATATGAAGCGATCCCAAACGAGGTCGCCAATTCAAATATGGCTTCCCACAATACCGTCTGGTGAATGTTCTTTGATGGTGCTTCAAGAACCGGGCCCAAGGGCAATATCGTCGTTGGGGTCGAGTAGTACTGATTTTTCTCCTTCCGGCTTGGTGATTAATCGGGCATACTCACTAACGGAACCTTGTTCAAACAATGTGGCCGAGTACAACGCTTGGTTATCGACCTCGACTTGCGAAAGAACTGGCGGTAGAGTACCTGGAAGCATATGGCAATTCACAGTTAATCGTCAACCAGATCTGTAGCTCCCCTTCCGAAAATTTTGAAATATTTTATTTATTATTTTAATTGATTTAAATGGTGACTATTAGATTTTATAAATAATTATTTAGTTTATTATTACGGTAGATAATTTTAGTCATGGTTAGGAATTAAAGTACAAGACGACTAGGAATTGTGGCACGGATAGTGCATGGCGTGCCTTGGCTAGTGTATTAGCCATATAGGGATGACCGAGCCATAGTGATGTCCTAACTAGAAAAACCAGGCCAAGTTGCGATTAATCTCTATAAATGATTTAATTAGCTATTTATATGTTATGACTTTCAGGGAACCCGATATTACCAACCTTGCCCGGACCTGACCCAAACCCAGGCCAGTCAATGTAGTCGGGTATTGTGACCAAGGACGTCAGAGTAGACATATATTGTGTTGGTACTTTACCTTGGCAATTTTGGAGACAATTCTAGGAACAGTTGTTATA